>CM061349.1:227866835-228466835 GCA_030867105.1 Liasis olivaceus
CCAGTTCAGTCTCTCTTCAGTTCTGAGTACATTAGACTTCAGAAATGAATCTGTTAATTACAAAAAGCTGAATTTGTTAGGCTAACACAATTATATTTTAAGTGATTTGCAAATCAGCACATTACATTTTTCTATTTATAATTGTCATATGACATCTGAAATGTTTTAGACTACAAAAACAAAACAAAACAAAAAGATCCGATATTACACTTAGATATAAGCACGTGCTGAATAAAAATACTATGAAATACTACATTTTATACTTGCTTACGTAGAGAGTAAACTGTTGAACTCATGGGATCTTCCTTTTGAATAGATAAGTTTAGCCTGCAAATGTACTTAATTGTCATTATACAGCACCTTGTGGCTGACTTTTGGCCGTTAGGTAGAACATAAACAGAAAAAGGACAAAGAGAGAGATAAAGCAAAGATATACTCAAAATACTTCTGAACACCTTGATAAATCCCTGTGTTCTTCATCAGTTTATATAAGAGAGGGTAGCCTCAGTGGCTTGAGGTCTCAAGGTCAGACATCCAAATCTCTAGCTGGAAGATCTAGAGCTATTCAACAGAGGATATCAGAGTGAGCTAGTCTCAAATCAGAGGGCCAGCATTCATGGAAACGTCTGGGTCTTAGTCCAGTTGAGCAAAGTAGCCGACCAATCCAGGGAGACTGGAAATCTGGGGAAATTTCTTGATTTCAGCTATGCTTATTTCCTGATAAATATATACAGGATTGCAGCTTTCATGTGTAAAATGCTGCTCAATATAGGTGACTTTCTAATTGGAACTGAAAGATAAAAAATCTTCTTCATCAGGGTCCAGTTAAGCTCCCCCCATTAGTGCATTCATGCTTCACATATAAAGTGATTGTTTTAAAAAACCCATTACTACTGTTTCTCTTCTTTTCCCATTCTCTTAAAAACGTGTTGTTGTTGTTATTAGTAATGAAAAGAAATATTCCATTGTGTACTGGGACTGCCATCTTATGCATTGATTCAAATGTAAATCCCACTGAATTCAAGGATGCTTATTTCCAGATAAATGTATACAGGATTGCAGCTGTCATGTGTGAAATGCCGCTCAGTACTCATCTTGTTCATTGCTGTAATATCCCTATGAAGTAATTTATTAAGATTATTTTGCAGATCGTTTAGGAATGTAATAATATTGACTGTAACAACCTTGTGAAGTAGTTCACTAATCTCCTTTTTACAGATTGTTTATAAATGTTTTGGGATATAATGAACATTAGTAGTATTGTTGGTTAATACTCTAGGGCCTGCAAGGCACATGTTCAAATTCTGTCTCATAAGAAATACTATCAAGGCTAATAGAAATGCCTAGATTAGATATCTCTAGCTCATTTCTATTACGCTCAAGATATTCAGAGTTGGTCAGCTTCCAGCTGAAGATTTATTCTCAGCTTTCTGCAAGCTGCAAAGGTGAACTAAAGTGCCTTGATGTATTTGAAAACATATAAAAGCTGAAATAGTGGAGATACTTAAGAATATCAACCATCAGGAAAAATATAACTGGCAATGCAGAGGCAGAAAAGCTAAAGGAACAAAAATTGCTTTCATTTTGGGTTCACTTTCCATTTACTGCTCCTAGTTGAAAACAATTACTGTTATTTGTAGTTGTACTTGCATGTAAAGAACCATTTTTTACAATGGGAAGAAGTCATGAATGAACTTCTAGCTGGAGTTTGATACATGTTCAATAACAGTTGTGTTAATACAACCAATCCCTTTCTCAATTTGGGGATTATTGTACTAATCAAGGCTAATTCAGCCCATTCCTGGCCATCACTTTGCATTACAGTAGGATCACAATTACATGTCTAAAGGACCACCTTATGCAGTGAATGTATGAGTTATGTAAAAGGAGACATCAAAGTAAAATGTACTTCATTATTTCTTTAATACAAATACTCAAGAAGGTTTAGCTACTACCTATTTCTTTTTTTTCCTTGTAAGACCCTATGTGTTCTGAATAAGGCTATTTGGAATCACTAGGCTGGATTCAGACTACACACATAGCATGTGGATCCACTGAAATGGATGAGATGCTTTTAATGGGATCTCAATTTGACTACATTTACAGCTCAACATAATTGAAGTCCCATTAAACTCAGTGAGAGCTATGGCCCAAATGCTATCCACCTATCCTTGAGTCAGCACAAAACAATACTGCCATGAAATTTGCTACCCCCATTGCTGAACTTATCTCTATTGTCTTTGTTCCCAGGCCTGCCAGGCATCTGACTTCCCTCTGTGCCCAGGCTGTCATTTAACAAGGTTGGAATAAGGAGGGAAATAGTATTTTAATACAAGTATAGCTAATGATGCTGCCTTCACTGTCTTCATTCATCAGCTGGGGACGAGATTAAGGGAATATCATAGGGACAACGGATAGTTAGGCGTAAGTGAGGACATGGTCTTCCTTACAGAGAAGACATGCACAGAATTGCACTGTGATCATTGGTTGCCATTCATAACCATGATGATGGCAATGATGATGCCAAAACTTGAAACCTGAGATCCTGAACCAAGCTCGACCTTTTCATGTTTGTATCATGACATTGCATACAACTACATAAGGGACAGAGTTTGCATCACAAAATCAAAACACATATTCTTCACCTTCCCTTCCTTGCCCTCTTCTGTGGATGTCCATGACTGTAATTGGCTTTAATTCATTATATGCTTACCTGGGAAGAAATTCATCTCAGTGGGATTGCAATGTTAGTTTGGATTCTACTACATTAAAATTTAGGGTGTTCCAAATCTCAGTTATAGTCATTGTTAATTGCACGTGCTATAAAATATTCCATCCTGCAGATCATGAACTCCCAGACTAAAATATGTGAAGAGAAAGGGGATCTATTCACTGACTCCATACATTGTAAACACTGACTGAGAAATATCAGTGAAACAATTTCCACAATGCTGCAGTACAAATAGCTGTTTGTCAGGCAGGTTCCAAACTCTGATATTGCTATGATCTTGTAGCAATTTCATTTGGTGATATATGAGTCTCAATGCCACTGGGTCTGGAACACTGAAATTTTTCCTAGTGCGCTCTTGTATTGTCTTTATGATACCAATAAAAAACAGAAAGGGATTGATGAGTCAATTGTCTGCTGAACCTAGAATATGAGAATCATTTTTCTACTCAGATACAGCAAAACAGTTTATTTCCTAGTCAATTTTCTACTATGAAACAAAGCAATAAATTGGTATCAACAGAAAAAGATCAGTCCTTTCAAATTCAGGATGGTGGGAGAGTAATTACCAAGTTGCCAGAATGCTGTGAAATCATGATAACATGTACTTAATAACTTATTTTGCAAATTTAGCCATTCGGCTGATTTATGGGCACAGGTGCCTGATCAGAATGTAAACCTAGGCAGTAGAGACCTTGTAAGACAGCAAAACCAACAAAATATTTACTGCCCTAGTCATTATATGCTTACCTTTTTAAAGTAGGCACATTCATACTTCAAATGGTCTGGACACTTATTCAATAAACTATTTACTTACTTACTAGTTACATCCATCATATATGATGGCCATTCATCATATATAGTTAAACATTTCTACATGTTATTATATTCTTTATAGGTGGTGTTGTGTGTGTGTGTGTGTGCGTGCGTGTGTGCCTAATGCTTGTTTTGTACATTCTTTACAAAATGCCTTGATCCATAGTTCCTTTAGCATAATCAGGGCTACAAATCTTCCCAGTGCCATCCCATCCGCTTTGCGCCATCAAATGTATAATGGGAAAAAGGTAAATGATTCTTGAATTCTCCTGCAAAGCCTGACAGAGAAAGGAAGCTGGCCAGTATATATTCTACTGATGTGGCTGGAATAAGATGCTTAAAATAGCAGATAATGAAAGAATAGTTAACCAGAATAGGTGATAGGGAAAGGAAAGAGCAAGCATTTCATGTTTAGCTTTCACTTATGCTTCTGAAGTGATTGCACTGGTCCTCTTCTCCCTCTCATTAAATTCTTTCAGCAATTAGAAAAACCTGTAACTCATGATGGTTTCTGACTCTCGGATTTCCTCTTGAAATCTGAGAGATTACCGGTGCCAATTTTGTTACGATGATGGAAGATCTGACAGCAGGTCCTTTTCCTTGGAAAATCCCTCAACCCAGCATGAATGCTACTTAGTACAATAAACAACACTGTGTGAACTATTTTTGCAGGTGAGTTCTCCCACTGGTGGCCCACCCATAAATCACATGGCAAGAGAAATAACTAGAATTAGAAGTGGGGGGAGGAATGAGTTTTACATCAAACCCCCTAGTGCTGAAAGGTCATCAACCTGTAGAGACCAACTGTGTATTAGAATTATTAGCACAACATTTCTTACTTAAACTGGCAGGAACCTCAAAACCTAAGCATATGAGTTCTGAAAAGTTGAGGAAGAACAGTCCTTCAGAGAACAAGAGTGCATAAAGGAGAAGGAAGCATGGGATCACTAAAACTGTGAGCAGCAGTATCCATTGCTTTCTTATTTTTTTTAATGTTGCTTTCTCTATAATAAGGACCATATACACAAGTGTGAATGTATGTCCTAAAGTGATTCAGATGCTCCACAAATGATGCTCCACAAATGTAATACTCCAACAGGAACAGTTTGATTCTTTCATGAAATTCAACCACCAAATGTTCTGCTCAGTAAACATAGTTCCAATTCATGTAACGGTAAGCGAGCCATTTCATTTTAATGACTTTTGATCCTATAATCCTTGTGGGAGCTCAGAGGTGAGCTGACAGTTTGTAGAGCTTTTCCACCCTAAACCTTACCAGCATTCTTTTGAAGCTAAAGTGCACACTATTATCAGCAGTGAATCCAAATGATTGAACTAGTATGAAACAATGTGCATAAAACAAACAAAACAACAAAAAGGGGGTCCAAAGTTATTCATTAAGGTATGCTGACTCATCTAATTTCTTACACTGATTTGCCTTATTTCTAGGATTAAAATGCTGTGAGTTTAAAAAAAAAAAGCAAAAACACCCTTTCTTTCTTATGTCAGCAGACACATACTAGCACCAAGATGGAATTTGACAAAGGGCAGAGGTATATATTTTGGAGACACAGAGTTCAGCTAAAGTATGTAAAGCTACCTGTGCTTTGATCCTCAACATATTGATCTGAAAATAAGCTCTGAGTCCCATGTCTTGTTGAAGATTGAACACTGAATATCAACAGGCCATTTCTTTAAATGTAACTTCATTCTGAGTGCAAGTGCTTGGAATCACAGCCATATATTCTGATCTGGTATATTTTGATCATGATTGAATAGGAGCTACAGTCTTTATGTTCATGGAATACCCTTACACTGGGCGATATGCTAACAGTGGCATTTGACGCCTGCCCTGGAATTGGCCCAACCAGTTCTATTGATGTTATTGCCTCAATTTTCCTCTGCTCCATTCATAGTATAAAGGCAAATTGCATGGTATTCTGCAGCAAACTAGTATAGGGCAGAAACACAGATGGCCAGTTGACTCTACATTTGTTCTTCTGTTAGAGAAATCATTTTATGGAAGGGTTGCCTGGCTGTTGATTTGGACTCCCTTGCCAGAGATCCAAAACTACAGCTGTCTGTGTGGTGCTTCAGCTGTCATGGCTTAAAAGGATTGAGCTGTGTGACCTCAATTCTTGAGCACACACTAACTTGGTTAGAAGTCCATATAAATTTTGAGGCTCACTTCCAAGTGTATCAGGGAATAAATCAGCTTAAATCTAAATATTTTGACTTAGCAGGTCATGGATCAGGCTGTACATCTGTTCATGCCAATTCAAATGGTTTTTCTTTATTGACTGATTTTTTTATTTTTTTTTTGAGCTGCCCACAGAAATCTTAACATCTTATTTCTCTGTTACAAGGCAAAACATGTTATCATGTCAGATACTTTGAAACTCTGTTGTCACCTGTGTGATTTAAATATTGATTATCTCCCTGGTTATTATAAGCTATGTTTAACTTCTTGACATTTAGTTGGCCAGGACTATCTATACAACAATCGCATTTTAAAGTAAAGTACAGATTGGGCAACATACTTGCTACAATGCTGCCAAACTCCTGAAATACACATATATACACACAGATCAAGCATGTGGTTAAAACAAAGCAGGGTGCTCTTTTGAGAATATATGGAAATTAGAGCCAGAGAATTCATTTACTTAGCTGAAGTGGTTTGCATGCAGTGCCTACTGGATATAGCAGAGGGACCTATCATAGGAATCATATATAGTCAAAGTGGTTAATGATGTCCACAACTTTATGAGTTGATTTGTCACAGAATATGGATCCATCTTTGGCCTGAATGCCTGCAGACAAATCCTAGTCCATATCCTAGAGACGTTCAGCAGCCCCCAGGCAATGTGCTGACTTGGCACTATTCATTAAGTCAGCTTGCTCGCTCGCTCGCTCTCTCGCTCTCTCTCCCTCCCTCCCTCCCTCCCTACACACACACACACACACTTATATTTATTTATATACGTGTATGTATGTTGGGCTGGAGTCTTAACATTTCATCTCCAAGGTCCTTTATGGAGACCCCGTGTTTTGTGAATACAGTGACTCTCAATCCTCAAGTCCGTCCAGCTACAGACTGCCATCAGTATGGAGAAGAATTCCAGGAAGATAAATAACAAGGCCCACCCAATAACTGGTTTAGTTCTTGATGGATCTGAAGCCACAGGAATGGACCCCAAATCTTAAGAAGCTGGAAGGATCTACAGTATTCTTCCAATCACCTCTTCTTGCAAAAAAAGACAACTTGCTGCTGTAAGAAGATGCAGTTATGAATACCTCATTGTAATACTAGCCTCCATGCTAGTATTAACTATTCAGAGGCTTAGGGTTATGGGCTAATGGGTAACAAAATGTACCCTTGCTCAGTGTACGCTTATTAAATAACACCATAAGTGCAATGTAAAAAACCCCCCTCATATTGATCATGGCCCCTGGTGACTGAATGTAGTTTTCTTGGCTACAAGAATTAGTTTGCCGTTGCTTTCTTCCAGAATATTTTTGTTTCTTTATTTGTTTTAATTTCTCAGTCTATCTTGCAGCACTGGGAAATTCTAGCGCTTTCCCATCCAAATACTAAGCAGGTGTGACCCTTCTTACTTTTTTTTTTTTTTGGAGACCAGGTCAGCTAGTGGCTGTCACCTGCTTAAGAAAATAATAAGTTTGAAAAAATCCTTTCTGTCTCTTCTTTTCTCCATTTCTATGTAATGATCATTACATCATTTGAACTTCCCTCTTCATCCATAGCCTGAGATGTTACTTAGATTTAGCTAGGAACAAAGAATTTAACACTGTTAAATTAGTAAATTTATTCTGAAAGAAAAAGACAAATTCAGGCATCATCTATTGAACATAGGAAATCTGGACAAGATGCTATCACTTCAGACATGACAAATTGCTCCCGCTCACGGAAGCTTTTCAAATTATTATTTTATCTACTATATGTTTCATGCAATGGCCGGTTGAAATAAGAACCATTGTGTTATTGATGATGCTTGGAAAACTGTTCCCATCAGAAGTTTCTTGACACAGTCCACAAAATCACTTGTCTCCTGAAATTAGCCCTTCATGCACCCTGCCTGTAACTAATACCCTAGCCCTAAAAGGGCAGTGTTAAAAAGTCATACAAGGCAGCCCTGTATAAACAGATGTATTTGTATAAGTAACTCATTCAGACTCTTATATACACACATCTGTCTACAAGGTGTGGGCTTCCTTACTACGGACTGGGAGATTTCAGCTAAAGACATCAAGAGTAAGGAAGGATTAATGCCAGGATTCTTCCACTTAAAAGTACTGTTTGCTTTATGCTAATTTATTTTATTTTCACAAATTATAATCAGGGGCAGGAGCACTGTAAAAGTCTTTGAATCATTATCATTAATTCATTAAATAACCTTTGCAACAAGGCAATTTATAAAAGAAAAGTTGAAGTTTGCAGGTGTTTAAATTGAGGTGTCCCAGGATTACTCTCTAAAGGCAAGGTGGCTGGGAATTATTGGAGGTGAGGTCAAATGGTTCAGAAGGGCACAAGGTTTGGAAAGGCTGGGTTTTATTGATCTAGCTTAACAGGAAGACTTACTGTATGTATCTTTCTCTTGGGGATGATTGAATATCAGACTCCAAGAGTGGGAGGAACATTTATAGGTCATCAAATCTAATATTTTTTTCATCAAAGAAACCATTACCTTCTAAATGGTTTTAACAGATATCCAGTAATTAAAATGCTTTATTATATAATTTATCCTGGGTTTCTGCCTGATTTTGCATTTTTAAAAATTTCCCAAGTGCCAAAATGCACTACCTAGTAAACTTTTTTTTTCTTTTAATGGAATTGAGACTTTTTTTTAAGTTTCAGAAGTATCTTCATAGATTTTGTTTTTGACATTATGAACCAGTAGTTAAGGCTGTGCATTTCCAATATCTATACCAAGTACATGAAATCTGGATTTTTTCTTGATCTTGGTTCCAGGAAGAAAATGGGTAGGCTTGAACAAACTAGGATCAGTGTACTGCCACTTAACCTCTATGAAGTATGAATGTTTCAACCCTTACTATAACGCAAACTGACCTTTCCTAGACCAACGTTCTTTAACATGGATGCCCTTCAGACATGGGAACTTCAACTCCAGAAATTTCAGCAATTGCTATGCAGCCTGGGGGAATATGGGAGTAGAAATCTACATATTGGGGGCGCCCAGGTTCTGGAAAGCTATCCAAAACAATCTGGTAAGATATGTCAAGATAAAGTGCTCCCAATGAAAAGATGATTTGCAGATATTTGGTCTCTCCCTTCATAATCAGAATAATCTATTGTCACACTGACTCTAAATAAAAAAGGTCACTTCTATGGCTAAACATGTGTTTTCTGATTTTATTTTTTTCCGCAACTGGCAATGGCAAAAACAACGTTAAATAAATCTAATCTGTCATCAGCTCAAATTTCAGAATTGAAATTATACATGCTACAAAGTCTGCTATTTTCCTTAATTGCATTCTGTGGATAACAACATTTCTGTAAATAATAGATAAATCTATTATGGCAAGTAAAATTAAATATACAGATCACAAAAAGAATCACCATTAAATCATTGACATCAATATGAACTTTGGCATATTTTAAAATTTGTATACATGACAAATGCAGATGAGGAAAAAATGGTTATTTAAAAGTCATCATCATTAGCATCAGCTACAGATAAGCAGTGGGATTTCAATTTTCTAGAATCTAGTTCTAGATTCTGAATCTAACAAAACAGATACAGGCAAAAGTGTAATGCATTCTGTAGTCTGCCATTTTTCACTGAGAGAAGATTTACAATTAAAAGAAAAAAAGACAATTATCTTGGAATGGGAAAGGGAACATCAAACAAGAATGAAGAAAACTTCAAAGATCTGCACAGTGGAAAAGGTGCTTTGATGAGTATTTTCTTTTCAATGAGCACAAAGACTTCATGGGCACTTGCCTTGTGAATCATGCTAAGCCAAAATCAAATGTCTGATCTTCCAGGAAGGAGAGAGAAGATACAACCAGATCATGCATAGGAGCCACCATGTTTAGGAGCTAAGCTCTGGGACCATTTAGGTGATGTTCATGTAGCATTGTGTGATGTGACTGAGTTCCTGATAATACTCCATTTCCAATCGGAAAGAGAAAATATGTTCTCCTATGGAAAAAAAGAAAATGAATTCCAAATGGTAGTCAATAGTAACGATTATAGTCAATCTCAGTGGTTTAAAGTGATCCCTGCACCATTCTGCAACAATAAATACAAGTGTCTGCTAAACAGATGAAATTGGCCAAATATTATCCTGGGGTATCATAAAACCTGAGGAAGGTGCTTTCAAGGATTTTCTGTGTTAAGGTCTCTGCTCTGTCTTGCAACTGTTTTGCAAGTATATATTTGGTTCGCTGGAGCAATATCAGGTCTTTCGTTAAGTTTCCATGTAACTAGTGAAGTTTTGTGGAAAAAGCTCCTTTGGGGGAAAAATATGTAGTGTTATTGATGATCTGCCACTGTGATGTATTGCTGATTCCTTTCAGGGGATCAATTAACTTTTTTTTCTTTAGCTGAAACAGTTGCTTGGAACCAGAGAATCCTCCCACCTAAGTCTCACTAAAATGATTATTCATAAATTGCATGAGAATCATGCTTAGCAGATGGCATAATAGGCTTGTTTCCTTTACACTTTAAGCCAATAAATCAAATTCCCTAAAGAAAAATATTTAATAGGTACTGCAGATTTAAGAGTACAAATACAGGTAACAGAAACAACACACTACTGGAATCAGACAATATTTTAAAGAAAGGTGGGGCAAGGGTATTATTAACTATGCTGAATGTGTATCCTGCATTTTCTTAGCAAGGTATTCTCCAGAATCTTCATAATCCCCATTTTGGCAGGAATTAGTAGAAGTTCTAAGTGACATACCTGGAGGGTACCAATCTGAGAAGGCTGGTGCAGACACTGCTATCAGCTCTCATGAAAGGAATTTTTGGGGCTCTAGAAATGTTCCCATAACTAGCAAAACCATATTTTTTAAAAAGAACTACTGGCTATCTCCAGTTATCTATTAGACTTATGCTGAGTATATACGCACATTTTAGAGAATCTTTCTGACTTGGTCTACAGGAACTCAGACACAGACCCTAAAAGAACTCAGGTAATCAGGATAGGATGGGAAAAACTTCTAATGTTAGGACTAGCTCAATGTAGATTAGAGACAGATAACCTCCAAGTGTTTTGGATTGCAACCCCTATAATTATCTGACTTTGACCATGCTGCCAGAGGTTGGTGACAATTGAATTCCAAAACATCTGGAAGACACCAGGTTGTTCATACTTGATATAGATGATGCTGAACCAAAGGTTCATTTATTGTCTCACTCAATAAAATAAATGCGACTGTTCTGAAATAAATGGATCTAGAATTAATGGCCTTGATCTAAGCAGTGTACACAGACACACCTCTATGTATATATATTCACAAACATTATTTTGCTTGCAGTCTTTTCTATCCAGTTTGCTTAAGAAACCAAATGGCTTAATTCACAAGACAAGACTGACCAGGTAATATCTCCCTCAGCCAGTAGCATGTGGTCAGAGATGACCTAAGCAACTAGACGAAACCATTTTTGAAGTCCTCACAACTCTGATCAATAAACAACATCAACAAAAAGATGTGGTGGCCCAACTGGAATCAGTACCATCATGATGAAGTTATAGGAATGTATCCATACCCCCTCTTACCATCTACAGAGACAGAATACTGTACCTAGAGAAGTCCCATTTTTGTAGTGAACTGTAAGACTTCATCTCCATTTCAGTAGCAGGAAGAGATGTGTTAATGCTCCATTAATCTTCTCAAACAAGTTTGCACAAAACAGTTGACCAGGAAGGAGTTTAATTTTAAAGGGGCTGAAACCATTCAACCCTATTCTTGCCACTGACATGATTTGTAAGACACACCCTTCCCTTGACCTAGGTAGCATATTTTGCCAACAGAGGCAATACAAGCAAAGAAATGCCTATTTGGATGATTCCTTCTACTGTATTAAACCATGGATCTTTTCTGAGCAGAGAAATTCAATGTATGCATCTGAATTTTTACACAGTAGAAATTCCTCCAGGGCCCAAGCAGTATTTTTTTTTTTTTTTTTTTGGTGGGGAGGGGGTGGCATTGGAAATTTATTAAATGATCATTTTCCACATAGACACTTCAGTCTCATACAGTCTACAAGTCAATTTAATTCTGAAATTACTTTTCTATTTTCTCTATTTCCCAAGCTGCACCATAACCCATAATCAGTTTTTTGTACCATGCCTCTGAAATAGCTCACCCCATTCTTGGCTGTTGTTTAAATCCAGCCTGAAATGGATGATTACTGAATATTTAAACTGACATAGTTTTCAGTGATGTCTTTCAGCATCTTCTAATTTTCTTTATTTAACTTCTACAGATTCCTGACTACCCAATTTGTATTTATAATCAGATGTGGTAATACTTTAATAAGTGTATCTCAAGAATGTACAACCTTCATTGGGTTAAAGGCCACACCTGGTTTTAAGCGATGTGCCAGGCCTTTCACCCCAAGGGAGCAGGGCTAAGATCAAAATTGAATTTGATTTAATTAAAAAATAAATAAATACAATTCGTATTAATTCCCATTTATGTAATAATTTTCTCCACCCATTAAAAATTGCAACTCAAGAGTAAATTTGGAAGGGTAGAGGGGATTTGCATTCTAGGCTTCAGGGAGCTCATATAGCCTCCCCAGTTTATCACCATGAACATACCCTTTTTAAAATAGAATTTTCATGGAATATTCTTTGTTCTGCTCCAACATGGCACCCATTCCCTTTAACAAATCTAACAGAATGTGGCCAGTAGGCACACATAAACCATGAAACATGTTTCCATAAATATTTTCTGTCATGACATCCAATTTAATCTACTTTTTCCCTCTTCACAGGAAGACAAAAGAAATGCAGCTCCCTCCTGGCAAGGAAGCCCAGATTTATAGGGTCCTGATAAATTATGTGCTCATCTCCCTTTTTCTAACCTTAAAGGCATTGAAGCTACTGTGGTATCCAACATATGCTGATCCAGCAGGCCAGGAAAAGTAAGATATGTCATCCATTCTAAAGATGGGAGCAACATGAATCATTTTCTATGAACAAAACAGACCAATTCAAGACCAGTGTGCTATTTGTTTTTCACTAGACACAAATAGTTGCAGGATGTGACGCATTTCACTCTGGGGTAATCTGGCTAGTTAGTTATATGAAATTTATATTTGTTCGTTTGTTGATGCATTTGTTTTATTAATTAGATTTATACCCCGCCTTTCCTCCAAGAGCTCAAGGCAATGCACATAGCACTCACTTGTCCATTTTTTCCCACAACAAGAACCCTGTAGAGTAGGTTAAGCTGAGAAATAGCTCCTGGCTCAACATTAGCTATGAACTTTCATGGCTGAGATGGACTTGTATTGGATCTCTCTGGTTCCAGTTCAGTACCCTTGATGCTACACCACACTGGCTATATTCTTTCTTTCCACCAAAAAGTGGGGAAAAAGTGGCTTTTAGTAAAATGTAAATAAAATAACAAAATCACAGTTAAAAAATATATATATATTTTTAATCTGCTTAACAGTCATTACTGACCCTGCAGTGACCGCCCCCTAGCGGTTTTCAAGGCAATTGCATCTTTCTAGTTTCGGAATTAGACTTTGCCAGAGCCTAATTCCTAGAGCGTCAGGCCAGCTGGCAGCACAGGAGGCGGGATTTCCGTTGCTTCGCGCCCCTTTTTCGGACGAGCGCGGTTTCGCGCTTTTTACCGGCAACTGTCCCGTCTCTCTGTGGAGCCGCTGCCAGCATTTTCCTCCCACCGGAGTGAGAGTGCTCATTATCTACTCACGTACGTTTTCGATCTGCTGAGTTGGCAGAAGCTGCGGGTATAGAAACAAGAGCTCACCTTGTTAACGCGAGGCTGGACTCGAACCGCTGAAGCATTCAGCCATTTCTGGCCGGCACTTTCACATGCCAGGGAGATGAGGAAAGAAGGGGGAAAGAAAGTAAGGAAGAAAGCAAACTTTTTGTGGACATAGAATGATCTCAGTATAAAGAACCTAAGCAAAAGAAAAAAAAATTAAAACCTGTCATTGTATTTTTTTTTAAAGTTCAAAACTAGACAAGTGAACAGGGAAAAGCTATTCTACACTTGGCACTCCCCAGATTGAATTTTAATGCAGTTTGAAATATTGGAACAACCTGATTTCAATAGCAGAGCTATCTCATGGCATTCTGGTCCTGAAAAGAAAAAAAAAAAATGCAAAATGACAGTGGAAGGACAATACTAAATCCTGAGAGAATCACATTTTCCCCCTAAAAAAAAACAGAATAGAAATTGCAGCTGTGTTTAAGCCACCATGTTCTTTCCAGATGAATTCTTCACTGATGTGGCAATACTTGTGCTTCCAAAATAAGAATTTTCTATTGCACAGTAAACAACAGGTATGGAAATGTCTCCCTAAGTTGTCATGAAAGAACAAAAAAACTGTACCAAGTGAAACAGAAAGCATTTTCCAAATTCTGACCCAGCTATCCACTGCTACATCACTCAACAGGATGGCACTGTCTTCAGTGAAGGTGCATTACTACAGGAGCCTTGTTTAGACTTTCAAGTCCCTCCACCGCAATGCCGTTGGAGTTATGGTGGGGTAATGCTTTTGCAAAGATGCCATATATGAGAGGAGCTTCTAGAAAAGGGCCATGGAGTGCGCCATTGTAAAAGTTTTTGTGAGGATCAATGAAGTCACACAAGTTATGGCAACCATAACCACATTCCTTCATGCAGGCAGGTGACCCCCTGTCTGGTCTCAAGTCCTGTGGCAACTCCTTGTATGCTTCCAAGGCACTCACACAGAGGGAGGCATATAATTCAGTACCTTAATCCAGAAGTTGTCTTAGATGCATTGTAAGAACTCTGCACACCTGCCCAAAAGAATGGATTTGTAAAAGGCCCCATTATACTGAATATAGGAAGAAAAGGAGAGATTTTGAGATTTTTCCATCAATGTAACTTAACGTTGTCTCTGGGCATACTGAACTAACCAATCCATTTAGTGTGAATCCCCAGAATGGGATATATTTCTACATCATCTCTATCAATTCCTGTAACTCCTGTATAATGTAGATGAGGATTCTCATGCGTATGCAAAAATGGCTGAGAATATATATGGTATTCTCAATATTCATTATACTCATCTTCATCCAGCTTCCTAATTCCTAGTGACATTCAAAGGTCTGTTGCTCTCATCTATCAGTGAACAACATCAAAGATGTTAAACCAACTTCTAAAGAGCAAAGAGGGTTCACTGTCAGTAAGAGAGAGACATAACTGAAGCGTATACCATTATGCCTTGTGTGGACTAAGTGCCTAGAGAGATACTTGTCTCTCACACAATACTAGAACAATGAAGCTGAATGGTGGAAGGTTCAACACAGAAAGAATAACCTCACAAAGCACATACAAAGCAATGAGATTTCCTACTATGGGATGTATGGATGATCACTGTCTTGGATAGCTTTACAGGTAGATTACATACATTCAGGAAGAATAAAGCTACCACTGGCTGCTGGTGTGAAAAGTACATCAGAGACAATATGCCCCCAACTATCAACTGCTAAGAACAAGAGTAGGAAAGTACTATGGATCTCATGTCCTGTTTGGAGGCTTCTTGGGCATCAGGATGTTGGGCTAAATTGCCTTGTCATGACTCTTCTTAGGGGTCACAGGGAAGGCAACTCAAAAGTAATTAAATATCAATACCTCAGGGAAATGACTTTGTAGAACCAATGTGGGCATTACCTAGTGTCTCAACTATGCAGATACAGAACACTAGCTAAGTCCAATATACCCATTGGACTAGACATCCATCTAACTAATATCAGTTTCTAGGAAGAGCGTGAATTGTGAGCATAAAAGTAAACTGTTTCACATTTGTCTTCGGTAGCATGCTTCTTGAATGGGAGTTGCCCAAGCCATAAATCATTATGGATCACAAAGCAAGACAGGTGAGGCTGGGGATCCCTGAGTCAGTTCATTATAGGATAGAAAATGAGTAATATAAATCAGTAAAGAGAAAATACATTGGTGACATAAGATAAGACATGAAACAGGACAAAGCAGAATAGCATAAGGAAGCAGAGGAAGGAAGTGAACAGTGAAGTTATGCTGGTGTGGTTCTAGAAAGAAGAACTATTGGAGGCAGAAGATGACATCATCAAGTTTGGCCAAGCCACCCTCACCCCAGATTTGTAGATCTTCACTGTGGATACATTATACCAAGATAGTGGATAGGGAAAATTTGTACATGCTCACCAGCATTTTTTCTTGATTATTGTGTCAAAGTCCCAATCCTGAGATGTCCCATTGGAAATAATTACCAGAGTTACACCCTGGTGACCTATGGTTCCAATTAATCCCGATATAAATCAGTGATAAATGCAGTAGAGCTGCACCTTTTTGCTGCCTGCTGTGCCTGCTGCTGCCTGGCTAGAAATAGACACACATTGGCATTGAGCCAAAGCCCCATGGGGTTGCTATGCTTCATCTAAACAATTTCTCTTTAACTCTCACCACCCTCTGCAATGCGAGTGTCAGGTTTCTCCTGTTCATCCTAGAGCCTGAAGAAAATTGCTCTACAAGACTATTTTCACTATGAATGTTCATGTGTATATTGCACTGAGTTTAAGTGGCAAGAACAAGTGGGATTTCTAAAAGATAGGTTATGTTCTGAGCACTTGAGACACCCCAAATATCAAGCTGCTTATATAGAATGCTTAAGCATATCATAGATTGGGTTAGTCTAGACTGACCAGGACTGACTAGTGATTGCAAGCAGGAGGTGTGAACATATAACTCTCTTCTTAAAATCAATGGGCTAAGAAAATCTATTCTAGAGCTGCTTTTCTTGGAGGTAGAGGAAAACCTTTACAAACAGGAGCTTTGATGTGCACATACCTTGACCTAAAATAAAAGGACATTAAAATAAACATTCAAAAGACAATAGCATATATTTTTATGTCTATCAGTGTACTAATTTACACTGATCCTCAGGAAAATATGGCCCTAATGATGGTAAAATTCCACAAAAAGGTTATTAAACTACACCAGTCCAAAATTATATTCAAATCAAAGCACTTTAATTTGAAGTCTGAATGGTAGTTACAGGTTCAGAATACTTACCTATTCTGATTTGGAAACTGAAAAATATTTGGAAGGTAGATAAATATTTACTTTCAGTTTCAGAGAGCTCTCTTCAGAACAAACATTTGGTTATAAAACAGAAGTATGAACTCAAGTTTTGAACTCACCACCAAATTGCTGGTTAAGCATGAGTTACAAAGCACTCTTAATCCTATCCCCTTCCAACCTCTGAACTATTTTGTTGCCTCAGAGCCCATCTTTTTTTTTTAAAAAATGTATTTTTTATTTGCTATTCTTATCATACACAATTAACAAAACCATCTTTAAACTTAATTTTTAAAAAAATTAGAAAAGAGACAACCTCAAACAAACTAAAAATGCATACTATGAAAGAAAAGGAGGGAGGAAAATCTACCTTATATGTTATATTTGTCAATAGTCACTGGTTTATTAATAAATACATTACTATAATATAATCAGTACAAAATATTGTAAAATATCACAAAATCTCTGCCATAGTTAACACATATTGCTGCAACCTTTGATTAATAGAAAATACTGCCTTTTCCAAAACAGAGAGATCCCACATGTCTGACAACCCTTCCTTGGCATCTGGAATAATGTTGCATTTCTAATTTTTCAGTATGATTCTTTTAGCCACCCCTTATGCTCAAAACATCCCTAATTCCTGATAAGCAGTCAGTTCCAGAGCTTTGGTATATAATTCAGCATTATATTACCATTTTTAACATTTAATGATTCTCTCATGAATCTGCTTATATGCATCAATACACTATCCCCAAAAAATATCAAATGATCACATGACCATTGCTTAAGACAGGGCTAGAACTCATGGCCTCCTGATTTCTAGCCTGTATAGTATAGCCACTATTTATTTCTTTATTTCTTTATTCATATTTCAAATTTGTCACCGTCCATCTCACTGCAGAGCGACTCTGGGCAATTTACAGTAAAAAGAATAAACATTAATTAAAATACAACAAGATTCCTATATAAAAATAAATAGCTTCCAAGGAACTAATGTTAACTAGAGGTTATTAGACTTGGGGAGCATCTTCAAGGTGCCAGCTACCCCCAGGCTTGGTTATATGCCCTCTCACCCCATGCGAGTTGGCAGAGCCAGGTCTTCAACCCTTTCCGGAAGGCCAGGAGAGTGGGGGCCTGCCTCACCTCTGGAGGAAGAGTGTTCCATAGGGCAGGGGCTCTCCTCCTGGGCCCGCTACTTGACATTCTTTCATAGACAGGGTCCGCAACATACCTTCTGTGCCTTCTGGGTGGGATGGGTCAACATAATGGGGATGAGATGGTCCCTCAGGTAGCCTGGATCTCTCTAAATCACTACTAGGTTCTCTAAGACTGAAGTCACCATGATGATGTCATAGCAAACAGAGGAAATTAAGAGTTTGTTCCTCCTTCCAGGATCAATCATAGGAATAGATGATTGTGTATCTGATTTGATTTCATGCTAATTTCAAGAGAACAAGTAAAACTAATTGGTGGCAAAAGGAATACTTCCTAAATAGGTGAATACAAAACTATCATGATCCCTTCTAAAAAACTTTTTAAAAATTGTTCAGTTGTACACCCCTTCCAGCACTTCCAAAGTATTCTTGCCATTCTGGTGGGAGTGTGAGTTGATCATAGCTCCAACTGAACGTGATTTTGTGGAATATTATCCCTGCAATCAGTACTTCTATTGTGTACCTTACTTTGTGTCAGTATATCTATATTGGTTACCATCTGTGGAGCTATCTCTTTCCCTGTCTTGATCCAGCCCAGAGCCTCTCTCTCTTTGTCCTTTCTTCAGCTTTTCCCAGTATGTGCACAAACAGAGGGATACTTTTCATTTCATTCAGGGAAGCTTACAAAACATAAAGGCGAGAAATGCCTACTGGGGGGAGTGTCACAACTGAAAATAAAAGAAACCACATAAAAATGAAATCTTATGGGGGTCTGGAAAAGAAAACTTTAGTCTTCTTTCTTACTGTTTTCTGAATGACAAAAGATATGGATTAGCAAAGAGAATTATTTAAGTGGAAAGTGCCATAGCAGCCAGAAAGCAAACTAAAGAAAAACAAAGAGGAGGGACAATGCTTTGCTAGCAGAGCAGAATGAATCCAGAACAAACAAAATTGAAGGGTAGTTGGGGTTGTTGGAACTGAAACTGCCTAATCAAAAAAGCAAACGAAACAGCTGACATTTGCATTTCAAAATAATGGTAGGTGGCAGTCATGGTGTGTATTTTCCCTAACCTATCCAGAAAGGAAGGCTGCAAATGGCATACTTGAGAGTCCTACTAAATCAAAATTCTTTCAGCATTTGAAAAACCGAAGACATTCTCTCCTAAGATGTTTGTTTTTTCTCTTCCTTTCAACATTGTTTTCCAACAGCACCACACTTGAGGGCATTTTTCTGCTCAAATGAGTTCTATAATGAAACAGAGAGAAAAAGAGGGTGGAAGGGGCTATATCGAGTAGAATTACTCTCCTATGGAGACCTCTAACAGAAGTCATGATGCCAGAAGTCCAACGGTCAAAAATATTTTCCACCAATGCAGCACTCTGATGGGAAAAAAACAACTGCTTAATTTTGCCTATTAGAGTGTCATTTCTACCACACAGAAGGTCACTTCTCCCCTGTCAGCTGTAGCTGAGTTTGCTCCAGCCCATTTCTTCGTGGGAGGAAGATATGCAAACACTGGCTGGCACAATGATATCGGCTAACAGCTTGGTTCATCTTAAAAGATGTACTGGTCCAAAATCCAGCCATCTCAGGCTAATCTTCTCTTTCTTGGGCCAAGTAGGAGCTTAAGATTGCAGTTTTGTGAACGTTGTGCTTATGATCCAAGTGGCTAGAAGAGTGGAACTCTGCTTTATTTTTGCTTCAAAAGGAAGGGTGGGAAAGGAACCCACTCTCTCAACGTAGGCTGACCTGCTCAGGTAGGTATTCTTCCCTTATAGTATACTTGTGGATAAAAGGGGAACTCTCAAATGAAATACCAAGATTGCAAGACCTTTGCATTTCCTTGGTCCAAATGCTGGAAGCGGGCACATGGCCCATTTACTTGGTGGGATTATTAATCAGACCAAGCATTAAAGAAAGAAAGTGTAGGAATGGCTTTCCTTCCTCTCAGAATCTGGGGTAAGGAGATGTGTAGCTATCAGTGGGGGAGCTGTCCCTTATCCTCCTCACTTTCTGAGGAGTGGGTAAAAACTCAGATTATGTCAGTGTTGCCTTTTATGGAGTCAAGTGAAATGTATCTCACACCTTCTATCTCCAGGAAGAAAAGATATGGCCTGGGCTATTTAATCAAAGTTGTTCATTTTGACCCACACTGTCTTACATCATGGTAAGGATAAATAACTTATTGTGATACCTACAACCAAAACATTACTCTGCCTTCACTTTGTTCACATATCAGTAATCTATTCCTATATTAGGCCACTAACTCAGCTCAGTGGTGCGGATATGCTTTGTATGCGGGAAGTCCCACAATCAGTCCTAGTGTCTCTCTTTTTTTTTTTTAATAATTTTTATTTTATTCAGTCCTAGTGTCTCTTGATGGGACTGGAAACTCCAAAAATTGCTGCTGGTTACCATAGGCAGTACTGAGCTCTATGGACCAGTGATGTGACTGGTCTAAACAGTGTGAAACTTTTCTTGCTGTTAATGATGTTTTAAATGACACACATTTTTCCATTTGACAAACTACATTTGTTAGCAGAAGAACGTGTTTAATAATAGCCTGCTCCTGAAAATCACTTGAATGGAAATGCATGGGTTTAAACCAATTGGTACCCAGATTCTAAGTGCATTAGGTGGAGACTGAAATACATCACACTTCCACACACAGTGCAGATAACTGGGTTATTAGTGGCATTATTGACTTCTGTTAGTTTTAATTGATTTAAATCTAAGTGGTGCTTGGACTGGACCCTAATGCAAATATATTTATATTCCAATCCTAAATACATTATTGAGACTACAGAAGTTCCATTATTGGCTACTAGAAGTTAAAGTTACAGCCAGGAATAGAATCTATTTGTTGGAGTACAGATATTATATTAGAATAAATCCTATAGATTTCAAAGTCTTCCTGAATGTTAATATTACAGTTTGTAGAGCTGTCATGCAAGAAGTAATGAGAACATTGGCAACAAAAATAATGACCCTAATCTGGTTTTGTGGATATGGTGTTAGGTGTGATTAGTAAGGATTTTATTTCTAAAAGTAAAGTCTTTACTAATTGTGTGTATCCATCAGCTTCAAAAGAATATCAGCGCCCATGTTGCCAGTTTATCAATAAACTTCCATGATAGTTCAAGATAGGTTATTTTAGGATTACAATGCCATGAAACCCTTTTTGCAAAGCTACCACAATTCCATCCAATAAAAACACAAATGTACTCCATCTGGGTAGTCAACATGTCCAGCTACCCACTATCCACTGCAGAACACAATATCCTCCAGAAAGGCCTCAACTATAACATGGACGATGCTAATCAGTTAGAGTTCTGTGCAGCCTTAGAAGCAGCGTTTAAAACCACAGGACCTAACACAGAGACCCAAGAAAACATAAGGCAGACAATCATACCACAGATCAGAAGAACACAGAATCAGCACGAGCATAAAGCAGAGGACAGAGCAGCCCTCAAAAACCTAAAGAAAGACCAAATTGTCCTCCCAGCAGACAAAGGCCAAACCATGGTTATCATGGATAGATCACAATACATACAAAAAGCCAAAGAATTTCTGGAGGACAAAGAAACCTACATCCCATTAAACACCAACCCAATATAGAAACTAGACAACCTGATCAAGAGAACCCTTAACGATCTAACCAAGAAAGGCCATGTCACAAAAGAAGAAGAATAGCAGATGAAAAGCAGTGGACCCATCCTCCCATGTTTCTATGGATGCCCAAAAGTACACAAGCCTGACTTATCTCTCTGACCAATTGTATTGTTACCAGGATCCACAACTTACAACATAGTTAAAGAACTCACAAAAAAGCTTGGACATCTCACAGAGGGGAGTGAATATTCTATCAACTCCCGACTACAGTGCCTCCAGAAAATCAAAGACCTACAAACAGATGAAGTTGAAATTATAGTTTCATTTTATGTCACAGCATTCTTTACCTCCATTGAACCAGAACTAGTGAAAAAATCCATGGCAGTGGTACTACACAACACACTCAACCTAACCAAATACACTAAGATCGACCTCATCAACCTCTGCCTCACTACCTATTTCCAGTTTGAGGGACAGATATACCAACAAATCAGAGGAACACCCATGGGATCACCACTCTCAGGACTCATTGTAGAGATTGTAATGCAACATCTAGAAACTATAGCACTTCCACACATACAACCAAAAGTATGGATCCGGTATGTAGATGGCACCTTCATCATAATAAAAAAGGAACAACTAGAGAAGACACATTAAATAATCAACAACATCTTCAAAGGAATAGAATTCACTAGGGAAGAAGAAAACAACAACACACTACCCTTCCTGGATATCCACATCAGCAGAGGAAATAACGGCAAATTAGAAACACAAGTCTATCGAAAGACAACCCACACTAACCAAGTGCTCCATTACTAAAGTAACAAACTCACCTCCCACAAGAGGAGCTGGGTAAGAACATTATTCAGACAAGCACAAACACACTGCAGCAACTAGAACAGCAGAAAAAGGAAGCAGACCACCTATACATCTTCCAACAAAATGGATACCCACACAACTTTATCAAAAACCCACTACAGCACAACCACAAGCTATGAAAAGGATAACACTGCCATACATCAGAAATGTCTCAGAAACAACCAACAGACTATTATAACCACATAGCATCACCGTAGCACACAAACCAACTAAAGCCCTCTGAAACATCTTAAGCAAACCAAAAGACCCAGTAGCCCAAGAGTAAAAAACAGGAGTCATCTACAATATACAGCGTAAGGACTGTAACAGCCACTACGTAGGACAGGCAGGCAGGAGGCTAGCAGAGTGCAGAGCTGGGGGAGATGGGTGGCATACAAATTTAATAAATAAATAAACCCATGAATGCCAAGTAGCAGTCAGAAGACATGATGAAAACTACTTATTTTCACAACACATGGACAGACTTAACCATAGTTTCAGATGGGAAACTGTCAGCATCTTAGATCAAGTTAAATCCAAAAATGTGAGGTAATTCCTGGAAGCCTGGTATTCAGACAAGTCAGCCATCAACAGACACATAGAGATAAACAACATTTACACACTATTCAAAAGAGACAATAAAAAGGAAACAAAAAGATCAGAACACCTCCTCACCAGCAGTCAACACTCAGATAAGCAGGGATTAACACCAGGATCAACACCAGACAATCAAGCAGTAAACAACAGCCTAATCAAGGAACTACCAAGGAGAAAACAACACCCCCACCTGACAGGACAAGCTACTGTATATAGACAGGGAGCAAACTCCACTCCCTTCTAGCACTGAAGATGTAATGAAACATCTGCAAGAAAACAACCAGGCTCAGAGAACCCCAAGGGCTCCACAGCTCAACCCTGAACTACATATTTTCTTTTCTATTGGTACTCCCATCTATGCCATCACAATCCGACTGTGGTATCCTTGACTAATATTTCCCAGAAATCCATGATCATATGCGAATTCAGTGCATAATGAAAAAGGAGCAGTGAAAGAAGTCGAGCAACAGGACAATGCTGCAGAAGCAAGCAAGCTTTCTGCACCACCTTTTATAGGTTAGCTGTAGAGGAATTTTTGAAGGTGGGGCTCCACAGTGTTTCTAGGAAGTTTGCCACTGAGCTCAGACCTGACCCTGAAACTGTAAGCCACTGCCACCAAACAATCAGGCAACAGCACAAATCACGGGATGGAAATTCTTCTTTTAAAATAGTAGTTGAAACTGGTGGTAATTAAAAAAAAACATCGCAACTTCACTGTCTTTCTCACTTTTGAATCTCCTCCTAGAGGCTTAGAACATCTCTGTTTTCTTGCCTCTTGGTTATTTTTTCTTTATATCTTTCTCTCAGAACCTTTCTATATTGCTGCCTGAGTAAAAACACTCTGTGCACAAGGATATAAAAACAAAATGAAACCCAAAACCTTTTGAACTTCTTGTAATTGATTGCCCAAACCTTTAGTTTTCCTAGTCCAAGGCAGGGCCTTGCAGAGATTTATATATGCATCTTTGACTTCACAGATTTGGAGTTATGACAATTTAAGCTGAGACTGGTTATCATGCTGGAGCATTACACAAGATATAGTCTGACAGCAGCCATAAAAAGGGGCATTTGTTACTGCATTCTGTGTTTTGCTTCAGTGAATGGTGCATCAACAAATAGTTGCAAAACAAAAATACCAGTATTTTAATACAGTGTCAAATAAAAATGATGCTTCTTTTACAAGAAAATATGATCCGGAGCATAAGCAGTAGAATTTCAATGAAAGGTTTTATAGAGGAAACTAGCATTCTTATTGGAGATAGATAGATAGATAGATGGATAGATGGATAGATGGATGGATGGATAGATAGATAGATAGATAGATAGATAGATAGATAGATAGATAGATAGAATCCCTCTCCCTCTCTCACCCCTATGGGTAGTATGTGTCTTCCTTAATCTCAGATCCTCTACCAGAAGCCTGGGAGTTTCACTGTTCTGCACAGTATCTTAGCTGTTCCTAGCACTGCACTCTTCTGGACAGAGAGCTCTGGTGTTCCTGGGATCTGTTGGAGCCACTCTCCCAGCTTCGGAATCACAGCTCCAAGTGTTCCTACTACCATTGGGAACACATTGGCCTTTACTTTCCATAGTACTTTGGCATATACAGTCTCTCTCTCTCTATATATATATATATACACACACACACACACACACACACACACACACACACACATACATACAGTATATATATGGAACCCCTCAGCCAGATAATTGCAAGGACTGGATACAGATACATGTTCAAGAGTGGAACTACCATCAGCCACCTCCTCTACATCGATGTCATCAAGCTGTATGCTAAGAGTGAACGAGACATCGACTTGCTGATCCACCTGACACAGATCTACAGTGAGGACATTGGGATGTCATTCGGACTGGAGAAGTATGGCCAGATGGTAGTAAAGAAAGGGAAGGTAGTTAAGACTGATAGAGTGGAACTACCAGTGGGCCACATAGCAGACATACAGACCAGCTACAAGTACTTTGGTATCTCACAGTCACACTGGAATCATGATTAGGGGGCAAGGAAGACAGCAACATCCAAATACCACCAAAGGATAAGACAGGTCCACAAAATCCACACCATTAACATGTATGCCCTGCCAGTCATCAGATACCCTGCTGCTATAGCAAGCTGGCCAAAGGAGGATATGGAGGCTGCCAATGTGAAGACCTGGAAGCTCCTCACAACGTACAGAGGTTTCCACCTCCCAGAGACTGTTCACCAGCTGGAAAGAGGGTGGGCAGGGTCTGGTGAATGTCAAAGCCACTGTCCTGGATGAAACCCACAGCATCCAGGAGTACATCCAGTGAGGTGGCACCCAAAGATGAACTGCTGAGAGAATGCCTGAGGTGGCAGCAGACATGGGAGGAAGTTCAAGCAGAGGAAGTGCCATTGCAAGACAAGCCCTTGCATGGGATGTACCATTGACAGATAGCTGAGGTGGCTAACATTGGGAAATCCTACCAGTGGCTGGAAGGGGCTGGAATAAAGAGAGCAGTGAGGCACTGATCATAGCAGCACAAGAACAGGCACTAAGCACCAGATCCACACTAGACAGGACCCAAGAAGCCGACTGTGCAGAGAGGCCTCAGAGACAGACCAACACATAGTGCCAGGATATAAAATGCAGGCAGGAGCAGCATACACTGAACGGCA
Source organism: Liasis olivaceus (assembly GCA_030867105.1). NCBI lineage: Eukaryota > Metazoa > Chordata > Lepidosauria > Squamata > Pythonidae > Liasis > Liasis olivaceus. Next base: position 227,892,540 of record CM061349.1, read on the forward strand.
CAACCAAGTAGCTGGCATTGTGTACAGGAACATCTGCACAGGGTATGGGCTAAATCCTCCCAAGTCCAGATGGGAGATTCCACAGAAAGTAATGGAGAATAATAGGGCTAAGATCCTGTGGGACTTCCAGATCCAGATGGACAGGCAGATACTGGCCAGTCAACCAGACATTGTGGAAGTGGACAAGGGCCAGAAGACAGCAGTGGTGGTAGATATACTGTAGTGGTGCCAACTAACAGCAACATCAGGAAGGAGTATGAGAAGCTCGAGAAGTACCAGGGCCTGAAAGAGGAACTAGAGAGGATGTAAAAAGCAAAGGCCAAAGCAGACCCAGTGGTGGTAGGGCTGTGACTCCTAAGCTGGGAGAGTGGCTCCAACAGATCCCAGGAACAACATCAGAACTCTCTTTTCAGAAGAGTGCAATGCTAGGAACAGTTAAGATACTGCCCAGAACCCTTAAACTCCCAGGCCTCTGATAGAGGACCCAAAATTGAGGAAGACACATACCACCCAAAGGGGTGAGAGAATATGATTGATTGATAGATAGATAGATAGATAGATAGATAGATAGATAGATAGATAGATGGATGGATGGATGGATGGATGGAGAGAGAGAGAGAGAGAGAGAGAGAGAGAGTGAGAGAGACCCAATAAGAATGCTACTTTCCTCTAATTCCTTCCTTCCTTCCTTCCTTCCTTCCTTCCTTCCTTCCTTCCTTCCTTCCTTCCTTCCTTCCTTCCTTCCTTCCTTCCTTCCTTTCTATATACTATGTGGCATCATAGCTATAATAAGAGGGTTTTCATGAGTTCCAGATGTATTAAGCATTTGGTTTACCTTGAGTTATGAGTGTATGATCATGCCTATTTTTGTAGGAGTTAATGAGTGAAATTATTAAATATATTCAGTGAAGTAATAGAAGTGTTACTATTTAGGTAGCAGATCAACCCAATTAATAATTTTGGCCTCCTACTATCTTCCCTGTATGAAAGGGAACAGTATCTTTTTTTCAGAAGACTAAATGAGTAAGTGCTTAGTGGGAGGTGGGGTGAAGACATGAGGGGGAAAAGAAACCACCAGGAAAATGGAGGAAAACACATTTTTTCTCCAAAAGACATTTTTTGTCATTTGGTGAAAAGGTAAAGAAGCTTGCCTCAAGTTTTCAGAAGTCCATAGAAATGATAAAAATAAAGGAACAGGGGAAATAGAATAATACAGGCTGATAATACTTCAGGGTTAGCAAACAAAAATGATTAGAGACAGCAAAATGTACGTATATTTTGAACTTTATTTTCCTCCTTCCTTTTTCTTAGCTTTCTCCCCTCTCCCCCCACAAATTAGAATGAAATGTCTGTTTCTTTGTGCTAGAGTAAAAAGCAAGGATTCCAAAAATGTTTTACTATAGTGTTGATGGTTCCTTTTGTTCTCAGTATTCTTTCTTTCTTTCTTTCTTTTTTTGCCTGCCTGTTTCTCTTAAACAGGCAACAATGAAGAGTTTCTGCATTCTTTAGAATTTGGCAGCTTAGAAATATTTGAAACAAGAATTCAAACGTATAAAATGAATTTATAATGATTTCCTGAATAAATTATACTTTTAAAAATTATATATCAAATGTGTTTTCATGAGCAAACCAAATTATACACAATACATTTTATAAGATAACAGAGTGACTATAGATATACAAGAGATACTAAAAATAATTATTTTGATTTTTTTCCTCTTATTGCCATTTTGTCCAAAATATTTTTTTCTTTGCCTCAAAGTTTGCTAACCTTTTTACTTCTCTAGGTGTTGTATGCATGATATCTTATTGTAAATTTGAAGCAATCATCAGATACATACAACTTGTGTGCCATAGCAAGGTTTCTTTTCATCCTGTGATAACCTTGTAAAATGTCACAGCAGGTGCCTATGAACATACAAGCTGTAACTGCCTCTTTCTCAGAAAGAAGTGGGGAACCATTTTCTGTTCAGTGTAAATCTCTCTTACGGATAATATTGAGGATGGAGCAAAAGGTGAGTGGGTGGAGACACTCATTCTGTCTTGGACATTCCCACTTCTCTCTATCTGAATCCTCTTCTCTGTGGGGTAGAGGTAGAGGTAGATAGCTCTTATCAGAAATCTGCACTATTCTCTTGCACTAATAATTTGAAATTAAGCCAAGGGCTGCATGAAATTAATCTGAGGACCTATGTTGTCCAACAGCTATAGGTTACCCACCCTGGTAAAGTAGGTCAAAGGTCAGAAGCACGAATGCAACCTGATCCAACTCCCTTTTCTATATTTTTATTGCTCACCTTTAGAAGAATTCATATAGCAATCTTTAGAAGAATCCCTCTAAGTAGCATGCAAGTAAACCACCATTTTTTGGATTTTGCCCAGTGGCAATGGGTGACCACAGAGGGGATTTAAAAAAAAAAAAATCAAAATGGCAGGCATGATTGAAACCCCACTTCTTTTAAAGTCTGTTACATGAATATATAAAAAGGCCAAAGCTTTCATTACACAGTCCTGTCTGCCGTTTTGACCTCCACGTGCAGATGTCCCTGCCAATGGTCCATGCCAATTAAAGTTAGATGTGCTTAAATCTACTGAAATCAGCTGAGCTAACTCCTCCCTCTAATCTACATGGGACTTTAAATGGATTGGAGATTCAATCCATGTGAATTTGAATTTGAATAGTTCAAATCCAGCCAAAAGTAGACTGGTGCCATTATATTTATAATACTCAATTACTTCAACCAACTCTTGTTCCAGATGTTGGAACATTCAATAAATAAATTAGAAAGTAAGTAAGTGAAGGGGATATTTAAGACAGTCAAATCTCTCCAGAATACTTGGAAGTTGTTCAAAACCACAATAATAGAAGTTTGCCTTGAACATAAACTACCAAGTTCAAGAGGCTGCCAATTTGTTAAAAAACAATGTCAAGGAAGTGCTTAGAAAGAAGTCTTCCATTAGAAAACAGAAATCTTGTCCAAGCAATGAATGCAATAAAAAACATAAACTTAGTAAGAAAAGCAAACTAGTGAGAAAGGATGCTGAAGATTGGGGCAGAAGGACACATTTTCAGTAGCATGTTAAGAGTGGAGATGTATGTTAGTCAGGGTTGAAATATTGGGATCTTGGTGTTTGCTGAGCTGGGTTTTCTTGCAAATATTTCATCACCAACTTTAGTAACATCATCAGTAGTTTGACATAAGAGAGTGGGGTTTGTTGGCTTTTTATGTATGCTGGCTTGTCCTACCTATCTAGATCAGTATTGTTGCAGTTTGTGTGCCTGTTTCTTATTGACCTACCTGGCATAGATGGCTGTATTTTATTTATTTATTTATCATATTTGTATAGCAGTCCATCTCATGTATTCTTTCATCTTAGACTGTTCCTGCCCATTGTGTTGGTTCTCCCTTGTCTATATGTTAAATACTGGATGTGTGATAAGGGAGGATGTGCCCCAGGCTGTTTGCTTCCTTCCTGGGGCTTTGTTCAGTGTATTACTAGCAATATAATGACCAAAAATAGCAAGACTTTAAATAGTCTGGGTTAGATGGATAGCAAGGGACTTGGAAAGTGTATTACCAGATTTCCAGGGGAGTAATGGCGGATTAAGGACAGCTCTGTTTTTGCAGAGCCAATGACCGTAGTGGATGAGACAAGCTGGCAAAAGGTCCAGCTCTTGGACAAAAGGAATCATCTCTGGACAAAGGAGATGACTGGATCACCCATAAATACTCCGTACAGAGGCTCCCTGTGACCAGATTGCAATTTAGTGATTGCAAGTTAATGATCTTCAGTGGGTTGAGCACTATGGGAGTCACAGGAAACATCAACGCCATGCCGTGGTTTGGAGCCACTGATGAGACACTAGATTTGTTTTCACTTCCTCTTTTAATTACCAATGGAAATTACTTATTAACAATTTATTTGGAAATTAAAAACCTTATGAAAGGCAAGCTGCTGTACACCGGAAGAATTTCCTTCTATCCTGGAAGAAAGATTTATGTAAATTAAAAGATTAAAAAGAAAAATCTTAACTTTTGGAAACAGCGAAGGGAGTTAAGAATGCTGATGGGGGTTAGTTAAGGGTCCAGATAGATTATGAAAGAATAGGATTTTTTTATGGACTGTTTTAAATTTTATAAAAATACAGCAGATGATTTTGGACTTCTGTAAGAAAACCTATTGTGGGAAAGTTTTGGCTTGGAAAATAAACAAAAGATAAGACTGGGCTTTGAAGGTTAACTAGAGGGAACCAGAGAGCAATGAAAGGACAAGATACATCCTAACATAATGGAGGAACATTGTCTTACTATAGAAGAATTTAAATCTGTTTGGGAACAATGTGTTCAGGACTTATTTTTAAAATTGGATCTAACAGAAGAAGAAAAGATTCTACTGGATAACATAAAAGCTGAGGATGATTTGAATAAGGAGTTTAAAATGGACCTTAAAGAAATGCCAGATTATAAAACAGATATAGAAGATATGGGAAAAGATGTTGTGGATCTGAAAATGAATTGAAAGATATTGATTACATGGAGAAAGAAGTTGTAATGGATATACAAACTATGCTGGCTGATGTTTTAACAATTAAAGGGGATATCCAGATTACAAATCAGAAGAGTGAGTTGGAAAGTTATTTTACTTTGGATCCACAGAAGGGAAGCATTGAATCTCTGAAGTTGCTTCTGAAAACAGACAGGGAGAAAATGATAAGATATCACTATGTGGGACTTTATTTGAAGAAGCGACTGAAGATCAAGCCTAGAAGAAAAAGGAATTCAAAGTGGACTTATCTGACCAGGGTTAAATTGTATAAGTTTTGATTTGGGGCTGTTGTTATTGGAATCTTTTTTCTGACCAGGACTGCAAGACAATGTAAAGATTTTTTAATATAGGCATCAATCTTTTATTTCCTATTTGTTAGAGAAAGTTAGAAATTAGTATGTAAAAGGGATCTATTGGATCTAGTTTAAAATATATAAGTTACTATTATTGACATTCTTTATGCTTATGGGGATAAATTTTTTATGTTTTACTTACTAGAGAAAATTATAAGTCAACATGTAAAATAGATTTAGTCATCTAAGCTTAAAATATATGGGTTATTATTACTGGTACTCAATGCTTTTGCTGTGTAAGACTAATCGATGAATATTTTTTAATAATTTGGTTATTGTTTAGTGATGAGAAATGGGAAGAAGAGTTGCTCTTTCTGTAATATCAGAGAAGATGTTAAGTTACTGTAAATGTTTATCCTTGTCTGGAGGCAGGGGGGGAGTCACTTTTAATATGTCTTTCTTTTCCCTTTTTCTCTTTCTCTTTCTTGTTCTTTCTTGTTCTTTTTTGTTTGTATATCTTTTCTAAGTCTGTATTAGCTTTTAATTATGTAAAACTCTAATAAAAATATTATGAAAAAGAAAAGGAAATTAGCGGAGGATAGAGATTCTTTCTTACTAGGTTGTTCACTTTCCCAATAACCTAAATGTCTGTAACAAGAAAGGAGCTTTAACTATTGAGAGTGAGGACCCACTTTCACCCCACCCCCAAGGCTTTGTCTGATTCCTTCCATTTCTCCATTCAGCTATCATGGTTGCAGGGGAACAATTTTCCTCCCAAAACCATGAGATGATTGAACTGAACCAGTACACTTGACTCCTATCCAGCAAGCAAACAGTGTAAAGTTCTGTATCAAAGACAGGGCACGTAGTCCTGCTGGCATTCTAACTTACTTATTTATTAAATTTGTATGCTGCCCAACTCCCAACAACTTCATCACTGTTTTTCCTCCCATCCTTTCTTCAGTCAATTACCAATTATCAGTAATTTTGCTACAGAGAAACATAGTCTTGTGATATGTTAAGAGAAGGAAACATTTTTTCCTGCTTTTAAAAGAATCAGGGATGAAAATGCTATCTTCCCTTTCTGCCATTATTCTCCTTGCCCTCTCCATGGGGAGGGAGACTGGCTGCACCAAAGAGCCACTGGGACCTCTGAAACCTTTCTCTCTCCCATGTGGAGCCTTCCCTCTTCAAAATAAGGCTAGTGAATCTAGTGGGGTCCATCTGCCAGCAGAATAGATTTCTGTTTCCCACCCTACCACTCATAGTCTTCAAAAAGCTCGTCCAGAAGGATGGAAGATTCTCTAGAGCAGGGTTTCTCAACCTTGGCAACTTTAAGATGTGTGGACTTCAACTCCTAGAATTGCTGGCTGGGGAATTCAGGGAGTTGAAGTCCACACATCTTAAAGTTGCCAAGGATGAGAAACCCTGCTCTAGAAGATATTCAGGGCCCATAGCAATGTAGGGGGAGAGCAAGCACACCTCCTGAGCAGAACACTCTAGGTTTTGTTTTCCTGTTCTGTTGCAATCTGAGGTTTAACTCTGTGTTGGATTATAGCTACTGGACATCATCCAGCTAAAAATAAGAGCTTTAAAATTATCACTGGTTTCAATATGAGGGATTTAGTCATATGGGCAATGTCCTCACAAATGTACTTTGGCTGGGTCACCTACCCATGATCTCTGCCAAATTAAATAAAAAATGAGGTTTGGAACAATAGATGGACAGCTGCAAACCAGAAAATTAAGATAAGAACAAGATATGGTAGAATAGGAGACACACTACTTGTTTTATAGTTTGCCTTGGGAAATGATAGAATATACACCCAAATAAAAGCATAAATATTCTTTTGTTGGTTCCTCTAGCAGTCCTTTTGGCTTCATTCCTTGAATAAAGTTACTCCACATTTACATTCTCGTACTAATATGTAACTCACACAAGCTTATAATATCAATGTTTAAGATTCCTCTGCTTCTGGCTTCAAAAACCATGGTCATTCTGTCACAGTTTCCAAGTAATTCCATCACAGTAATTCCCTTAGTACTTGTCATGGTGGAATTTTCCAATCCATTTGTCACAGTATCACCTTCTACTGTTCCACTGAGGCTCCTAATTGCTTACTATATTTAAAGAGCTTCTTGAGAATTTGCCCAGAGACAATGAATGAGCAGATTTCTGACTTTTACATTAAGGACAGGGGGGTGGGGGGTGGGGAGGGGAGAGAATATATGGATCTGTGTGCTGCTTTTAAATTGTGGAAGTACTTTGAATGGATTTTTTTAAGCTTTGCCAAAATGGCTGGTTGCCATGATATATCATTTTCCCTTTCCTCCAGTATGAAAAACTGACCTTTTAAAAATTACCTTTTTCTGCGTTTCCTCAAGACACAGTCCTCCTGCCAGTGATTTTATGGTTTAGCTTCTAACTCAGGTAAACATGACCATGTATGAATTTTCTCCTTGAGGGATGAATCAATTATGATCTACACATGAGGCACTGGGAAATTTGGGAGATTTTCAAAGGAATAAATTCCATTTGAAAACTTTATTCCTATGCCAAGTTGAAATGACTGCAGTCTTTTAAATTTCTTTACTACTGAAAGGTTTCTCTTCCACTGTTGAGCAGCAACATTTCACTAAATATCATTGTCCACTGCTCTGTGAAACTGAAAAATGAGGCATTCAGCCAGTTTGGTTATACTGATTTTAAAAGACTGAAATATTCTAGATGCAGAAATATTGGCTTTGTACAGCTGCAAATAAATCTACCAGAAGAAGGACTGTATTTTTACAAAGGAATCTTTATATGTGGATATAAATATACTGTAGTCAATTCAGTTAATGTGATATTGGCTATATAATAGAATATACAGTAGTTTGCTTTGTTACAGAAAAATATAGTAACAAGGATTCTATTTTCAAGGAATCTTGCTTTCCTCCACCACCTTGTGATTTTTCCCCCCCCAGGAGAGGAAGAAGGATCCCATCATCCTTGCTTCCTTTCCAGTGTTGGCAGATTATTCCTACAAGTCACTTAACCATATTGTTAATTGCTCTGATGCTGAGTAGTATTATTAAAACAAACAGGACCCCCATCTTTAATCAGAGCAAAATGGCCAGGACTAAGGCAGTTGACATGAACTACTACTCAACATTAAAGCCTTTCACTTTTGGTTAGATATTTCACATGCATGAATTAGCAGGTGTTGGATTTTTCTGGATGGAAATTAAATTCCATTTAGTGTAGCAGAAACCATGTAGGTACATGAATGTAGAGGTGTGTTATGGAGAAAAATGTGAAGTTTTAGGATTGCAGCCCATTCTTTTAAATTCTAGGATTTTCATTGAACAGAACTGTGTGTTTGGTTAGTAGTTAATATCTTGAGATAAGACAGGAGATGCAGCTGATGAACACACTATATATGTAACTAGTAATCAAGTATAAAGGACCTCCAGTAGCCAAATATTGACATTATCAACCAATACTAAACTACGGTAAGATAAGAAATCCAACACCTGCAGAAGTGTAGCATGGGGATCCAAGATAGTTTCAAAAATGTCAGCAGTATCATTATCACAGCAAGATAAATATCATATGAGGAACACATGGCCATAAGCTTAGTAAGATCTCTATTTACAAAGATTAAAGGAGTGGGTAGGAAGCATTTGGGTGGAAAAGTAGTCATCTAAAGTCCAAGGTGCTGTCTTTCCCCAGCTGGAGAAGTCAATGCAAATCAAAAAAGAAATATGGGGGAAAGTGTGATGTTCTAAGGAATTACAAAAATAACTTGAAGAAAAACTCAGCCAATTTTTACTAACTTTCCTCTGCTGTGGCCTAGAATTAAAGTTCTTCAAGAAGAGGATTTCAGGCTTGTGCTAAATTGACTTTCCAAGATTTCTGTTAAAAACAAGGGGGTTCAAGTGAGCACTTTGTTGTACATAGGTGGAAAAAGAGGATAATTTTCTAAGGTGAACTTAAACAGCCAGATCTCATGTTATTAAAAACAGTATTACTTCCAGCACATTCTTTCAGTTCTAAGTAAAAATAAATAAAAGGACTTTTGTTGATGTCTGAGGTTTCCCTGTTTCAAAATCTTACTATATAGATGTCTTCAGAGGTAGAAATAATACTAATACACATTTGAAGTAAAACTTGTACCCAGCAAGCAATAAGCAGCTATTCTCTATAAAATCATATGTTCTTTCTTAACAAGTGAGTGACAAAGGAAAATTCAAAATTCTCCCTAGGGTGCAGGAAAGACCCAATAGAAGTTTTTGAATGTGTTTAGGCTAGGCTAAAATGGGACTGGGGAGTTTGTGGTTCAGAGTGTTAAAGGAACCCAAACATTATCCTAGCATATTGAGTGAACTAGGCCATTATATTAAGCCCTAATATAGTTTATTTGAGGGTAGCACGTTAGCATAACAATTGTGTTTTGTTATCCCAGGATTAGGGTTTAGCATATTCGATGAACCCAGCCACTGTTTGCTTCTCTCTGCTTTGCTTTACCCTAGTGATAAATCTTGGAGCTCAACTGCAACTCGAGGTTTTATAGTTGAATTGAGAACCCCCCAATTAGAATCCTGTAAGTGCATGAGAGATAACAATAGGAAAGAGTTACTTCATGGCCATTTAAATGTGCAAATCTCAATGCTATATGCTGAACTCAGCATGGATCAAATTTTGTTTTGGTTTTTACTCAAGATCAACCAGGCAATTTAAAGCAGTAAGACCTGAATTCCAGACCTGGAGCTCAGTTCCAACAGATGAGATCAAGTTTCACAGGGAAAAATGCCAGGGTCAACTACTGAGTCATGTCTGTGCTATTGAACCATGAGGCTTCTTCCTGACACAATGTATTCCAATTCTCATAGAAAACTGCTTTTAAATACTATTGAAGTTTTCACTGAAAATACTGTCCTTGGTTGGTGACTGGAATATCTGTTATGTATGCTACCTCTCTTAATGTAATATAAACTATAAATGGGTTCAAGCATATTTTAGAGAAATATTTTTTGCTTTTCATGTTACATTGCAGTACTACCATGTTTACTTACTGATTAGGTACAATTTAGCAAAATGGAATGGCTAGTTTGTCTACCCTCTTGGGGTATTGGTTACTTTCTACATGGCCAAACTTTGAAGTGCCTAATAACTTTATGGGAAAAAAAAGATAGCTTTATGGAAAATCAGAAAAGCTCAAAGCTCAGATCTGTAATCTCTGATGAAAAGCTCAGATCCCCATCTCTGATGAAAATCTATGAACAGTTGTAAAGAATGAATCAGTCTTTCAAGGACCCTACCAAATTAATAGTGTAGTAGAGTTTGAATTGAACAAGTATTATGTATGTCTATCAATTTATGTAGGTTGTTCCTACATCATAAAACTAAATGCGCTTGTTCCAGAAATTTGACTGAAAGTTCTAGTCTGTTACTGAATAGGACCATTATTTCTGTTCTCCTATAATGAGTCATTTGTTTCCAAATACTCCCATTTATAGCATCTTGCTCCACAATAAAAGCATACCACTTCATCTTCAAGACTAGGCTAGATTCCTTCCTTCCGTGAATGGCTTAATCTAAATGAGCAAGAGCCAACTGCTTGGGGTTTAGCAACATGGCAGGCTAGGCATGCAGGTGGTATTTGGGCAAAGATGCAATTGCTGTCATCCTATGTCTACTGATAGTATATTTACTATATCTCACCTGCACCAATGAATATAATGAAAGTGTGGGGAAAAGTTTCTTTCTGGTTCAAATACTATTTCCTTGCTGCTTCCTGATTGAAAGAGAAGGGGGATGCCCATCATCCCCCATTCTCCTATGTCAAGGAACCAAGGTTTCTTCTAATTTTAACACTGTGGATTGCAATTATCCATGCTAGTGTGAGAAACATGCGAATGTTGATATGATTATTATTAATGTCTACATATACAAATCAGTTAAATGATAAGGTTTGGAGGAAAAAATCACTTATCAGCCCAGTATTAAGTGCAGTTTATACAGAGACTCCAGATTTTGTTGGTTTAAATTCAAGTGATTTTAAAGGTCTAGGTTACTCTAATCTAACTTAATCTCTAATCTCTAGATATGGGAAGACAATAAGGAAGCAATCAAGTGATTATTTGTTGGGGAATCCTTCCCTATCAGGGATTGTCTCCTTCCTGGTAACCATCTACATACCAACTCTTTAGTTGACTGGGACACAAAGAGAGGATCTTAAGATCTCAATCATTTTATATAATAAATTTAAGTTCAGCCTAGAAAACATGCAGGATTTAATGCTAATGAAGAAGCGCTATAATATGATCAAAATGCTCAGTCCCAGTTAGCAACCTTCCAGTCATATTTTGGATGAACCAACATGTTCAGACCATTTTTAAAGCTCAGTACTACACTGCAACAGTCTAATTCTGAAAATAGTCATAGTTTTCCCATCTGTAGAATTGATGATAGAATAGCATAGAAAGATCCTGTGAGTTGTAAGTAATTTGGTAACCAAACCCAGGCTTATTGATCTCCCTTATAATATATCTTCCCTTGAAACCAGCAAATCAGTTTTGGAAAATAAAAAGGATACTGCCACCACCCACAAATATGTGATGTTATGGAGATTTTACACAAGCTCTGGAGGAAAGACTGGACAGAACCACCCACAAATGTTTGATGTCGTATTTTACACAGCTCATCCAACAGGAAACTCACAGAGCAAGTAGAGTGCATCCAACATGTAAGAAGACATAAGGCTAGCAGCTGTGCTGAGTGTTACAGCTACAAGGTTATAAAAATCCAGCTGATGAGACTTATAGTCACTCTATTCTATGAGCTCAGCTCGGCAGTTTTACTAACTGTAGTATTTCAGTGATGACTGAAGAATGACATAAGACTGATTTATTTTGCTGACACCCCCCTCCCTATTACTTAAAATCCAGACTATCCTTGGATATAGATATTCTATGCCAAACAAGATTTTAAGAAGAAATCCTGTGGGACTGTGCCCCATTGAACTCAATGCTTTTTTTTAAACAAAGCATAAAATTTCAGTGAAGACATTACCCTGAATAATGAAAATAAAATCATGCTCTAAAACTAAAATTCTATGGGCTATGTCTTTATGATCATCTATATATTGCCTAGTCAATTTAAGTGCTTTAGCAATAATCTAAAACTGATAATATTTTGAACTTCCTGCAGCAATCTAAAACTTAACAGTAAATGTGTTCAGCTTTTTATTTGAAATATTTTTTCAACCTTAAATCCATTAAGTAACTAATAAACAACGAATGCATGTATGCAATAAACTTGACAGTGTCAAATTGCATACCTCAATACGTGGTAGCCGTGCTCTTTCTTTTTAAAATCAAAACCAGCCAGCAAAACTAGTTTAAATGTTTTATTTCTGAAGGTTTAGCTCCAGAGAGCATGTACTACTTTGAGATTACACATTTGCTCTGGCAAGCCCCAATATCACTGCTGGTTGCCACCTGTGTACACATTTCAGATCCTAGCCACGTATCTTTGCAGCCTTGGAGAACGCTCTTTGAGCAGAAACATATGAGGTCAGAACTTTAACTTTTTCCAGTAGATATGTCTCCCTGTACAGTTCACCCTTTTTCCCTTTCAGCTGAAGTCCATTGTTGCTATATCCTTTTACAAATAAAGTAGGAATGTTCTGAAAGTTCCAAGTGGAACTTTTCCCACATACTTATAAGGGTGGGAGAAGCAAAAGAAGGAGCAAAAAGAAGCAGAGGCCTTATATTAGCAGTCAGGAGCATAATAGCAGAGTCAGATTTATATACAGATATCAGGATAAATCCAGAATTAGCGTAATGTGGACAGGGAGGTCTCTTTCATCACCAGCAGGACTTCTGTAATAGTTGATGGAAGTGATCTTTGTCTATTCTTTCAATGAGTTCTACTTCCACCTTAGGCATGAAAGCCGGCTGGGTGACTTAGGGCTATTCACACTCTCTCAGCCCAAATCACCCCACAGGGTTATTGTGGAGAAAATAGGAGGAGGATTAGGTATGTTCACCACCTTGAGTTACTAGATAGACAGACAGACAGATAGATAGATGTAGAACAACTATGGCAAAAGAAAGCAAAGATAGTACCAATAATTATAGGGGTCTTAGGTGCAATCCCAAAACATGGGGAGCACCACTTGAAGACTGTCAGCATTGACAAAATCACCATCAGTCAATTGCAAAAGGCAGCTTTACTTGGAACAGCTTACATCCTGCGACGGTACCTTTAACACCATCTAACAACATCTGCCTATCCCAGGTCCTTGGGAAGCACTCAGTAGGTGGACAAAGATGCCAAATCCAGCCTAAACATCTGGCTGGCTGTGCAACCAATGGTAATAATAATAATTCCCTAGTCACCGTGCAGCTCCTCATGGGAGGGGTGCTCTGGGGACTGCAGTGGAAGGATGTCTTGGTGGGAATTAGTTTCTCCTTTGCCCAGCTGGAATTCTGTTCTAGAATATTTTGGACAGTGGTAAAAGGGGATCCAAGGCTTTACTATATCCAGCTTCCTAATGTCAGGTAACTTACCAATTTCTGGTTTGGGGGCAATCAGTCACACAGCTTTGGATACAACCCTGAAGGATACTTTATCTGAGATTGATGGAAGACTGCCAGCGGCCCACAAAGCAGTTGCTAAATCCTGAAAGTTTCTGTATATGGGTCTGTCTCGCTCTCTCTTAAGAGCAAAACAATAAAGGAAATGAAAACTTTGACTGGAATCTAGAAAAAAGCCCCCCTTCAAATTATCTTTTTTTAAAAGGCTAGTGCATGCAAAATAAAAACAAAAAGACAAAAGTTTTTGTTCAATGGCTAGGCTTTGTCCCAGTAAACTATACTGAGTGCTCATGTTGATATCTGAGCACTAGTTTCCCTTTCCACTCTCTTTCACTCCTACACCCAGAGCAGATTTGGGGTCACTGAATGTGGGAACAGGAAGAAGAGAAGCCGAGAACGTTTGCTTCACCCTTCAAATCCTGCTCACAGAGCGCTGGATATTACCTAATGCCTGTAGTTCTTGTTGCAATTGGCTAAATAGTTAAAATATGGGCACCTGAAGGTGAGATCACTCTTACTTCTTATTCTAGGTGGGAAACCTCCTGATTTTGGTGAGTCAAAGAAAGACATTTGGAAAATATTAAGCTGTTGGGTGGGAGAGGTTTGAAATAAAAGTTGCTTGCCAAACACTGCATGTTTTGGCTGCTTTTTAAAACCCATCATTGTCAGAGAGGTTAATGTTATGATGTTTTCAATTAGTTTAAAAGCTTTTTTTATGGCCCATTTTCATTTTAGTTGTTTAGCTATTTTGTAACTCCTATTTGGAATAACTTGAAATGGATTTGATAGTTTTAAAAATATTCCATGTTCTTTTTAGGCAGTCAAAATGGCTGTAGGGGTTTTTACAGGGACTAAAGTGTGGGTATGTATATGTGTATGTGGGAGCTATCTATCTATCTATCTATCTATCTATCTATCTATCTATCTATCTATCTATCTATATCGTTGAGCAAAATTGGACCCACTGAATCTCACTAAAAATTCTGAATGAATTATTGTTTAAAGCTGAATTTGAATGTTAATCTTAGAAGGGATTATTAATTATAAGTCAATTCACTTATTGAATATGTACCCCCTAAGCTAATATCAAGTCTAATAGGATTTTGGCAAGGTATATACTTATCTTTAAAACATAGCTAGCAGCTTAGCTAAAATGCTAGACCCTGATCCAGATTGGAAGTCAAATGTGGTTGGAAGAAGCTTTATCTTTGCCACTTTCTGTAATTCCAGTCTGGTTTTGGCTCTTTTGCACTTGTGATTTCCTTTGGCCAAAACTTGATTAATTTATTGCACAGGTTACTGGCAATATAAATTCCAAGTACGAGGGCCCATTTTGTCAATAGGGAGGAAAGGAGTAGAGCCTTGTCTCATTGCCTTCTCATCCAGATCTTGTCCTCCTGTTTAAATAAAAACAACTGTAAGCAGCTACAAGTTCCCAAGAAAAGATGTGGCTGCTTGAAAGAGTTGCCAACAGGTGTTCACAGAGCTGTGCACTTCAAAGCTCCTTTTTGGAAATGGCTCTGAAACACAGCACAGTCCTAAGCCTTAATGTACAGACACTGTGTAGGATTGTAGCTAACTGGTTTACATTACATAGTACAGAGCCTTGAGGTAAAACAGAATTCTTCTGAGACCACTCCTATACTTGGTCTGGTACATCGGAAGGGCACCACTTAGGAGAAAACTGACCTATGGAAATCATGACATAACACAGATTTTCATAAGCTTGGAAATTAATAATAATTATTTCCCTCTCTCTCTCTCTGCCTTCAACTCAGTCTTGACTTCTGGCAACTGCCTGGACAAGTTTCTGCAGTTCTTTCAAAAGCTGTTAACCACTGCCTGCTTCTTAGGGCTGATGGAGAATGATTGGCCCAAAGTCACCCAGCTGCCTTCATGCCAAAGGAAGGATTAAAATGCATGGTTTATGGTCCAGGCCTTTAAACACTACACAAAAACTGGTTTTTAACTATGACTTTACTTTATAAGTATGTATGTACAGTATGTATACATGCATGCAGTTAATCCCCGTCTCAATCTGAAGGGACTCTAGGCAGTTTACGTACAATAAAAAATAAGAAAACAACAGTAAGTAACATTAAATTATGTTAATAATTAGTGATTTAATTCATATAACAAAAGATAACAGAACAACAGTAATATTAAATTATGTAGATATAATATTAAATTATGTTAGTAATGACTTATTTAACTCTCACTAGTGGCTCCACAGCTAATACCCGAAGAGCCTCCAGAAAAGCCAGGTTTTTACCAGTTTTTGGAAAGCCATAAAAGTGGGAGCTGTCTTCACCTCAGGGGGCAGGCTGTTCCATGGGGGGGGAAGGGGGGGAAGGGGGGGAAGGGGGGGCTCCCACAGAGAGCACCTGCCACCAGTCACTCTCAAAGCTCATCTCTGATAGATGGAGCCCTTCAGGGGCCATTCCTAGACTGGCCAGATCAGATGGGCAGAAACTATTTGGGAAAGGCAGTTTCTTAGATAGCCAGGTCCAGAGTCATATAGAATTTTAAAGATGACTAGCACTAGAATTGCACTTGAAAACATACTGGTCACCAGTGCAGCTCCCACAGCTTTGGTGAAATATGATACTATTGCGACTGCACATTGGCTGTTACATTCTAGACCAGCTGAAGTTTCCAAGTGGTCTGTAAGGGCACCTCCCACATAAAGTAAATTACAGGAATCATGGCTGACTAGCCTCTGAGCATCCTATTCCAGGTAAGGCCACTGAGATACAGTGTGGTATAGGGGTTAAGGTGCTGGACCTGAAATGGGAAAACAAGTTCTAGTCCATCTTCAGTCATGAAAGTTCACTGGATAACTTTGGGACAGTCACTCTCTCAATGTTCAACCTATCTCATAGAGTTGCTGTTGGGATAAATTAGAGGACAGAATACTATGTACACCTGTACAAAAGGCAGGATATAAAACAAACTGGCTGAGTAGCCAAGCTGGGCAAAGGTCTCTTGGCCACTGCCTCCACCTGCTCCTTGAGCAGGAGTCCAGGGTCCAGGAGGAAACCAGGTTGAGAGCTTGCTCTCTCTAGGAGAGCTTAAAAACTCAAGTGAGTGTGTATTGCTATCTATTGCAGATCTCCTCACATTTCTGCAGATCTTAAACAACTCTTGAACAGTTTGCTATGCTGCTTGAAGTGATGGGCTAAAGGTACCACTTACATTGCAATCTTTAAGAGAGCCTCTCCAAAATACTGAGCATAGCTACTAGTAGGCTTCCAGTCTTAATATATATTTACTTGCTTGCTTACTTATTCATTGGATTTATAACATCTTTTATGCCTTGTAAATGGTATCAAAGCCTTCTCTTCCTGTGTAGTCTCTTACTATTGTATAGCTAGTTTCAGAATTTTCCAAGGCTTTGATTTTTATATGACTTGCACGATCCAGCATGGGACTATATTCTCTTAGAGTTCATACCTCCCTCCATATGGTAATCCCACTTGGTTTGGCCTTTATTTACTGTTTCTCTGCTATATAGCACTTGTTACAATTATCTCCAATTGTATTAATATAACAAATACAGATAGATAGATAGATAGATAGATAGATAGATAGAGGATTAGCTTTAACAATTTAATTTTATATTTCACAAAATGAGACAGCAGTTATTATTTACTTATTTCTTCTTCCCAGCCAATTTTGGGAGAGTAATTAGAACAGCCTAACATGACTTTGATACCAATCTGATCAAATCTAATTTGCATGACTGCAGACCAGTTCCATAGTCAATTTTCATTACAAACCAGAAAAAAATACATTCCAAATGAAATTTTTCATTTAAAAATAAAAGAGGACTTCTGTGGAAAATGGCATTGGATTTGCAAAGCAGTCATCTGTCATGAGCTGGAAAAAAACCCATATTCTGAGGCATCTAGTCATGTATTGTAGAATCCTCATTAGTTTAGATACTTCTGAAAGGGAGGCAAGAGGAAGAAGTGGTAAAGTCTAGATCAGTGTTTTTCAAACTGGGCAATTTTAAGATGTGTGGACCTCAACTCCCAGAATACTGGGGTTCTGGGAGTTGAAGTCCACACATCTTAAAGTTGCCCAGTTTGAAAAACACTGCTCTAGAGCATCTGCAAGCCCCCTTCATTTTTAGTGGTTGATTGGCTGACTGGCTGGGTTGATTTATTTAAAGCCATGAAGGTGGCTTTTTGCCTCTTCAGTGATGGCTGGGTGATGCTATGAAGATGCTATGCATAACCAGTAGGAAAATGGCCTATCTAATGCATTCTTTCCATCTTCTGCAAGTTATTGCCTTCCAGAATCATGTTATCATTGACCAGAATCACATTGTTGAGTTGATGACCTTATAAATCCGATAATTAAATAAATAAAAATAAAATATCAGCAAATAGCATAGAGCTGCTTTTTGGTTTATGCTTTACTAATGTCCTGCTATTCTTGGAAAGGGGAGACTGATGATGGGATATATTTATTGGTGGCCTTCTATCAGAAGAGCAGTTCCTTAAGTACGTCCCACGTCTGATGCAGGGGAT
This sequence comes from Liasis olivaceus, assembly GCA_030867105.1. Lineage (NCBI taxonomy): Eukaryota > Metazoa > Chordata > Lepidosauria > Squamata > Pythonidae > Liasis > Liasis olivaceus. The sequence continues at coordinate 227,910,502 of CM061349.1, forward strand.
TATTAAGCAAATATGGGAGTCAGGATGAGGGCTCATGGGAAAAGAGAAAGGGAAGAAAGCCCACGCCTATAATGTTGGATCGAGCCTGAAGCCAATATGAGCTCTATTTCCTAACAGAAACTCTTACCGTAAAATGTAAAAGAAGAAAAAAAGTAACAAGAAATGTTTGCTTTACCTAACTAAATAAATCCATCCATCCACTAAAAATGAAGGAGGCCTGAGGATGCTCTAGGATAGTTATTACTACTATCAATTATGATTGTCTTTTTGGGAAAAAAAAAAAGTAAAATCCATTTTCAAAACTATAGAATACATATTCATATCCAGTGATTCAGAAAAAAAGGAGGGAAGCCATTCATATCACAGTTATTCTTAAATTATTAGATTCTTTAGCATGCTTTTTTACCTCCAGAGAATAAAATATCCACTTACAGGGCAAAAAATTCCCAAAGGGAGGGCAAGAAAAAAAGCAAAGGAAGGGGGAATGGAGAAAGGCCATTTCTAAGGAAAGCCATGTGCCATTAATTCAGTTATAAATTATTAGCTGAAAGCAACCTCTCAGCAGTTGTATTTGATGGACAAAAATTGATTTTTTTTCAAGGGCATTTAAATCCTTTTGATGTTTCCATTTTTTAGTCCACCATGAATCTGAATCCTTAACAAAATGATTATAGCATTATAGTAATCCTAAGGGCCAATACTAAAGGATTTGGAAAAGCAACAGAGATTAATAGTTTGAAAAACGAATGTCATTTTGAGTTGACAGAGCTGTCTAGTCTGATAGAAAAACTGGAAAAATAAGTGGGAACTAAAGTACACAAGCAATCAAGCACTTGGACTAAGATGAGGGGATCAGCAATTACTCCAAAGTATTGAAAATGCCACGGAATTTAGACTATTTGGATTTAAACACAACTAAGGACAGCAAAGATATTTCACCAACATTCCTTCCTCCATTCTTTTCAGAAATATTTGGAAGTGGAGTGGGGAGGCAAAGCTCTTATACATTATTCTGAAAGTTGGTAAGAGAGACGGTTGCCCAGCAAGGTCAACATTTGTGTTATAAAGCCTGAGATTATTTGAACTGGGATTTGAGGTAACATCATTGTCTCCCTTTTTAACTGCTTTGAAATCTCTTATCTGGGCCATATTCCAACCCAGAGATGAAAGTCCCATGCTTTAATCAACTGGAACATATGCACGATATACTTACAGTTAGATGAAATGATAATTTTTACTCTGTTACATCTCCAAGAATCAAAGAAATGGCTAGACTTAATAAGCCATCAGTGAGGACTATAAAGTGGCTATTTTGACTGCAGAGGGAAAGTATTGAGCTAATGTAAATGTCCCTCCAGCAGCTTAAGGATTACCATAAAATTATGTTGTAGAGGCCAAAGTAACAACCGTGCAACGTGGAGTATTGTTAAAGAAGGATTGATGCATTAGAGCAAAGAAAGATTTCTTCCTCACCTCCTCAAATATCTAAAGAGAAAACTGGGCTCCTGTAAAGTTTAGCAGACAGTTAACAATTCCCTCTGTGTCCTAAACAACAGATTAACTTGGCAGTATGCCAGTAAAAAATTCAGAGAACTTCATATGCAACATCTGGACAGCATCCGAAGCAAATGGTGAATGAATGACTAAGTAGTCTTTTTCTTTGGTGAGACATGGGATGATAATTTACAGCATTTAACAAGGGCAGAAAACTAACCATTGATTAATTTTAATCAGGAACCTTCTAAAAATTATATACAAGATAAATACATAATTCTCAGAAAGCACATGTTTAGTGAGAAGCATACCACAAGCACATCCGGTTACAGAAGATGCATATAGCCATAAACATTTTTAAGGGCTTTAAAAGTCCTCATAATTCTCAGCAAAAGAACCAGGAAAATGCACATACTGTACTTTTTAACCTAATGCAGATGATTTTCTTTCTGGGCCATAGGTTGTTTTTTTTAAAACTTGGCTTATATTTTCACATCTGAAAGAGTGGCACAAATTAAATGCACATTAAGACACCATTTCTGCATGTTGTGTCAGAACAGACTTAACCCATTTATTTTGAGGCTGTGCATGATAACATTTAATCTTTAAACTTGACCCTTATCTCAGGCTATTTATAATGTTTTGTTACACCTCTTGTCCAAATGAATAAAAAGGAGGATAAGCAGAGGCTTAGATAAATAACAGGTACTTTTAAACAGGCAGAGAAATTTATAACTCTACAAATGGTAGCCACCTGTAGGAATAAGCCAACAGAAAGAACAAGTCTTATTTGCAAGGAATGACTGGGAAATCGATGCTAAAAAAAAAAAAGGCTTTCCTTGTGCAATCACTAAAATATCACTTAAGCTCCCCCCCCCCCAAAACCCTGAGAAGTAATACTGCATAAGTACAATACATCCTATATCTCTAGAATTCTTGGATTGTCTTGTAAATATATTTCTAAGGGTTTTTAAAGGGAAGACATCCCAAATCAGGAGTAGGCACCAGGTTCATTCTCCCATCTGACTTTCTTTTTTTCCACCTGGATTCTTTTAAGATGATGATGATGATGATGATGATGATGATGATGATGATGATGATAGAATGTTGCCATGCTGCAAAGTGCCAACTTTTAACATTACCATTATTTACAAGAATGTCTCTGGAACATACATAGGCCTGATAGATACTCTTTTTTTTTTTTTAATCCGCTTTCAGTCATGATCGATTCTACGGAGACTGCCTGGACAAATCCCTGCAGTTTTCCTGGCAAGGTTTTTTCGGAAGTGGTTTGCCAGTGCTTTCTTCCTAGGGCAGAGCCCAGCTGGCGGTCACAGGAAATCGAGTCTCTTCCATTGTGTTGCAACCGGCAACCGATTCCCGTTTTTCCCGTGCAAGGCGCCACCAGCTTTTTTCCTCCCACTGGGGTGAGAGTACCTATTTATCTACTCGCTTATGCTTTCGAGCTGCTAGGTGGGCAGGAGCTGAGGGCGCAAGATGGGAGCTCACCCCGCCACATGGAGCTTGAGCTTGAACCGCCGAAGTGTTGACCATTTCTGGCCAGCAACTTCCAGTGTCATTAAGCCACTGTACCACCATGTCCCTCCTGATAGATATTCTTAGGGAATGTTAAATGGCCATCCACTGCTGTGAAAGATAAAAAAGCATCCTGCATCCTGAGAGACAAGTGCAAATAGTGAGGAGCAATTACAAAGTTAGCCTTCATTCGATGAACAGCAGGTCACCATTTATGAGGGCATCCATACATGCACTCTGGGTTCCAAAAGTGTCCCAAACCAATATCTCATGGGCCCTCTCTTTTCCAGTTTTTACTGCTGCATCAAATAGTAAGCAATGAAAAGAAGCTGCATTCCCTTTATATTAATAATGTATAATGCATTAATTAACCCATGTCCTGGCATACAGAACTCAACCATCCTAAGTATTTTCTTTTCTATCTGTTCAGTTGTGACCAATTCTTGGAGACTGCCTGGACTAGTACCTGTAGTTTTCTTGGCAAGGTTTTTCAAACGTGGTTTGCCATTGCCTCCTTCCTAGGGCTGAGAGAAAGTGACTGGCCCAAAGTCACCCAGCTGGCTTCGTGCTTAAGATGAGACTAGAACTCATGGTCTCCTGGTTTCTAGCCCGGTGCCTTAACCACTAGGCCAAACTGGCTCTCTATTCTAAGTAATCTGTATGTCAAAGCTGCTATCAGAAATAGAGAACATTGCAGTAAGGAATTGCTTTCCTTGTAGCAGAATTTCCAAAAAAAGGCATGAAAAAAGCCTTTGCCAGAATGTGGTTGAAATGGTACTCCATACCGGTCCATTTTCTGTACAGAAATTTAAGATTCTTTCATCTTGGAGCTTCCTTGACCCAGAATAAGATTGATAAAAAGAATCTACCAGTGTAAAAATGGCACAGAATGTAGCTGGAGACAGACAAGTGAAATGGAATATCTGAAGAGACTGAAAGAAGAGCCAGTTTCTCTAGTGACACCATTGCTGGCTTCTCATTTTGTGCCTTGATGATGTCATTGAACTCGTTGTATGTTATATGGCTTTTCAGGTATGATGGCACGTATCAAGGCTGACTTGCTCATTATTTGGCAGGGGAAAAGAATCACATGTACAGTTATGTGAGTCTTCTTTATATGGAATGTCCACTGTAATGGTATTTGCGGTACGCAGCACCAATGCTTTTGTGTCTCGTATGACATTAATTTTCATAAAACTATGTTCTGATTTTTCCAAATACACAGACAAATTGAGGTCTAAGCCTTATAGAGCACAATGATTTTGGCGATTAGCAATGTTCATGAAGAGTTAAACTAAGAGACATCCCCGGCTGCTTCTCACCGATGTCAGAGGCTGCATCTTTCTTGTAATGTCCAGTCCATTCAGTGCATTGTATTACATCATTCAACATTGCACCTTTTCAGTTATATAACTGCTTGGCAGAGAATCTATAAAAACATGCAGGGTGGTAATATTAAGTTGCATGTTGTAAGCAAAAGGAAGCATAGCATTGGGAACAACTCTCTGAATCTCTTAGAGGACAGCTAGCAGACCTGTCAAGATGCATTTTTTTTAATACAACTTTCTGAATTGGTTTAAAAATGATAATTTTACTGATTTAATAATAATTGTTTGTGTTTTATGCTTCCAACTGCAGCACTATTTATATTTTTAGCTTTATCCTTTTTGTTAGTATTTTGGTCAGCCAATTTGGCTGTCAGCGTATAGCACATTTTGACCATTTGTAGTAAGAGTTTGAAATTGCTATGTTGTATTGATTTTTTTCACTGAGCTATGTACCAGTGTCCTAAAATTTCTTTCAAGGTTAATAATTTCAGCCCCCATTAACGTATCTGTGGTTAGTTTGTTTATCCTAAGACAAATCCCATTTTTTTAAAAAAAATCATTTCATACATTACATTATTGTTTTATTACTGTTCTTTTTTAGAATTCTTTTTCATCATAAATAAAAATTGCATTTGGAGATGTAACAGTCAAATGAATTATTCTAAAAAAAACTGGTAATATTCCTTTTATGAGATTCTTTTGTTACTGAACATCGGCTATTAAATATTGTTTGAAATTTTCATTCTGATATTTTCTGTTTGATTTTTCTAAAACTGAGTGATATTTTGAAATCTCTATTACCCTAGAATGCAGTGCAGATCATTTTTCAGGAGGTTATGTTAACAACTTTAAATTTTATATTTAGATGTGGAGATAAAAGTATGTTTCTATTATATCTGAGAAATAATTCGTATAGCAGCACATCCTGAAATCAAATATACTACTAAATGCAAAGATTGTGCTCTCAGAGGGCACCTAACTAATGACAGAAACATGTATCTAGCCTCTTTGATCTGGGTTAGCAGAGCCTGGTTCTATGTTTATTGGGGGAAATCAGAAACCACAGCAATCAGAAGACCTCACAAGTTTTGCCTTTGAACAAACAGAATATCTTATTATTCTATATTTATAGTTATAGAACACTTCCTGCCAATCTCAACAAGTAATCTTGCGTATCCATAATAGCCAATCTGTAAATCAACCCTTCACAGTTGATTCATCAGCAAGATTAATGTTAATAATACCCTTAAAAATCCATGAAACTTAACAGAAATAGTGTTGCAGATCTTCTCTTTTCACAGAGGGAGTTTGGTGGGGTAAGGCCAGACAGCTCCACCCCACGTAGTCTCAGGCTTATTCTGTAACACCCCCAAAAAGATCAGCACACCCAGACACACACATTCACTTTCTTATCTCCCTACGGTTGTTCCTTGCAAAACAGAGACATTCCTACCATAACAGTGAACATTTGGCAAGTTAATATATGGTAGGGTTTTTTTTAAACCCAAATATAAAAAGGGGAAGAATCACAAATCAATATTGGAACAACCAGATTAGTTGAATATCCCTGTAAAATTGCTACACATAAATTCTTTGTGACAGAGTTAATGTTTTCTAACAACGTACCAGTTTTCAGAACTGGGTATCTAGAGCTCCCTAGGAATACAAAAGTACATCACTGCAGACAACTGATGTAGCTCAGTTGACTTATTTGAGAGGAAGTTTCTTTAAATTACTTTAACAAAGCTGGACTCTAAGTTGGGCTTTTTCATCCTCTCACAACATTTTAAATCAAATCTTCAGTGTTGTAGTAGTTCCAATTCATACAGGAAGTATCCACAATTGTACTATGAAAATCCTCTGATTTTTATCCAGTAAACTAACTAGGGACTGGAAATAGTTCTACACTAGCTAGTTTTTTCTGTCCTTTCTGGAAATATTGCAGAAAGAGACTTTCTTGTGGTATATAAATGTTCTTTTCCTGGCCAAACAATAGGAAGTGGAAATTAGAAGACTGATCCATTCTAGACCTCAAAGAAAACTGAACTTTGGTGAAAGATTTAGTTATATGTGTTTTCTTCCAAATGCTTTCCCCCTAGCATTATTCTATATGTTGAATTTGCTAAACTGAAATATATGTTATATATGCAGGTATGTGCTTCACTTCCAAACAGTGAAAATTTGGGTGATGGCAATGTTTATAATTGATGATATGTAGCTTATATATACATGTTTCAGATCTGGGAGGAAAGATTGTTTTCTGCTTTACTGCAACTCTTTTTCTAAACATTATACAACTAGTTGTTTGCATTAGTCAGATTGAACCTTCAGCACATCCTAGTCTGTTCATCTGGGATCTCTACATCCTTCTTCCACCCCAGCAATAGGGGAAAAAATGGAAGCAAGATGTTTTGAATTATCCTCCCCAACCCCTGGAAAAACAAAATTTACTGAAACTTTTTGAAAATCCTAAAAACACAAAAGGTAGCTGCATAATATGCAGTTATGGATATGAGAGAGCCTTCAGAGAAAAGCATCCTTTTTAAACTGATTCAGTCCAAATGTTCAAATGCAAAAAGTAATTTAATAAGAAATTAGGAAATACAACTTAATTCTCATGGAATTTCAAATGCAATCAGTGAAGTCCATTTAATTTTGCTATTATAAATTATCTCTTTAACAGGATTTTGGATTCAGATCATATTGGAAAGTTTTGTTTCTGAGAAAATGAATTTTCTTTTATGGTGCTGGGTAGGCTTTGCCTGTAAGCAGAAATCTTGTGTTTTTAGAGAAAACTGACTTCAGTGAAAGTTAGCTCTTAATCAACAGTGATATTGTTTTACCCAATGGTGTGATTATGATAAACTCCACTTTTGATATTAGAGATCTAGCAGTAGATCACAAAATCTTTTGAAGTAGCTGATCCTACCTTCTTAACTACCCAACTAGAATTAGAAATGTGGCGATTAATATTACCAAGGCAACTATTTTATGTGAGAATTTATATTTTAGGTGGTGGAGGGAAGATGGCGCTGATGAGTTGACAGGACAATCCATCTGCTCGGTGTCTCTTATTTTATTTTATTTTTTATTATTCCTTTTAAGTTGTGTATTGGGGAAGAAAAATAAGACCTGGTGTCTGAAAGCATGGGCATCCCCTTAGAAAATTGTTATAATCCCAGATACTCTAGGGCCTGATGTTGACCTACATCAAGTTGCAGCAGCTTGCTCTAAGACACCCAAGTTAAACATAAGTTTAACCATCATAACTGAGGGTCACAAAATGTAGTTGATTCCTGTTCTCCATTAGATTTTAGGAGAAGCAGTAGTGCCATTACACAGTGAAGGTGATGAATAGATTTAGGGGATTCAATTTGGTAGGCAGAGTGCCTGAAGAACTATGGACGGAGGTCTGTAACATTGTACAGGAGGCAGCAACTAAAACCATCCCAAAGAAAAAGAAATGCAAGAAAGCAAAATGGCTGTCTGATGAGGCTTTACAAATAGCTGTGGAAAGAAGGAATGTGAAAAGCAAGGGTGAAAGGGAAAGATATAAGCAACTGAATGCAGATTTCCAGAGAATAGCAAGGAGAGATAAGAAGGCCTTCTTAAATGAATAATGCAAAGAAATCGAGGAAAAGAATAGAATGGGGAGGACTAGAGATCTCTTCAAGAAAGTTGGACATATCAAAGGAACATTTAGTGCAAAGATGGGCATGAGAAAGGACAAAAAAGGCAGGGACCTAACAGAAGCAGAAGAGATTAGGAAGAGGTGGCAAGAATACACAGAAGAACTATACAAGAAAGATCTTAATGCCCCTGATGTCCATGCTGGTGTGATCACTGACCTTGAGCCAGACATCCGAGAGAGCGAAATCAAATGGGCCTTAAGAAGCATTACTAACAACAAAGCTAGTGGAGATGACAGTATTCCAGCTGAGTTATTTAAAATACTAAAAGATGATGCTGTTAAAGTGCTGCACTCAATATGCCAGCAAGTTTGGAAAACGCAACAGTGGCCACGGGATTGGAAAAGGTCAGTTTACGTTCCAATTCCAAAGGGCAATGCCAAAGAATACTCAAACTATCACACAATTGCGCTCATTTCACCTGCTAGCAAGGTTATGCTCAAAATCCTACAAGCTAGGCTTCAGCAGTATGTGAACTGAGAACTACCAGATGTACAAGCTGGGTTTCGAACAGGCAGAGGAACTAGAGATCAAATTGCCAACATTCACTGGATCATGGAGAAAGCAGGAGAGTTCCAGAAAAGCATCTACTTCTGCTTCATTGACTATGTAAAAGCCTTCGATTGTGTGGATCACAACAAACTGTGGCAAATTCTTAAAGAGATGGGGGTACCAGACTACCTTACCTGTCTCCTGAGAGATCCATATGCGGGCCAAAAAGCAACAGTTAGAACCGGTCACAGAACAACCGATTGGTTCAAAATAGGGAAAGGAGTACGACAAGGCTGTATACTGTCACCCTGCTTATTTAACTTATATGCAGAGTACATCATGAGAAATGCCAGGCTGGAAGATCACAAGCTGGAATTAAGATTGCAGGGAGAAACATCAACAACCTCAGATATGCAGATACCACCCTAATGGCAGAAAGTGAAGAAGAACTAAAGAGCCTCTTGATGAGGGTGAAAGAGAAGAGTGCAAAAGCTGGCTTGAAACTCAACATTAAAAAAACTAAGATCATGGCATCTGGACCCATCAATTCCTGGCAAATAGAAGGGGTAGAAATGGAAGCAGTAACAGACTTCATTTATTTGGGCTCCAAGATCACTGCAGACGGAGACTGCAGCCATGAACTTAAAAGATGCTTGCTCCTTGGGAGGAAAGCTATGGCGAACCTAGATAGCATATTAAAAAGCAGAGACATCACCTTGCTGACAAAGATCTACATAATCAAAGCTATAGTTTTCCCAGTAGTAATGTATGGCTGTGAGAGCTGGACCATAAGGAAGGCTGAGCGCCAAAGAATTGATGCCTTTGAACTGTGGTGCTGGAGAAGACTCTTAAGAGTCCCCTGGACTGCTAGGAGGTCAAACCAGTCAATCTTAAAGGAAATCAACCCTGACTGCTCATTGGAAGGATTGATAATGAAGCTCAAACTCAGATACTTTGGTCACCTAATGCGAAGAGAGGACTCTTTGGAAAAGAACCTGATCCTGGGAAAGATTGAAGGCAAAAGGAGAAGGGGACAGCAGAGGATGAGATGGTTAGATAGCATCACTGAAGCAATGAGCATGAAACTGAGCAAACTCAGGGAGGCAGTGAAGGACAGGAAGGCCTGGCACGATATGGTTCATGGGGTCACGAAGAGTCGGACACGACTTAACGACTGAACAACAAGTAGTGGCATAGAATTTCCTGTAGAAAAACTAGATCTCTTTCTCTCTCTCTCTTTCTCTCTTTGCAGATTCAGTAGAAACGGACTTCCTGCTATGCATTCACTTCACCCACCCCATCTTCATCTGTAGCTTGCCATTCTAGTTACGATTGAAAACATAATACTGAACTAGTACTAGCAGTTAAGTACCCTCTGTCACAAGCTGCAGTATATTGAGGGCCCAAATGAATAATTTAATCCAACAACATGGAATACTGACAAAACAAGAGCTAACATAAGTGTATTTACTGTATCTCTCTTTCTCCCTTTCTGTGTGTCTCTCTCATCAAAGCCATCTACCTAATTTTCTCCAGATTTGGTATTAATAGCATTAAAATTCACAAGAATAATTTGATCAATTAGAACCATCTGTGGTATGATTTATAACTGCTGTGCCATATTTCGGGCTTAACATATATTTGCTGTGGTCAAAAGCTTTTTCAATGACATCATGAGAACTATGGAGTCAAAGCAATTAAAGAATTTCAATGACTTCAGAAGGTGAAGCAGCTCAAGACTTTACTTTCTAAACTCATTAGAATTACTCAGGTATTAGACAGAAGAGCATTTTTATCCATTTATTTGGTCAAAGTAAGCTCTAGTGACCAAACCATTATCTTTATGATTACTTTATCTGACAAAATATGTGATGGCACAGGAGGCATGCCTGAGAAATACTTGCAATCCTAGATTTAGCACCACGAAATACCATAAAACAGAAGTAGAATGTATTGACTTCTCCTTCAGCTGGACATTCTTTTATGGCCCTTTGTAATCATCTACCCAAGACACATTAAGTCAATAATCCCAGCTATTTAGCCTAAAGCTAGCAAACAATGAAACTGACTTTAATAGTTTATTTGATGTCACCTGTAAGATGCAAGTGAGATTTATGAATAGTTGACTAGGGTTTCTAATTGTCGTTTCTAATTAAGTGGGGAAATGTATTTAAATAGATAACATCCAAGCTCTGGATTTCTCAAACCCCCAAACCCTCAAATAGTTTAATATAGCCTCCTAGTTTAGCCTCCTAGTTTAAATTCATCATTAGTTTGTGCAGACTGCCTATAAATGTCAAATCACTGAGCTGGATACAAGTAACTTCTCATTTCCTCTAGTGTGCAGCGAACTCTATAATTTATAGTATTGTACAGATGCTAAAGGATATGGATCACCATTCTGTTGCACATAACTTGCACTGTCTGCAGAGAATAAAAAGATAAGTGCAATCCATATTGCAAAAACATCATAGCATGATGGATTTGCAGGCTTTCTTCAGATTATGCATCATTCTGCAGAATTTATATTGGTGTTACAATAATGTCTGGTGGTGTGCACCATGAATAACTTTGTGCTAATTACAGTTGGATTCTGAAGCTGTGACAGTTTATGAAGACAACATTATGGCACCCATGATTATAACACTAAAATAAATACCTTAAGTGCAGAATCTGGTGAATGATTGAAAAAACAAATGAAAGCATAATAATAAAATGAGGCTATCGCAACAAGATACATTCATAAAACTTTCTCATCTGCCTTTCACACAATTCCTTTAAAGCACTATGTTATGTTAGCAATAAGCTTTTTTTTAACCAACCGAGTTGAAAACCAATATAATTAATATATTATATATATTATATATATATATATATATAAGCACAAACTTGGTAAAAGGAAAATGTATTGCCTTTCTGAGAGAGAACACAACAATATCAGACTTGATACTTACCTCTTGTGATTGGAATGACAGTACTCTTTGAAATTCTTTAATGAGGACAGACAGATCTGGTGCCAGTGCTACACTGGACCGAAGCATGCTAACATTGATGCAGTTCATATCTACAGACAGGATTGGTGCAATGTGCTCCTTGAAGTACCATCCTTAGGATGGCATTCAGATAGTAAAAACCCTTGGTGATCTCATGGAGGTAGGGATGAAGTTATCTTGGTAGCACTATGACTAGAGTTTGCCATTTGCTTTTTTCTGGCATGTTTTTTCAACTTTCCAGTCTAACCTACAGTCCTGGAGTTCCCTGCTAGTCTCCCATCCAAGTCTTAACCAACCCTACCCTGCTTACTTTTTTCTGAGAAGATTCCCAGATGCTACTTCATCTTGTTCACTCAGAAGTGTTGAAAAAAATGACAATTCAAGACACCATAGTACAAATCCTATATTTGGAATGAGCTCCTTTCACATCTACAGGTGATAGTGGTAAGTAATCATTGGGAGAGAGTCATAATATAACACTTTGGTAGATATAATCACCCCTTCATGGATCACTGCCTTGTTGTGGCGAAGGGGCTTGTGTAACTCAGTGAAGCCATGAGCTATACCATGCAGGGCCACCCAAGACGGACAGGTCATGACAGAGAGTTCTGACAAAATGTGGTCCACTGGAGAAGGAAATGGCAACCCACTCCAGTATCCTTGCCAAGAAAACCCCATGGACAATGTTAAAAGGCTAAAAGATATGACGCCGGAAGATGAGCCCCTCAGGTCGGAAGGTGTCCAATATGCTACTGGGGAAGAGCGGAGGGCAATTCCAAGTAGCTCCAGAAAGAGTGAAGCGGCTGGGCCAAAGCCGAAAGGACGTTCAGCTGTGGATGTATCTGGAAGCGAAAAGAAGGTCCGATGCTGTAAAGAGCAATATTGTATAGGTACGTGGAATGTAAGATCCATGAACCAAGGCAAGCTGGATGTGGTCAAACATGAGATGACAAGATTGAACGTCGACATCTTGGGAATCAGAGAATTGAAATGGACGGGAATGGGTGAATTTAATTCAGGTGACCATTATATCTACTACTGTGGGCAAGAAACCCTTAGAAGAAATGGAGTTGCACTCATAGTCAATAAGAGAGTGGGAAAGGCACTAATGGGGTACCACCTCAAAAACGACAGAATGATCTCAGTGCGTATCCAAGGAAAACCATTCAACATCACGGTAATCCAAGTCTATGCCCCAACCACTGATGCCGAAGAAGCTGAAGTTGACCGGTTCTATGAAGACCTACAAGACCTTCTAGAACTAGCACCAAAAAAAGATGTCCTTTTCATCATAGGGGATTGGAATGCTAAAGTAGGAAGTCAAGGAGTAATTGGAATAACAGGCAAGTTTGGCCTTGGAGTACAAAATGAAGCAGGGCAAAGGCTAATAGAGTTCTGTCAAGAGAACAAGCTAGCCATAGCAAACACTCTTTTCCAACAACACAAGAGACGACTCTACACATGGACATCACCAGATGGTCAATACCGAAACCAGATTGATTACATACTTTGCAGCCAAAGATGGAGAAGCTCTATACAGACGGCAAAAACAAGACCAGGAGCTGACTGTGGCTCAGATCATGAGCTTCTTACTGCAAAATTTAGGCTTAAATTGAAGAATGTAGGGAAAACCACTAGACCACTCAGGTATGACTTAGATCATATTCCATGTGAGTACACAGTGAAGGTGATGAATAGATTTAGAGGATTAGATTTGGTAGACAGAGTGCCTGAAGAAGCAAAATGGCTGTCTGATGAGGCTTTACAAATAGCTGTGGAAAGAAGGAATGTGAAAAGCAAGGGTGAAAGGGAAAGATATAAGCAACTGAATGCAGATTTCCAGAGAATAGCAAGGAGAGATAAGAAGGCCTTCTTAAATGAACAATGCAAAGAAATTGAAGAAAACAATAGAATGGGGAAGACTAGAGATCTCTTCAAGAAAATTGGAGATATCAAAGGAAAGTTTAGTGCAAAGATGGGCATGAGAAAGGACAAAAAAGGCAGGGACCTAACAGAAGCAGAAGAGATTAAGAAGAGGTGGCAAGAATACACAGAAGAACTATACAAGAAAGATCTTAATATCCCTGATGTCCATGCTGGTGTGGTCACTGACCCTGAGCCAGACATCCTAGAGAGTGAAGTCAAGTGGGCCTTAGGAAGCATTGCTAACAACAAAGCTAGTGGAGATGACAGTATTCCAGCTGAGTTCTTTAAAATACTAAAAGACGATGCTGTTAAAGTGCTGCACTCAATATGCCAGCAAGTTTGGAAAACGCAACAGTGGCCACGGGATTGGAAAAGGTCAGTTTACGTTCCAATTCCAAAGAAGGGCAATGCCAAAGAATGCTCAAACTATCGCACAATTGCACTCATTTCACATGCTAGGAAGGTTATGTTCAAAATCCTACAAGCTAGGCTTCAGCAGTACGTGAACCAAGAACTACCGGATGTACAAGCTGGGTTTCGAAGAGGCAGAGGAACTAGAGATCAAATTGCCAACATTCGCTGGATCATGAAGAAAGCACAAGAGTTCCAGAAAAGCATCTACTTCTGCTTCATTGACTATGCAAAAGCCTTTGATTGTGTGGATCACAACAAACTGTGGCAAATTCTTAAAGAGATGGGGATACCAGACCACCTTACCTGTCTCCTGAGAAATCTGTATGCGGGCCAAGAAGCAACAGTTAGAACCGGTCATGGAACAACCGATTGGTTCAAAATAGGGAAAGGAGTACGACAAGGCTGTATACTGTCACCCTGCTTATTTAACGTATATGCAGAGTACATCATGAGAAATGCCAGGCTGGAAGAATCACAAGCCGGAATTAAGATTGCAGGGAGAAACATCAATAACCTCAGATATGCAGATGATACCACCCTAATAGCAGAAAGTGAAGAAGAACTAAAGAGCCTCTTGATGAGGGTGAAAGAGAAGAGTGCAAAAGCTGGCTTGAAACTCAACATTAAAAAAACTAAGATCATGGCATCTGGACCCATCAATCCCTGGCAAATAGAAGGGGTAGAAATGGAAGTAGTAACAGACTTCATTTATTTGGGCTCCAAGATCACTGCAGACGGAGACTGCAGCCATGAAATTAAAAGACGCTTGCTCCTTGGGAGGAAAGCTATGGCAAACCTAGATTGCATATTAAAAAGCAGAGATGTCACCTTGCCGACAAAGATCCGCATAGTCAAAGCTATGGTTTTTCCAGTAGTAATGTATGGCTGTGAGAGCTGGACCATAAAGAAGGCTGAACGCCGAAGAATTGATGCCTTTGAACTGTGGTGCTGGAGAAGACTCTTAAGAGTCCTCTGGACTGCTAGGAGGTCAAACCAGTCAATCTTAAAGGAAATCAACTCTGATTGCTCATTAGAAGGATTGATAATGAAGCTCAAGCTCAGATACTTTGGTCACCTAATGCGAAGAGAGGACTCTTTGGAAAAGAACCTGATCCTGGGAAAGATGGAAGGCAAAAGGAGAAGAGGACGGCAGAGGATGAGATGGCTAGATAGCATCACTGAAGGAATGAGCATGAAGTTGAGCAAACTCAGGGAGGCAGTGAAAGATAGGAAGGCCTGGCGCAATATGGTTCATGAGGTCACGAAGAGTCGGACACGACTTAACGACTGAACAACAACAAGATATAATCAAGAATAATAATCCTGGTACTGTTTGTATTTCAATAGAATTGAGGTCAATGCAGTGCTCTTCCAAACCGTATCTTTCCGGTTTATGAGAAAAGGTCATGATAATGATGAACCTGTAATATAACCATGCATAGGTGTATATGTATGCAACAGTGGTTACTCTAGCCTTACCCAGTAATGGTTTAGTATAGCAACAAACAAGACTAGAAAACAGAGTCTCAGTTCATAGACTCTCAGAGTACATATGGTACACTGTCACATAAAATTCCATTCCTGTGCATACTTGCTAGAAAATCAGTCACACTAAAACAGATAGGGCTGATTTCTAAGTAAAGCAACATAAAATCACACTGTTAGGGATCCTTTGGCATTTATGAATGCATGACATTTTTCAAAATGAATCTAAAAACCAGACTAGGGAATAAACAGCTAATTAGAAAGGGGTTGTAAAACTAACTAGTTAAAGCTTTTAAAAAAGTACTTAAGAAATACTTAAGCAGACTGACATAAAAGGAATATGTAATTAAACAAGGGAAATGAATCATTGTAGGCCTAATTCTGCATACCAGACCAGCCCATCTGGTCAAGGATGACCACTCTACCTTCCCCTAGGTCTATCCCTTCCACAAAGCTCGTAATGCTGCCATCCCACGATGTCGTACCAATAGATCAATAGATCCACTTACATAGAAGAAAAAAAAATGGTGTCAGGACAAGGCTTATAGAATCACGTGACTCAATTAAGCCCCACATTATGACATCAAATGGCCCCACAAGTTCCAGCTTCTGGACTGGACCTAATTCTCCACCCTTGATTTAAAAACATACAATAAATGCCAGCTGTCAGGCCTAGCCCAAGGAACTCCAAGAGACAATGCAAAATCAGTTCAGCTATGTTTATTAGCTACAACCTCTAGCAAGAATCTTCCCAGACTGAAACCCCAGGTCCCAAGTCAGCCAGCCACAACAGTGTGAATTCCTCAGGGAGGTGCCAGTCTCATCCTCTTGTAGTTCCCACGCTCCTGTGGCAAGCTAAGAAAATGCTTGTCTCCCTGAGCCTGGCCTTCATAATTCCATTCCATCACATCAGCAGAGAAAATCTACACTTGATCCTGTAGGTATATTGACAATACACACTACCTAATCAACTCAAACCTATTTTATCTCATTTTAAATTGGAATTGTGCTAATAGACTCGACGTGCATTGCTTAAAAAGCCCATATAAATGAAATGACACTTTTTGTGCTTTTGAAAACAATATTATGATCAATCTATGAGCATCATCCAAAAAAATAAATGGTGGCATTTAATCACACCTAGCATCATACACCCTTTTCTACCTTCTATTTACATTTTAACAATAATGTATTCTAGTTTCTTATTTCATACTTCACATTCAGAAAGAGTGGTGTGGGGTATATTTAAACCACGAAGTATATTGCAATGTGTTCTGCTTTATATACTGCCTGTAACTAAAACCATTGACAAGAGTTTAATCAAATTTTACCTTATATGAAAACAGCATGGCAATCTAGGATTTAACTAGACTTTTAGAGACATGTCCTGGGGCATATCAAACTAAAAGACCTCTAAATGACAGCTATTGTTGATCTAAATTTTATAGAACTTTGTCATCGCATTTCCCAGAGTTCTTGTGTACAGAGCACAGGCTCCAGAATGTAGTACTCAGAGAAATTAAGATGCCAGACACACTTATTTTTCTTTCTGGATAGCCACTGGAAATGTCATGTAGTGCCTAGGAAGATGGGCTATATAAATTCTGACTTCTTGGCTAAACCCTAGATATAAGATAAGGAACATTTTCCTTCACTGGTCAATCTTTCACCAAAAAACCCCCCAAAAGCTGGCTTTCAATTATCTCCCACATTGGATAGAAGTGAGGATGGTGCTAAGAGAAAAAAAGAAACAGAAACAAGGAGAGCCTGTTTATGACTATCTAAGCAAGAAGCCCAGATGATCTTTATCCAACAATATGCTCTGCAATGGATCTTGAACATGTGCTGAAACCCAATATCATATTCAAGGAGATAAAAAGTAACTTGTTAACTAGGCTAAGTGTACTGATTTTGTTTGGAAATCTCAGTGTTCTTGTCCTCCCTTGTTTTGTTTTTTCCTTCTATGTTTCCTTTTCCCCAATAAATTCCTTTTTAATAAATTCCTTCCTTTCAGTTGCACTAACTTAATAAGGGACTTTCTCATTAAAGTCTTCTCCATAATAAGAATGTGTGGTTAAACAGCTACCCCTTGTGTTTCACAAGTTGCCAAAGATTATAGTAGTTAAGATCTGTAAAATTGGGACTTTGGGCGGGAAGGTCCAAAACATCATCCTTTTATTTTTTTAAGGACTAAGATGAAGGGAGAAGTCCTTGTAGAAAGGCTAAGAACTCTTCAGGGGACCAGGAGGTTCAGCTTGCCTGCAGAACTCTTGAAAGAATGAACTTGCCAGTGAAGTTTCTAATTATATCCCCTCCTGGCTGGTAACATCAACCCCAAATGGAATTTAGATCAGTCATTTGGCTGTTATAGCTTATTTCTCCTCAAGTCCATACTGTAAGAGGGAAACGTCTATAACAAAGAGCAAAGCCTTGGGTAAATGTTTATTCGTCCTCATTTCTGACCTAACAGCTGACAACTGTGGCTGGCAGAAAAAAATCAGTTCTGTCAGAGGCCTCCAAGGTTGGATCACTCCACTGTAGCTAAGATTATGCTGCCCACACATTTCAATAATTAGTGAGGTTTAATTGGTTTAACTTTTTACTAGTTCCTTGACTTATTTTCTGAAGATACCTTACTAAATTGTGCTTCTGACCTTCTGTTACATTGTTTTGCTTATCTGCTCTATCATTTATGATTGGAGATCCTCTGGCAGAGGTGTTAGAATGAATCTGTGAAAAATGTTAACGTGAAAAGAATTTGACCTTCATGGATAGAGATGGTCCATTTTTAATTTACACAAATCCTGCCTTGCCATTAAGTTTCACACTGAGCAGGGCATTATAGCTGATCACTCTCCACATAATACAAATATAAATGTATAATTTACTGAAAATTAAAATAAATTCCATTCAGAATCTTTATGGAAGGGAATGTGGGTTTTTCTGCTGTGAATCTTGGTTTGGATAGATATTAAATACAAGGTATTCTGGATAGCATTACAATTTCCCCTCAGAAAATTCCATGGCTGGGGCTATTTGGAAGCTGAGATTATTTTATGAACTTTGCAATATCTTGAATGTTGCTTGTGTTGGATACCATACTGCTGATATAATGAGCTATCTTCTTTGTCTTTTCCCAAATGAATTCTGAAGCCACTAAACTTTTTTTTTTAAGAAATAGGATTTAGAAAAGACAAATACACTAAAGAAAGCCACCAGAAATCCCCACAAAAAACTGAAAATGGTTTCCTGATGAAATGACAGCACATTTTGCCAGATCCTTTTAAAAGTTAATTGTGGAATAAGCTTAAACCAAACTGTCAAATGGAATTACTCCATGTGATATACATATGGAGACACACAGATTCCTCAACCACAGAAGACATATTTGCACATCTCTCAGACTTGGTATATGATTCCAAAGTAAATATGTAGTTCTGTTCATAGTGGAGAATCATGAAATAACTAATAGTTAACTTGCAGTTGACTATTCTGACAACACTACAAAGCAGAAACATATTGTGTTATTTGGGTTCCAGATGCCTTAAAGCTTGCTGACATTTGCAGTTTAGCATATTTACTATTGTACTTTGGAAGACTGATCACAAGAAGCTAGGTTTTTTTTTTAACAAAAAGACAGAATCAGCTGTTTTTCTTCAATCTGGATGACCATCTGGAAGATAACCCAGGCACTTCTTTTGTTCTAGATGCATTTTATGCACTGGGGAACAAAAAGTCCGAGATAACTGTGAGTTGCTTCCATTTTTGTCATTAGTAATAATCAGATATTAATTCATAATTAATCAAAATGGAAAACCACTAGTGATTCTTCCTTCCTTGCCAGCCATGAGCTGCTACTAGAGCTAAGTCAGATTTTGCTTTACCATTTCTAAGCCATTCTCAGCTGTTGTTTTTTAAGCAGATAAAAAAGCTTCTAAAATTACTCTTAATGGAGTGTAGGGTGCTTTCATTGGCTGTCACTATGAGGGGACTAGAGGAGTGGGAAGGGCTGTATCTTCTCCTGTCCAATTTTGGCAGCCCCTCTTGCTTCTTAATCTTGATGATATCCCGAGGGAAGATAACATGCCATTACCAAATAGAATGAAAAAGCTTACCTGTTTAGCATTATGACTGAACTGCAAAATCTTGTTTGTGTATGCACCATGACCATGCTATAGTGGGATCACTGCACAGGTTATGTTTACTCAGTTCAACTGTCACCCAGTAGGCTTCAGGATCAAAATACAGATTGCTTAGAAATGCTTATTTCATTGATTAACTCAGCTGAGTCATACTGGTTGAGCTCTAAATATTTTTCAAGGTCTTGTCATTTGTTGATTCATCAGAACAAATGAATAGCTTTGGGCTATCGCAATGAGGTATGATTGGGGTGAAATGAAGTACAGTTAATTCCTCCACTGGCATTATCACTTGTTCAAACATATGCTATTAGTTTGTAAGCTCAAGTGTAGAGGAAAAGCATTGTATGAGGTGTTTGTGTGTATCAATTACTGCAATTAACACAATTCTTAGGATTACTTCCCAAAGCAAGTCATGGGAATCACTGTAATTGTAATCTGAAGCCATCACTCCATTTTGGCTCAAAGTGAAATTTCAAAACAGAATTGTTAGGTTCGGAATGTCCAAGGATTTTGAAGGAGGAAAAAGTGTTTGAATAAGGTATAAACTTTCTCAGAAGTATTTACAGTCATTTAAAGACTTCTGCTCATGCAAGAGGATTTTCCCATCCTTACTACTGCATGTCCTCCAGATGTTTCCACCCAAAACCTCCAGAAGGCGTGAGAGAACATGGAAAACTTTGTGTCTGTTAGTGTTGTCTATTTTACCAGTAGACCAGCACTTTTGGATATAACCCAGGATTGTCACATCTTTTCATAATTCTTAAAATAGAATTATTCTTGATTTATGAGGAGGAGCTAGCGGTACTGGAAATGCCTAGGCACAAAGAATAAGCTTTTAATTGTGAACAGAATCAAGAGACCAGATTCAGGCTACATACTGATAGCTGTATTTTTTAAAGAAAAAAAATCTTCACATAATAAATACATCTTATACACACTGACTTCAAATTTACTTCAGAAATCTATGTACAATATAAATAATTATAAATGGGAACAAATTTCAAGATATTAGCAACAAAGCTAAATTGAATTTCCTACATTACATTCCAAAGGAAAACTTCAAATCACAGATGTAACTTGACAAGGGCATTAGAACCCACACTTTGCATGTCATTTGTTATGCTGTCAATTTGTATTTTTGTCACACACCCATATCATTGCTTCAGCTTCTGACATACATGGGCTCCAGTCTCACAAGTTGCACAGATATTCTGGAGAGCTAGCATTAGTTTTCCCATCTATTTCAATGCAGAAGGTATATATGCTCCTTTATATATGCTCAGAACAGTCCCTTCTATTGAAGTGAAAGGCATGTCTGTGCATGCAAGAGTACTGGAGCACCAGAAGAACAGAGATTGTTAATAGGACTTCTCTCTAATTTATTTCCAAATAAATAACCTCATGTACTGATTCTAAACATGCTTATCTGGAAATAATTCCCTTTAGAATTCACGGGTCTTGTGAGATCAATTAATTTAGAAAGAGACTGCCTGCATTTCCGTAAAACAACAAACATAAATGATACCATGGGAAAAGAGATTGCTCTTAAGTACAGAAATACAATTTAGGCCTTAAAAAACTGTAATAGCCTTTAGGGAAAAATAAGAAAGTGTCAATACGTAACATAAAAGAACTGTGCATAATTTCTTTTTTTTTTAATAATGTAAAACACCGTTCTTTATAATCAGCTTACATATTTGGGTTTTAGAACATTTTTTTTTCATTTGAAAACTAAGTTACATGCATTAAAAATAAATAATAGTTTCTTTTTTTAAATAGATTAAATGACTACAATAATAAATGGACACATTTGTTTTTACTGTTTGAAAAAAGATGTTAGTGAACAGAGCTGAAAGTTTTGATTATTAGCCAAATCCTGTGCAAACTGAAGACTATTGATTTCAATAGCTGAAGTGTACCTAATTTGGATAGGAGCAGATTCTTTGGTTTGTACTGGAGACAGAGTAGAGTTTTCCTGCCTTCTGCTTCCCTCTGCAGCCCCTGCACACACAGACACCACCAAACCCACTCCTAAAGTTTAGGGGATCTTATAAAATAGAATGGAAATAGAAACCAGGTTGCAGAAGGAAGAAGGATCCTCATGTATTGCCAACTTTAGATCTACTTTGCTATCTATAAGCCAGCTTTCCCCAGCATAGTTTCTTCCACATGGGCTGGACTACAATTCCCAAAACTTTCAGTCAAGGCTATGTCAGCTCTGGAGAATTTAGGAGATTGTAACTGCAGCACAACTCTAGGGCAACAGTTTGGAACAAGCCAGTCTATACTTCCAATGTTGCTCCTTCCAGCTATGAAGTAGCACAAGGGTGACAAAAACACCATCTTCTTTCACCAATGAGTATATTTCTCCCACCTAAAAGTCCAACTTAATGCAGAAGGAGTAATTTATCTTATTTGAGGAAAGCATAGCAAAACTACATAGGGAAATGGATTGATACATGGGAAGAATTGCATTCGAACAGTTCAAAATCCATAGGAAAAATGAATTTTGAATGTCCTGTTTTAAGTTCAAGCTTGAGAGATAGAGGTCAATGTGAGGGTCAAATCCATCTATCAGTCAAATACAGCAAGGATCCAAAATTCAAATATTCATTTTGATCTGCCCCTAACATCCCCAGATGAAGAAAATATCATGGCCATGGTTATCCTGTAAAACTTAAGTGCTCCAAAATGGTAGCAGATATTAAAACCAATTCGGAGGGATGAAATCTTAGTGTCAGTGCCCAATTTTTGACAATACACAAAAGGCCATACCAGATGCTTAGAAATTACAAAGGAAAAACAAAGCTCTGAGAACAGAACGAAGCATTTTTACACAAATCCAGTTAATTCAAGATTTCCTGTAATTTGCAAAAATGCTAGACAGCTGCATATCGTCTGCATTTAGAATTCAGCACAAAAACCTAGCTGCTGTATGTCAGATTAACGGTTGGTAGTGGTCATAATCAGAGAAAGATATTATTTGAACACTTCATTGTGAAGAGATCTAGCTGAGTTTTAAGCATGGAGGTTTTCCTGAACATGAACAGCATTTCGGGTCTCATGCAAATCTGACAGTATGTTGACAAACCTTGACAACTCTTGTTGGGATTCTTAGTCTCTGCTTTCATTTTTAACAATCCTTATACTGCAATCCAAATTGTTTCTACTTGGAAGTAGTAAGTTTAGAATGGGTATGCTTTACTATCCAGATGTTCATGCAGAATGTTTAGATACTGGCAACACACTATGCAGAAAAGATCCATGCAAGCATAATTGCCTTATTAGTAGTTACTTACGCAAGCTGAGTAAGAAGGTTGCAGTCTGTGGTTGTACCATATTTAATACAATTTGTTCCATAATAGCTGAATGCAACAATCTGGATGTAGTTTGTAAGCTTCTTCTATTTAAGAAATTAGTGATGGGCCTTATTTTGTGTCTAATACAGTAAGCATCATCTGGAATTTTAATTTCAGAACATAAAATTATTTTTTCATCTTTATAATCATTTTAAGCCTTATTTTTAGAATATGACTAGAAATTATTTTTATTAATTTATACATTAACTCTAATGATTAACATTTTCATTATCAGTGCATCAATATTGTGAACCTATACTACACCAACATTTGCCCTAGCATGTCTTTATTTTCTCCATAGGATTATTTTAAATGTATGCAACATATTAAGTCTATGGGCTTTTCTGCAGAATGTTGTTCACTACACACACAAGTACACATCCTAAGTACAATGTTTATGATGATCTTATTTTTAATCTTACTGAAGTCTCAATCTATGTTAAATATAGCTAGATTGGATAGAACAAGAGCTATGGTTGACTTCTATTCCTTATTTATTTATTTATTTAAATTGATTTGGGTAACTGTTTTTCATCTTCATTGTATATTCTTGCACTGACTGGCGGGTTGGACATAATGGCCTACATGGCCCCTATAGGGTTATGATTCTTTGAAAATCAGTGAAAGAGCAGAAAAAGTAGCTGAAACTATTATTCTATTCCTGGAGGATGCTCCATCTCTGAATGAGTACTTTACTGATTATTAGCTATCAATTCCTGTACAATAGTGTAGATCTTGGAAGCAAAAAAATTTTCAATTCTCTCAACAGTCTGAGATTAGACCTACAAGACATTTGAGGACTGTTCACACTAGATCAAGATCACTTGTCTACATATTGCATTAAGCTTCTCTCTAAAAATTCATCATTGTTCCTATTATGGGCACATAAGTGGGACATGAAGCACAAATATAAATAAGTAAATAAATACAAATAAAATACTGGACAATTTTATTTAGCTTAATTACATATTATGTTTTTTTTTTTAAATGGTGGGGGGGAATATCCAATACTTTCACAATGTGCTTTTACTGTCTTGAGATGAACCCTTAGGGATTTGTACATTATGCGCATTTCTAAATGAAGAGTTCAGGAGAAAAACTTTTTAATTATCTGGCTGAAATAAACAGGCTTAATTTTGGCTGGATCATATCCACTATTTGCTACACTAACCCCATGTCCCCACTTGTACCTAACCATGGAACAAATATTCCCTGGCAACATATTTTCTGTGCTATTTTCCCATGATGTTGTCTTAATCTTTTTCCCAGCCCATGCGTGAGATCATTTCCCTGCTAGCGATTTTTAGTAACTTCTACAGTACACTCTTCCCATTGTTATACCAAAATAATAGCAGTGAAGACAGGCTTTATATCACTCCAGTGATGCCATGAAGATTCTATAAGTCAGTAGTGGGGCAATGGCCTGAGTCAGGCTTGACTTGTCCTTAGCTATAGTAGTATTAAAGAAACATTTCCCTTCTTATTTTGACACTATCCAACAATAGCCTCAAGGCAGATTAAATTTACTAGGCTTTGTTATTTTTGAACCTGAAAGTGATCACGGTGCCTGGAAACAGAGGCAAGAGAGGCAGGATAGGGATTAGCAATGGGGACAATAAATTTCATGTCAGTATGGTTTTTTATCAACTCAAAGATGGTCAGAGAGCATCCTTGCTTGGTGGAGAAAGACCACAAGTAGTACCGTTGGTGTTAGATCCAGCTTTCTGTCCAGAAAACTATTAAAACTATAACTAAATATTTAAAATTTTCTATATGCTTCTAGCTATTTATGCTGTTCTGTGCTGTTCACTTTGTTACATAGTCCTTATTTAACTGTGTAATTAAACTAATAATTCCATGTAAACACAGTTTGCAGTAAGTCTTGTTTTTGGTAAGACCAACTTCCAAGCTTGTGGTTTGTAATGATAGCTATAATGCTAGCCTTCTTCCAGCAGTTTCACTGATTACAACTTATCTTGCTCTTAAACGCCTGCTTCTGCAGATATAAGGTGCTATCCTGCTGTCCCTGAAATTTAGGAAAAACAGATTGGAAGGATTTAGTTTTCTAGTTCCACATATAAACTTCAAGTTGGAGAACTCTAATCAAGCTGGGGTACAACAACCCTAACAAATAATCTTTTTCAAATGCATAGGCATCAGTTCCTAGCCACGATGATATCAAAATTATGAAATCTGCAATTTCACATTATAAGCTCTGCCTTTTTGTACTTGTGTCACATCACACACAAGTACATAAAGGGTGGAATTTGCATCCTGGTGTTGTCTCCCTGCAGATGCCTATGCAACCTAGTTTTCTATGGATTTCCTTCTAGCCCACTACATCTCTCTGACAAACAGTTTTTTAAAATGAATTACTCTGTTTTCTTTGGTATTTCCCTCTGGTCAAATTTTCTTTTTTTATCAAGGGATTCATATATATTTCTCTGTGTGCTTGTGTCCAGGTTTCCTTTATAGTCATAGCAATAATTAATCAAACTTACATGTAGCATTCTGTTCCAAGCCTGAGTGGGCTAGCAATGCAGTAAACCTGTCTGTAGTCATATTGCCCCTGACCCTTAGAATAGAGATGAAACACTGTGGCTCTCCAAACATTGCTGCATCACTGCAGCTAGCAGCTTCACCTAGCATGGCCAGTGTTGAGAGTTCAGTGGTACTGTAGTTCAGCAACACCTGGAGAGCCACAGGTTTGTCTCTTCCATCACTGTGGAAAATTGCACTAAGTCTTGCCTATGCATTACATCCAATTTAACAGATCAATGTCTTTTGCATGACAGACCAGAATGATGCAATTTAAATACTAAGAGAATGTGACAACACTGAAACAGAAGACTATCGTAAGAAGAATACCTGAATTCCTTACATAACTGAGTAGCTGTAACACATTTATTCAATTACAATATATTTTTTTGGCTGATTTCCATAAATGATTTACTGATCCTATAATTATGTCACAAGAGTAAATTACCTGTAACCTTTCAGGTAATCCTGGACTTCACTTCCAATATGCCTCAGCCAGCTCATTCATTTGTTGGAGAAGGAAATTTAGTTCAACATCTGGTTCCCCATATCTGTACCATTCATACTGTTATGTCTTGTGAAATATGTAGCCAAATATAACTGAACAGGTTCTCATGGAGTCTACCCATATTCAACCTTTAGTCCTACCTCACATTACTTTGGAGCAAGCACCACTGAATGAGCTTGCCTTTCAGAAACTTACTGAGCTCTACAACTTGCAATTCTTATCTTAGGTTTTCATCAAAATCAGTCCTAACCTATTTCCTGTGATCCCTTTGGTGTATTTTCAGATTATTTTGAAACTCAGCATACCAACCCCTATGTATTATTCTGTTAGCTTTTCCTTCTGCTTTGCTTTTCATTTATAGCATACTATGTCCTGATGTTTTTCATAACAAGTTGCTCAAGGAAATATCATCTGGGTTTTTAACCATTTCAACCCATTTACCACTTCTTCACTAGGACTTTCCTAGTTCACCAACAGATAGAACCTTTCAAAAGTGCCCTTTCCTCTAACCCTATGCAGTTACCGTATTTTTCCGACTATAAGACGATACTTTTTTCTAAAATCCTTATGCTAAAAATTGAAGGGCGTCTTATTCAAGGAAGTCAGCCGAGAATCGCGCGGTTGCAAAACTGCCCATACTTTGTTTCTGCAGAGAAGCTTCCTCCTATTGCTAGCCTCCAATCATGAGTGAAATAGCTTGTCTCCCAAACAGACTTCCTCCAATCACGAGCCTTATGTAACTGACGTCAGCTGATGCTGAACAAACCAGTTAGAGGAAGGCTGTCTGCAGAGACAAGCTATCGGCAGTTTCACTTGTGCTTGAATGTAATCAGTTATGCAAAAGAGCCTGGAAATAGAGCTGCAGAGAGACGGTTTGGACCTCCTCCCACCGGGTGTAGCAGGTAAATGTTAACTAATTACTAAATAAAAATGTGTTCTGCATTATCTTTAAAATATTGATTTCTTAATTTGAGGTTGGAAAAATGGGAGTCGTCTTGTACATGGGGGCGTCTTATTGTCGGAAAAACATGGTATATCACTTCCAATGCACCCACTCTCTGGTGATGTTGTTTCTCCCTCGAAATATGGCCTCTACAAACAGCCTTCTTGACAACCTATGTTTGTTGTACAGCATACAAATCTTCATATTCAGCACTTCTAAAATTCCATATTAACAGTCTAACTTTTGACTAGCATTCTTTATAGCCAATGGGGAACTGTTAGGGAACATTAAGTAACTCAAAATGCTTTGCTTTCTCTTTGTGTGTGAGAGAGTGTATATATGTATATACATATATTTCTCTGTGTATGTATGTGTGTGTGTGTGTGTATATATTTTACACACATAGACATATATGTGTGTGTGTGTGTGTGTGTAGTGAGAGAGAGAGTGCATAGTGGTCTTGTTTTATTAAGGCCTGAGAGACTCCAGCAACTTATAAAGATTGTCCTTAACTATTTCATCATGCATGTCCATGCAAGCAAAACTGCTAATTTTGCATAGCAAGAGTGCTCCCAACTTAGATCTCCTTCACAATGTGATGCTAGCTTTATGGTTTGATTTTGCTTTCTTTACCATAACCTTGAGGCCAATGCATCTGAAACAGTAATTGGGATAAACAACACTCAACACTACAAGAACTCTTTCTAGTGCATTGTAGCTTATCAAATGCTGGTTGCAACAAGAATTTTAAAATGGATGAGTCTGCAGTTATTACTGCAAAGATACATTTCCTAGGACAACCTTAAAAAAGGGGGTGGGGTGGGGTGGGGAAGAGGGAAAGGCCCATCAGCTTCCATTGGTTATTATAACAGATGTCCCCTTGTGTCCCTGTGCTGGATCTTGCTGCATCCGTAGGTGAGAAGTCACATCAAAGTGTGATCCATTGCAACCCAAAGAATAGTTCCTAATAGTTTCACTGTCATAAAGGTGCTCCAGAGCAAATCCTGTTAACGTGTAGGCATGCTTATCAAAATATTGCCTATGGGAAGTGTAATAATTTGGAGAACCTGTGGGATGATGATCCCCTGGAGTCTGATGAGGGGACACTTCTGAATGAAAATAGTCTTTAGCCAAGATCAAGCCTGATTTAGACATTCGATCAGAACTGGGGCTGTTTATTCTAGATAGTGTTGTGGGGCTGTTGTCATAGTCATTCTCCTGGGGGCTCATCAGTTTCCCATCCCGTTGTTGCTGTGTGTGTTCACAAGGAGGTGTAGTGGTGATGCTGGGGACCCGGCAGACTTCTCTCAGCTGTTGCTGCTGGTGGTAGTTTGTAAAACAAACTGAGTGCTTTTTCCCAGCTCCATTAATGGAAACCAGCTGATCAGGGGTGGATTTCCGTAGCTGTAGCCTGTTCTCTTCTTCTTTAATCATTTGCTGAGTTGCTCTAATTAGAGTTTCGATTTTGCTGGGCTCATGGGGGCTGCCCTGATACTGCTCAGAGTGGTATCGGTCCCCTGACTCACTAGCCGAACCAGGATCTGGGGAACTAACCACACTTTCTTCATCCCAGTGCCCTCTTCCTAAAAAGTGAGCAAAACAAAGAGTATAAATAATGAACACCGGATTGTGCACAGAGTCCAGGAGATCATTCAGAACTGATGCACTCCTAAAGAGAAAAGAATAATGTTAGGAATTTTAAGCCATTTACAACCACATCAAGCTCCAGCATACAGTACCCATGATACATTGATCATGGCCCTTATTGACTTATTGTCAATTCCATATACTACTGTATCTATATTAGCAGGATTCTCTTGCCAAGTTCAGGGTTAGAGCTGAGGAACCTCTATCTCCTGGCCTTCAGCCTTCTCACTTTGGATTTCTGAGTTCATTCAAAGCCCCACTCATTTCCTGTTCTTGTTCTGGGATGTCTCTGTACATGTCACCTTCCTACTTTGTATACCAATTACAATGCTTACAGGGAAAACCATCTGCTACTTGAGAAAGGAGAACGCATAGATGTAAATATATTTTTAAAAATATATGCACAGCAACTAAGGCAAAAGTGACATCTATAACTCCACATCTGGCACCATCTGCTACTATAATATTGACAAAGCTAAGATGGGCCTTGGCAGGAAAAGTATTCCTCATCTTTAATTTAGTCTCTGAGACCTATGCTCTCCTTATCTGTTCATTTCCTTCTTGACAATACTTCATAGCCTAGATATGATTTTCTCTCTGATATTTCCTTTCTTGAGCTCCATGTCTTCATTACTCATCATTTCTTCAAGTTCCTGGGTTTCAAGCCACTATAAATTTTGACTCTCTTTCTCTAGATTATCTCTTGATAAGTTTTCTTAGCATTCCTTTCACCTTCTCCCATAGCAATGAGTCATTCTAGACTGAAAGCTCTTTTTTTGTTTCTGCTTCTCTCTTCATATCTCATTATTCACCACTCCTTCCTTCAGATTCATTGCTTCATTTTCTGCCTATGCAACACTCTTGGTTCTAATTCTTTGTTACTGCTTTCCGTCCTCTACCAATGGTAAATTGTCAGTTCATTTTCCCTTCATTTGCAATGGCTGGATTTGCAAAGTCTTTTCTTCTTCTTTGGGCAACCAAACACTATCGTATCATCTCCCTGACTCAGCCAATCCATGTCAAAACATCATCTTCAAATCACAACACAGGACAAAAAGTTAACAGTAAATGCAGTGAGGAATCTGCATTAGGATATATTTCATGGAATTTAATTTATGTGTCTATCAGGGTGGTTCAATATGGTGCAAACAAAAGGGTGTTCCTTTGTCATTGTCATCACTGTTACATTGTCATTATATTATCATTTCTCTGTTGAATTAAAAAAAGAGAATAGTTCAACTTATAGGAAAATTCAGATTTCCAAACTTTCATCCCCTCTTGGCCCCCAACTGGTCCACAGTTAGCAGGGGCCAGCATAATCTGTGAACTCTCTGCAGCTGGTTTCTTGCAGAAAGCATAGGAAGAATCATCCCAAAGAGAATCTCATTTGCCTTTCCCATAGGACAGTTCCTACATTACTGCCTGTATATCACAACATGCACACTGCTTCTAGATTTTTTCCAGTTTTTCCAGGAGTAGCATGCAGTTCAAATAAACATTAGAGTGCTGTTATTGGTGTAGTGGTTAAGGCACCAGGCTAGAAACTGGGAGACTGTGAGTTCTAATCTCACCTTAGGCACAAAGCCAGCTGGGTGATCTTGGGCCAGTCACTTTCTCTCAGCCCTAGGAAGGAAGCGATGGCAAACCACTTCTGAAAAACCTTGCCAAGAAAACTGCAGGGGGTTGTCCAGGCAGTCTCCGAGAATTGGACACAATTGAATGGATTAAAAGAAAAAAAAAATCCTAAACCATGGGTTAATAAGCTGCCTAGTACTAATTCTCCAAAAGATATCCCTAATCCCAAATGAAAGAAAATATTTTCCAAAATCTTGCAGCATTCCAATATCAGATAAGATGTTGACAATCCCACACAAAATCTCATAAGATCTCACATGAGGATATGAAAAGATCACACTATTTCAGGTCTCTGTTAGAAGAGTGTTATGATCTTGCGCATGATCTTATGTGATCTCTTGACAGTTCAGCTTTTTTTTTCCTGGTGGCTGGGTAGCTGCAATGTTGTGTACTAGTATATAGGGTCAAAAAAAGATTGCTGACTCCTGTACTAATTACCATACAGTTGCATAGTGCACAAAGTACAAATGTGAATATACTATAAAGAAAAGAATGCATTCACATCAAAAAGCACATAAAAATATAAAAAAGAAATTCAAGTGATGTCAGTTAATTTTATTTCAAATACTTCTTTATAAGACAGGCAGAGATGCAATATATCTTGTCAACATATATCAGCATTTGCATTCAAAATCAAAGGAGCTAAGTTTGTCTACTCATGTTCAGTGCCTCATGGACTGCACAATCAATTGTTGTGGTTGAAGAATATTTGGATTGCCCAGTAACCCTTACCAATTAAATTTATTTTTAACTTACATTGCTTCCATACAAATTAATTTCCAAAGCCTGATGATATAAAACCCAATGGATCTTCAGGAAAAACCCCCCCTGCTAAACTGGATCCACCAACTGTTCATAACAAAATTGGTAGTTCAGGCATTCTAACAGCACCTGAAGCTGGTTTTGCAGCCATATAACAAAATTGCTGTGTTACAATAATATAGTGATTACAGTACTTTTTTCCTGGCCACTGGTTCACTGGCACAATATCTCTAATGAGACAGACACTAAGTGCTAAAATGTTTTCTATTTTAAAGATATTCAAAATATTCAAAATATTTAAAGATATTTTGCTGAGCATTGAACTCAACAACACACATTGACCAGTGTGTGACTGCTTTGAAAGGGGCAAATTCCATCTTGGGGTAATAACACAAAACTGTTAATACCACAATAACATACAATAAGTCTTTTATAAATAAGAATATCTAGCAGAACCTATCAACCCTCTGGATATGATAAGACCTTGCTTTTTCTAAGAATGTCAGCTGGAGTCAAGGTTCAAAGATTACACTATTTTTTTGTGATTCCCTTAGCCGTTTCTTTCAGTGGACTGGATGCCTACTTACAGTGGTACCTCGGTTCACGAAGCTTCTGTTCACGAACAATTCGGTTCACGAACAGCTCCAGTCGCAAAATTTTGCCTCCGTTCGCGAACGCCGGATCAGGTTACGAACAGGATCCGCAGCCATTTTCCCTCCCGTGACATGTGGTCGTGGCTTCCTGAAGGGAGGGGGACTCTCCCTCCAAGCAGTAACCGCCTCCCCACCCGCCTTCCTGTCCTCCACGCCAGAAGTCGTGTCGAGCAAGGTTAGCTTTCTCTCTCTTCGTATTGTATTTTGTGTCATATTTTTGCAGTTTTTTAAAAAAAAAACATATGGTTCAGAACGGATTAACTGTAATTACATTGAACCTTATGGGAAAATTTGATTCGGTTCACGACCAATTCGGTTCATGACCAGAGTCACAGAACGAATTAAGTTCGTGAACCGAGGTACCACTGTATATTGCTCAGCTTTCCAAATTAAGCAGTTCTACAGTTTTCCAGGTCTCTTATACCAAAAGCTTGTGCCTGATGTTTCAACTGTCTTGAGGGCTTGAAGCTTGCTGTCTATCAGTTCTGCTTCTGGCCTGGCATTAACCAGAGCATCCAAGCCCTTTCTTAATGGGGAGCTATGATGGCAATTGTCTCGGGCCCCATGCATTGACAGGACATCATCAGAACCATGGTTCAGTCTTTTGGATTTCTCCATGCACTCTATTGACTTTAATGGACAAAAAATAACATAGGATCCAGCAAAAAGAAGGGGGGGGTCAACTGAACATTCTTGGTACTTGGTGTCTTGAAAAAATCCTGAAAGCATCATATATACAGGGAAAATGAATAGCAATAGTGCTATAATACTTTGGTACTATTCCATTTTTCTCCATGCTTTTTATTCATTCATTCCCCTCTTCTTCACTATGTTGCCATTCATTTGTTACGGCATCCTATTCATTTTGCAGTTTCATTTCATCCAGTTGTATAGCACATACATCTTGCTCTTTAATTATACATGTTCACCCAGTCTCTGCAGCATAACCCATATACCTCAAGCCAAGTCATTGTTTCTAATGTGGAAACACTGGTTATCATTTCACAAGTATGCCAGACACTCTCTTTTTTCAAATTTCCTGAATTTTTGGTGGGTCTCTCTGTATGGAATGCTTCCCAAAGATCAGACTTTCAAAATTCTCTATTTTACATTTTGTTGTATCCAGTATTTAGTATGTCTAAACTACTTTCCGTTTCCTCCTCAACATCTCTAACCTTTCCTGGATTTGGTCAATAACTTTGATGCTAGATTTAGGACTTCTTAGCTGAGTATCTGCATAATTAATCCAATAAGTGGAGATATATTTTGAAAATAACATTTCCTGAATTCTACTCTACTCTACTCTACTCTACTCTACTCTACTCTACTCTATTCAGAAACATAACATTTCATAGTTCTATCTGGCTGAAAGGCAATGTGTGTACAGAGCTTCTAATCTGCAGGTAATCCCTGCGAATATATATTCAAAGCATCAAGAACATATTAACTCTTAAATGATCCCCACTGCATATAAAATCAACTGAGGACTAGTGCTAAAAGCTCCATCTAGTTTTTAAAGAATTTCTGGTAGTCATGAAAAAAGAGAACATATATCCACAACAATATGAGACCTAGAAACCCTGCTTATAAATACACAGTCATAGAAAAAATAACTTTGAATTGCATGCAAGCTGAGAAAAAATGCAAATACATTTTTAAAATCTCTGGCTCAGAGTTGCTTACACAAGCAATAGTTCAGGTTGTTTTACAACTTACCATGAATCCTGTGAATGGATGTTATGTGCGGCATGTTGCTTTCATAGGCTTCTCGGCTCTCAGGAGAAGACTTGGTTAGTGGAAGGCCAGATCGAGAACCCCACCATGCTTCCCTTCCAGGCTGTGGTGTGCCAAGAAAGTACCGACCAGCCTCACACCTGCCCCCTTCACAGGCTTGAGTATGGAAGTGTCTATCATCAGCTAACCTAGAATGGTCAAGTGCAAAACCATAGCAGAGGGTACCACGATCCGAATATTGTCTATAGGCACAGGAAACATCGTGATGCTGAGAGTTTGGTCTTTCAGTGGGATCCATTAATTGTGGAGATGCAGTGTCAGTCAGTGGACTTCCACCCCACTGGCTTTCATGATCAGATTCAGATCTTTCTGTATGAAACCCAGAATACTGCTGGATAAAAGAAAGGGGGGAAGAGAAGAAGAAATTAAGAGTAGATAAGAGCTGATCATTAATTTGATTTTCAGGGTGTTTAAGATCAGGTACAAATAAGTGTGGCTAAATAAAAAAAAAAAACTAAACCCAGTTATGTGTAATATCACACAACTGGCTTGTGAATCAGGAGGTTTGTTTTCTGATTGTTTGCTCAGAGCATATCCACCTCTATTTAATTCTTCCTGCAAATACTGCAAATACTTATTATGGAAATCAGACGGAGCTACATTCTCTTTTCAATTGTAACCCCACTGAAAAAAATCTAACATCTCTTCGAATGCCATCTCCAGCCTCTCTTCTGTATTTGCAATAGCTTTTCATTACAAAGCTACAATTTATCTTGTGAGGCTGCCATTATACATGACAGCATATATTCACTTCTGCTGCAGCAAGTTGACTTCTTTAAGCAGCTTACTGTGTCATTAAAGCATTTCATTCTAACTTTCATCAACTGGACGCTCTCAAAATTTGCTGGTCTGCATTTGCCATCATTCCTAATTCATGGCAATTTTGGACCAACACATCTCAGGGCACTGAGCTGATAAAGGCATTGTCACTGAAATTATATCCACTGAAAAATGCCCTGCTTCATCTGATCTCCTCTTTAGTATGGGAGAACAGATTGGTCTATCCATTCATCAATCCATTCCATTTTACTTGCAACTGAAAACAACCTACAAATGTGTGTGTGTTTCTAGTATGCATCTTCTCAAAACATGCATCTCTTACCATATTTTACCCTAATGTGTGCAGTTTATATTTTATTTATTTATTTTAGAGACTTACATGGTGGCCTATCTTATGTGCCATAGCTCTGGGCAGCTCACTCCAACAGCGATAAAAACATAAAAGAAACAATAAAAACCAGCATCCAAACAACTCCTGGTGCCCTAAAACAACTGTTCCCAGTACATAAACAATCACAACACTGGGCTTCAGCCTCACCCTGTCCCAACAGCTGGGGGAAAAGCTTGCTTTCTAAGGCCTTGCGGAAGGCTAGAAGAGTGGTGACCTGCTGGATCTTGGAGGAGGGGAGGGTGTTCCACAGGGCAGAGGCCTTGGAGACCTCCAGAGCCAAGATGGACGTGATCTGTCCATGGCAAGGGACTGATGTTAACATCCTCCAACCCCAGATCACAACACCACTGCATTGAGACAAAACACAGATCCCTACAAGCATGTTTGGTGTTTTAAAAAAACCACATCACAAAATTCAGAGCACTGTGAAATCTAAAATATTCAATCTGCATATTAGCTTGGGAGGTTCAGGTCAAATCTGTTCGTACTGGAATTCATGAAAAATGATCAATAATGCTGGTCCAGTGAGTTATACGTTTAGGCTCCTCAAATTAAAAATTCAGCAAATTAAGATGGTGTTTCCCATCCCAAGCATTAACATATAAACCAGGAACATATTCTGGGACACATTCCTGACTTCTTACCTGCAATTAATCATTTCAAAATTCTTTTTGTCATACTATGTCTCAATATCCAAAGTTCTCCAGGACAAGTATTTAGAATTATCTATTTTTAGATTCTAGCATCACTTAATATTATAGAGTAGTCCTATATATGTATCTACCCCAGTGTTAAGTACTACTTAATTTGTGAACGTTACTTTTTGGTAGGTGTGTTTGGGACTGTAACGTTAATATTTGATGGGGGGAGAGGGTGTCAAAAAGTCAGAATAATGGTTTCAACTGCATGATTGACATCTTGGGGTTTGGATTGTGTGGCTGCAACCACCATTTTGACTTTTTTCACCCTCCCCTGTGGACATCTATGCTACTGGGTTGGATCCACTGCAAATGGTTCCCTTAATTATTTGCCCTACGTATCTGGAAAAAACTTCTCTCTCCACCCAATATTTTCACAATTTAGATGGCTTTTCTTTTCTTCTGTCAATGAAATGTTAACTTATTCTCAAGCAGCTCTAGAGCCAGCATGTCCATAAAGCCACCTTATTTTTTTTTATTTTTTTTTATTTGACTTGTCCCCGCCCATCTCCCCACAACGGGGGACTCTGGGCAGCTTACAACAAACTAAAATTGAAAATACATAATTAAAATGATAAAAAAGTTTAAAAGTTATAAAAACCAGAATTTACAAAGATAAAGATAAGGATAAAAAGGCTAAAAAATCCAAGAGGCCGATAGAGGCCACACCAGGCCACTAAGGGGCCAGCCAACCCCATTTCTGATATCCTCCCTCCCACCCCAGACCAGATGACAGAGCCAGGTCTTCAAATCCCTCCGAAAGGCCTGGAGTGAGGGGGCCTGTCTCACCCCCAGGGGCAAGATGTTCCAAAGGGCGGGGGCTACAGCAGAGAAGGCCCGCCTTCTGGACCCCGCTAGTCGGAGTTCTTTTACCGCGGGGATCCGGAGCATGCCCTCTCTGTGAGATCGGATGGGACGGGTTGAAATCGTGGGGGCGAGGCGGTCCTTTGTTACCAGATAAAAGCTGATTTTTATACTGCCTTTGACTGATTTTCACTATTTGTCCTATCTTTCCCTCACTTGAAAGTGTCTGTATCAGAAACAATTCACTAGGATTTTCACCTCCACAAGCCCACTGAAATTAAAATGTGCAAAAAACAAGTCTTGCTTTGGTTTATGTGACATTGTGTTACATTTAATAAGTCTTATCCTGACAGGCTTTCTCTAAGAAGAAAGGATGGAGGTACAGTATTGGGGAGGAAGAAGACTAAACCAAGTATTCTGAAAAAAGGGATAACATGAGACCCCAAAATGCATGAACTTTAAATTAGAAAGTTGATCTTTGGTCAAAGGACAAGCACAAGAAGGTTACCACTCAGCTTCAGATGACATTTGGCAGAGAGGATGCATAGAGACAGGGAAGCTTTTCCAACCATATTTGGAAATTGCTTCATTTCATTTTTTTTCCCCACATCATAATTCATATAAATTTTAATGTAGCTTGTCTAGTCAAATTACAAGACAAGGGCTGGGGCAAACGCTAAGCATTTACTTGGCTAAGAATTATGCTTGAAATCAATTAGTGCCTTCCCAAACTGAAAGGGCCCCTAGCACTCAAGGAGTTCATATAATCTATTTCTGACCATGTTTAGTCACCAAGTGCTTTCTGGTACAGGAAGATTCCAACAAAGATGGATTGCTAGATGCTGAGAAAGATGGGCTGACAATTCCTGAAAGATAGTCTGACATTCAGTGCCATTATTAGAATCCTTAAAGTTCTATTAATCCAAGAAAAACTTAAAGAAGACTTAATTTTAGGGACAAGCTGAAGATAGATCATAGATTATATATTTTTCTCATTGGTCATGCAAACAGAACTTGTCATTAATAGCTCTGGATAGAATAGATTTTATTCAGTGTAGTAAGTGGCAATTTATAAGCCCTAAGGGAAGTTAGTTATGAATTCTAATAAGTGTTTTTAATCCATCCACTTTTATTTTGAGAAAAAGAAGCTACAGAACTCTGGAATCTGTTTGCAGAAAGCAGGTCTTGGGGGCAGCAGCTGAATAGTAGGATTGTCAAAACTTTAGAAGGAGTGCTTCAGTTTGATGAAGCTTCGATCAAATCACTTTATCAGACAGATACATGAACCAAAGTGTGGGCCTGGTTCAAATCAGCAGAATGAATCAGGTAGCTTTGAAGTACTTGGTCGATTTTTGATTTAATGGGTTTTCCGCCGTTTCTGATATTGTGACAGGCAATGTATAAAGTTGCAACATACTTCTACGTATGGAGAATGCCACGAGGGGGTTGCATGGCAGCTGCCCACAGGTGTATCAGAGCACCCAAAGCTCAAAGGCAAAGTGCTGTAGAACCCTAGTAAGCCTCATTCTCTTGACAAAGAATAAATGGGGGACAGGCTAAGACAAGCACTGGCTCAAAAGTGTATTGTTTTTAGAATACAGTAGGGTGATATAGTCTATCAGTTATACTTGTTCTGTGTCAGCCTCTATGACATTGTATCCAATTGTGCCAATCTGCCTCTACTAATTAATCAACTAAGAGAGCATTACCAGCAAGTCCCAATCTGGACAGTTTTGCCAGGAATGAGCTGATCCTATTCCAAAGAGGCTAAACTTTACCACTGTGCCCTGCCCAACCTGGCACCTCATCAAAGCCAGTGAGGAAGAGGCTGTTCCCGGACAAAGCCCAGTATATAACCTTTCCCATCTTCCAGCCCTCCCACCAACCCCCAAGATCCAAAGTTCAGACACAGCAGAATTCCCTATCCCTTAAGAATTAGCCCATGGCAGCCTTCAGCATCTGACTCTCTAGAAGAGCAAATGGAAAAGTAAGTGCTTACCTTTTTTTTACCAGTTTTTAAACATTTTTATTTTTAAATTGGGTTAGGACACTTGCTGCATTAGTTCAATCAGCTCAGCTTAGGCTCTTTTCTGGATAATTTGGAGATTGCTGTGCTGTTCTTTCTTCATCCCTGCTATCTCTACCTTAAAAGAATGCAGGGGGGATATTTAAAAAATGTAGCACTTGAAACCCTTGAAGGTATCCAGATGAAACTTGACAGAGTTATTTTCATCCCATTTTTCAAAAAAAAAAAAAAAAATGAAGCAGCTGAAGGCATTTTGAGGTTTCCCTTTTATAGCCTCTGAACTTTTTTTTTTTTTAAATCAAACCTCAAGATGGATGAAATTGAATTGGTTTCCCCTTGGAGCTTGAATCATAAACTTGAATCAAATCATGCTGTCTTTAAATCTTGAACTGGAATCCAATCAGGTCTGATCTGCACAGGCCTACTTTATAGCAACCTGGTGGGAGTAAATTCAAGCAAAAGAACCCAATTCCAGGCTCTTGAAACACATTCTAAATTAATTCCTCACAGCAACTCTTTATTCAGCAGGCTCAATATACACTATATTGATATGTCCCTCCCTTCTTCCAACAGCTTATTATCACAGACACAATTCTCCCTCCTCCAATTTTAACCTCATAATGACCCTGTTTGATTGAAAAATAACAATTGACCTGAATAACCTAATGAGTCTCATGGGTGAAGGTGGGTGCCCAGAGTTTTTAAATCAACATTTGAGATGCCATCACACGCTGGCTAACTACTAGGAGAGTTCTTATTCAAAACGCAGAGTTTCTTCCTAGCCATCATTTTTTAATGGAGCCATTCTGAAGATTCCTTTTGCCTGTATGCTGAACCTGGAAGCTTTGCCTTCACTCTCAGATGCATAATGTCTGAGAATTAATTTCTGTGAAACAAAGGCAAAAAAATAGTAGGTTATGCCTACTTACAAATACCCATTCTGGCTAAAATGGACCAGCATCATCAGGGTTGACAGCAGATTTTGTAACTGTGCCTGCTAATTAAGGCCTACATTATCAATTCTTTAAAACAAAAAATACCAGGTTCTTTCTAAATAAATTTGGCACTGTGGTTAGAATGAAACAAATGGTCATAGAAGTCTTTAAACATTTTCTTGACTGCATTTAAAATGAGGTAAAGTCTCTCATTACCTAAGCTTTATATAAGTAAATTATGGATTACTGCAACATGTTCTACATGGGGCTGCCCTTGAAGGCCACCCGGAAGTTACAGGTGGTCCAAAATACAGCGGCACGCATAGTGTTGGGCATCCCTAGGTTTGCCCATATTAGACCCCTGTTGTGTGAGCTGCACTGGCTCCCAGTTTTCTTCCAGGTGCAATTCAAGGTACTGGTTATTACCTTTAAAGCCCTACATACCATGGGACCAGGTTAACTGCAGGACTGCCTCTCCCAGGACAGAATGGATAGGGTGGACACACTCCAGGTCCCTTCCTTTAAACATTGCCACCTTGTGGGTCCTCAGAAGCAGGCTTTATCCATTCCAGCCCCAGTCCTATGGAACCTGAAATCTGATAGGCCCCTACCCTTCTATCCTTCTGGACACCACTTAAACACTGGCTCTTCCCCTAGACATTGGGATAGTTACTCATGCCCTGGTCATCTTCCAAATTGACTACTGCAACGCACTCCACATGGGGCTGCCCTTGAAAAGTATCTGGAAGCTTCAACTGGTGCAAAATGCAGTGGCATGGGCAGTTATGTGTGACCCTCTAGAATGGCACATTAAACCTCTGCTCCGTGAACTGCACTGGTTGCCAGTTTGCTTCCAGGTTCAATTCAAGGTGCTGGTTCTGACCTTTAAAGCCCTACATGGCATAGGGCCAGGTAATTTGAGGGACTGCCTTTCCCCAGTTTTATCTACCCATCCCATTAGGCCCAACAGGAGGGGCATGTTACAGGTCCCCTCTGCTAAAGAGTTCCATCTGACAGGACCTGAGACCAGTCTTTTCTGCTGTAGCATCCACCCTTTGGAACATCATTCCCCCAAGGTAAGATTAGCCACGACCCTACTGTTCTTCCAAAAATCTCTTAAAATGTGTTTTTTTTAGCAGGCTTGGGAATCCCATGATAATAGGGAGCCCACAAGATTGTTGTATTGTATGTGAGATTTTGGTGCATTCTCCTGTGATCTTATTTATATTTTATGTTAATTGGTTTAATGGTTATTTAAGGTTTTTGTTTAATTGTTTTATTGTACACCACCCAGTGTCACATTAGTGAGAAGAGTGGCTATATAAATTTGATAAACAAAATAATAATAATAATAATAATAATAATAATAATAATAATAAGAAGAAGAAGAAGAAGAAGAAGAAGAAGAAGAAGAAGAAGAAGAAGAAGAAGAAGAAGAAGGTTAATGAAGAAAGGCTGAAAAAAGTAGATGGCATGCAGTAGATTTCAGCTTAGATATTTAAGTATCAACCGTGTCAGAGTTTATTAAGCTACTAAGCATCAGCCTTTTTCAGATGTTGCTGTTACTTCACTGATTGTGACATTTCTACTGCCTATTGCTATTCCTCCAGGTCCTGATGGGTAAACAATTAGCAATCTTTATCTCAGTTCCCAAAACATGTCTGGTTATGCAAAGAGAATCCTTTCATAGCAAAATCTCTCCTGCCATCAAAAACGTCTGTTGCACTGGGCATCTGCAACTTCCTTCTTGATTAAACAAGTAGGGGATCACAGATGCAATCTACTTTACAAAGAGAACATATGTGTGCTTTTAAATCACTTTTATCTTGCTTTTTTAACTAATGTAACCCTGAAATATAAAGTATGTTCTTCTGTTATAGGCAGAACAGATGGTGAAAGGCTTCGATTAAAGTAATGCAGCATAACCATTAAAATAACCTCTGTTAATGGTGATTCTGTACCAGTTTTGGATTTGCTTTTAGAATTTTTTTTTTAAGTTTCTCCCCTTCCTTTCACTTTCAAAGTTGGCAAAATCTGATGTATGATATGAGAACTAATATATTAAATATTTTATTCAATCTTTTTAATTAGTGAGACAATGCATCAACTAGGGAAACATGACTCAGTATGGTTTGTTTTTACTTATTTAAAATATTTCTGTCCTCTTGCTACTAACAATATAACTTAAAGAAAAACTATCAATATTCATTAAATAGCAATATCAATTAAATAGCAATAGCATTATTTCCATGGTACTCATAAGCAATGCAGTAGTTGTCCTTGATAAACTTGGAGTTTGATGCATGCAAACAACACTCAAACCGCCACTAAACCCAAGTTTAGCAAAAGTGATAAAACTGAATTATAGATGTTGCTCAGAAGGCTGAATCTAATGGAAACCAAATGTTTTACTATAGAAATAGTACTTTTCATGATATGATCATTTTAAGGAAAGATAAAAGTCAGTTGATCATGATCAACATTACTTATCAATGTTATTATTTTCTCTGTATAGAATAAATGAGGTTTCAGGAATTTAGAATAAATGGGTGCAAGATTTGTTTGGTTCCTTTTTGGGGACAAGGACAGTGATACATAACCCAGTAGTAAACATCTTAGTTAAATCTGATTAAATGGAATGAAGGCAAGTTCTATTAATTGAATCAAAGGACATTTAAGTTCTGCTTGAATCTACTATTTATAGACAGGGTGGATTTTATGGGGGATGGGGTGTCATTTTTTAAAAAAAATGTTAGAACATTTTCCCATGTTTTGTATCTTTTTTCTTTGATAATAAATAAAGAATTCATGCTGCTTTCCAACTATTTTCGAAGGAGGAAAATACATTTCATGTTTTAAATAAATATGTTATCATTGTTTGAGAATGTGGATCAATTTCCCTTTGCTTACTTCAGAATGTTATTAATGTATGTGCTTGAAGTCTTTTTTAGGGGGCCCTTAAGAAGAATGACAATCCACATAAATAATCAAGTGATAGATTTACTGTAGATTAGCTTTGTTGCACTATATTCTTTTAGCAAAATTATCCTAACTAGAAAAGTAGAAGTTTAATATGA
Source organism: Liasis olivaceus (assembly GCA_030867105.1). NCBI lineage: Eukaryota > Metazoa > Chordata > Lepidosauria > Squamata > Pythonidae > Liasis > Liasis olivaceus. The sequence goes on from CM061349.1 coordinate 227,952,551, forward strand.
TGACGATGATGATGACATTTAGCGCATGGCTCTGGAAAAATGCTCTGATGTAGTTTTGAACTGAGTGCACTATATGCATTCAAGTTAAAAAGGAGTATTAGCACTATGAATTATAACACAATGCTGCAATAAATATTAATAATTATGTAGGCATACATGCTAGCAAAACACTCTACATGAAAAGGGGGATGCCAGATGTTCAAGATGACTTTAGAAAAGGCTGAGGAATGAGAAACGTTATTGCTGATATATACTGGGTACTTGAGAAAGCCGAACAACACCAAAAGGAAATCAGTATGTACTTCATCGATTGTAGAAAAATCTTTGATTATATCAACCATGGCAAGCTATAGAATGTTCTTAGGAAAATGGAAATCCCAGAACATTTCATTGTCCTCATACAAAACCTAACACCAGACAGGAGGCCACAATCCAAATTAAACATGGCAAAACAGACTGGCTCCAGTTTGGCAATATTGAGGAAGGCTGGATTAGAAGATGAATGTGGTTTTAAAATTGGAGGAAGAAATACCAATAACTTGCACTATGCTGATGACACTATTCTGATAGCTGAAAATGTGAATGAACAGCAAGCTCTGGTAAGGAAAAATCAAGGAGCACAGTGAAAAAAAATGGGATTAAGATTATATATAAAGAAGACCAAACAAATGCAAACATAGGTAGCAAACTTAGAATTGACAATGAAGTAGTGGCTATCTCCTGGCTTTTAGAATCAATGAACAATAAAGGAACCAGCAGTCAAGAAATATGCCACAAATTAACACTTGGCAGAGTAATAATTAAGAAGTTGGAAAAGATGCTGTGACATCTCTATACCTACAAAGATCAGAACTGTGCAGTCAATGTTTTCCTCTGTGACACTCTATGGAAGTGAAAGTTGGCCTTTGAAGAAGCAGGATAGAAAAAATATTGACACTTTTGAACTTAGCATTGGAGAAGACTCTTAAGAATACTATGGATAACCAAGAAAACAAACAATGGATCATAGAACAAATCAATCCAGAGAGCTCACTCATGGCACATAATCAAAATTATGTAGACATATGATTTCTATGGGAGTAAGGATGGTCTGATATGAACAGAGTTACTTCTAGTTTCAAAGTTACATAATTCTATGACATGCGTAAATTAAGGCTGCAAGAAGCAAACTCACGAATTGTTGTAAATTTTGTTTATATTCTAGCTGACTTCTTTCCTTTTAGCTTAGGGTTTCCACCTCTCACCCCAGAATGTCCAGCTTTTTTTAACCTGGTACCCCTCCATATATGTTGGACTACAATTCCCATTGCCTCCAAGCAGCACAGTCACTGCTTATGCTTGCTGGGAATAGTGAGAATTGTGCAATATAGGTAGAAGTATAAAGTTGGGGAAGACCAACATAATCAATCCGGTTGACAACAATATGATTCTGAACTCACAGAATGCCAATTTAGATTGAATGAAATATTACAAACTGCACATATGAATGAACAAAGACCAAGAATTACCTACAGACATTACATTTAACTTTCTCTTTTTCCCTTTAACTATATTCTTTGTGTGTGTTATTGATGAGCATTTGCAATTTTGATTGCTACAAGATTTGCACTATGTTTTTAAAGTAAAATAAAATAGCTTCTGGCAATTGATGTGTAATAATTAAAATCCTGATGCTATACATTTCCTTGGACATTCCCTGATTTCAGTATAATTATGTTGCCCAGTGATATCATGGACTAAAAACAATGCCAGCAATTATACAGTTATGCTTCATTGCAAAATATTTCAAGAGAAAACTTATGTATCTGTTCTAAGTGACCTATATGAAATCATGCCACTCTTACCTGTGGATATGGTGATGTCCTAGATTTGGACTTTGTGCTAGGGAGACGTGATTTGCTTCCTTTTCTATTGTCAGTTATAGTTGGAATTGAGTTTGCATATGGAAAGGCTGGTTTTGTAGCTGAAACCTGATCAAGGGAGAGTTGAAGTCCTTTGTATTCTGTATCCCTGAATAAAAAGTATAAAATATATTTAATATCATCCCCAAATTACTCATGATTAATTTATACAGCTTTCAATTTATTCAGTATTTAAAATGTGTGCCAAATATATGCCTTTTTCCAGATTAAAAAATTAACAAAGAGGAACCAGTACAGGAATAGTAAGTAAACAAACAAACAAACAAACAAACCCTCAACAATTACACTTGAAGCAGTTTATTAAGAACCAATGAATTTTGAAATAGAAGACTCATCTCTGGGGGCAACTAAATTAGTTTCTGTGAACAGTAGATAAGGCAATTTTATATTTATCTTAGTTATCCCTTGCCTTTGAAAAAGACTCTGCCCAACACATAGTTTCATTTTGAAAGTTTCCTCTTACCATTCCTGTTTTCCAAGCTGCAGCCAGGTATAATTTATTATACAAATAATTGAGATTTCCAAAGTTGAACAAGTGAGTATTATACAGGTGAAACTCGAAAAATTAGAATATCGTGCAAATGTTCATTTATGTCAGTATGGCAACTCAAAAGGTGAAACCAATATATGAGATAGACGCATTACATGCAAAGCGAGATATGTCAAGCCTTACTTTGGTATAATTGTGATGATTATGGCGTACAGCTTATGAAAACCCCAAATTCACAATCTCAGAAAATTAGAATAGTGTGAAAAGGTTCAATATTCTAGGCTCAAAGTGTCCCACTCTAATCAGCTAATGAATCCATAACACCTGCAAAGGGTTCCTGAGCCTTTCAATGGTCTCTCAGGCTGGTTCAGTAGGAATCACAAGCATGGGAAAGACTGCTGACCTGACAGTTGTGCAGAAAACCATCACTGACACCCTCCATAAGGAGGGAAAGCCCCAAAAGGTAATTGCAAAAGAAGTTGGATGTTCCCAAAGTGCTGTATCAAAGCACATCAATAGAAGGTTATGTGGAAGGGAAAAGTGTGGGAGAAAAAGGTGCACAAGCAGCAGGGATGACTGCAGCCTGGAGAGGATTGTCAGGAAAAGGCCATTCAAAAGTGTTGGGGACTTTCACAAGGAGTGGACTGAGGCTGGAGTTAGTGCATCAAGAGCCACCACACACAGACGGGTCCTGGACATGGGCTTCAAATGTCGTATTCCTCTTGTCAAGCCGCTCCTGAACAACAAACAACATCAGAAGCGTCTTACCTGGGCTACAGAAAAAAAAGAACTGGTCTGTTGCCCAGTGATCCAAAGTCCTCTTTTCTGATGAGAGCAACTTTTGCATCTCATTTGGAAACCAAGGACCCAGAGTCTGGAGGAAGAATGGAGAGGCACACAATGCACGATGCTTGAAGTCCAGTGTGAAGTTTCCACAGTCTGTGTTGATTTGGGGAGCCATGTCATCTGCTGGTGTTGGTCCACTGTGCTTCATTAAGTCCAGGGTCAACGCAGCCGTCTACCAGGGGATTTTGGAGCACTCCATGCTTCCTTCCGCAGACGAGCTTTATGGGGATGCTGACTTCATTTTCCAGCAGGACTTGGCACCTGCCCACACTGCCAAAAGTACCAAAACCTGGTTCAATGACCATGGGATTACTGTGCTTGATTGGCCAGCAAACTCACCTGACCTGAACCCCATAGAGAATCTATGGGGCATTGCCAAGAGAAAGATGAGGGACATGAGACCGAACAATGCAGCGGAGCTGAAGGCCACTATTGAAGCATCCCGGTCTTCCATAACACCTCAGCAGTGCCACAGGCTGATAGCATCCATGCCACGCCGCATTGCAGCAGTCATTGCTGCAAAAGGGGCCCAAACCAAGTACTGAGTACATATGCATGCTTCTACTTTGCAGAGGTCCGATATTGTTCTATTTCCAATCCTTGTGTTATTGATGTCATGTAATATTCTAATTTTCTGAGATTGTGAATTTGGGGTTTTCATAAGCTGTACGCCATAATCATCACATTATACCAAAGTAAGGCTTGACATATCTCGCTTTGCACGTAATGCGTCTATCTCATATATTGGTTTCACCTTTTGAGTTGCCATACTGACATAAATGAACATTTGCACAATATTCTAATTTTTCGAGTTTCACCTGTATATTACAGTCTGTGTAGAGTCTGAACTATACATCCAGATTTGTTCATACTTTGGAGTTATAGTGGACTAATATTTAAACTCAGGAAACATGATAAGTAAACAATAAGATGGCACTGAGACTATTTCATCCATGTGAAAGAACCTTTTGTGACACTTTTCAGTATTGTCCATCTATAAATTGTTACTTTCTGAAACATACATCTGCTTTCAGCTTAAAGGCAGAAGTAACATAACTCACAAAACTACCCCCTCAGTAATTTGACATTTGAACTTCAAACAGCTTTTGTAATAAGTCATCTGATAAGCATATCTAATGGATTTAAGGATTTCTTTTTTTCCTAAAAAGAAGGCAGCATCACCAACAGTTGTCTTGAGACATGTAACTTCTTGTAAAACAAGGAAGATCATGCCTTTAGTCGAATATCCCGTTTCACAAAGTGAATACCAGCCCTACCATTCATAAAGTGAATGTTATAGTGTTCTGGAAACTGTGAAGCAGGTGCTGGAGGCATGAGTTGTTCACCCTACCCTGATATGGAATTCCTACTAAATGAAGTATATAAATGTCAATAACCAAGAAAAAGGAAAATCAAATCATTTTTAGAGACATGGTAAATAATAGCCATTAGACTATAATATCAGATGGACATCAAGGGGAAAATATAAGTTGACAGCATTTCTAGCTCAGGTACAATTGTACTGATTTTGACCAAGGGCTACTGCAACTTTCCAAAATAAATTTTTAGAATTAAATGAAACATTCAGTTGCAAAGTGAAAGATTGAATTAAAAAAAAGAAAGAAATATATTAGTTACCACAAAGGGGCTTATTAAAATAAAAGTAACACCATTATAATTAACTGCTATATCTCAAATGATTTTTCCATGAAATCTTGTGGTTTCTAAAGAAGAAAAAACCCTTAAGGGTCACATAAGTATCAGTATTAGATAATATTAAGCAGAAACATCAAAAAAGAGAATGACACCAAGAAATTGAAAGACTATAATGTGAGAGATCTTCCAACTTGGGAGCTCCATAAATGCAAAAACTCTTGTCAAGAGAATCTCGTTCTGTCAGCCATCAGTCATAGCAATTGGTTTTAAAAGAGAGTAACTGCAAAAGGCTATTGATAGTGGAGAAATATAGCATTCACTTAAGGAGCTCTGCTGTTGCTTCCTTTTTTAATACTAGGAGGAAAAATAATTAGTCTTATCAAAAAGTTGACTTAATAAAAAGCTATTCTCAGTGTTAAAAAAATAGATCTGCTACAACAAGGTAGAGAGATTGGCTGGAGATCTGCTACAATAAATGTGTGCCCAAATAAGTTATAATATCTCATAATCCAATATTTACAGTTTTGAAGTATACCAGAATACACATTTGGCAAGTGACTGCAATATCTTCCGGTTTCTGCAGATGTTTGAGTGTGGTATCATGTGTGCAGACTCTAATAGAAGGGAACCCAAATTCTGTCTAAATCAAAGGGCAAGGTCCAAGGTGCCCTCAGAACTGGGGGTTTTCATCAAAATGATGAAAGCAGAATTGTGCCTCCATGAAGCAAGGTTTGCCCCTCTCATACAAGCATGTAGCATCACAACATATGCACAAAAGTGAGAGAGCTTGCACCATAACACCACAACTCTGCTTTCATCATTTGTCTCCCACCCACCCACTCCTATGGATACCTCTGGACAAAGTGATGTCCCTTCTGTTTCTCCCAAGGAAACCAACCTTACAAAATAAGACTTTCCTCCACCTCTGAATGCAGCAAACTAGATTAGGTGATGATGCAGGGTGGGCTATGTAACCTAGACAGGCCTATCCTTCAAGAGTGGGAAACAGGGGATGGAACCTCCAGGAGGAATGCCTGGGAGCTGTTCCTTCTTCTTGCTGCCCAGGGCAGCTGCCTTATTCTGCCTAACAGTAGAGTCAACCCTGACTCAGAGGCATGATTATTTGTAAAGGAACACCTTTTCTTAGGGTTCCTAGTTTTGCAGTTTGAAAACCATTCCAGAGCAGCACAAATCTCCTGCAAAGAAGGAGAATTACCACTTTATTATGGAAACTTTTAGGGCAGAATGGACTCTTAAGGAAATTCTCTTCTGCCAATGATATTTTAGTATAGCGCCTATCATTCTGGAAATTATAGATTTCTGTTTTGTCACATAAGCCTTCCAAGAAAGTGCCCCACCGATGTTTTTCCTTTCCCAAAATACTACAACTAGAGGTCACCCAATGAAATTGAATCTTGGAAGAATCAGGATAGACAAAAGGATTTTTTAAAATACTGGACAGTAATTATGTGGGATTAGATTAGTATCCTTCTTAAATGTTGGAAAGTATTCTTGTTTCCATCATTTGGAAATATATCCAGCCAGTTGGTATTACTGTCCATTAATTAGATGAGAGTCTTTAGTCCTCCTGTTGTGATCTACATGTAAAGAAGAAGTCTCTTCACATTCAAAAACAAAGAAGATACAATAGAAACACCAAGCCTTTGCAGATGGCTGTGAGTCTATTGGGAACTGGCATTATTTAAGCTAGATAATGAAACAAAGGCCTTGGGATTCCTTTTACCCCCATAACAGCTAGCACTAAATCTTTCACTGTTACCTAGCAAATACAATTTATAGGATGAGGATAAGACCAAGCGGGCAGATGAATGCTTGTCACAATTTTATGCAGTTGTTGAAAATATTTTCTTGAAGGTATTCTTTTTTAACATTTTGGCACTCATAATTGTTCCAAACATGCAATTGTATTTTCTGGATTAAATTATCATAATCAAGCTTGAGAAAATGCTTGAAAACAATTTATCAACATCTATATTTCTGACTTAAAAAAAATAAAACAACTTAAGATATTACTCTCAAGTGCCTCACTGATAAATAAATGTAGCTGAACAGGCCATGAATTTTCCTTTCTCCTACTGAAACCCATCTAAAAAAACAGGGTGAGGAAGAGAGATTTGCTAGGAAATGCTAGGAAAGCCAGTTAATAAAATCAGTGACTAGTGATTACTTTTACATATTCAGCTAACTTCAAAATTGAGAGTACAAGACAAAGAGAATTAGACTCAGGGGTTCTTGCACCATGAGTCCCATAAAGATATAGCACTTGACATAAGAACAGGAATTCTGAATATATCATATGTAGTTTATTTTGCCTGGAATGTTTGACTCAGCTTTTGTATGTAGAACATATATAACATCGTCTGTATTTTAGCCTTAAATCAACTGAAGAAAGTGATAAATCACCTACCTCGTCCTTTCATGTAGATTTTAACTACAGAGATGATAGAAAATGGCATAACCTTGAAGAAAAGGCCAGCTTGACTCTTGAACTATGTTCTAACAAGCAGAAAATACCACATTTTTCCAGATAAGTTAAAATTCCGCATTTCCTTTCCTTTCTGGGAAAGCAGCTGTAATTGTCTTTATTGGTTTTGGGAAGTGAAGAATGAATGAGTCTATAATTCCATTTGGTTTTATGAGTTCAACTAATAAGGCTCAAAAAAAAAAAGTTTGAATGTCCAATTCTGCTTCAAGCAGAGGGTCCTGAGACGGCTGCTTAAAATTGCATTATTTATATAACCAATCCTTCTCACAGTCTAAAAGGGATACTTTACAAATTATACTTTCCAAAAGGCATCATCATACCTATTTTATTTCATGAGGGAAAAAAACTGGAATACATTGTCAAGTAATACCATTAAAAAGTGAGGTTTTTAAATTGTTCAGAACTCAACAGAATTGTTCTACCACTAAAGATGCTATAAGAATTGTTCTACCACTAAAGATGCTATAAGAAGCAATAGATGAGAAGTGGGGGAAAAAAGACTTTTCATCTTAGACATAACATTTTTATTTATTTATTTATTTTGTTTGTGAATTGAGGGTGACTGGATATTATCTCCCACACTTAAGAGTCTTTTTCTTAACACAGTCTTTTCCAGCCTGATCCTTACCCAATATGCATTATATTGCAGCCCCTTATGCAACCATTGTGACCATCTCATGCCGCTTGAGGATATCAGGGTTGATTAAACACTTTGGAGAGTATCATATTGGAGAAGGCTCAACTAGAAAGAGCTGCCAGTTTTTGTATCCTGCCATGATCAAGGTTCACTTGATAAAAATATCTGGTCCCATTTTCAGATAAATAGAACTGAAGTTCCAGACAACCAGTTTCAACTATGCCCACATACAAGTTGGATTAATACGTTAATGAAAACAGCATTATACTGTATTAGAGCTGTATGAAACTTATACTGTATGAAGCTGTATGAAGTACTAAACAAAGCATTGCCTTGCACAATTTTGCTTTCCTCTGGTCAACTTCAGGAGCTTCTCTCAACTTGTTGCACCTTAGGAGAAGGCTAAGAGGAGTCTTCTTCAGTAAGGGCTGTAGGAGAAGACAAAGAGGAGCCTCCTCCTGCATCACTTACTGAGGGATCTCTCAGGCTGAGTGGCTCTGGTGTAGATTGTGGGTAATCTTGCAACACATGCCAGAGATGGCCAGCTTGAGGCTCCCTTGGTACACACCAAGGACTTTTCCAGGCTGGACACCTCTGGTGCAGGCTCTAGAAATCCTGCAATGTGACCAGAGATAACCATCCCCAAGCCCCTTGGAAAGGTACTGAAGGGACTTTGGGCTACGGCCTTTCAATACATGTTGTGAGAATGCTAGGAGCTATACTCTATCAATATCTAAGAGCAATATCTTGCTTTAATGCAGCAATTCTATAAATAAATAGAAAAATGCACTTAGTAGTGACTCATAAAAAGCATTTAAATGTTAGAAAATGAAATCATTTAATAATGAGAAAGTTGGCTAAGATTAAAAGAAGCTGCCATAAGAACACTTAATAGCACCCTGGATAGACACCAAAATATTAAAAGGAGAACTTGATTCAGTGTTTCCTTTTAAAAGAACAGAGTTTAATCAGTGCTGAATCCCATGACATGATCATGTAATGTCAACATTCTAGACATGTTAGTGTGTTTGTTTATTCCTGATAATATCATTTCTCATTACTTAAAAGTCATAGTTTTTTTTAGCAGCATATTGGCCGAGAATGTGCTGAAAACCTATTAAATGAGAGGTAAAACTGCCAGTTTCCCTCCCCCAACTTTTAACAATGCATCTACTCAAAGCCAGCCTTTGGACTACATTTCCTCTTTAATATCAGAACATTTATGCATAAACAGTATCTCTTATTTATATTAATAGCACAGAAATGTAAATCCTCACATCTCAGTAGGACAGCATCTCCCATTATATGCAAAGTTAATAGGGACCCCCGACTGTTTCTCAGACTAGACATTTTCACCTCAATCTTCAATGCAATCTTTTTTAGATATTGAAAAAATTGAAACCATTAATACCAGCGATGTTGGATTGAGTGTCAGAAGATCCAAGTTCAATTTCTCACTCTACTACAGAAAGTATTTCAGACTATCTTGGCCTAGTCATTCTCTGTGAAATTTCCAGAAGTACTTGACACAGGAGTCTAGGTTAGTTCTCTCACGCTTGATGGTTAAAGCTACTGTACTAGCAGGATTTCTAGCATTGTCCTAGATAAAAAATGAACTGAGAAGGAATCCTACATGAAGCATTTCTCCTTTATGAAAAAATAAATTGTGAACTCATTTGGAAATTGCAGCTAAGAAACAATATAGAAATCTACCTCAGTAATCCTTTTGGAAATATAATTCTTACTATTTCTTACATACAATAACCAAGATAAATCTGCTCACCTCAGCTGGATTAAATCTGCAAGTGTAATGAAGTAGTCAGAACCAGATCTTTTTGCTTTACCACCTAATCTAGAGGGGACTTAAGCTGGGACATTTAAATTTAAAAGTAATGCATTGTAGTGGCCATATTGTTCTTTTAGGAGGGTTTTTCATTGGATTGCCTGGGCCTGAGCTTCATTTCCACCTTAGTGAAGGTCACTATCTCTTGCCAAGTGATCAGAGGAAAATACCTATCTATCCTGAATACCCTCCATGTTTCCAACATCTGCTCATCTGCTAACTGGTCATTTTTGAAGTAGCTTCTATTCAGTTTCTATTAAATTCACCTATAATATTCATAACTGTAAGTGCACTGTCTTGTGCTTAAACTGATGTTGGAATCAGTACAGGGTTAGCATCATGTTTGGACCCTGAACCGCTGCAGCATAGACTTGAAAAATATAACCATTATTCTAATTTCATTGTGTTCAATAAGGCTTTCTCCCCAGTAAGTATATACAGTAGCATTGAAGCCTGGATGCCATGATGTTCAAATATCTTCCCTAGTAAAAAGTAGATCAAGCAATGAACCACTAGAAGTGCAGCTCTTCTCAAATTGAAAGGAGGTCAGGAAAGAAGAACAAATTTAAAATATTTTGGAACAAGAGTACCTGCTTTGGAAGTGATAATTCTGGACTACAGTTTTATCTTTAAAGTCTTTATCCAAAAAAATAAATAAATAAAAACGTTGCTCTTTCCACATCGCTCAGTGGCAGAGCATGTGCTTTGCTTTGTATGCCAAAGCACCTGGATCCATTTTCAGCATCTTCAAATAGGGCTGGAAAAGATTTCTGCTTGAATCCTTGAAGTTGCTGGCAGTTGATGCTAAGTACTGTGCTAGAAAGACTGAAGATCTGATGCAGGCAGCTCTTATACTCCTAACAGTGGAAGACATGGATGAATAGCTCAGCCAGTGGCAAGAATAAGTCATGAGAAAAGTGTGGCTTTCCTCATAGAACCAGCTTAGTTACAGGACTTTCACATCTCTCAGCCTCAAATGTTCACTGACGCTTAAGAGTAATAAGCATCATAACCTTAAGCCCATTTGTTTCTATATGTTCAAAATATGTCGATGATACTTGATATGAATTCAAAATCTTTTTCTATTTAACCTAAATATTGTTCCATTTCCTCTTACACATGTGAAATATGGTTAAACTTCTTTTGGGTGGTAATCATTTCTGAGGTTTGTTATTATTATCTGATAGGCAGATATTTCACTATGGCCCATTAGATTCACAGACTGACATTGACATACGGTACATGGCATTTCATTGGAGTCATTCAGTTCCAATGTGCTTAAGCTACTGATGTGATAATGGTTGATTAAATAGTTTACAGCTCAATGGCTTTATTCAAATACAGAAATAAATGAAAGGCTCAGTTTTTGAATACGTGTACATGTCACACCATTCTTATTATTTTGTGTTTTTATATTGTTCTTTGATTTTTAATTTTTTAACAATTGTAAACCACCCAGAGTCACTAGGAGTTGGACAGCATATACATTTAATGTATGGTTGGTCGCACAGATATTTAGACTGGATTTGGCATTTTTGTCCATCTATTGATAGGCAGATGATGTTGTTTGATGGTATTAAAGGTACTGTCATAGAATATAAGCTGTTCCAAGTAAAGCTGCCTTTTGCAATTGACTGATGGTGATTTTGTCAATGCTGATGGTGTTTAAGTGGTGCTCCAGATGTTTTGGGATTGCATCCAAAGTGCCTATTACTATTGGTACTATTTTTGCTTTCTTTTGCCACAGTCATTCTACTTCTATTTGCAGGTCTTTATATTTCGTGATTTTCTCCAGTTCTTCTATTCTGCTGTCACGAGATATCACAATGTCCACTATCCAGACATTTTGGTCTTTCTTATCAACAATTGTTAAGTCTAGGGGATTGTGTGGCTGATGCTTGTCTGTTTAAACTCTAAAGTCTCAGAGTACTTTAACTTCTTCATTTTCTATTTATCTATGTTGTGGTCCCACCAGTTCTTGCTTGCAGCAAGTGGTATTTCTTGCAGATATTCCAATGCACCATTGTTGCTACTTTGTCATGCTGTTGTTTGTAGTCCATCTGTGCAATCTTCTTGCAGCAGCTAACTAGGTGTTTCTTCAGCTTCTTTGCAGAGGCAGCATTTGCTATCTGTTGCTGTCTTCTCAATTCTGGGTTTATATGCATTTGTTCCTAAATTTTGGTCTTGTGCAGCCAGAATTAGCCCCTCTGTCTCTTTCTTCAACTTTCCTGTTCTTAGCCATTGCCAGGTCTTGTCTTGTTGTTACCTGCTTTGCCTGCTAGTTCTGTGTGCATGTGTGTGTGTGTGTGTGTGTGTGTGTGTGTGTGTACTGGCCATGTAATACTTTGCCTTGCCATGTCTCTTCATTTGGTCTTTCTTATAGGCCAGTTTGGTCTCTTTGGTATTCAGTAAGCCTTCATGGTGTACTAGCTTTATTGTATCTTCTTCACTGTCCTTCACATATTCTTCCAATGCCCTTTTTTCTTATTCAACTGTCTGGTGTACTTGCAACATTCCACACACATCTATGCTTCTTGATAAATAGAGTCTGACAACATTGCTATGTGGATGAAGAGCATGATTCATTGTCATTATTTTTCTGGTCTTCCTATACAGGGTTTTTAGTTCAGCTTCAGTCCAGTCCACTATTCCAGCTTTATATATAATGACTGGAATTGCCCAGATGTTAATTGCCTTGATGGTATTTCCTCCACTGAGCTTGGACTTTAAGATCTTCTTCACTCTTCTGATGGATTCACTAGTAACTTTTTTCTTGACTTCAGTGTGCTTGATGTTGTCAGCCTGAAGGATGCCCAGGTATTTGTAGTGATTTTCTTCATCCAGACTCTTGATGTTATTTCCATAGGGCATCTTTATTCCTTCAGTTTTCACTATTTTTCCTCTGTTGATGGTAAGGGTGGCACATTTGTCCAGACCAAACTCCATTGCAATATCTTGGCTGTATATCTGGACAATGTTGAGCAGCAATTCCATTTCAGATGGCGCTTTTCCATAGTTTCAGATCATTCATGTAAAGGAGGTGGGATAGCCTGGCAGATGTTTTTGATGTTTGATAGCCATGGCCTGACTTGTTCAGTATTGTTGACAGAAGCATCAATGCAATGACAAACAGTAGTGGTGATAGTGAGTCTTCTTGAAAGATTCCTCTCTTGGTGTTAACCTCTCCCAGTCTATCACCATTGACCAGCAACTGTGTCTTTTATTGTGCTATTGATCTTTGAGCAAAACTTCTGATGTTTCTACTGACTCCTGTTATTTCTAGGCAGTTGATTATTCAGACATCTGGCGGGGAGTCAAATGCCTTCTTGTAATCAATCCAAGCCACATTCAAGTTGGTCTTCCCTCTCTTACAATTAGGAGCTGATCTTTTGTCCCTCTGCTGTTTGGGCAATTTCCTTTCTGCTCAGATGGAAAGAGCTTGTTTTCAACTAGATGCTGTTGGACTTCATCAGCTACCACACCAGTTAGCAATTTGAAAGTTGTTGGTAAGCAGGTAATTGGCCTGTAGTTGTCTGGTGCTGCCCCTTTCATTGGACCTTTCGTTATCAGGTAGGTTTTGCCAGATGTTAACCAATCTTCAATTTCACCTCCTTACAGTATGTCATTAAACTGCTTAGCAAAGTTGTTGTTATTATTATTATTATTGTTGTTGGTTGCACAGTCAGCCAGATGTTTAGGCTGGATTTGGCATTTTTATCCATCTATCAAGTCCTTTTCAAGGACTGGGATAGGCGGAAGTTGTTGTTGTTATTGTTATTACCTAATCATGGAGCAAGGAATAATAAATATTACTGGGGGGAGGGGGAATCAACACTTGGTGTGTCCCCAGAGAGGAATTAGCATGAAGGAATTCTGTAATAAATATAGAATAGTAATAATAAAACATTAAAATATTTAACAGAGTATAGTGTTGTGACAAGGTTTGGACCTGGAGGTCAATGGAAGGAATAATTTAGTACACTTAACTTATACAAAAGAGAACCCAAGGAGCTATGGGAAGAGATAAGAGACATAGTGAGGCGAAAGCAGAAAATATATTCCTAAAAGTTCAAAATCAAAAAAATGAATGTAGCTCTCAACACAAGTACTGTATCAGGATGCCCTGTAGGACAGAAGATTAAGATCTTGGACAACATGAGAAGGCTGAACACAGACCTTCAATGTCAAGGGAGAAAGGGCAAAAGAAGGCATATCAACTGGGAAAAAGAAGAAATATTTTAAGGAGTTCAAAGAAATTCCAGGGATAATCATGGAAGATATCCCAAAGAGGTAAAGATTCAAGAAAGACTGTAGGGAAACCCTTAATAAATATAATTTATTTATATTTAATACAATATTATATTATATTTAATATAATATAATATAATATTTAATATTATATTATATTATATTTAAATATTTAAACTATCTATAAAGCTGCCATCTCATAGCAGTGATTCAGGGCAGGTAATTATAGAATGACAGAAATGTTTGTAGTGAGAGAATATATTCAGGAACTAACTCTACTAGAAAGTAAGATATGTGGAGCAATAAACCAGCTGTCAAACAGAAAAGCACTAGGTACAGATGAAATACCCACTGAACTGTTTAAAGCTGCAGAAGAAGCAATTAAAATGTTAACAGCTCTATAAGCTTTTATGATGAGTTTCTTCTGTTATTAGACTAGGATGACGTAATAATGTTGTTAATAAATACATAAAGATCAACAAATGGAACAAGATTGTATGGCTTAGAGAGCAGAAAAGATCAGTGTAGCAAAAGAAGGAAGACATGTCAATTATCTGACCACTCCACTAATTTCTCACTGAAGCAAAGTTTTGCTTAACATCTTACAAAGAAAAATAGAGCCACACATGGAGAGAGAAATACCAAATGAACAGGTAGGCTTTAGAAAAGGTAGAGGGACACAAAATCCAATAGCTATCATAAGGTGGAGAATGAAGAGAATTTACCTTTGCCTAATTACTACAGCAAGCCCTTTGATTTTATGGATCATGCCAGAATATAGAATATATTAAGGCTAGTGGGAGCCAGAACATCTTATTCTTCTTCTCTAGGACATTTACAATGAAAAAGAAGCTAACATGTTAACTGAGTTTGGAGAAACAGAATGATTCAGAATTTAAAAAAGGAGATAAGGATCCATACTGTCATAATATCTCTTTAACCTATAGAGTCAATACTGTATATTGGACAAATGGTAGAATTGAAAGAGATGACAGGTGGGATGAAGATTGAAAGTTGAAACAGTAACAATATGCGACCTGGAGATGATACTCCCTTGTTAGCTGAAAGTAAAGAAGACTAATCATTATGGTAGTAAAAATAGAAAGTGAAAACTCTGGATTCACATTGAATATTAAAAAGAGAAAGGTTATGTCAAACAGCATGCTCAGTGACCATACAGTTAACAGTAGAAAAGTAAATGTGCTAAATAGTTCTGTTTATATGGGTTCAAGAATACATAAGGATGCCCATTGTGTTGGAAAAATAAAGAGAAGATAACACCTAGGCAGAAACGCAATGACAAGCTTAGTGAAGATTGTGAAGGATAAATATATATCACCAACAACAAAGTTCAGAATAGTTAAAGTAATGAATCTGCTAATCTTAATTTACAGCTGTGGAAGCTGACCCATGAGAAAGAACAAAAGAAAGATGACAGACATCTTTGAAATATGGACTTGGGGACAGTGACTAAAAGTACCACGAACTACAAGAAGAACAAATTAACCAGTTTTAGGCCAAATAAAGGTGATGGTCAACAAGCAGAAATTTACATAAATAGGGCATGTAACATAAGTGAATAATAAACTAGAAAGGATAATTATGCTTGGCAAGGCTAAGGGATGCAGGAGAATGGGAAAATAACAGATGGACATAAAGTGGTTGGATGCAAGCAAAGAGATTATATACGTAACATCCTTGAATGCTGTCACTGGAGACAGTTCAAGATGTGGCATTTGTCCCTCCACCAGACAATAATGCTAGAATATAATTCTTTAGCATCAGTTAAGTTTCTTAACATCATCAAAGGGTCCTTATTATTGGGACAGTAATCATAAAACACACTGAAAATTCCTCCAGACCAATCTTCCTAGTAAGGCTATGCATGCTTTGAAAACGATTCTGTGCAAGTGTGGGATCTGTGGCTGCAGGCGCTTGTTTAGAAAGGCTGATGTAAACACTGCTTCATAGTGATCTTAAAAAAAAAGACCTTATTTCAAGAAGATATGACTTCAATAGGTAGATACAATACACTGAAAATGTTAACCTTGTGCCTGAATATAAGTAAATAGATATTAATTTAATAGTTCATATTTTGATGCATATCAAGGCAATTCAAAGTTGACCTCAGCAATAACCCAAACAGGATGGTCTCGGTTGCTCTGATTAAATGTTTCTTTTCTTTTCTGTGAAATAAAAGTACTGTGGATCATATAAACTATATCTGTACCAGCAATTTGAAAAGAACAATTGGGACTTTCATCTATTGTATTATGAGCAAGACTTTAATCCATTAAGAACTTATTTCCATGTGTTTATATGTATTAATACTGAACCTATTAACATACTTGAATATGAGTGTGTGTGTGTGTGCATGCGCGCATGCGCGTGTGTGTGCATATTTATTTGGTTAATGAACAGTTTTTAAGCATTCTTTCATACTGTTATACAGAACTGGAAAAGGGCATATATAGATGAAGGGTTATGAAAGCTATACAGGTAGAAATGAGGAAACTGCTATGGGGAAAAGAAATCATCAGATGTATTTTTGAGTAAGGAAACAATTGAATGTGATTAGATACTGGGGAAAATGTTGGAACTTCATCAAACAATGTTCACAAATATATATGTTTTCCTCAACTGTAAGTTAACAACTGCCTCCATGGGCATATGTGTGGATAATAGCCAATAAGGGACAGGACAGGCCCTCAGTACTTCAAACTAAAGTATTTAGAATCAAAACAGGTCTCATCAAAGTGCTTAGAGTAAATAGAATAGTAACCAGATAGTACTGTAAGAACAGCAGCTCTTCCAAAGAAATCTTAGTCAATTAATTGTATGAGGTTACATTCTATTCATTTATTAAACTTGCATGGATTGGAAAATATATTTATAAAAGCACACTTTTATTAAATTTATCTGGATAAATACAAATAACTTTCTGGCTGATCAAGCTAACCAACAAAACAGTTGCAGTCCTGGTGAAATAGCAACTTGACTTGTCAAATTGCAATGGTAGCTTATTTTTACCACAGGGAGGGAGGCAGGTGGGCATCCCCTGAGCTGTTTCATACATAACATGACAGTACACTTTGGCTTCCAATCTACTAGACATCAATTAGTATTCTCGGCTCTCATATGCGTATATGCACAGTATTCCCTTTCTCTGACACATACCGGTCATGTTCGCACTTTAGATTTTATAAAGACATACATATTGAAATATTTTCTCATTCCAGAGTTGCCCCAGCCTCTTGATAATTCTAGTTATACCTTTTGGCACCTCTTGCAGTTCTATCACATCCCTTTCAAGATATGATGACTAGAATTGCAAACTGTATTCTAAGTGTAGAATATGTTTGCTTACAATAACCACTGTAATGCCCATTCCCACAGTTTCATTGCAAAAAACCTAAACAGCTCTCCACTGTTCCTTTTCATTTTAATGATCCTAATGCTAAATAATTCCAGGATAATCAGCAAAAAAATGTAATTAGCTGGGCAACATTAACTAACCAGCATTATTATTCAATGTCTTTGCAATCTGAAATTACTCAATCTATTAATGGCTGCAGGTATCAATGAAGATACATACATACATACATACACACATACATACATACATAATCACACAGGTTAGACAGAATTATTCCTCAAAGACCAGTGAGTAACATGAAAGACTGTATATGCTTTATAGCAAAGGGGAAAACACAATCCATTCCAAACAATAATAGTTGTGTCAGTGATTTCAACTGGATGATTAAGACTGTAATTCTATATACATTTATTGGGAATATATTCTACTGGGGAAAAAGTGGGATATATTTCTCAATAGATACGAAATATATTGTGATGTACTTTTTTGTGTTATATAAATAATTTCCTGGATGTGTCTCTCCCTAAAAAATCCCCAGTCCAAGCCAGCATGCAGCCCATGTCAGAAAATGTTTTGTTAATTTTAAGACTGTACAGAAACAAAGCAATTCCATTTCAACAGAACACCTTAACTGAATTGTTTACCTGTGTTAGCAATTGAGAAGATTTGGAGAGTGACAATGGTGGAAGGAACTCATTATAATAATATTCCAAATTGGCCAATCCAAATGTCAGGGCTTGGTTGGGAGATCTGACTGAGGAAATGGCAATTGTATTGGACTCACAAATAGTTACACAATGCCCAAAAATGAAATAAAAGAGAGGCAGGATCAATGCAAGTTCAACCTGAATTGGACAAACTCTGGCTCGTCAGCGATATACCGTATTTTTCCGTCAATAAGACGCCCCCATGTACAAGACGACCCCCACTTTTCCAACCCCAAATTAAGAAATCAATATTTTAAAGATAGTACAGAACACATTTTTATTTAGTAATTAATTAACATTTACCTGATACACTCGGTGGGAGGAGGTCCAAACCGTATCTCTGCAGCTCTATTTCCGTGCTCTTTTGCATAACTGATTACATTCAGTCACGAGTGAAACTGCCGATAGCTTGTCTCTGCAAACAGCCTTCCTCTAATTGGTTTGTTCAGCATCAGCTGACGTCAGTTACATAAGGCTCGTGATTGGAGGAAGTCTGTTTGGGAGATAAGCTATTTCACTCGTGATTGGAGGCTAGCAATAGGAGGAAGCCTGTCTGCAGAGACAAAGTATGGGCAGTTTTGCCACCGTGCGGTTCTCTCCTCGGCTGACTTCCTTGAATAAGACACCCTTCAATTTTTAGCATAAGGATTTTAGAAAAAAGTATCATCTTATAGTCGGAAAAATACGGTATGTCCACCAAATCCCTGTTGCAGCATTCAAGGGTCCCACAAAATCATGCCATTCCAAATTGATGGCAAACTGAAAGAGAATAGTGAGACTTTCTGTTGATTCTCGGCAGGAAATCAAAGAAAATAAATGCTTTGATCCTCCAAGAGGTATAACTCACCAAATACACCAAACTGTCGTGCTGCCTGCCCTTCGGAATAACATCCCCAGAGGTTCAGACTAACACGACTCTACAATTTTTTAAACAATCTTTAAAAATTTGGTTCTGGGATAGACTGGTGTCCTGCTCATTGGTGTTATGGTCAATGTTATTCTTTTTTTCCCTAGTTTTTTAAACATATTTTATCATTTTTAACTGTACAGTACCCAGAACCTGTACTGAGTGGGTCAGCTTTAATAAATCTAAATACATATATCTGAAAAACAAACAAACAAACAAACAAACAAACAACCCCCAAATTCTATATGCCTTGCCCTCTGGGGTTTTCAGCTGCTGATAAATATTTTTTAAAAAATGGATTCTCCATCTGCAGAGACCTTGCACCCTCCTGGAAAGGAGGTTTCCAAAAGTTCTTGACCACAGTTCCTGTCATTCTTTGCCAGTCTAATATCCAGCAGTGGTCATACTAATGTGGGAAAGATGCGAACTGAATCTAACACATCACAACTGCAACAGGTTAAACAGAGGGCTTTTTTCTTCCCCAATGACTAGAAATACAAATAAATGCTGTAATTCAATAATAAATACAACTTAACATTTGGCAACAGGACATCACATCCACAAGTTCAGACACAGTAATGCACATGAGGGATTACAGGAGAACCAAAGAAGTCACTTATATATTTGCACCCCGTGACATACATATATTCTCTTCAAAAGAGAGCAAACACTTTACAATTCCAACAAAGAATCCATACCCAAAACTATTTAATTGGCCAACGCAACCCTAAGTTAGCTGTTTTAGCCATTAGATGTACAAGTCATACTGCCCAAAATCTGCATTCTGTACCAGGGTTACCCTAAACCAGGGTTCTCTAAATGGTCAATATTGACCCCCAAGGGTTGATGGGACTACCCAAAGAGGTGATGTTGTTGTTGTTGTTGTTGTTGTTATTATTATTCACAGTACTATTAAAGTAGTATTTATTAAATTATTTTAATATTTTTCACATTTTCATATAGAAATTGCATAAATAAATAAATATTATGTTTCGGGGTCAATGAACAATCTGAAATTTCATGAACAGCACCCCTGCTCTAAACACTTGTTTGAATCACTCCCATAGTATTTTCCATCTAACAGGTAGTTAAACTTTCTCAGTTATTTTCAAGGCTAAAGATATTTACTGTATTTTCCGACTATAAGACGATACTTTTTTCTAAAATCCTTATGCTAAAAATTGAAGGGTGTCTTATTCAAGGAAGTCAGCCGAGGAGAGAACCGCACGGTGGCAAAACTGCCCATACTTTGTCTCTGCAGACAGGCTTCCTCCTATTGCTAGCCTCCAATCACGAGTGAAATAGCTTGTCTCCCAAACAGACTTCCTCCAGTCATGAGCCTTATGTAACTGACATCAGCTGATGCTGAACAAACCAATTAGAGGAAGGCTGTTTGCCGAGACAAGCTATCGGCAGTTTCACTCGTGACTGAATGTAATCAGTTATGCAAAAGAGCATGGAAACAGAGCTGCAGAGAGACGGTTTGGACCTCCTCCCATCGAGTGTATCAGGTCAATGTTAACTAATTACTAAATAAAAATGTGTTCTGCACTATCTTTAAAATATTGATTTCTTAATTTGGGGTTGGAAAAGTGGGGGTCGTCTTGTACATGGGGGCGTCTTATTGACAGAAAAATACAGTAACCTGAATTGATCAATTGTGAGTAATAATGACTCTAAGAATCTCTAGTATTCAGATATACTATAATGAATTGGTGTGCGGCAATCAATAAGAGAAAAATGGGAATGGTAAGAGGAAATCCACTGGTTTTAAGTAGAAATATTTTGTTCCTATTCTTGATTGTTAAAACAAGCTGTATAGGACAAAAGAAGACTAGATTTCTAGGTGTAGAGAACTCTGTGCTGTAAAAGGAACAGGGCCTTCCCATCTGAAATCTACTATACTCAATCTTTTGCTATTCCCATATTTAAACAACCCCATTTTGTTCTGGTGCTACCACTTACCAAAAGTCATTCTTATGCAACTAATGGTACAAATTTCCAAATGTGACAGGTTGCATCTATGAATACAAAAATTTTCGACTGGGATGCACAATTTTATAGGATAAAGAATGCACGGGCCTTACAATGACATGCCAAGGACACACTCCATAGAAACGATGTAAGGCCAGGCCAAGAAACCTAAATTTGATTTCTAATGAAATTGGACTAATATTAAAGGGTTAGGGTTAGGATTAGGATTAGCATTCTGACTCCCAGTACCTTATAACCAAGTTCCTATGATGTTCTCTACTCATGCATTTAATCCTTTTCCCCTTCTATAGTGTTAAAAATGATTAGTTGATAACAACTTTGAGAGATCTCTGGGGAGTCACAACTAAAGCATTGGGGGTGATCCTGGGGCCTTGCACTGTCCATCTCTGCCCTAAGATATTCATCTTCTGTGATAGCTGACTGTGCTTGAGACCACTGTAGTTCTCATTTCTCCTATTTTCACTTAAAAGTACCCAAGCTATGAAAGTAACAGAAGCTGATGATATCACAAGGTACAAACAGGCAAAGGTGCAGCAGAGTTTTGCTGATATTGGGTAGCTGTCTGTTTTTCTTTACTCCAACACACATGAAAGATCAATCAAGACAGACAATTGGAAGATTAGCAGATGTTACAGCTGTCTCTAACAGAACCATTAAGCTAGTTACTAAATTAACCTGGGGAGAGGGCAGGGGAAGGTTTGCACAAAATATTAGAGCATATTTATCTAATCTCTGCACTAATAATCTGGTTAAATGAGAAAAGATGGGAGAGTTAAGGAAATCTACAAACTTTACTCTCTGATTCCACCCAGTTTCAGGTACATTTCCTCCCCCACCAGTTGCTGAGAATCTTGCACAGACAGATGCCATGGTGCTGTCAAGCCTTCTCAGTAAATCCCCTACCCCTGGAATAGCTTTCCCCCAGATATTTGGACTGCCTTTCTTATACAGCTTTTGATCAGCCACAAAAATGTGACTCTTCCAGAAGGCATTTGGGAATGAGAGGGAAGATCATGCAGGGTAAGCATGTTGTGTTGGAGGCTCTCAGTTCTTCTTTGATGGGTTTCTCTGTTTTTAACCCTACTTTTATTGGTTGCTATAAGCCACTCAGTCTCTAGAGTAGAGCAGCATATAAGTCACAGTAAGTAAATAAATAACTAAAGTAACTAAAGGTCTAGCACAACCTTGGGGGAAGGGCAGGAGGGATTGTGACCGTATGATTATCAGTAATTACAATCCTGATTCAGATAAATAGAGTACAAACGCATCAATGAACAAAAAGTTGATACTATAAATGAAAGCAGTTTGGTTGCAACACCAACCTATACCTCTATGCTCACCTTCCAGGCTGCATTAGCAGAATACACCCATATGCAAATAAGCTGAACCACATGAGGACTTTCTATACCAATTCTATCTTAGCCCTAAGATGACAGCAGATCTGGTGCACAATATTCATGTTATAGTGCTGATCTACATAATAGATCTAGAGATGGAAAATTATACTTTTGTAAGCACCTATAAAGGCAAAGATTTCCTTGAGTTGGACTTGATTTTTGATGATTTCATGGAGAAAACCATATAGCTTTCTTAGCAGCAATAGTCACTGCTGCCTTCTAGAATAAATCTTTTATCTTTCCAGATTAGCCTAAAGTCCTAAGGTTTCCTGGTGGTTTTCCATCTAAATACTAATCTGTTATGAACCTATATCTTTTGGGGATAAACCAAGGTCAGCTAGGTGAGTTTTAGTGACATGTTATAGCACAATCAGCATCTTTTTCAGACAATGAGCATCACTGTACAATTTTTCACAATGTCCAGGCATCAAACCATTAAAAAGAAAAATTTTAAAAGAAATACATTTAATTAAAAGAATATTAAAATGTCCAATTTCTCTTGAAATCTTATGCAAGAACATGGAAAACTATGAAATTTAGTTATCTTGTGAGGTATAAGCTATTTCTGTTTTTTCAATATATAGTCAGGTGGATTTTTAATTTGAGGTGACAGTGGGTATCTTCTAGTGGTATCATAGCTGCCATGGTGCCATGGATCATATGTTGTTGACTCCTACTATATTGTCTGGCTGTCTCTGTACACTCACCAACATGCTTTCAAAACAGAAGTCATGAGTTAGAAAGAAAAGGGGAATCTGGTGTGTTCATTGCTTTTGGATCCAGGGAACAAAAGAGCAATGATAGCTATATAACAGAGATTTTTGAGAGAGAGAATGAGAGAGAGAGAGAATTGCATATAACTGCATAGTCTTTCTGTAAGTACAACTATGCAGACATTCACTTCTAGCACTGCCTAAGTATTAATAATGATAGGATAAAGAGCATGGGGCAAAAATCAACATTTTCACTGCTCTTTCCTCCCCCGCTTGTATTTTTCTCTTATATGTTATTATTTTGCTAACTGAACCCCTTCCAGTCATCCCAACCCTTTCCCTACCCCTTTTCTCTCTCCATATAAAGCTCCATCCCTTTGAACAAGAAAGAAATCACAAAGCTTTGATAGATACTCTGGATAAAATTAAGAACTTCAAACTCCCAGGTTCTGACCCCCTTTTTCAGAGAAAAAGAAAAACAGATGTCCTGTTTGTTAAGTATAAATAACTCCGTACGTTGAAACCTTTCTTTTACGCTGCATTAGATTTTATTTAATGCAGGGTGCCCCTTCAGCTATAAGAAGGCAGAAAGTGAGCAAACATGAGGGGTGACAAAGCCCTAAATCTTGCTCATTTCCCTCTAGGGGAACAGAAGAAGACAGGAAAGGGAAGCTTTCAGGCAGATGAAAGAACTCCAGATATCCTGACCAAACTCGTAGAAAGGATGGTACCCATGAACTAAAGGCTTTAGCCAAAATGGATTTTGGTGGGAGGGGAAGATTGAAATATTGGCCCCTTTTATGGCCCCACTTAAAGTGTTCCCATGACAGGCAAAAGAAAAGAAGTTCATTTTTACACACTCCAGCTCTGACGCAACTGCCCCCCATGAACTTAATGCATTCTCAAAACTGGATGCCCAGTGCCTCCATGCTTCTGCTAGCTATCAAGGGCCCTCTTTTGAGAAGTATCACGGAGCATCCAGGATAGGCACTTACGTGAGCACATAGTTGACGCTGACGATGCAATGGGGCCGGGAAGACCGGCTGTTGTGAACGATGGTGGCGTAGCTCTGCACCCAGACCCAGCCACCTTGTTTGGCCAGGAAACGGTAATATTTAGTGGTGACTTGCCCTTTCACTAGCACTGAAAAAGAAAATAGTAGCAGATTTAATTAAGGAAGAGATGTTGCAGAGTCTGTTCTCTCAAGGCAGAATATCGGTATATAAATCATAATTATGATGATTTATATCTTGTTTTTCCTCCAGGAGCTTGAGGAACATATACTGTATTCCTTTCTACAAATTGACCAAGTTACCCAGTGAGCTTCCAGGACTGAAAGTAAGCTTGTATCTGAATCTGCACAGTCCTAGTCCTGACCCACTACAGTATATTGTAAAGGGTCTATTTTATCAATGCTTCACTGAAATTTTACTAATATTCAGAACAGCTTGGAGATCTCCAGTTCAAAACAATGTACCAATCCCTTCACAAGCTTCTACCCAACCAGTCAATAACAGGTTTCATGAAGATAAAAACATGCAGTGTTATCATCTCAATATTATCCTGATGCTTCTCCCCAACTACTTAATTATACTGTCACAGGAACCCATTATGGAAAGACCATCAATGCATTTTATATAGCACATAAACTAATATATTTTTCTAAAAGAGATACTTCTCCAGCTCATTACAACAACCTGTTATCTATTTCATATACAGCCATGCCATTTACAATTGCTATTTTAGGGATTCTAGGAAGTTAATTCAATCCATGAAGAGCATGGGAACCAAAAGCACATCAATTATTATTAACAATGTGATCCTACACATACCTGCTCAGAAGTAAGCCACAGTGGATTCAGTGGGACTCAATCTCATATTTATAGCAGTACTCACCCTTCCTCAACTTGGTGCTTATCAATTCACTGGGAGTTGCAATCCAATACATCTGGAAGGCTCCAAATTCAAAAAGCTAGTATGTAGAAGACTACCTATAGTAGAAGTCTATGTGTCTACTCAGAAATAAATTCCAGCAGGTCTGGTGGAATTTAGTTATATATAATTGGCTATAAGATTGCAGCACCTGACTGTTTTCCAGATAGATTATTAACCAGTTATAAAATTATGTTTCAAAATGCAGTTATTTAATTAGAGTTATAGAAGTGACAGTTAATTTAAGTACTTGAAAGAACTTTTTTTTTTTGCAAATATCTATTTTTTGTTAATCAATATAGTGAATTCAGATTTTATAAAGTGTACAGTAATAAATGGTGCTATACAGTACTTGACTTTCTTCAGCATGGAACATCAACCCAATAATTTCTATAAGCAGGTGATGCATTCTCTTCAGTAAATGACCAGTATAAACTGCAATTTTACAGGGTCTTACATGTAGAATATGAATATGTACAATCAATCCTGGCCTCAAATTTAGTTATAAAATGAAGTATTCGAATGAAAATGATCTTGTATGTTATTTGAAAGGACTAGAATTAGAGTATTCACAAGTCACTTTGAAACTTGTATACTTAAAAGATGATTGAGGTGCACATACATAGGACTTCAACAATTAAAGGTACAATATATGCATAAAGCAAAAAAACTTGGATGAATTAGAAATGGTTTCAAACTTTAAACCTTCTTGTTAATTCTAGATGGTGTCTTAGTCTTACATATGATCACTTTCCCCACATTTAGAGTTGAAATGCTAGAAGAGGTTTTACCTGCTGGTTTTCTGCTTATGGCAGAAGACAGAAGACACAGAACTCAAGCAGGGGACCAGCAAACTATGGAAAGCAGTGAAGCAACTTTTTTGGAAAAGTATATTCTAGGTTTGCTTGAAAAACTATTCTGGGCTCATTTACCAGGAGGTTAAAGTGAAATCAGTGGTATTATTCCATGTATATGTAGCCATCAAAAAGGTTTTAGTCATCAGAGTGAGTTGTAGAAAGCTAAAAATAATCAAAGTCCCAAACTTCCCTTGATTTGAATAGTTCTGGACCAACAAAGGATCTCACTGTTGATATAAATGCCCATTTAGAAATGAGATGTGATTCCATACAGGCTACTTTCAAATCAGTCTCATGCACTATTCTTAACACATCATAGAACAGAACAAAATCAGGGGCAGGGGAACACATATGTTTATTGCTTGCTAAAAATAAACCTTTCTAAGAAGTGGAGTTTATTATTCAATTTCCCTAATAGGCCTCAAGTTCTTTTGAGAAACATATTAAGAACTTCTCTTGGAAATACAGTCTGCCCTTTCTTTCTTTCTTATCTAAAAGTCACACTGAGTATTCCTGAGGTAGTAATCTGTCAGAGATGTTTTCTAAAATATTGCAGGGTGAAGCTTGTGAGGGAAAACATCCCTCCAAACTGCATAAGCTTTCCCAAATTGGCACTCTTCAGAGATGAATTGGAATTGCAGATTTTCCTGCCCACCAAGCATCACCTACCAATGGGGAAAAGAACCAAAAATTGCTTTCTTTAACATATGGTGGGGAAGAGTTGAATGAGTAGTGGGTGCTTTGAATGGTGAGTTAAGTCACATAGCAAGTTGCCCAACTAACAGGTTACAGGTGCAGAGGTGCTCCTCATCTATACACCTGTCAATTGGACTATTTTGGAACACAGTCCAGCATTCTTTTGAAAAAGCACTAAACCCATATCCAAAAATAACCTTGCTGACAGGTAGTAGATACAGAGGAGGGGTAGAGGATGAAGGGGAAGGAGCAGCCAATAACAAGCAAGCTCCATCTTCGACTTGCCAACTGAGTAAGCAAAAATGATGCCACTGATCCACCACCACCAGTCATAAAAACAGTAAAAAAATATGGTCATGCAACCCCCCTTTGTTGCCAATTTGAATGATGCACCACAGAATTAGCACTCTCAAGTTATTGTCATTTAAAGTATAGCACACTTTCAAAAAAGTGCTACCCTTATATATATAAAAGGAGCCTACCTAAGACCTGACAAAGTTTTGGAATATAGCAGTTAGAGATTACATGGGTCTCTGGAGAAGCCAGGTGTCTGGTCTATCTTACAATGTAAACCAAAATTACCAAGGAGGACAGTGTCCAGTGATCAGAGGGGAGGGGGGCTGTACCTGCAGCAACCTAAAGTAGCCATTCAGAGCTGAGCAGATCCCAGTCCCTGACCAAGTCCTCAACAATCTAGCACACATTAATAAAGTATGCTAGATCATGTTCATGGCAAAAAAAAGAGAAAACGTTGGCAAAAGATGGAAAACACTACTTCAGAACTGGAACAGCTAAATATGACTTTAAGATGCCTCAACTGTGAGGTGCAGATGAGACAAAGGCAATGTCACCAAGACATGGCATCTGAAAATGGTTACCAAAACACTGCTATGCCACATTTAGGGGATATGAGGATGACTCCTCAGTAGCTTTCTGTAGTTAGTCAGAAGAACAAACTGTTTGTAAGATCACTATTCCACAGTTGTACATATATACTGTACATATAGTGTATATATGGCTAGAAGTGAGTCTCATTGAATTCACTGAGGTTAACTCCCAAGTAAAAATTAGACTGATGCTTTTGTCATTTTTGTGGTTATTTCCCTACTGGTGACTTACAGTGTCTTCTAGAACCATCCATTTGTGTCAAAATAATAGATATGAGGATAGGCTTTATATTACTTCAACAATGATTGGATGATGCTACGAAGTCAGTACAAGCCACTATTCCAATGTTCACCGCAGACTATGCTAAAGATAACAACGGAAGCAGGGGAAAGTCCTAGCATCTACTGCTAGTAACAGTACTAGGGAAATACTGTGCGGAAAAGGTATTGTTTCTTAGTCATAGAATTGCTTGTTTAGTGATTGTGATCATAGCAACACCATTCTTAGTAGATCAAACAGTGCTCCCCTAGACTAAGAACTCATGATCCCTCACTTCTTGTACAAAATACCCTTAAGAGCTGATGTTCTTCTCCTACAAGATTGTATCATCAGCCTCTGTTGTCATTTTCTCGAAGTGTGGAAGAACGACAAGAGGTTATTCTCTTTTATAACCTATATTGGAAACAGCAGTATCTACTGAAAAAGACGGTTTAAAAAGTTGATGGTCTCAAAGCCCCACCTCTGTGTATGTGCATGCAACATCAAGAGGGACAGGGCTTCACTTATGTGGTCATGACAACCATCCTGACTTTCTGACTCCCCCCCAAACCATAGGGGCTATTGGATCATAAAAAGGACTAGTCATCTGCCTTTTGCAATGTATCCCTTTCTTTTTCCCTTCCTTCCCTTTTTTCATCAAGCTCTTGAAAAATATATTTTGATTTTGTTAACCCCCTCCTTTCAACTATGAGCTAAGACTGTCTTACTAGCAAAGGTGAGTTCAATTGCTCTTCTGCTTGGAAAAGTCCCAGCCAGCCAGCCCACTTTACTTTGGGAGTAAGTCCCTCTGAACTCAGTGTGACTTACTTCTGAGTAAACAGGGCTCAGCTGAGGGCTTCAAAGGCTCAAAGGGAAGAGGCTCCTTACGCAGGTGGTGAGCGCAGCGCAAATGGAAAGTGTCGCAGCCATGGACATGGTGGTACAGTGTCTTCTCAATCAAGTCCTGAGGTTCATAACCAGTCAGCTCAGCTACCCTGCCAGAAAGAAGGAAAGAGAGAGAGAGAGAGAGAGAGAATGAGATTGACTTCACACATCAAGCCAAGCCAGGTTTTTAATCATGGTTTGTTAATAAACCTCAATAGGCTTGGTTTACCAGCAGACTAGATCAAAATCAAAGCAAACCAACCCTATGATGAATTAGAGTGAGATGGAAGCCCAGACAGATTAGGAAAAGAAAAGGGTAACCAGCTATCTTATCTTGGTTGTGCTACTGCTGGTCAAAAGGAAGCCTAAGTGATGATTTACCGTGAATCAAGGAAGATGAGCTTCATATCCAGGCTGGCCCGAAACATAAACATATTGCTGTGCAGCTTAATCTCCGTCACAGCACTGGGGGGCAGGGAGTGGCCCACCGCCACCAGTCCAACATTTTGGTAGCAGCCATCAAAGGGAGACATGTCCAAGCTGTACTGGCGGATCTTTAGGTAGCCACTGCAGTGAATCACCTGTCAGGGCAAAAAGACAAGAGACAAAGAGTCAAGTCAATGGGACAAAGGGCTCACATGCCAAAGCTGAACCTCTCAGTAGGATTATTCACCAGGACTGTGATCTAAACCCATCTACATAATAGCAAGTCCCCAAATATGCAGAAAATGATTCTATCAGCACATCACAGGGGAATGGTTAACCATGTTTTCCACATGATGGGCACACTGGCATACATGCATGTCTGAATGGGGGAATTCCAAAAGAAACATGGATGTCACTTCCTCCCCACAGTTTGATGCTTCTCAATGAAAGCACCCTGTAGTCTACTTTATACCTTTTCACTGGTCCTCCCTTCAAATATTTATTTATATTTCCAAAGGATCACCTTAATTCTTGGTGCCCCTTGAATGACATTAAATTATATTCACTGGCAGTCTTAATTAACATAGTAACAATCAAGTAGTATGCATCCATGTTCCAGCAATTGTAATAATGCACCCTCCACAAGTATTATTTTATCTTCAAGCATGGAATAAAACAATTATCTCTAGTGATAATTCACTGCACAACCCTATGTACATTGACTTTGAAGTAAATCCAAATGTTCCATGGGATTCAGTATGTAGAACTGCAGCCTTAAATAGTTTCCCTTCTTGTGAACCACAGTGTGTAAGAGTGTCATCTATGGAAATTCATTGGCTGGATGGTGCTAATGTTTTTATAGGGTATTTCCTCATTAGCAATTTATAGTTCTTCTAACATCACCCAGCCATTGTTTTGATGATATAAAACCTGCTTTCATTACTGTTATATTGGCATGGTGATGGTTGGAGGATGCTATAAATTGCTATTAATCTCTAATGAAGGAATGTCCTATAAGATACTATAAATCGCTAATGTGAGAATAGCCTTAGGAGCACTTAAGCTACAGTGAATGTAAACTGCCTGGAGGGATCTTTCCTCTCATGGAGAAAGGCATGTTAATATGCAGGAATTCAAGAGGATTACAGCTTTGCAACAGCCCTGTGGACTGCATGGGTTTTGAGGCAGGCTACATTGAAGGACAACATGGGACAAGAGGAGAGATCCTGGCTCCACAAATAAAAACTCCCAAACAAGATTGGCACATAGCCGATCCCAAGAAATACTGTAGAGCACACTTCCTCTGTTCCTTTGGAGACAATTCAATTATTTTCATTCAACAGATAAATACACTAAGGCCCCTTGAAGCCCTATCTTTTTATCTGGAAGTATTTCATAGGCTTACTTTCAGATATGAATGTCCCGAAATCAATGAGGCTGTAAAAAAAAACCCTCTTCAGTAGTCCTTTTGAAGCTCAACCCTCTATGCTTCTACTCAGAAACAAATCTCACCAAGTAGTGTGAAATTACTGACTACATAATGCATATCAGGTTGTAGCCTTAAGCAAAACCCTAATTTTAAGTATGCACTTAAAAATTTTCACCAACAGCATAATTTTTAGCCTTGAGAATATCTGATCTTGAATTCTGTAGGATCTCACTTCCAAATAAGAATCCTTGAAATTGGAATGCACATCCAGTGATTCTTAGTGTGCAAGACTACACCCATTCAGTATATTGGGACTTCCTCCATAATTGTAATAAAGAAGGCAAACTTGTTTTCTGTAGGCGAGGGATGCATAGATTTCCTGGAATTTAAGCTGAGTGAAATCACAGGGGCTTAAGTGGATTTCAGGGGGCTTACTCCCAAGTATGCAGAGGATTGCTGCTTTACAAACTAATCCTATGCATGTTTACTCAGCTATAAATTTCACAATATGGGGCTTCCTCCTAAATAAATGTGGGCAGCATCTCTATCTTAATTGGCATTAAGTCTTGGAAGAAAGAGACCCCTATCTGCAAGAGAAGAGTGCAGCCACTACCCCGACCGACAACTTGAAGCCATGTAAAGCAGACCGCTTTCCAGATATGTTGGGGTTGCAGCTCTCAGAGCTGTCAAACTCCAATGACGGGGATTTTCAGTTTCAATGTGAGCGGAGGGCGCCAAGTTCGGCAAGCTGGGGATACTTGAAGTTTTGAAGGCGCCTTCCCCCCCCACCCCATCCCACCCCACCCCCCACCTTCAGCCAGCCGGGCCTCAGCAGTTCCCAGCTGGCCACGAGCTGGCGCTCGCGCCACTACCTACCTTGTAGCCTCCACAGGTGAGGCCCGCGTTCCTCTTGGCCAAGACGCATTTCATCCTCAGGAAAAAGGAGCGCTCGATCTCGTACTCTAAGAGACAAGGGACACAACGCGCATGTTAGGGACGAGGCTGCTCGCCCCGCTGCCTGCTCCCTTCCCGCCCGCTTGCCTTCCCCAAGAACGTTACCCTGAACGAAGTGGGAATGGTAGGGCTGATGAGCGGTGAGGACGGCGGTCATCTCGTCGTGATCGGCCGGGTGGATGTATTCGTAAATGCTGTTGCCGGTCAGCTCTACCTGAAAGAATGGAAGCGGAGCAGGGGGAGAAGAGCGCTGCTGCGTCTTGAGGCAGGGCGTCCGGTTCGGAGGAGTGTAGCCACCCTGGGTCCAAGACACAGGGAAGAGGCTTTGACCGGGAAGCACCCAGCCCAGGAAGGCCCCGATCGGCACAATGAATGGCACGACCGGTTCCCTTCATCCGAAGACTGGATTTGCATGTCACCCTCTTTGGTTGGGGTTTAACTGTATTTGCGTGAACTCAGCCCTTGTGAACCAGTGTGTGCGCGTAACGCAGTGAATGGTCATTGGGCTATTGCTTGCAACAAGCAAGGTGTGCAACAAGCAATCTAACTAACCTTCAACAACTTGTGGCCTTCCAGACTATGATTCTCAACTTGCTTTGAGGGATGATGATCCCTCACCGGCGGAGAGATCCGTCGCGATGAAGGGCCACAGGCTACAGAAAGCTGTCTTAGACTGAAGGCTTTGGATGGAACCTTAAATGGGAATTTATCCCAGGATAAAAATCCCAGGGTAAGACATAAAGTTAAATTACTAATCTTGTCATCCCTCTGCATCATAGGAAAAAAAAAAGTATCCTTTCACCTAGAAGGCAAGCAGGTCGGTTAAAGGCTGGGCCGAAAAACTGTTGCCTCGCATCAGGTTTTCTATGTGGAGATAATCTGTTGGAGCAAGAGGAGGGTGGGTGAATTTCACTGCATGTCAGTGGGACTTGAGAAAAAGGCAGTGGGGCCAGGATAACAGCACTCCTGAGGCTGCAGTTTAGGGGTGTTTAATCAAAACCAGCAAATTCCAGTGAGCAGAATGGAATGCACCCTGAAGCTTCAATTCTGCATATTTCCCTGGAGTAACTAGCACTGAATCCAAGGCAGCTACCAAATCGGAGCAGACTGTTAGGACAGTACAGCTGAAAGAGGCTGAAATTGAAACTCAAGGCATAATAGTTGCAACTGCCCACCTCCTGTGGCATCCTGCATTATCACATATAGGTCCCCAAATGGCAACCCATCCCTGTTGCGCCTGGTGCCCTTCTGGTCATTCTGCTGAGAAGAGCCAAAGTCAACCCTGATGGTCTCACCCCACTGGAGTTACCTTCAAGGGGATTTGAAAACATGCTCCTTGGTTCTTGATTTGGAAACAGATAGCTTCAAGGCATTCACAAAACGCATGTGTCTTTCAGAAGTCATGTCCACTGAACTAATGGGGTGGACCAAACCATCCTATCTCTCTCTTCACTGAGTGACCATGGGAGTCAATGGGGGTCCTTCCCAGGGATCTGTACGTTGGATTTCAGATTGATTTGACCAGTAAATGTTCAAGACTGGGTATTTAAAAGAAAAAAAGGGGGGACCCCAAAACATGTCTGGTCAACCTAGCTTTGAATGCTGCAAAGAAGCTGGCTGCCCCTGTTGACGTCAATTCCACCAGGATCCTTAACGTACCTGCGACAAACCCAAGTGCACCGAGGCGGTCTCCGAGATATACATGATCTTGCCGTCGGGAGCTACCACAAAAATGAAACCGTCCAAAGTCTGAAAGAAAAGGAGAGCAGAGAGCGATCAACTTTCTCCAACTAGTTGGAGTCCTCTTCCTGGCCCCTTCAGGATTGCTCTGTGAACAAGAAGTGGGGAATTGCAGGCTCCACCTTTGGCCATTTCCTCCCTGGCAATTTCTATCTTTACCCACCAATCTCTGTGGAGGTATAAAACCTGTCTACGTCTGTCATGTCTTGCCCCGGCGGTAGCTGGATGGCACTAAAAAATGCGAATGTGGAACGACTTTGGTAAGACTAATTCCTCACGACTGGTTTTTATAGCACCCTGTAAGAGAATGTAGCACCCCATATAACAGTAATGAGACTGGCTTTAGAGCGCTACAAGGACAGTTGGGTGGCGATATAAACCACGACTGAGGATGTGCAAAGAAGAGGCCCAAGAAAGGGTTCATTCCAGGAAAGGACGAGAGATGTGCCTTCTCCTTGCCAAGCCAAATCCTAACCACCCGGCAATTTTAGCCTTTTTCCTTACTTCTGAGGAAAAAGGCTGCAATCTTGCAACACTAGTCTCTCAGAGCCTGCCCCCCCTCCCCCGGTCTGGATGGCCCAGGGCTTCCATCATTCCCCAACCCAGCATCATCATGGCTGGGAGTGATCAAGATTAGAGTCCAAAGTGCTTGGAAGGTACCAAACTGGAGAAGGCTGCTGTAAACAAGTGGGTTTTCCCCTTTTTAACGATTAAGTATATACTTCACCTTTCCATCTAAGATTGTTACTCAACCAGGCAGCACAAAAAATAAAATACACCTTAGGCCATTCTATCCTGCATGTGCCCATGTGAATAGTTAAGCCCTAGTCTGTGGATCTTTTAATTTCTGGGTTTCTGGAGCCCATGTATGTTTCTTCTGAGGTGTGCTGGTGTTAGATTGTAAGCACGTTTTATAAAACACATAAAAATAATTTACACAGTAGTTTTGCCGAGTCCAGAGCATTTCTGCCACCTGATGCTCTCTGGATGGATCAGGTTTCAGCAAACATGATTCAAAAAAACACAGTGGCTGGGAATGATGGGAGTTGGAGCCAACACAGTTGGAAAGGTGGTGCAACTGCCAGCAGGATGCCTGCTTCCCAGATCCTACATGAGGCCAATGGAAACCTCCCGGGGCTGAACTTGTCCTGCTTGTCTAGCTTATGAAAGGCTCTCCGAGTGGCAAAGCCTTCAGCTCCAGTCACTGCTCCTTCGATGCTAGAAAGTCTGTCCTTCAGACAGCCCCGCCCACCTTGAACCCTGGCTGGAAAGAGCTGCCTGCTCCCCCACGGCATTCCTACCTGAAGCAGGTGGGATCCTAGCTCGCGCCCAACGTTGTCCAAAGGGCTGGCTCGACTTGAGTGGCCCCAGGCCTCCCCGAGTCCTGTCGAGACAAAATGCATCAAAAAAGAGAGGCAGGGAGGGAGCCCAAGGCTGTTCCCTGCCTTTGACGGACCCTAGACATTCAGGGTTGGAATTGGGGGGGGGGAGAATCACAAAAAAGCTAAGAGCGTTTTTTGAGGGACTGCATTTTGTGGTCAAAGAAGAATTTTGTGGCATCAATCCTTTTCCTCCTCTCTCTCTTTTTACCCCCCCCCCCCATTACTACTGTGTGTATCTGTGAGGTACTTCTCTCTCAGGATTCTACCCCGCATATCTGAGGAGGAGAATCCTTGGCAGCAGATGCGATAATAAACGCCTTCGTCTTCTAGGTGCTACAAGCCTCCTTGTCGTCGTAATTTATGAGAGCGTTTCTCAAATTAGCAGTCCCAGAAGGATTGAACAGACAACTTCTATGGTCCACAGACAGAGCAATGGCTGGGGGCGATGGGGATTGCCGTCCTACCCATCAGTAGGTCCATGGGCTGAGGAAAATAGCGTTTCCGATGTATGTCATCCTGTTAAATTGCAATCCTTCCACCACCTCAGTCTACAAAAGAACAGACAGTCCCCCCCCCCCCCAAACTGCTTCCTTGCAGTCGAGGCGGTTTTATTGCACTATTATTGTTTACTCAATAAACTCAGGATCGAAGAGTAATTTCCCTCCCTAGAGTAGAAGTAATTAATATTTCCAAGAATCGAACGTCTTAGCGACTTGTTTATTTGACAGCTGAAGTCTTTCCCGCCCACTTATCCCAAACTAAATCTTTGCGCCACCCAGAATTAGCATCTGTCGAAACTGTAGCAAACAAGCCGTTGCGACCCGAAGGCCCTGCAAGCACAACTGGTCTGAAGAAGCCTTCCGTTTAAATGTGAAGAAAGCCTAAACTTAACAAATCCCCAGCTCTCGCGTTCAAACACGAGGGAAGTTAGTTTGGCCGCCCAGACACTAATAATAGTTGGGTAAGGCGGTAGTGAGCATAAAATGCTGACCATAAGAAAAGGCACTGTTTTTGTAGCTTCCCCGACAGTAAGGCCCGTTGCTTGACAGAACTTTGTTCAGGGTGGCAGACAGAGAAAGGGGTTCTCTGCTGAGTGAAACTCGACTCCTGGGGACTTCGTGGATCCTTTAGGAGGGGGCTGGGTGCCACTGCCTTCTTCTGGGGGATCTTGCGACTTCCCAGTGGGGCCTACAGCCTTGAGATTCGACCATCGTTAGCCCCACCCTGCTCAGTTTTCAAGCCTGGGCAAGGCCAGCCAGAGTCAGCTTGGAAACTTAACCAGCCCGGTTGAAGTCCTAGGACGCCGGGCTCTGCGGCGCGCATTGCTCAAAGCTCCGAAGAGCTCTCCAAGCGATTTCCTTAAGCAGCACCCCTAATTTGATGGTTTTCACTTCAGATCTCTAAAGGGGTTCTCTCAGATCCAAGGAAAATAATTCTTCAGCTCCAAACCCCCTGCAACAGCTTGGCTAAATTGTCTTTCCTGTACGATCACCCCCCCCCATTACTTATTTTTAGTTTCCTTTGTGAGCTGCCAGCAGAAGGGGGCACATCTCAACAAAGCCTTTGGCTCCGTTCCCACAATCCAGCCCAACCTTCTTCCAGAGGATCCTTGTGCGAACCCAACCAAATTAGCATTTATGTGGTCTTTGCCCTGCGCCATGTGGGAAGCCATGGTAGTTCCTAGCCTTGGTGCCGTGGTTCTCAAACTTTGTGGTCTTGGAACCCTCTAAAATGGCCAGTGAATTTGTCTTACCCCTTTCTGTGAATCAAATTGGTTATTTCAGCGGAGTTAGGGTGGGACAAGAAATAAAAATACCACTTTTAATAGTTATTTTTAATCTATATGTGTGTGGTGCAAAAACCCAACAAGTACCATTAGATCTGTTTACAGCCTCAGGAATGAAGCCCAGTCAGACCTTTGCCTGGCCGCTGGGATGGGGTGGGGGGGGAGATCTTTTGACTCACCAGGACAGCAAGTTTTTTCCCCAGTACAATAAAAGAGAGAGCCAGTTTGGTGTAGCGGTTAAGGCACCAGGCTAGAAACCAGGAGACCATGAGTTCTAGTCCTGTTTTAGGCACAAAGCTAGCTATGTGGCCTTGGGCCAGTCACTCACTCTCAGCCTTAGGAAGCAGGCAATGGCAAACTGCTTCTGAAAAACCTTGCCAAGAAAACTGCAGGCAGTTGAAGGCACCAAATAAATAAATAAAAATAAAAGACACCCCTTTGCTTTCCCCTTCTCCACCTGCCCCCTATCTTGGGAATAATTCACAAACAGAATTGGCCCCATCCTGCAAGATCCAGAAGTGGGCAATCAGACATTCTTCTGTGGCATTGGCCCCTTCAGGTCATCTCGATTCTTCGCCCCAGCAAAGAAAAGGAGGGGTGTGAAACCAAGGATGAAGTTTTGTGCAGCACCTTTTCTACTGACCGACTTTAACCGAAGGACTTGGACACAACCAAGTGTAACTGGCTCGGAAGCAGCTTCTAGGGACAATCAGTGATTCTGTTTTCCAAATAAAAAAGGCTACTTTTACTACTGGGGACAAAGGCTAGAGAGGGATGGAGGGAGGGAATGGCTATGTTTCGTGATAATCGCAAGGTACAGGGAGTTTAAAAACAAGTGCAGCTGAGGACCAGGCTGAGTAATCGGTCTGGACAAGGAGCCGGCAACCCTGTTTCGCCACACCTCCTCCTCCACCAGTGTCTCGCCTTCATTTTCTTTGAAAGCAGCATCATGTTGTCTGAACTGGCAGACAAGATCCCCACTTTCGTTTGTGCCGCTGATGCAGTTCAATCTCTCCAGCGATGTTACGCCTGCTCTTCACAAACGCTGGGCATTCCTATCAGCCGCCGCCTTCTTTTCCTTTTTCTCATCCATCCTCATCCATGTGTGGCATCTCCACCGTTGGTGGCTCACAACTCTCCTAAACTACTCTCCCTCCTCCCATTTCTTCTCTGGGATCATGAAGTCTAGAAATGGGATATTTAAAATACTGGTCTAGCGTTGTCTTGCTGCTCATAAAGCCGTAGGAAAGGCTGGATCTTAGTAAGTATGAGTATACATTTATGAAACACACTAACTCTGTGTATATCTTTCCCCTCCAACCACCCATACTTCTACTCAGAGGTGTCAGTGGAGTAGGTCAAAGAACTGTGTGACTGAAGCTCTGCCTGGTTTTTATGTGCATCACTTATAAAAAAAAAACCCAGGCACAGCTTTGATCACACTGTTGCAGCCACTGGCTTGACTTTTTTGCCCATGCTGGGTGAACATTCCTGCTTCTCCTCCTCCACCCACTTCCTCAGGTACTAGGGTGGGAACTGTCTACTGCTCTTTAGCTTTACCTTCAGAACAGCCTAGTCTGCAACTCTGTTCATCCCAGTGAACTTGAATCTGAGGTGTCTTGCAGACCCACTAGCAACTAAGCTTCAGAGTGCAGTCCTATATCCATTTCCTGGCAGCCAGTCAGTGGAACTTACTTCTGAGTAAGCATGCACAGAATTGGGCTCTTCATCTCATCATCCATGATTTTTACCTGGACATATCAATGGATGATATTCAAGGTTAGGGAGTAAACATTTTGAAATCCTGGCCTGGGCTGTGCAATCAAGGCTTTAGCCTTTCTGCATGCCTCCGTCAGTGGTCTCCAAATGCTGGTACTAGATCCCACTTAGATCTTCCTGGAGCTTAGAAAGAAAGTCCAAAGGCAGCTTTGTTTTTAACCATTTCTGGATGATGCTCCCACTGGGTTAATTCATCCCCCTTTCCCCCAGAAAAACCTTGAAATAGCAGAAACTAGGAGATTGAGAACAGATCTAAAACCATGAGTTCATCTTTTGACTTGACTGTATACCAGACAGGAAAGCAGGATGAACCACCGAAGTACTAGATGTAAATTTTCCATTTATCAGGCAGGGAAGGATAGGAAAACATGATATACTGGTTGGAATGTTCAATAGTGCCCCCTCCCCCCAGCCGTAAAGCATGCTGGGGAATTTGAGACACTCACTTCAGCTGGGCCTCTATCTCACAGGATTGGTGTGAGGAAGGCTAACATGGAATTGAAGAACAAGGTATGTTACTTCAAGTCCCATAGAAACAAAGCATATGAATGTAAGAAGCAAAGATAGGGCTCTTCCTTCCACACTTGCCGCTAAGCACAGCATGAACATACCTTGTCAGTCTCTTTTCTGCCAATCTCACTGACCCTGCCTTTGTTTCATCTCCAGCCTATAGCTGAGGCAACCTGAAGTCATCCTTAGCTGCTCTGGTTCTAAGCTTGGCCTTTCCCTCTTGTCCTGACACCATTTGTGCAATGGGTGTGATCTGGCATGCTTCACCAACCATTTATCTTCTCAATTCCTGTTTAGGCTGCTGCAGATGTGCCCCAATCCTCTGGGAACCATCTTGGTTGGGCTGCAGGAGCAATCTGACACCCACAGAGGCATCTGCCAGTGCCTGTCTGATCTTATGCAGACTCCTTATAAACATGAGTTTAGTGCACTTTTGTAAGAATGATAGACTTGTTTTTTTAACAGGAGTTTAGTCTCTTTTGAAAGAGCTCTACTCTTGTGCAGCACAAAAGATCAGTTTAAAGAGATGGGAGAGATGAGTTCTGCAGCTGTGTGCTGCTAGTTCTGTCTCCACTGGATTCATTACAGGTTTCCCACTCTTCTGCTGACAAGAGATTTCACACAGCCATATTGCTGCTGTTGTTGTTGTTATTTATGAAGACCTGCAAAAGCCTCTACAAATGTCCCCCTGACCAGCCAACTCTCCCAGACCCAGACTCATGCAGTTGCAGTGTCTGCAGCTCTTTATGCAATGCATCACAGTTACTTATGTCATCTTAGTTCATTCCAGCTTTGGTGGTACTGAGCACCATGTCGATAACTGTGCAGGCTAATCACAATTGTGTGAGCCTGGAAGTCTGCTTTACTGTGTGTGTTCTCCATGGCCTTGCACCAGTATGTCCTGGCTTGCCACTCATGTGGTCAGAAATGAATGTGTTGGTCACTCACTGCCAGCACCTCTATTCCCTTGCAGCACTAGTCAATAGCTCATGCCTTTGGCATTCCTTCCTTGTTTTCTCCAAGACTAAAACCCCACTCCCCTATGCCTGGGATCTGTCAGTTGGCTACTTTTGAACATGGGTTTAGCTCTTTCAGAAGAGTGTTACAACCTTGCTCAGAAACAGCCAAACATACATAGAGTTGTGAGGAACATAGAGAGAACTCCCTCCCACTTCATCTTGTACCCACAACCTGTTAGTCAGGAAGCTTGACAGATGCCAATCCACCATTCTAAGTATCCCAGATTAGAGAGAGTGATTGAGAAACCCACCAATCCCTTTCCTTCATTTGACTTGCAATTGGTAGGTAAGGTCAGGGTCACTCACTGATCTCATTACCGTAACAGAATAGGAACCAGCTATAGGGAGGGCATAATTTATGCAGGCATATTTTTCTGCCAGCTGAAAGGCCAGTAATTAGTAGTTTGAGTCAGCTGTGAAGAAAAGGCCACAGGAAATAAGAAAGTAAATGAATAAATACAAAATAATTATCTGTGCCTTATCCATACCTTCTTCACATAACACACTGTATATAAATATAGGCTAGGATCACCAAATACATTAGGCTAAATTGTGGTTAGCTGTTTGAGGTTCAGGTGTTATGACAACTCCTCAGCAACTGTTCTCTAAGGTTTCAAACAGAGGTCTTCTCCAGCCCTATCTAGATATTCCATAGCCAGAGTGTAGGATGTGCATGTGGGAAACTCAGTGTCTAATTTTAGATAGGTGTCCTGAGTTCACAAACAAGAAGTGAGAAATACAGATTGCCCCTACTGACTCTATTTCTACTGGAAGATGTCTACAGTGATTTGTGACATTGAGAAGAAAAGATGCCCTTTTCCAGGGAAAATCCAATAGAATGCAGGTATTCTATTGGTATTTCTTCTATATATCCAAACATCTATGTATCAAACTCATTCTTATACAGAAGTAAGATAATCTTCTCAAGAGATTACTTTTGTGGACTGGAGGAAATTAGTCTCACTGACTTGTGTCATATGTTGCTCTAAATCACTGCTAAATAAACCATCATCAGTTGGTTCATATATTATGCTAAACCAAGCCACAATAGAAAGTTGCAGTCCTAATGGCTCAGTCTGTAGAACACCTTAAGCGAAAATCAAACGTACCACTGTGTGGCTTAGCTAATCATGAGAACTAGAGTTCTAAGTCTAGGAATATTTACCCTTCTGAAAGCCAAATGCAAGGTTGTCAATCTTGGTCCAAGTTTCCTTGAAAGGAAATTCTCTGATTTTGCTCTATCAGAGCTTCAGAATGACCTGGAATACTTAAAGCTTTTGATAAAAATGGCACATTAAAAAAAACAAAGTAAGGCAAAATAAGGAGGAGGCATAATTGTAATTTGAAAGGAAGCCAGTGCGATATAAGGCACTGGACTAGGGCCAAAGGGTGCCAGGTTCAAGTCCATCCTTAAAGGTACTATAGAAACTCAATGAAAGTTTAAATTTGAGCTTCCTCCAACCTTGAGACTTAGGTCAAATGTTTGTTTTGACCTCCCCTTGTACCCTGCCTCTGTCTCCATTGAAATTATTGAGACTCTTGGAAGATGGGTGAAATCATATACAGCAGACACATGCAGAAAGTATGTCCGGCTCTAATAGATCACATAACTAGATCTCTGGGTGATTCTTAGCATACTTTCAGTCACACCCTAACTTTCCCAAAAGGAATGATTAAAGCACCCTTACTTGTTGCTATGGCTGAACCCCAGCCATTTCCACAAGAGTGATTTATAGCATCTTATAACATCATGTAGTCATTGCTGTGGCACCACATTGCTAATGAAGACAGGCTTTCTTTGCCACAGCAAAAGCTGGGTGACACTGTTGTTCAGTCACTTCTATCTACTGTATTATAACCTGATGGCTATCATTTTGTCAGGACTGTCTACCAATAACTGCTTCTTTGAGTTCTTATGAACTCAAGTTTATGTCACCTTTACCTTCTATAGGCTTCTTTTTCAATTATCCTCAATATTTTTAAGCATAAGTTTTCAGTGATTCTCGCCTTCACATTATACAGTGGTACCTCGGGTTACAAACACCCCTCCTTACGAATTTTTCGAGATACAACCAGCTCCGGCCCCAAAAATTTACCTCGACATGCGAACTACCATTTACCCTGCTGCCACGCGGTCGCGGCTTCCTGTGGGCGAGATCGCGGTAGCAAGGAGACGTTCGGTGAGGCTTTATGGGGAAATTTGCCTCGTGGTGCGACCAAATTCGGAGGGCGGATTAACCGTATTTACATTGAACCTTATGGGAAAATTTACCTTGAGTTGCGACCAACTCGAGTTGCGATCAGAGTCACGGAACGGATTAAGTTCGTAACTCGAGGTACCACTGTATATTCAAAATATTTTAGCTTTAGCTTTAGTATTATGTTTCCAGTGAGGAGTCTGGTTTCACTTCATTTAGTATTGAACAATTTGTTCTTCTTGTGGTTCATGATATCCTCAACAATTTCTCCAGCACTGCAATCCAAAAGCATAGTTTTTTCTTTATTCAAGTCTTTATGATAGTCCAGCTTTCATAGTTGTAAACATTATGGTTGCGAAGACCATGGCCTTGATAGTATGTACCTTCGTTGTCATTGTAATGTCTCTGCCCATCAAAATATTATCTAAGCTATCATAGTCTTTCTCTTAACTAGCAATCGCCATCCTTGAGCCTAAGAAGGTAAATACTGTTATTATGTCAACTCGTTCTCTGCCTATTTGCATTGAGTGGCACTGCCTGCTGACTTTTTTTTAATATTGAAGAGTGGATCAGCTATGATACCAGAAAACCTATCTTCATGACTGATACATTGCTACAGGGCTAGTGGATGACATAATTTGATGTTGTAAATCCCTGCTAATGACTTTATAGCATCTTCTAACATTGTCCAGCCATTGTTGTGGCAATGTAAACCAGTCTTCATTACAATGATGGTAGAAGATACTGTAAGTCACTAGTTGGGATCCTATCCTACTATGGGCATGGTGTTAGCATCCCTCTTTAATATGCTTTCCAGGAGGCAACACAAACATATGCCAGTATAATTTGTCCTCATGCTGATCACCGCTCTGCCTCAATAACACCGCCAGTGTACAGGGTGTCCTGACAATTTAATACAGGGCCAATTAAAATGCACCTATCTGTAGCTGAATTTCTGCTCCTCCCAGAATTCCCACTCCCACCTGCCAGGTAGGAAAACCAACCATAATTATACTCCTAAACACAGTGCAGTGGAGTGGAGTGGAGTGGGTCAATGGAAGTCTGCAAATCAGAGACCTGGCACTATCTTCCACCAGCAGTTCCTGTACTGTGAAAGTTTAACAGTCATATGGAAAGCAAAATAAATTCCCTGTGACATCTTTCAAGTTGTCCTGCTGTTGGTCTTTGTAGCTGCTGCTTCAAATCAGTTTTTTGAGGGTGGGGTTTAGAGAGGTTTATTGTTTTCACTAGTGATCTTGTAACTGATGCTATGTCACTCCAGGCAGCACAGACCAAAATGACAAAGGAGAGCAGTGACCAGTGACCGTATATACTGCAATTAGACATGGTCAATAGGAACTGGGCAGATCTTAAATCCTGACTGTATCATCAACATGATCACTACTGAACCACCAGAAATGATGCAAACAGTAAACCTTGCGTCAGAGAAAATGGAAAGCAACACAACATCAGATTAGATAAACACGAAGTTAGACTGCCTCAGCTACGGGCTGTGGTTGAGACAAAGCCTCATTGGTGCAGTATGGTAATAAACAAAAACAAAAACATTGTATCACCACATCAATGGCTGGATGATGCTGTAAATCACAGAGCCACTGGATAGGTTCACACGTCATACTAAGCTATGGCTTGTTCTATTGTATGCTAAGCCATGACACACATAATGCTAACCCCTAAGCTGTGATTTACAAACCAAAATAAATGGGCATGCACAACAGCCCAAGCCAAAACCAAACAAATTACATTATTGTTTAGTGTGATGTGTGAACATCCCCTCTCTTTTGTAGGCTTGTGTATACATCCAGATGGACGTACACATTGGCTGTAATCACACAGTGCATTACTTAATTATGGTTTACTGGCTAAACCATCATTAGCTGGGTTCAGAGAACATGCTACCCCACAACCAGGAAATCCACATTATGCCCTAGTGCATTATGAAAATCATCTGTCCCTGGTATGTTGTCAGGATTTGGACAATCTATTCCAATCTTTACATGTTCCCTGAAAGCTTTTGTCAGCTGTTGATTAATCCAAAGATA
Source organism: Liasis olivaceus (assembly GCA_030867105.1). Lineage (NCBI taxonomy): Eukaryota > Metazoa > Chordata > Lepidosauria > Squamata > Pythonidae > Liasis > Liasis olivaceus. The sequence goes on from CM061349.1 coordinate 227,996,596, forward strand.
GAAGTGCCCCCAAGGCTGGGAATGAGTGGGCTCTCTCCCTAGGCCCCTGAAAAAAGAGAAATTGACCCTACCTGCACAGGTTAATGAATAGCCCATCTGCATTTACAGGTTAACTTTGGGGCAGAAATTAACTCTGTCTCTCGTATTCTTGCAGTTGGACTTTTTTTCTTTTTCCTGCTAGAGATGCCATTTTCCTTCCTACCTAGTCAGGTCAAGTTAATATTTTCTAAATTGTCTGCATATGGGTGGGACCCCAGCTTTCACTGTCCTCATTGGCTAAGGGGGAGATGGGAGTTGTAGTCCAATGTTTCTGGGAGACATTAAGTTGAAGAATGCTTTGGTGAATTAATGCTTCAATGTTCAAAAGTGACAAGTCACAAAGCCTCGATAAGAAATAACCCCACAGCTTTAGCCATCATTTGCTTTCCAGACCTCTTGAAAATCTGGATAGGAATTTTGCCAGAAATACACCAGTCAACTATTTTGAATTCATCCTCTGGTGAAGAAAAATATTTTAGATATTTCTAAGTAAAGTACTTCAGTCTGGCCTGAGTCCCACCTTGCTGGATGTATACTTAGTTACACAGTTGTTAAGCATATTTTCTCAAAGGAAGCCTAATACTGTCATCTGAATCTGTTCTGTGCCTACAACTATAATACTTGTCTACTCAGAAGTAAATCAAGTGTAGGAGGATCCAGGCAAGATCAAGTATGGTTAGATCACAGTCTTGGTTTACTTGGAAACAAAGTAGTGGACATTTACTCTGAAGTAAATTAGCACATCACTGCAATCTTCATCAGGAGTGCTTGAAATGACTCCCATTTTTTGATCCAATTGAAAGTGTGTAAAACATTTCAAGTAATCTTGTGCCATTTTCCTGTGGGAGGATTAAGCATTTCTGAACTTAAGAGTTTTCTTCTGAGTAAATATGCTTTATGTATTACAAGTGACAGTAAACTCACACCTCCAAGCGAATGGAGGTGTGTGTACAAATTTGTATAATCAGCTTAATTCAAATGTATGCAGATTTACTGAGAAGTAAGTACTCTAAATGCAGTAAAACGTACTCTCCTGTTAGTACAACTGGAATTCCTGCCTCCAATATCTTCTGCTTTATTTTGATTTTTTAAAACAGTCATTGGCTTGTTTCTCAAGGATGTTTTTTAAGCTTTCAGCCTACCAATGTCTATCTTACTTTTCTTTTTGCACTTGATCTACCATAGCAACATTTTTACAAATCCTGTAATTGCCTTTTAAGGGAAAAAAAGACTACATGAATCAGAAGGGGGGGGCGGGGGAATAAAAGCTAGCCCAGAAATCTAAACATTTCTCTTGTTAAATTGGAGAGCCCCAGAGAAGGAGAAAAGAAAACTAGAAAACGGAATCACTCCGGGATTTGGAATTTCAAGGGGGATCTTCCCGGCTAAAGTGGTCCAAAACAAAAAGAAAGCAACCCTAATCTCTTTTGGAAGATTTCCAAGCTGTGCTACATTAACTTTTTTCCCTCTTGCCTTGCGTCGTCTTGGTCTTTTTAAAAAACCTTTCCACGCCTCGCCTCCTTCTTGTCACATTTACATAAAGCGGAGGGGGGAGACGCCTCACCGGCTGAGGAGGTATCTATTACGGACCTAAGGCGGCGGCCCCTGCTTTTCGTCCAATCTCCTCCCCCGCCCCCCGCCCCGGATTACCTTCGCGGCCTGCCTACGGAGGCGCTGTTCTTCCCCGAAAATGCGATTTCGATTTCTAAAACGAGAATCCACTTAGGAAGCAAATGAGGCGGAGGAGATCCACTTCAAGGGACCTCGTCCCACCGGCGGCGTTGACAAGGCAGGCGGGACAAGCAGCCACCAACAGCCACCCGCGCTACCGGCGGCAGGCTGACAGCCGAAGAGCAGCGCCCGCTTCCTCGCGCGGGGAGGCCGCGAGAGGGCCGCTCTCCCGCTGGGCAGAGCTCCATCTTTCAACTCTCGGCCGGCCGCTGCTCGGGATTAACACCTTTCGCTGCAATCCTAACCCCGCTGGATTCCGCTCTTCCCGAGCTCGGTAGGCTGGATTCTCACGCCGCGTCGGGCCACGTGGTCCCGCGCGCGCAGGCCCAGGAACGTACTTGGGACCGCGGCCCGGGAAGAGCCCGGCTGTGCTCAGGTGTGGCCCGTGCGGGGCTCCTTGTGCCACCGCGAAATAAACTGGATGGTCCCCCTCGCTTGTCTTTCGTTTCAGGAGCAATCAGTCCCGACAACTGCAGTCGTCCTCTTTGACCTCACCGGGCTGGCCGTCTCCTGCCCAATTTTTCTGGTTCCGGAAAACAAATGAATTAATCGGCAGGCTACCGCTACAAGATTTTCAAAATATCGCCGTCAGTCATCTTTTTCCGAGAAGCGAACTTCGGCAACCTGTTCCGGAGGAACCCGAAAGGGGTCTTGGGCCTTTGCCAAGGTGTGGATGCACCCGCACCGGGGGTCACCAGCTGGTGGAATGTCCACCCCCGCTATTGAGCAGACAGTGACCAGAGGCCAGCCTGAAAATATGGGCACCCAAGAGGATGAGGCATTTGAATAGCAAGAGAATGAAAATTGCCATCTGAACAATCCAATTTCTGGCTACAGTTCTTTTTACCAGTATACTTTAGTGAGGAATGGATCGTGTGGACACCACTAGTGACAAAAAGCTCAAGAGAAATATCTTTGTCTCTCCTGCTGGGATGTTCTCACTAGATTTCACACAAATGATTTTGCTTAACCACACATACATATCAGTAGCAACATCCACAACTGAGCATTAAGAAAGATTCCCACTGAATTTTGAGTTGTCTCAATGAAAGCTGCTCTGGAACTCTTACACCAAGTTCATTCCACTTCTGAACAATGGAACAAATCTTCCCCAGAATGATCTTAAGGTGGATTATGAAGCAATGCCATACAATGGATGTCCATAGAATAGATGCGGTTAATTCAACTAGACCCCATGATAAATAGATAAATATGCCCTCCCTAAAATCTCATATCACCAGATGCATTGGGCCAGAAATAGTACCCAAAGAAAGATCAGAAAGAGTTTGGTACCACCTTTTCAGAAGCTTCACAAAAGCTTATGCCTTTTAATAACACTTTAGTCTAAAAAAGTGCTACCAGACTCCTGATTTTTGGATACCATAAATTAAGGTGACTCTCTTCCCACAATACCTACTAAAGAAAAGTTGATTCTGATCAAGACAAGACCAAATGGAGTGGGCAATGAGCATTTCTCAGGCCTTCAGTGTTTTTTCTCTAAATCGTTCTAATTCCACTAGCTTCAAATAAATGTGCAAGACTTCATTTAAGAGGAAGCTACCATGATAAAAGGGGGAATAGGATTTATTTTATTTATTCCAAGGTATGCGCTACAGTGGAATTTTACTAGAAAAGCACATGTATTTGTGTTATTGAAGTTACCAGCAGAAGCAAAAATGTTCCCTTACAGTGCAATATGTAGTTTCTACCCTAAGAATGGGTTGCTATTACTACAGAAATACACACACTATTTATAGTTGCAGAACACACTACAATCTGGGAAAAAGCATTTTTTTCTTATCATTGTAACCCCAAAAATCAAACAGTAAGTAAATATCTTGATAAAAATCAAGTGGTGTTCATAATATTAGAATCTGGAAGAAAAGAGTAGAGGAATAGTAATAATGAGAGCTCTTTAGGTCTAGTCTACCATTAAATAATACTTCTTTGGACATCATTGTGTTCGGACAGAAATAAAATAAGTAACTCAGAATTTACCACTACAGTATGTCAAATTCAATAAAATAGGTATGTTGTCAGGGCTGTGCCCACTAGTACTATCTTTAGCCCTTGTCAGACTTCTTTACCCCACCACTTTTTAATCTTACTTGTTTGGATCAGCAGCAGCCATCACCACCAGTAAAGCAAAGTCTAAAAAGACGGTGAATAATTACTCTATTGTGTAAAAATTTAGCAACAGTAAAAGGAAACTGTTCACACACATCTCCAGCTTGTTCTGTAATGGCAAGGATGGTAATAATTGCAGCTGTAACACCAGAATACAGTCTTCACTGACAATCAATAGACTCATTCATAGTGTCTCAGGGAAATTTCTTTTTGTTTGCTTGCTTGGTTAATTTAAGGAACCTGGGTGATTATGCCTTTCCTGCCCTAAGGTAGCCCAAAGTAAGAGATAAGGATAAGTGCTTATCTTAAGTAATAAGTACATGTGACATGCTGATCCCCCATTCTTTTGCCTCACATGCCTTTTCATCTAACAGCTTTGTTTCAGGAATCAGTCTGATGAATTTGTAACTTGGTGAGTTTTGAAAACTAAAATTACATTTGTCAACTCCAGCATATAAAGAGTAAAATTCAGGAATTGTAGTTGCATATTCTTAGTTATTCCTTAACAGTGCTTCTATCAGTGTATTTTTATATCTTACTCAAGAGATGTGATGAATTCTATGGGGCTTACTCTCATGTAAGAAGATACCGGACTACAGCCTTAAAGGTTGCTTCAGTTGTGTTGGTTGGCCTAAAGTTCCATCCAAATCCAAATTAAGTCCAGTTTCCCTCTTTAAGATAGACCTTAACCAGGTCCTAGATATATTATCCTGGCTCACACAACACACTAAGCCCTAATGTAATTTGTTTGGCTTGGGCTCAATGTGTGATATGAATTGAGCAGAAAAGCTGTTGTGGTTTACTCAATAAATTATCACTGAAGCTATTGTGGCTTAGCACGACTGAATGAAATCCCCCTGGTTTCAGTAAATAGTGGGCATAGAATATTTGGAAATGGACAGTCATCTTTCCTGCAATGCATCTCCTGCAAGAATGGCTGTTCCCACTTTTTAGCCTAGCTGTGTGAGCTTAGCCTCTGTAGTTCTTTATAGTTCAGGGTGTCCAAAGAAGCCAGAAAATAAGGTTAATTGAGAAAATCATGGTTAAGTAAATCATGGTTAAGCATGCCTGGAGAACACAGTCCTCCAATAAACTAACAGGAAAGGAATCCTGGAGGCTTAGTAGAAATCTGACCCTTTATTTGTTTCCCCTTCTTTCACAGGAGGACTGGAAGAAAAATCTGCTTTGAAAGAAATGATCCAAGACTACAGTCCCAACGGGAGTAGCCTGTATTGAACTCAGCAACTTACTTCTCAGTGAACTTGCAAAGGATGGGGCCGTTGACCCAGAAAGTAAATTAGCCTTTTCTGGAATTGTTCTATACAAAAATAGAACAATTTCAGTTTTCAAACATAACCTAAAAGGGGGAAAAAACACCTAAGCCCTGAAAGGAGTTAATTTTTAAAGGATGAGCAGTTATGGCCAAATTAATTTAAAGAGGAGTGGGCTTTGAGTCTTACATGTTTTGGGCATTTGAGAGATCAGCTCCTTCTTTTGCATTTCTATGGTGCTTTTGGTATATTCAAAATGCTAGTGAATCTTTCAAAAGATGTTTAAGAACAGCCATCATGTAGGAAGGCTACCTAGTATATGCAGACAGATGGATTCCCATCCTTCTTTCTCCTTGAGCTGGGGGGAGAACATCCCACAATACCTTGAAGTACAAACCAGCCAACCAGTTTCAACTTCGCCTGCACTACTAACTCAACCAGAGATTTTGCAGACCTCCCCAACATGGCAGGACGTTCTTTTCTCTCCCTTGCATCTTCCCAAATTTTTGTCCTTCAGTTGGATTCCCCTGCATTAATTCCATCCCATCATACTTATCCATAATCATTGTTACTACTTGTAGTAATAGAGTGCCGTTGGTGTGTTTAATTCTTTAGAGAATTTGGTCAGCATAAAATAAAGCAAAACCAGGCTTTATCCACAAAAAAGCTTCCAATCTAAAACCATCCTGTACAGCAACCGTCCTCAAGATGGCGCCCTCTGTAAGTGTTGGGATTGCAACTCCCAGAATTCCAAGCCAGCGTGGGAAGCCCTTTGAAACCCATCTGGAAGGAAGCAATGGAGGATGGGCCTTTTTTTCTTCTGAGGCCAACCACAGAATTTTGCAGAGTCAAGCATATGAAATGTGAGTTTAACAGAAAGCCGTGAGGCTGCTGAGAAGGGCTGGCCACAACTGGAATTGCTATTCACGGTCATCAATCCATCACTTCAAGCAGAAATTATTCTACAAATGCTTTCTTTGAAAACTTCGCCTTAAGCTACAGCACTTGTATCCTGGATCTTTTACACCTGTTAAAGGCCTTAGAAGTGATTCAGGGCTGAATTCGCACAACATGTTAAATGCATAACATGGTTTGATTTTGGCTTGGCATATTGTGTGAACCAAGTCAGTGGTGGTTTATTCAATAAGCTATAGTTAAATAAGGCTTGGGGTAGTGTAATGTGTGAATCCAGCCACTTTAATGCTTAGGACTGGTTGTCAAGAAGTGATAAATGAGGCCGAGGCTGTCCATTTCAGATTCTCATGCAATCCAATTTATCTTCAGCTAGAAGGTTTAGTATCAAGGAAGGAGAAGAGAGAAATCCTTTCTATAGGCAGCAGAAGGTTTCTCTTAGAAAAAAGAAGACAGGAGAACTTCTAATCAGGCAGCCTGAAGGGGGACAGGCACACTTCAGTGAAAAACAAGCCTCCTGTATTGATTTCACTGATTATGGATATGCCTCATATTGGATAACTACGTAGCAGAAGGCCTTCCGAGGGATTTAGCTGTAGTCAAAAGTTCTCCCTCGATCTCCGACTCCTGTGAACATTGAAATGGGCCTTTGCCTCTCAGTTTCTCCTGCCAATTGCACTCCTACTACCGTGATCCTTTGGCTGAAGAAAAGGATGGACTTTTGCCGTTTCCAGTGACTTCAGCTTAAGGGAGTTATGGATTGAGCAACAGCCTCACTCTTGGTTCCTTCCCACATGAGTCCACCAACCTGCTGGAGGCTCTCAACAATACTCACCCGCTTCCGGGCCAGGCCCTTTCTGGCTGGGCTGAAGCCAAAACCTGTTCTGAGTGCCTGGGATGATCTTAAACAAGCTCAGAAAAATCGGGAAGATTTTTGGACAGCCTTGGTTTTATTTTCTCAGCTGGAATGTTGTTCAAAGAAGGATTTGCAGGGTGAACCTCCTCCATCTCCCGTCAATGATTTTCAGCGTCTTCTAGAAGCAGCCAACTCTCGGTGTACCGATGCCTCAGTAATGAAGACAGGCAGACTTTATATGCTCATATACAGGTTGGTGGAATGCTAGAGTGGAAACGGCCTGATCATAGAAGCACAGAGTTGGAAGGGACCTTAGAGCTCATCTAGTCCAATCCCTTGCTAGGTGCAGGTTCCACTGGAGCATCTTTGATGGATGACTATCCAGCCACTATTTAAAGACCTCAGGAAAAAAGAACTCATTTTGTGGGGCAGCTGATTCCCCTGGCTGATAGCTCATACATTCAGAAAGTGCTTCCTGACACCTGCCCTTGTACTTTTAAGCCCTGTTTTCTGGCCCTGCCCTCTGGGCCAATGGAAAATCCACTCACACCTTTATGGGACACCTCTTCGGATATCTGAAGACTGTTATCATTCCTCTGCTTCACAAAGTTGCTTGTATAGCCAGGATGGCGTGACAAGGTTTCTTTCATATAGGATTCAGCACTCAGTCCCACAGACATCTTAAACAGCCTTCCCAGCCCTTTGGCCAATATTTGTTCCACTGCATAGGATCATATCTTCGGAAAGGACTTTAGAGACCATCTAGTCCAACCTCCTGCTGAAGGCAGGATCTGCTTGTTCTCCTAAAGAGGAAGACTTACTTTTGCCAGATCAGTGTGATTCCTTTTTGGGCCATAATTCATCAGTGAGGATTGGAGGTGGGGCTTTGAAAGGGGTTAAACAAATTCACGGAGAAGAAGACTATCTTCAGCCAGCAGTCCTAAAATGTTTAAAATAACCCTGGGGGTCCTGCTTGCAGAGGAAGGGAGAGCTTTTGTTGAAGAGGCTGTATGAATGCCAAGCCATTCCAAAGGGTGCTGCTTGTTAGTATGCCTGGAGGTTTTGGATCACATTAAGGAAAACAGACAGAGGCACTCTAGGGGTCTAAGATACTCCATCCTCCCCCAGTTAAAGGCTAGGAAGACCTATTGTGGGCCATCTCTCAATTGATACCACCTGACACTCTTTGCTCCTGTGAAGGGGTGACAAGGAAAAGAGGCTGAGTTATCCCCTGCCAGACTCTGCGGAGGCCTGCACCCTTTTTCCAGCCTACTCCTCTCCAGTCAGGTGGTGCCATTTAGCTTTCAGGACTTGGCTGTTGGGCTGTTCCAGGCTGCCCTTTCAGTCTGGAACTGCAGCAGCTTTCCTTTTAAAGACCTGGTACGCAAGTGGCTGCTTCTTTGACTTTGGAGGATTTCCACACCAGATTTATAACATGGTTCAGTCATTGCCATGGCAATCTATCATTAATGCAGACAGGGTTTATATTGCTACGATGAGGGCTGGGTGATGCCATAAATCGCTAGTGAGGAAACCCTCTTGCTGACCTTTCCTCTTAATTCTTACTTGACCCATGAGGATTTCTTTCTTCCCAAGTGAGGGAAAAGAAATTTGTGACTTTTTTTGAGCAAAGTGAAATACTTCAACTGGGGAAATCCAAGTACCCCCAGAGTGTGGTCCCCTTTCAAAAAGCACCTAAGCCCAATCCGCTTCTGATCCACAGCTACTGGCATCTGCCATAAGTTCTGAGGGCTTCACATTCAGGGCAAGCAAATGACCTAATTCTTGTCATTTGCCCATCGATGCCACTTGCCCTGTTGCTACCTCTTACAGATGCCCGTGACCTCAGGCCTCTGCAAATGGGACCAAATCTCAAACACTGGCCGTTTGTTTCAGGGGAGGGTCTCCGTTGGTTTGACATGAGAATATAAGAGATTGCAAGCACCCTCAGAAAGGGCATCTGCCTAGGATGGCCAAAAGAAGCAGTTCTGTCTATTTTTTAAGTGCACTGTTGTAGCCACCATCTTGACTTTTTTGACCACGCCCTATGGACATCCCTGGTCCTCAGGCACCTGTCTCCGCTGAAGTGTGGATGGAAAGGAATAGACGCAGGAAGTTAGCCTCTTTAAAACTCAGGCGAAGCAGCCAGATCTGGACCAAAACTAAAACCAATCTTCTGAGTAAGGCTTATGCCATGCAATTGTTCCCTTTGGGTTATTTGCTTAATTAAATGTGTTTTTACTCTAGTTTGAAAATAGTCTTCACATCAATAAATGAAGGGTGGCCTTTTTAAAAAGGGGGGGCGCTTTTAAATAAATAAGCCCTAAGCCCCCGTCACTGTGGGGGTGGGGATTGCCAAACAAAATGCTGTTCTGCTGATTCCCTGTCCTGCAATTCAGTCATCTTATCCAATTCCCACAGCACCTGGCCTTAGGCACTGGTGCAACCAAAGGTGGCCAAATGCTGTGACAGAGAAAACCTGCCATTTTTTCCAGAATGTAAATAATTGTAAATTATTTAAATTATAAATTAAATTATAAAATTATTTATTACAATTGTAATTGTAAATAATTACTCTTTCTAGTGTACACCTATAAAAATAAAAAATAATTTACTTTTACATATCAATAAACATATGAATACACGTGTGTGTGTGTGCGCGCACACACACACACACACATCATGCAATTTGATTTTTCTTATCCAGAATCAGCTGAGCACCGTGGTTTAGCATGCCTGGTGAAAACAAAAGCAGGTTGCGCAAACGCAATTTTCTCCAAATAAAGACTGTTGTTAGTAGAATCATGGGTTATTATTAGAGAGCAGAATCATATTTTACCAGGACAATGCATAAACCGGTTTTATTGGGCTGTAAAATGCTATGACTAGTCAGATTTTTCATGCAAACAGCAACAAAGGAAAAGGCATTTTTCACATTTCAGCCAAACATCCATCAAGGGAAAAACAGAGGCAAAGACATTATATCACCACGTGGTATTACTCACACGACCGATGATCTGCCACCTTGATTATGAATATAATTATGATTTTAAAGGCTTATTCTGGCAAAAGACAGGCTCGGTTCCTCCCTCCCCACACACACACACACACACACACACACACACACGCACGCACTTTGCCAATCAGTCTGATCTCTGTTTTCCTCGGCCATAAATCTACTTTTGGAGCAGTTATGCGAGGGCTTTCGTTCTGCACTTCACATTTCAAGTCCACATCAAAACTGAAATTAAACAAAGGTTAGCTTAAATGAGAAAAACGTCTGTAAGAAAATAAACACTGAAACCCAAGGCTCAATCATTTCTCTGAGCAGCAAGAAAAACAACATTCAATCACCGATCCACGTGGGAAACGAATTTTGTTTCCCCCTTCTACCTCTGAAAATAATCATGCCTTCAGTGCTGAAAAACTAAGCGACTTTTATTAAGTAATTAATGTCAGAAAATAATTTTAAGTGGTGTAGACTTAAGTGACCGAAAAGAGCTGAACAAGAACTTCCTCCAAGGAAGTGAGATTTATTTCTGAGCAGATGTGCAGTTGAAATGTGCCGCCATTATCAGTAATTTCAGGAATCAAATTAAGTCTACTTCAATTTTTCTTCTTAAAAAAATAGTAACTAAACATGATGTCAGCCGCCTGTTTAATTATTCGTTTTCAGAGACGATAGGATGATTTTGGCAAGGTTTTATTATTTCTGGATTAGTGGGGCATATTAGCATCGTAGGAAGAGCGACCACAACTGCAAAAACGAGACAAAACCAGAAATGCAATCACCGCGTCCATTGACTTAAATAGGAATTCGATCATATTCACTGAAAATCGCACGAAAAATAGCTTCAGGAGTTGTTGTTCCACCGTAAATTGCGTTTTTTATTTTTGAAAAACCTCAGAAGCAATCTCACGAATAACTTCATTCTTTATTCCGCAGTTTCTCTCAGCACCTTGGAGCAGAGTTTACGCTAGCGGACTCTGTTGTTATAGTTGTTGTAATTATTATTCTTTCTTTACTAGAACCTGGAGATCCACCAATGATCTGCACCTAGAAAGAAGGAAAGAATGCGGGGCGCAGACGTTTGAGTCCCAGGACTGGGCGAAGAAGGAAGCGGTTCACTATTTCTGCCTGCCCAGCTTTCCTCGCCTCAGCAGCACAGTCGGGGGCAGGGGGTCCCTCCCTTTTTATTTCTCCCCTGGCTAATCTGGACCGACTCACACGTCCTTGCCCACCCTCTGCAGATCATCCCAGGTTGGCTTCTGCTCTACGAAAGCAAAGGTTCAGAGGAAACCAACGTTTTCGGCGTGAGGACTGCGATTTCGCTTCGGAGAGGCTCCTGCCGCAGTCGAGGCCTCTCTCCCTTCTAGGCAGCCGTGCGGTTTCGGGTGCAGTATCTTTCTCCCACCCCCCACTGCTGCCCCCTCCTCCTGTGCTTGGATCCGAAAGCCTTCCGGATCTCCAGAGGACGTTTTTGTTAGCTCTCCCTGGCAGCTCTCCACGGTGAAAGCAGCAGACGGGATGAAAACTCCACACTTTTTTTTGGGGGGGGGGGGGGGGAGAGAAAATAGCACCTTGTTAACTCCCCCCCCCCCAGTTGAGCGGTGAAAATAAAGCAGCCCTCCCTCTCTTTCTCTCGAGCTCTTTCCCACAACAGCAGCCAACCGACGACCGCCCTTTCCGTCCTTCAGACTCCTTCCATCCCTCCACCTCCCTGCTCCTTCGGGGTTATCACCCGAAAGGGGGGCTTTGTCAAGGACCACTGTGCACACTCTCCCTCACCCTTTCTCAATCTGGCGCCCTCCAGATGCGTTGGACTACAGCTCCCATCTTCCCCAACTGGTGCAGAACCAACCCGCGCCCTGCCGATTAGGGATCCTGAGATTTGACCTCCGCACACATTTGCACGACAGCAGGTTGAGGGAGCCTTTTCTACGACTTCGACCAGGTTACATTTTAAACGAGGAAAAGTTGCCGCTAACTCCCCTTTAAATCAACCCAGCGCTCTGTAAAAGAGGAGACAGGCAAAGGATGACAGTGTATACGCCTTCCAAGGAACCAGATTAATAACTTTCTGCGTTGGATTGTCACGTTTTCATTTTTAGAAAAGAATAACCCAGGGGTTCTACATGCATACCTATCAGTATTAAACCACATCTTCCTAGCAGGCAAAGGGATAATGCAATTTCTTGACTTGTCCTTCCTAAACAATCATTAAATGACTCTAGACACTGCTTAGCAGAAAATCCTAAGAGTCCGTTCCCAGTACAATGAGTGCTGTGCATTTGCAGAGAACGAATGTATCAAGCTACAGCTTGGGGGTACCAATTATATTGAACGAACTGGACTTGCTCCACGGAAGATTATGGCAAAATAAAATGGGGAAATTTTAAAAGGAGCCACAGATTTCTTTCCGTTTTGTAAAAGCTGTTTTTGGCTTCACTACTGTGGATGCGATGATGATGATGCCTTCTATCACACAGCAATGATTAAGCCGTAGCAGGACTAGGTGGCCTTCAAAGTCATGAGAACTCCTCTCAGATCCACTGGCGTTGCACCGCTTTCAAATCTCCCTTTTCCCATTCTAACGACCGAAGAACTGTCTGATCCCTGAGGCAGTTTGGAGGTCCAGGTCCCGAGTCAGGGGCTGACGTCGAGAGGCGAACCCAGCCCTGTCTAACCTGTGACTTCCAACCCACCTTTCAGCCGATGCTTTTCGCTGGGAAGGCGATCAGCCCGGCTCCTTCCTTTCAAATGTATCTATCTTCTCCCTTATGCACAGTCGGGGAGGGGGGGATCGATTTCCCTGTGATTTCAACATCGGAGGGAAATGAAACTCCAAAAGTCTCCTAGGGACCTGTTTCGCCGCACAATCTTTCGTGAGGCCACCTAAGAGGAACGTCAGATCACAAAATGTCACCCCATGTTAGAGAGCAGATAAGAGTCCCAATTTGGGGGGGTGGGGGATCATGAAAGAAGAGACTCTTATAAGTAACTGCAGTCTACCACTGCCGGACCTGGAACTCCGTCTTCTCCCGAGTCATCCCGGCCACCAGTCATAGCGCTTCTCGTCCAGTTCAGGCGAGCGAAGCCCTGTACCGAGAAAATGCGATCTCCCCCCCCCCCCCCCCCCCCCGCTCCCCGGAGCTCGCTTCCTTGCCAAAGGACTGACTTTTGTAGAGTGAGGGCTTAACAAAGAGCGAAAGACAGTCCTTGGCTTCCAAATCGGTCGGCATAGTCCAGGGATTTAGGAGTGACTCACTCAACCTGAATGAAAAGGAAAGACGGCGACAGCCTTGAATCACCAGCCCCAGAAGAGCGAGGCCGGGAATTTTAAACTAAAGCTGCGGCCGCGTCTTCTTCGAAAATTGGTGGCGTTGTATTGATGCCTAACTCACCCTACCCCCGAGTTCCTCTCCTTCTCATTTAGTTGTGTGGGGATTCGGAAGGGGCTTGCTCTATCTCCAAGGTAGGTTCAAAGCGAGGGGGTTACTTCACAGGTAAATAGGTGAGGCCCTTACAAACAAGCCGGAAGGCAACTGCCACTCAGATCCTCCTTGGAAACAAGTAGGCTTCACTGAAATCGATGGGACTTAGCGCTGAGCAAATACTGGGAGGCCCAGTCTGTAAGGCGAGGATCCTACCCGCTTGCTGAAAGCAAGAAAGCTGCCTGGAAATCAATGGGATTTAGGTCCAGGTGCGTGTTTAGAATCCAATATCTCACAGCTCGAGATGTAGCTTTTTCTCCTCGCCCAATTCTGGCCTGTATCGATTCTCACCCGGGCAATCAAAGCCTCTGCCCGCTGTCCCAACCCACCGCCTTTTCTTTACTCCTCGAAGTTTTCTTCAGGCTGGTGCCCCGGATTCCCTGCCGGCTGGGGATGGCTTAGCCTAGCATCTGTGGAGGATCCCTGGTTAAGAAGCCTGCCGTGAGGAGGAGATGGGTGAGAAAGAGAGGGCTACCAGGACAATTCTCTCTGAAGAACAAGAGAGCCACAAGGCAAACACGGGATCAGATCACGGTTGGGCCGAAAGAAGAACCAGAAGGGAGGCCGACTGCAGGAGAGCTTGCCCTGAGAAGGTGCTACTGCTTGGGGTAAACGGAAGCCACCTCCGGCGAGCAGGGGACTTGTCTAAAGCGGGATTGATTTCAGGGAATTCGAACGGTTTAAAAGCCGGGGCCGCTTTCTGAAAGCTCAGCTGCGTACACAGCACGCCCTCTTAGAAAAAAGTACTGCAAGAAATCAATTTATCTTTAGTCATCCCTCGTCCCGCCAACCGCTGTACGCCTGGCAGCAGCTCTCCGGCTGCCCCAACACAACTGCTCCAAACCCGGGTGCGCTGAGCCCAGCGGCTTCCACTGGCTCATACTTGGCCGCCGTCAATCCCCCAGAGGCTCAGCCTCTCCTCCCCAGCCCGTTTCACCCCCTTCCTGCCCAGATACTCGGCGGCTTTCCAAATCAGGAGGAGCTGGGACGGGGGACCCCTTCTCTTCTGTCCGCTCTGATTGCTTGCAGGCTACAAGCCACACCATATGCTTCTTCTGATCGAACAAGCCCGCCAGGGAGGTGCGGGTAATTGAGCAGATCCGCTGCGAAGCACGCGCCCGAGGTAGCCCGCCGAGATCGAAGAAGCGGGCAAAGCACGGCTAATCATCTTGGAGAAGCTGCACGGGGCCTCACCCACTGGCTCAGTGCCATCCGTTCCCTCTCCAAATAATAATAATAATGATAATAATAATAATAATAATAATAATGATGATGATGATGATGATGATGATGATGATGATCGTCAAAACAACAACACCCCGCTTACATTCACCAGAAAGGTAACGTCCCGCAAAGCTCTCCGAAGGATGCAAGTATATATTCTTTTTAAAAAATCTCCAACGCCTTTGCCTCCTCTTTCTCTCAAAGGTGTTTCCAGACGGAGGGCGCTTAACGCTAAAGCTCCCGAGCCCGCTTACTGTATTGCTTTCCCGAGGCGACAGCACAATTCGGTCACCGCTGAGCGGTTTCGGTCCCTGGGTAAATGCATCAGGCAGTCCGTGCAGGAATGCTACGTTTTCTCTGGCGCGCGCCTACAGGTAGCTGCAGACAAGTTTCACTAAAAGCAAGACGTTTCCTTGCGAATAAATGGTTTTCTTCTCTATCCCGCTGATCCCCGCGCTGTAAACCTCTTAGAGTATTGTAATACACGAATTCTCGAAATCTTTGGCTACCTCGTACAAAAACTGCTGGAATGCAAATGGAAACTTTACCCCAAAATGTCCCAGTACATAGCAAGCCTATAGCAATAACAGCATTTGCACTTATCTTCCGCTGAGGATGGTCATGATCCAGCTCAAATCAAGCACTTTCGTCCTCCCCACTTTCCTTTTGGAATCGTTGTTTAAGCAACTCTGCTGCTCTTGAAATCAATACGACTTAAAGGAACATAACCTGGATCTCCTGCCGTGAAAACAGCTTGATTTCCAGGCCAATACACTGTATTGGGCATTGTCAAATGGGTAAGAACTAAAATCCCAGTTCCAAGTCTACTTACTTTGTGGTTCTAATTATTTCCAATGAAGCCAAATTTATTTCTAAGTATGTTCTATGTTTACATGACAAGCTTACTCGGAAAGAAGTTCATTTTAAAAGATTTGTAAAAATTTACTTCAAAGCAAAAAGGATAAGGATTGGGTTTCTATTAAATTTCAATCTGATAAATTGATTAAAAATTCATTTCCATTAACAGATGTGGAAAAACAAATACCTTTCCACTGTTTTCTATTCTGGTTCATAACAACAACAACAACATCCTGTGAATTCAATCAATGTATTTTATGTCTATAATATAATGTGTCCATAAATTCCCCTGGGAAAACTGCAAATCTCAATAGGCATGCCCATCTTTACTGACTTTTCCAGTCTTTTACTAGAATAAAATTTTAAAGTAGTTACAGATCCCATTACACAAAACAAATCTTCTGGAGAATTTAAATCCATTGAGAATAAATTTATCTGCCAATCCTGTGTCAACTTTCCTGCTAAATCTACATAGGATTGGCTGGTTAGACTATTCCCAGTGTGGATAAATTCCCGAAGTCTTCTCTGGTTTTGCAGAATTACCTGGGGCCTTTACTTCTCGTAACAGTTTAAACCACCCAACTTTAATTCACAGAATTAAGGTCCACTTCACGTAGGATTCCCCTCAAGTTAATGTACATAGGATTTCAGTCCAGAGATAGTTAGGATTTGGGCTCTGCAGAAGAAAATTATTTTGCTCACATTTCACTAGAAATACTAATTAAGCATCCTTACACTTGTATGTTCTACCTACTTGTAAGGATTTTTTTTTTTAAGCCAGGTTAGAGACCACAAGTGAGACTCATACTCCCATTTCTTGGCTCATTTTCTTCGGTGTGGAGTTCACTGACTCTTTCTCACTCTGGTTTTGATTTCCATCCTGTGCCAAACATGACAGCAGTATTTTCCCACCCTAATGATAAGAACATTTTTCTTTGAAGGATGGAGTATGACTTTCCCAGCGGAAGGGGCCTTATCAATTTTTATTCCCACCCACCCACCTGCACACAGAACAGTGACAAGGACTGTGATTTCTGTTTAGTCTCCAAATGGGGATCCTGGACATCCGATCCAGATGTGCCACATTCATGCATATTCACATCTGAGATTTCTTTCTTGTGCATCTCTCTTTCTTCCCTCCCTTCGAGTTGTGTCACTTTGGTCCACACAATAGAAGCCAGGGCTTAGGATCTGGATCAATACTGAGCTTGGTATTAATTCCTTGCCTTTCTTCTCCCTCCTCCCAAATTTTTCTATCGTAAATATTAGAGAGTTGCCCTTTGGGGCAATCCACGTGGCTTGACCAGGGAGGGGGGTGGATGGGATGGCTTGTTTGTTTTAGTACCTGGAAGTGGCAGCTGCGCTCCCAGCTTCATTGTGTTGACAAAGGTGCCTCTGGTTCCCCCAACCAAACAGGTCCTATGTACTAAAGGGGAAAGGGTTTAAGAAGGAGGAGGAGGAGCAGGAGAAGGAAGTACCAGACAAAGAGGAAAGTCTCCAGAGAACTTTCTGCAAAATCCACACAACTCCTGTCCTGAGAGCAGTTTTCACTAGACTGCCTAGTCAGTCATCCTGGAAGTTCTCCTGAGCGGACCAAAGAGGCAGAAGACAACGCTGGCACAGCCAGAAGAATCACCCTGATTGGTTCCACTCTCCCTAGGGCACTAGAGGGCTGAAAGGCTCAGGAGGGGGGCCACCTACCTTCTGGGAAGACCACCCTCATTTTTAAGTAGCTGGTAGTGAGTCGGATGATGGAGGCCTTGTCCAGTTGCGAGGTGATGGCCGAAGGCAAAGGCAGCAGCTTGGCCAGTTCGTAGAATTCGCTGTTTTCTTTCTCCCGCCTAGTCCGGGCAGCATTTTTGGACTTCTCTTTCATGGTGCTTTCTTTCCCCTTCTCTGCGATCAGGCCAGCTCCGCAGATGCATCCAAGAAGGAAGGTCACTCCCAGCAAAGCATCGCCAGCTCCGCTTGGCTTGACTTGGCGTCCCTCTGAGCCATCTCTGCCAAAACCTCCGGGGCTGTCGTTCAGGGCGGGGAGGGGGGGAGTGCAGAGTTGCCTTACCAGCTGAGAAGCAGCATTATGAAACCCTCGATTTCAACAAATCAGTGGACAAACAACCAAGAGGCGAATCCAGTGGAAAGAACCCCAGAGCACCTGGCAGAGAGGCCCACCCGTGCGCAATTGGATCTCAGCAATCTAGCCCCAGGACCCTGGCGCTTCTCTTCCTTCTCTGTTGGCCAAAGTAACTCCTCCGCCAAGGAGACATCATAGCACCTCTCCTTTGCGCATCTTTCCTCTTTTGCAGAATATCCAGGCTTTGGGGTGCAGGCCTTTGGCAATCAGCCGACCCAGGCCTCCTTCCTTCAAGCAGCTGTGAAGACAACAGTGGCGGGACGGGGAGACAGAAAGAGCCAAAGGTTAATATTCTGACACATGTCCTCTTTTGACCAAGTCTCCAAAGCAGGAATTCCCTTGCCCATTTTTTAAGCCCATGGACACATTGTCACGACTTACTTTTGAAGGACTCTGCCTGGGATTCCACTATAGGTGTAGGACGGGGCTGTGAGGGGAAGACGGAGGGAGACTGTCGCTTTTAAGCAACGGCTGGAAAAGAAGAAAGTTGGGGGGACTTAAAGGCCCTTGGAGCCTCCCATAAGGAGCTGCCGTGGGGAATTGATACCGAACGGGAAATGCGGTATCTGTCCACTTCGGCTTCGGATCTGGATGACTCCAAATAACCTTCAGCATCGCTCCAGAGTTTTAAAAAGAATGTTCACGGCAATAATTCCTGGGGAGAGGCCACCCCCTCCGGACTTTCTCCAGAGCTAAGAGATCGGCTTCTCTTCGTGGGATATGGAATTTACACAGAAGTTGTAAGGAGACAAAGGGCCCGTTCGAATTACCGTGCACGCCTGCTTATTTAAAACGGTCGGATACCGATTTCTAATTTCCCCGTTTCCTTCTAGCGGCCACTCCTTTGAGGCACAGTCGGCTTCATTTAGCTAAGCCACAAGCCAGCCACTTCCTCTTAAGAGTGCAGCTGAACAAGCTCTCCATCCACAAACCATTTAGGCCTTATTGCTTTGCTGGACAACCTTGTACGCCTTCGTCAAAGTCCCGTTTGAAAGTCATTACAACGAGTCCCATCTTAAACACGGATCTCCGACTTAAACACTTCGAGGATGGCGACCCCTACGGTAAATGAAACCAGCCGTCCCACCTGCAGGGGCGACAGGGCAGGAGGCTTTTCTCCCCCTGGAGAAGTCGAAGCATAACGCAAGTGATTGCTCACGGCTTGGCGTGTACCACTCACCCCGGTTTCCGAAATCGCTCTTTTGCAATATTAAAGTTTTTAAAATGGTCCCCGCCTGCCTTCCCTCCCTCCCTCCTTTCCCCTTGTGCAGCGATAGAGCCAAAACGCGCATCTTTCATCCAGACAAGCAGCCCAGAAGAACAACGAGGGTGACTCTTTGTCGATCCAAAGAGAGTTACTTTCCCTCGCCCACCTAGTCCCCCCTCCCACCCCAGCAGCCTCTGGGTGTCTCCTCGTTTTTCCCTCCCCCAGCTGCGCCCCCCTCCACCTACCTGCGCTCCCAAAGCCCAAGGTGACGGTTGCGAGACTTTAATAAAAATCAGGGCGATCCGTCAAAGGTGGAAAAGTTTCTTCCCCCACAGCTGGGAAGAGAGATCTGTGCCTTGTCATCCTCTGGTGTTGCTGCCCGGCTTGTCCAGGACTGTAATCGGGAGGAAGCGACAGTTAATGAGGAATCCTTAATTTTCAGGCTGAGAAATGCCTAATAAACTTCTGGATAGCCGAAAGGGCTTTTTACCCAACTTCATTTCTCAGCCGTGCTTCAGTCTCCCCTGGCCTTAATGCCACTCACATGGCGAGCTGGCTTCCTATTGGAACAGGGCTCCGAAAGGCCGCCCTCTTACTGGTTGAGCGGCGGAGTAACGTCATCCATTTCTGGGCACACCCCCTTTTACCCTTGTGCAGGCCTGAAAGCGCCGGTGCCGCGTCCAGTTTGTGACCTCTCGGCTCCCGAGTGGATGCGGGAAAGGACACCTAGTTCGCTCCTCCGGCGGAGTCTCAGAGAGAGGACAAGGAAAGCACGCGTGGGCGGGGAGGGGCTGAGCCGTTGCTGCTGCAGTCCCAGGAAAAGGAGCAAACTGGGAACAAGGGGCTCTTTCGGTTCTCTCCTGCGAGGCACTGCTCAGTCAAAAAAGCCTTTGCTTCTGGCAAGAGGGGACGGGGGAAAGTTTGTAGCAAAGGCTTTTCTATAGCCATATCAAAATGTCGGCTTCCCCGTGAGCAAATGTAGATTCTCCATCTGGTCTTGCAGATCAGGCGGCGCCACTTACCGGCGTAGGAAACTGGGGAAAGAATGCACACGTGCAGTTTAGTAATCACGGATCCCGATGTTTAAATGTATTCGGTGGTGGAAGGCTATTCCATTGCAAGGTCTTGTATCTTAGTTTTGTTTTTTTTTAAACCAGCGTTAATGTACGAACTACGCAAACATGGACTTTAAATCCAAAAAGGCCTTAAATTTATTTCATCCAACTAAATACCCGAGAGATTGCAATACAGAGATTAATTCCGCAGTTCGAGTTGTACAAACGAATCCGATTCTAAGTACTCGGAAATGAATTCCACAATATTGGAAATGTGCCGTCAGGAATTTCTGCAGAACTTCTTTCCAGATTAGCTGAATTTGGACTTGAGGTACTTAACTTGCTTCTTCGGGGAATAGGCAATATAACAGAAATGATTTTGGATGTCTTACAACCCGACCTTCCCCAATGCATCGTTTAAAAGCCTCTCTTCTGAGTTTCAAGAACAGTCCCATCCACAGTTGGGTGGTTAATTTCGCCAGGCTTGATGATTTAATAAAATGAAAAATTTCTGTTGGCAGAAAGTGGGGCTTCAGTTCAACAGAACAGCTAAACTTTCTCACACACACATTATCCCTCTTTAAAAGCAGAAGGTAGGAGAGTAGGGATCCGGGCTACAAAGAAATGCAATACTGGAAAGTTGGAGACAGAATTTCAGCCAACCCGCGGCAGCTGCTCCTTCCTGAAAAAAATCCATTGAGTTGAATGGGATCGATTCTCGCGCAAGCACGCAGGGTTTCAATCCGAGTTTCCTTTTTCAAAGGGCAAGATTTCAAAAACCTAATAATTTAGCTTCGGCAGCGCTACAGATCTCTCAAAATGCTCCTTCTTTACGCTCGTCCGTCCACATCTCACTCATCCTGAATTGTTAAAAAAAATCCAAAGCAAAAAACAGACCGATGTACCCTCGCACATGCGTGTGCATAGAAAGCATTGCTTTGTGACTGAATATTATGAATCTTCGCATGCCCCCCTGCATGGATACAGGGCCGCCTTGATCATGAGGAAATTTAGCGTCTCCTAACACAAATCTAGTGCAGAACATTGTAGTGAAATGTTCCTGCAGCCTCCTGTCAGATGTGTGAGTTTAAAATATTATCTGCTCGGGTTTTTAAGGGAGCGATGGACACAGGCCCCGCTCCGCCGAGGTTTGAACGGCTCAAAGCCCTCTTGGTTTGCGCCGGCCCGGAGGATCCAGGTTCTGGATGGGAGCCAGCCTGAGGAGATGGCCGTCTGCTTACCTCGCAGAGTAGTTTCAAAAGGCGTTCCGTTCCCCTAGTCCGGTGTTTGGACAACAGCTGTTAGATTTAGAAATTGTGCAAGGGTGCCTTTTGGGGTGAGGTGGAAATGTTCTCCGAATGCGTTGGTGATGGCCAGTGCCAAATAAGATTATACCCCATTAAGTGAGATCGGGAAGCGAAGGTTCCTATTCGGCCAAGCTGGCTCGTGAACACCGGGAGGCTGCGTGTGTGTGTGTGTGTGTGTGTGTGTGTGTGTGTAGGATCTGGTTTACACACACATTGAGCCATAATGTTTTGCTTCGGCTTAAGATATTCTATAAACCGAGACCTGTGATTTGTGGCTTACCGTGCTATGCGAACCCAAGCAAATGTGACTCCTTCAGGAAGCCATGATTAGCGCGGTGTGTGAACCAGATCGTGTAAACGGTGTATGTAAGATTGGAGTGTTCTTTTCCTAAACTGTAGTGCTTTGAGTCTTTGGAGACAAGTAGAGTTAAAAGTTAAAGAAATCTATTAAAGATACTCTCTAACACTTCCGCTGCGACATTCATTATTCTATTGGTACCACATTCATTATTCTTTCAAAGTTCTGAAAGTTAGGATGCCTTTACGGGGATGTAACAAGTGGTCACACTTCCAAGTCAGACGCAATTCCCACCCAGCCAATCAACCGATTTCTTCAAATGTGATCTTTTTAAAGGTACAGGTGGATGGATTTTAGAGCCATTTATTTGAAAGTCCAATTTTCCATTGGCATACAATCCCAATGCACGATTATTCGAGTTCATTTGTCTTAATGGGATTTCTAATAAACACGATTAGCGAGTCAGTATATTGCAGCGTTGGATCTGGATCGGTTTAACGATTTAAATCCTATTTGACCTCAGAGCGGACTGGGTGAGCCTGCACCAGTCTCTCTCAGTCCAACCTGCTTCCGAAAACTGTTGTGCGACTGAAGGGAAGGGAGACCCCTCGGTAAGGTCTCTCGAGCTCTCAGAGGAAAATATGAACACAAATGCAAGCAGTAAATAAATAAACGATTAGCATCTGCCAGCATTTTGGCAGTTTACAGCCCACGCTAATGTAAACAAATCTCTGCTACGCTCCATATGTTAGCAACCTCTTTTTACGCGATGCAAAAGTGAAATGAACAGGAAAGCAGAACGAAATAGGTGTAGGAAATGGGGAGGAGCGGCGGAGCCGGAGCAATATTTAAAGTCATCGTTGTCCCATCCAGACTCTCAGCGGCTCTGATTCTGAATCCCAAAAGAGCTATCAGGCAAATTCCGGCGTCGAAGCACCGCCAGGATCGCGCAGCAGCCGCTGTCCTCCCAAATCAGACTAGAGGCTTGAGGGCAGAGGAACTGGAGTGCGAAGGGATGTCTTCACCAGCGTTTGGCCTCCTACAATTAAAACCGTCTCCCCCACTCTAGAAACCGCAGGTCAGGCCGGAGTTTTTCTTCCTTCCATTCTCGCAAACGCGCGGAGGAGCGAGAATCAAGTCCTGAAAGGCGCCGGAGGGGTCGGTGCATCCGCGGCCGGTTCCTCACACGGGGTTTCTAGCGTCCCACAGCCAACCGTGACTGTCGCGGCGTATCATCGTTAAAGAGGAGCGAGGCTTCTCCCTCTTTTAGCGCCACTCGGCCCCGGAACAAACCTGCAGGTGCAGAGCGGCCCAGAGTACGTTTATTCGGAAGTAAACACTGCGCTCAGTAGGGCTCCGAAGCAGGCCGGCCTTGCTTCCAGGCCCGTGAGCAGAAGTGGATCCCGGTGGCCGCTGGGAACCTTCCTGCCGCGGCAATAGAGGCCTCTCCGGAGGAAAGCCGGAAACGGAGCCAGCGTGTTGGCGAAGTAAGTGATTTCCTTTGGCCTCCGGGAAGTCTGAGGGTGGCAGGGAGGAGAAAGAGGCAAGAGGCGAAGAAGGCACTATTGAGGCAGCTTTTCACATGTTTACTGGGGAGAAGCTGGGCAGTACCCTTAGGTAAAGGGGTATAGGATTGCAACATCTATTCATCCCTTTTCCAGCCTGAGGTGTGGGGACAGTGTTCCCAATGGCCCATGGGAATTGTAGTCCCAAGTTAAAGGCATCAGTTTGAGGAAGGCTGATGGTAGCAGCAGCTGCAAGCGATCACTGCGTCCTTCAATACAAGACACCCATCTGGGCAAGGAAAGAAGGGGAGGCTCATCCAACATTGCTGGACCACCTTTGGAGACAGTACTTGGTTGGGTTATAAGTTAAGTCTCTGGGACTCTTCTCCCATCTTAATCCCTTCTCAGTTTTTGGATACTCCCGGTTAAGGAATAATGATAGGAAGGAAGGCCATTGCTTGCTTCAAAATTACTCTCCAGTCTCTGTTGATCCTGTAAACTCAGTCCTGTGTGACTACCAGATGGCTGGCCTGGGCTCCTGCTAGCCCTTATCTAATTCCTTCACACCAGCCACAAGCCATCTCATGACAAGCTTTTTTTCCCCCCAGTCACCCTGCCAGAGAAATCCATGCAATTCACCAAATACTTCATACCAAGTGTTGGACCTAGTGTGAAACTGAGCAGTAGCCTACAGGTATCTTGAGGAAATGTGGGTCCTCCATTCTGTTCTTTTGGGACTTGATTTGGAGAAAGGGCAATGACAGGGTGCCCCTCTGCTAAGAGATTTAGCATTGCAGCTGCACTACTGATGTCAGCCTGTTGAAGTCAAGTGGGAGATATCTTCATGTGCCAAGTTAGCATGCACAAAGCACACTTCCCTGAATGGGTGGAACTGGGTTCAAAGGAAAAATCTGAGAATACCCTGGAGTCCTATTCATTTTCCTCTGTTGAAGGCTCAGTTGCCTTTGGTGGACCCCTGATTCTTTGTTTGAGTTATGGTGACCTCCGCAAATAAAGGAAGGAGGGCTCAGCAAAGTTAATTTGAATAGATTTTCCATCTAAATAACAACTCAAGACAACTCATGTAGTTGGCAGCACCTAGCCAACCTTCGCTGATCTTGAAGAACTAAGTAGGTTTGGACCTGGTTAATACTTGATGGGAGACCATCAAGAACTTGCTGGGCTCTAGGCTAGACCCAGAAGTTGCCAAACTTCCTAAAGAAGGCAATGGCAAGCCAAGAAAAGTTCATAGATGTGTTCATGCAGTCACCAACCTGTTGCTCTACTGGACACAGATTTTATTTTTGACAGGTCTGTTCCCCTGATATACTGAATCACAAAGAAACCAACTATGTTTTAGATTAGTCTGTTGGTCAGCTGAGATTTCAATAATTAAGCCACAATTCATTTAATCATAGATGTTAATTGTGGTGTAAACATAGCCAGTGACTGATCAAATTATCATTTTCTGCAACAAACTCTTTAGGATAGAATAATCTGTCTTTTTACATACTTCTATTGTTTCTTTTTTACTTAAATTATTCAGTTTGAACAGTTTCTTTGTGATTCAGTATATCAGGGGAACAGGCCTGTCAAAAATAAAATCTGTGTCCAGTATATATAAAGACATAATAAAGAAGAATATGAAGACTGGCAACCTCCAGTCTTTTTTGACTTCAATTCCCATAAGCTCCAGCTAGCATAGCCAATGGCAAGGGATTATGGGAACATAACAATGTAGATTGTAAATCAAAATACCTGGAGGGTACCAGATTGCCAAGACTTTTTCTAGAGTCTTGTCTTTGTATAGTAAATAAAGTGGAATATTTGTATTTCAGTCTATTAAGGAACCTCATTCTAATCCCATTCAGAAATGGACCCTCCACTCTTTTTTACTGTACTTAAAAATATATATAACCCACTTTTCTGATGGAATAGAAAGCAATTCATAATAATTCTAAAGCTATAATAAAGCCACAAGTAAAACAAAATGTAGTCTTCTCATTTTCTGCAACAAAATATTTAAAGGTGGGGACTTTAAAAGATGTGTCTATGCCAACACATTGCACCAGCCCCTTTGAATATACTGCCAAAGTGAGAAGGGATTTGGGATCCAAATACTCATTTATTTAAGCGCAAGCTTTGGGTAAGTGAGGATGATTCAAACATAGACTACAGTTCTTTTCCCATTTACCAAGAAATAAGTTGAATTGAATTCAGTGGAATGGAATTTTGATTTGATCTGAACAAAATTGCACTGCCAGATTACAATCCTGATAGGCACCCTTTTCCTAATAATAAGCCCCACTGAAACTCTATAAGATCCAGACCACATCCCCACTATTGGTTTAAGTGCTATTCACTCCTCCTTGTGTTAGCAAAAGAGATTGCTATCACAAATGTGGTTGTCTGGAACATTGACTCCATCCTGGGTTTGTCACATTTGTAATGATTTTATGCAAAAATGTGTTGCCTTCACTGTTAGGTATGTTAAAACATCCTCTTCCCTTTTTCTCCAGCATTGTTACCCTTCTTTTTATTAACTAGTGGAAAATATACACAAATCTGAGTGCTGTAACAAGGAGGAACAGGGCTTCTGTGTCTTCCCTTAGTGGGTGACGATGATGATGATGATGATGATTTATTAAACTTGTATGCCTTCCATCCTAAGGGCTCTGAGAGGCTCATAATGATCAAACAAAGAAATTATTATTAGAAATATTTATTTCTCCCTTTCTGGTTCTTCAGTGCCATGCCTAATTGCTTTGTAAAACTATCCTTTCTTTGGGGTATGTTGCAGTGGTGATGGTTGCTTGTGTGCAGTGAATAGATGTGGATAGGGGAAAGAAAGAGAAGTTGTTGGATGAAGCAACATGGCATGTATACTGCTAAATATCCTAACAGTGTGATTTTAAAAAGTAGTGGGCAAGTGTGAACAGTAAGAGAGTAAATATCTAAGAGAAATGGCAATGGCAGATGTCAGTCAATGTTGCAAAGAAAGGGGGGTTGACTTCCCCAACAAATACACAATAAAGAGAGCATTTGTAAACAGTGGAGCCAGGATCCTCTTGCTGGTAGTGTAGATTGTCAGGAAAGAAATGCAATTTTGCACAGATCTAACTCGCTGTAGACAAATATGAGGGATTTTATCATATTCACACCTGAAGCTTAGTATTTTCTGAGAAAGTGTCAAAAAGAAGAAATAGGTCAGTAGTATCAGAAGTTACCATTTTTCGCATTTAAGTCTTCTTAAAAATGGGCACTATATATAAACTTTCAGGGATGAAAACATGACTCTTAAAATATTTGGAAGAAAAGAAACTGCCTAAGAAAAGAAACTGCCTAACCTTCATTTTTAGGAAACCTGGAAGGGGCAGAAAATCTAGCATGTCTCCTGATCTGGTGCTGCATAGATGAGATACAAAACCAATAAAGTTATCAAGAGGTGTGTAATCACCTCATACTTTTTTTCCTTCTAAATGTATCACTGGTACTTGGAAAGTACTTCTGAATATTCCCAACATTACCTGTTGACAAAACTTGCCATTATTTATATACTGGACTACATGGAAATGGCTTTTCAAAGAGAAAAAAGGTTGCTTCAAACCCCTCCAATGTTTAATTGAATTGAGAAATTACAACTAGTATGTTTTTATCTTTCCTTGATGGAATAACTCTGGAAAAAAGTCCACCACTTAGAGTGATCCTTGACCTTCAAGACCACAAGCCTAGGACGTAATCCTTCCTGTCCCCAGCTAGTCTCCAGTTTAGAATCCCATTTTAATTATTCATTAGAATGTGTTTCTAGTCATTACTACTATCCAAAACTGTTCTTAGGTTCCAGTGGCTTTAATAGTATCGTATTTAAAAGTATCTGATCTCTTCCGAATTATACTCCTAATGTCTCCAAGGTAAAGAAATTGGAATGCTAAAGCTAAAGAGTTCTAGTTGTGTAAACTGTCCAGAGGGATGATAATGAGAAAAAGCATGTTTGAGTTGCTCATCAGAGTGGAAAATATTGCTGAGTGGAAACTGAAGAAATCTGTCTTTACTATATTGGATGATTTTAAGCCAATCAGAGACAATGCATTCCTCCTATCATGGCTATTATGCAGATAAACATGATAGACTGTTCAATAATATGCCATATCACTATATAACCATGGTCAAACCACACTTGGCTAAGTGCACAACACATGCTAAACCATCAGTTGTACTTATGAAAAATAATTAATTGAAATGAGAATTGAATTAATACAATCAGCCACAAATAGGAGAGTCTTGAGTTCTTACTGTCGTATTTTTTCATTGCTTTCCAACCTCAGTTCCCCAGCTATAAAATGGGGACAATAGCCCAGGCCATCTAAGAGGAGATTCTCTTGAGAAAATGAATATTGCATCTGGCATAATCTATTGTTTATGCTTTGCATTATTATAAGTTTTGGAATAATAATTTTAAAAGACTTCAAAGGACATTTACCATTTGCATTCTTCTGACCTGGAGCTGGGAACTAGCTCTGAATGTAGATTTTAGATTTCTAGACTCATTCCAGATGTACGAATGACTTTGCTTTACCCCAGCATTTCTTCCACTCGGCTCCTTTTAATGCTCCTGGCAGAAATGATAATGAGAAAGTATTCCAGCAGGAGGAGCTGGTTTAGAAGCAAATGGATTTCATGGCAACTCCTGACTCCACATGACACCAAATAGCAATCCTCTGTGTTGGAAATTGCCTGCATGGCCATCTTCCCAAGATCAGGTCTTTATTGTGGGGAGGTTTCCTTGTTTCAGGAAAGAGATGCTAAGAATTCCCTGTCTTGTGCATGAATAAGCACGAGAGGAAGTGTACGTCCACTTCAGAAAACACACACAGGTTGCCGCCTGTCAAACCTGCATTTGGTTTTCTTTTTAAATATAGCTCTGTAGTTTGAAAAAGTAAAAAAAGCAAAACAAGAAAAAAGTACTGAGTTTAACCGTAATAAATGTATGAAATTTTGTAGCAATGGGAAAGAAAAGAGTTGAGGAAGATTTAATGTACATGAATCCTGAACCACATATTCTCATTCTGATTGGGAATGCAGCCTCTGGTGCAGAACAAGCTGCAGCACTTGTCTTTTTTCCAAACAGGAAAAGATATCTCAGAGTAAACATACTGGGCCTTCCAAGCATGAGCCAAGATTGCCAGCCTGCTTTGCCAATTCTTCTGGCACCTCACAAAACCCAAGGATCAGAGGCAGCACGGCACTCCATCCCAAAGTACAAGTTAGTGGTAAATTTTTAGTGTTGTGCCCAAAAGGAAGTGGAAAAGTAAGAACATAGTTTTTACAGGTTTTTTTGACACTTTGAGGATTGGTTCAGCACAACTTGGGCTCTTTGCTGGGCAAAATGGAGGCTGCTCTGCTCTCCTTTCTTTATCCCTGCAATCTTTGCTTTAAAAGAGGTTGATTGATTATGTGCCATCAAGGCGTTTTCGACTCCTAGCAACCACATAGATAGATTTTCTCCAAGACAATCTATCCCTAACCTGTTCTTTCAAGTCTCCCAATGGTGTATTCATCACCACTGTGACTGAGTCCATCCACCTTGCTGCTGGTCATCCTTTTCTTCTCTTTCCTTCCACCTTTCCCAGCATTAGAGCTTTCTCCAGAGATTAAAAGAGCTAGAGAGGGGTTATTTCAAAAAGGTATTGTAGAGAAAACTGTGAAAATATTCAGCTGAAACCTTGCAGGGTTAACGTCCTCTAAAGAATCTACTATTCTTTTTTTAATCTCACTCTGCCAAAAAATGAAGCATCTGCATACATTCTGATGCTTTTCCATTATGATCTCTGGACATTTTTAAAAAAAAGAACTTTGAAGGGACCCAGATTCATTTTAGTTTTAAATCACAAACTAGATATAAATTATGCCCTCTTCAAATCTTAAACTTGAACCAAATCATGACTTATTGGCAGAAGCCTAATGATGCAAGAACTGGAATATATTTGACAGACTTACTGAACAGTAAACTTTAAAAGATGGTCTTGTCTTTTAATCAATAAGGAAAATAAATCCTAACCAGAAGAATTTTGTTGAAACACTTTTCATAGAGATTGCACTTATTTTAGCTTCTTCAGTTTAGTACCATCTGCCAGAAGTGCAGTAGGTTCAACAAGCACAATCCAATAATATTCTTTAAAATGTGCACTAGATTCTATTGTAACATGCTGGAATTCAGTGATAGATGATTCAACATGGACAAGATTTCCTGCAATTAATTGATTCAACCCACTAGACTAGCTTTACTCACAGTCAGGTCTCCATTGATCATATGAGGCTGCGCAGCCTCTGAACATGTATTGGAAGAAGAGCTTCAGATTTTACATAAGAACAACTCCTCAATGTGGTACATGCAAACTTGAAAAAAATTGCTTTTAGGAATCAAATCCACCCCCACCATCATCATCATCAATCATCATCATCAACATTTTTCAGGCTCCTGTGAAAGAGCCCTGCTGGAATTGTGTCGTCCAACATCACAGCCAATCAGATACTTGTGCCAAATGCACAAGTGGGATATGAGGGTAATAAGCATCATGTCCAATAACTGCAGATTGTTTTTTCCTTCATGATTTTAAAAGCTCTCCTTTAAAGTTATTTCAGTTTGTGAACAGCACTAAATCTCTGCAGCAGCAGGTTTAACAATAATTGGCTAAAAGTATTTCTTTAGGGCTCATGCTAAATTTCTTACTTAGAATCCTGGTTTGGATAATTTTGAGGTGAAAAGATTCCAGCTATTTACTGTATCCAAATGCATATTTATAAATCGTTTGCCTTATTCCCCATCCATTACTTTCCCCCCCTAAAGTCAAGTCCAAAGATTTTACCTTCGTTAGGGCATTGCTCTTGCTTCTGATGATTATAGATGGTTTGTTTTCTTTACCATCTACAGTTCTGTAATATTGCAGCAAGCATAATGGTACAGAGCATTTCAGATATGGTTGCAACATAATATTTGTATAAATCTTTATGGATAAATTAGCTTTCATTTTTGGTCTCTTTGCTACTAGGCACTAAAATGGAACCCATCCTTTTCATAGGCGCTGCACACTGGACTAACACTGAAGTATCCAGCAGTTTCAGTATCCCTTTTTTCATCAGTCATGTTAGGATTACTGCACCTGCTTACGTCATTCACATTTTTATTTGTCCTCTTTCTCATTTCATGAAATGCTTCAAAAGGATCTTGCCAATTGTTGGTGTTTACCCATCCCTAAATCAAGTTAAAAAGTAGAAATCTGAATACAGGTATTTAGGAGGTCCGTTACTTAAAACTTTCTATTGTGATAACTTCATTTATTTCTGCTGTCTGCTGTACATTCAGTTACTGATCCATCCTTGTAATAATCTACCCTTGTAGATCATCATTCCTAAATTTTCTCAGGAGTATTTTGTAAGGGACTTTATTCCAAAAATGTTGAATGTCTTAGTCTACCAGATCATCCCTCTTCAGGAATATTTGTACTGAAAAAAATGGAAAGGGCATGGAAGTTTAAAAAAACAAAACAGGAGCTATTTTGATTTGTCCTTAGCAAGACCTGCCCTTTTATATCGTTAACAAAATTTTATAGCTGTTCAGTGCTTTCGGTTTGATTCCAAAAAGGTGCTTTGGAAGATCCAAGAATGTGAATGTAGAATTTGTCTGCACTCTTTAAAGCATGATGCCTTTTCTGAAATTGCATGGCACCTGAAGAGGGAAGCCCAGGATCTCATGAAAAGACACAGCTGTTTTAAAGATGACTCTTTAAAGCAGAGGTTCTACATTTGGGCTCCTGTGCACTCTTTTGAAATAAAATCCAAAGTATTTGCACAGACTTAATCATTTTTCCTTTAACATGTCTGTAAAATTTACTTGCAATTATTTCCTTGAGTTCTCTGTTTTTAAGAAGCCCTCTTAAAAATAATGCAACACTGATCACTTTCCAGTCCTCTGGTAGAAGCCAGCTTTAAGAATATGTTACTCATTTATTCATTTTGTTACAAGACCAGCAATTTCACACTGGAGTTCCTCAAGGCTTCTTAAAAGGAGACCTCCTGTACAAAGAGATTTCTTTTTTACTTTCCCTGTATTGCCATCACCATTTGCCTCTGTTCTGCAGATAGTTGATTCAGGTCTGAGTTTCTGTACAGGAGCTTCAGTACTGGAGATAGATGCAAACAATTTTTCAAACCTTTCTACTTTAAGTGACAGCAGCTCTCCAAGATCATACAAAAAGCCTTCCACTGCTCCTGGAGAGCATTTTTTGTTTAAAGACAAACCCCTGGAAATACCAGGGACCTGCAAACCATATATTCTGCCACTGAGATGTGGTCCCAAGGGATACTTAATGGCTTTTAGAAAAATACTTGTTTGAAAAATGTTAAACACTTGGAACAAGAAGAGTGAAACGTTTCAATAGGAAGACACTCTCCTATACAAACATCTTCTCTTGAATCAAATAGAAGAGTATCCACATTTGGATTCCTACATAGTAATTTAAGCAAAACTTAACTTTTAGCATCCTTGAAAAGACAACAGTGAACATTTGTCAGAAAATGACCCTGGCAGCAGTATTACACAGAGTAATTAGTCCCTAATGATACAGATCTGCTGTCAAATAAAGTTGCATAAAAAAAAAAATCTCACTAACCTTTCTCCAACTGTTATTGGCATCTGAAACATGTTCAGAACAGAAGAGATTAACACTTACTAGTAAGGGAAGAGATTACTATGCGCACAGTGTGAAAACTTTTCCCTAGGTTAATACTACCTACCGATTAAAGATGCTTATTTCTGCTTAAGGCACAAGTGTTTCAAACATCAAAGAATGTCACTTGCAACAATAGTTTCTAATTTGCTAATAAGCAATAAATGAAAACCAGTATGAGCTTAACTGAAAGAGCATGGAAAGAATGGCCCATGACGTGGAATGTATAGATACGAGAAAGATTGCTTTTGAACATTAATTTCCATCCTGAATTTTCTGTGCTTTCTTCTAAACGTGGGTTTCAACATTTTGTTTTTTATTCTAAATAATTGGATAACATTCAGTGTAATGTGAATGGGTATCTACTGTACTTGCCTCTCTTTATTCCCCTTTGTCCTTGTCTTACCAACCCTTTAACATATGCCTCGAGTTTGTTCCAGAGAGGCACCTATTTCTGCAGTGGGTTAAGTGCTATATTATCATGGTAGAAGATGGTGAATCTATTCTACTATGTCCGGACTTACATTTTAAGATTAAACTCAGCTTATTGGAAAACACTACTACAGGAGTTTACGAGAGTCTAAAGCATTACTACAAGGGGAAAATGAATCAATCATACCCTCATAGAAATCTGTATTTGAAGTAAAACACTGTTATATTGTGTAACAAAATGTCATTTAAAAAAAAAAATAGAATGCATATATCTACATAGAGTCTTAGGTCCTTCAGTAGCTTTTAAATTTAGTGGGTTTTAATTGTAGATAAATAAATGGACAGAATTTTTAAATTACATGGGGATTTCTCAAGATATGGTCTACTGTTTTTCAGTATATTTCATAACACAGTTCTAAAGGAGAACTACTAGTGTGCAGTATAAACTGTAAAAATAAATGTGAACTTCTTTCAATTACCAAGAGCAGAGAAGATTGTAATTTTCCACATATACAGAATCAGATAAATGGTTCGTTAAGAGGACTCATCAACTTAGAGAACAGACGAATAATTTGGAACTTCACCGGAACCAAGATTCTTAGAAAATATATTTGTTATGCAACATGATCTCTGTGGAGAATCTGTCATGTACAGAGATTATTCCCTCTCTTGAGTACATTTTTTCTCTATAGAATAAGTAACAAAGAAATCTAAGTGGTAAATTTCTTCGACATCCTCCTCAAAATAATCTAGATGTAAAAATTATACTCAGTCATGTAAAATCAGATTTGTATAAACTCACACTACTGCCAGTCGTCTTTTCAGATTTACAAAATCCAAAATGCTTAACTAAAACTGAAGATCATCAATTTACATTATCTTCAATAAGAGCTAGTTTAATATCACAAGTAAAACATGTAAAATAATGTATTAATGTATAATAATCAGGCAGAAATACTCATTATATTAAGCAGTGATAAATTAAAACTAATGCAGTAAGTTGAGCATTGATTAGTCCACTCTGGTATTTTGCAACACTGATTTTTCCATTTGAGTTTGTTGGAGAATCATCTCTTGTTTTCATTAAAAAAATTATACCCCATGCACATTTTATAAATTGCATTTATATGCATCTCCTTCAAGAAAACCCAAGAGGCCGCCCAGATCAGTGATTCTTAAAAACATAATTTAACAACCCCTCCCCCCATTGGTGACACTCTCAAAATGTTTCTATAACCTACTATTTTTTTAGTTCATCTGGAATTAATCATTCTGTCATTACTCTTAGTTTGCTATTTTTGAAGCATAACGTGAGCTGCTGATATATTTTTTAAAAAATTGAAAATATTACCCCAAAACAAAACATAGATCAATTCACAATGAAGGCCAACAAGTACAGTTGTTGCAATGCTTTGGATTCAGTTCCATACAATTGTTTTGGAGTGCATGGGGATCCAAATGTAGCAGTTGTTTGCAGTTCTTTAAACCAGCTGGTGCCCCAAAAAGATGTGGTGTTTTAAAGAGTTGCAGATAGATGTTACAATCATATCCCTCTGTGCTCCAAAGCACCTTTTTTGGAATTAAATCTGATGCACTAACAAGCAGTGCTGACATTTTAATCCAAATTATTGCAATTTGAGAATCGGGTGGCAAGCAAGTCAGCAATCAGTAATAGAAAAAATAGGAAATGACCATCTTCATTCTAAATATTCAGAAGCATATAACCAGGCAAACCTTTGCCTTTATACACAAATATAATTCTTTCTAAAGAAACCTGTTATATTCAAAGTATTTTGATTTATTTGGTAGCTGAGATTAAATTGTAACCCTTTGCTTAAAGAATTCTCCCATGGATGGGGGTGGCTGGGATGGGGAGGAACAGAGAAAAGATGGTGATGTTTACAGGTAGTTCTTTGGGTTATGACCATTTGCTCAGCGACCCTTCAAAGTTATGACGGTGAATGAATGGTATTTACAACTAGTCCTCAGAGTTCCAGCTGTCTCAGCATCCCCATGGTCACGACTGCAATCTGGGTGCTTGGTGCCCAGCTTGTGATTACATCACACTCAGTTTTGGTCACATGATCGTGATTTCCGATGTTCTCTGCTAGCTTCCCACAAGCAGTCAATGGGGAAGCCAGCAGAAAGTCAGAATCCGCGATCATGTGAGGTCCTCACTTAACAACCTGCACAGTCCTGGGGTTATGATGGCAACTGGTACTGCCAGAATTGCCATTGCTAAGCAATGCAGTCACATGACATGACACGTTACGACTGCATAGCTTAGTGATGGAAATTCCAGTCTCAATTGCCACTGTATTGCGAGGACTACCTGTATTTCTTCTCCCTGCCATTCTTAAAAAAAGCTTTCAGAAGGTTGGGTGTACTCCAAATCAGTACAGGCCTTGACATGCTTTACTGCAGGTGAGTGAATGTCATCTTAACTCTTCTGCAATAAGGACTTCCCTTGGATTCTGGACCTTTTTGTAAAGGGAAAGACCCCTTCTATTTGCAGAATGGCAAGTCTGGATACAATCCAGTTTGTTTTAGAGCTGGGTGAACTAAAGACAGACACTACGTGAGAATGAACCTTGGTAAGAATCCTGCAGTATAATTAATTGCTTGAACCACTTGAACATTGCATCGCAATATCGTGGAACACTCATCAAAGGTGAAGATTAAGATAAAGGCTAATAATGCCTTTTTGATATGTTCATCATTCTTATTACATTGCATCATACCTTTATTGCACTGTGGCTGTGAACAAAATACTGCAATCCTATTAGTGCTCTAATATCTACAAGTACACAGTTAAACTAGTATACTAAAAAATGTGATTTAGGTGCAAGTTGAATGCAAGAAAAGTTATTGGGAGTTGGGCGGCACACAAGTTTAGATGATGATGATGGACATTGCAGTACCTGGAGACAGCAGAATAGAAGAGAAAGAACTGGAGAAAATCACAAAACCTGCAAATAGAAGTAGAATGACTATGGCAAAAGAAAGCAAAGATACTACCAATAGTTGTAGGCGCCTTAGGTGCAATCACAAAACATCTGGAGCACCACTTGAAGACTGTCAGCATTGACAAAATCACCATCAGTCAATTGCAAAAGGCAGCTTTACTTGGAACAGCTTACATACTGCGACGATACCTTTAACACCATCTAACAACATCTGCCTATCCCAGGTCCTTGGGAAGGACTGGATAGATGGATAAAAATGCCAAATCCATTCTAAACATCTAGCTGACTATGTGACCAACCACCACAATAATAATAGGTTTAGCTTAAAACATTCCAAGTTTGAAAGACCAGTTCTGCATATTCTAAGCTTAGAACAAAATATTTATTTTATAATTACTATAAAAATAATGTCAAGAGGTATGTAGTAATGCAGGAAACAATGGGGAATTTTCTGTTAATAGCCAGAAAACTTAATGCCATGTACTGTGGTACTTCAATACAAAATTAGCTGCTTGCCACTGCCTCTGCCAATCAGGTGGTAAATAGGAGAAAAGTCTGAACTGCTGCATTTGGCTTTTATTCAGGCCTCCCCAAAACTCAGCAAAGCAAAATAACCAGCTTTACTACTAATAAATTGTGACTTTGTTCTAACAGTAAACTATTTCCTTCTAGATATATTTGTTAGACAAGTCTTTCAAGTATTGTACATAGAATTCCACATACCGATGTTTTAGGAAAAAAGTTTAAACTTATACATATTGCAAAAATTACACTGCAATCTGTTCTCTGAACACTTGATATGCATTGCAGGATTTAATTAACGGCTTTGATGTGGACATTTCTTATTTACTGTTTTTACATAGTTTTAACTTTTTGCAAAAATAGCCCTTTGAGACCATGTGAGAAAGGTGGGCCAGAAACCTTTTAAACGTTTAATAACATATAATTTTTTTTTTTAATGCTCCACGTATCAGCTTGGATTCTTTTTACACCACTGGAAAACCAGGGCACATAAGATATAAACCGAATACTGAAATTTTTGAAAAAACCCGATGTTCCAGTGACTTTGCATACACACAGTGTGCTTAAGTGCTGAACTTTATTTCCATGTCATACATATTTCACATAGAAAATTCTGAGAGAACAGATTTGTCACAAGCATTTGTCTTCAGTACAAAATCTTGCGATATATCCTAGCAACATTTTTATTATGGATAGGAAATGGATTAGATGTATCAAATGGCCGTGAATAAAATCCAATGGCCGTGTCCACATTGCTGAAGTCTTCTTGTGATGATATCAGCTTATCTCTTTCAGAGTAGTAGTTACTGTAGTGGCTTCTTCAGCTGTGCAGGTAGCTCCTTTATACCTACATAAATTGTATCTTTGGATCTCGAGGAGTGGTTGCAATGATGATTTCATGGCAGGTAACGGAAAAATTAGTTTTTGCAAATTAAAATATCTACTCCTGACAAATATCAATCTGTCCAAAAGAAACTGTGGCATATATATTAATAGAAAAACAGCCACTTTTACAAGCCTACAAAACGAATTTTTAAAAATGCAACTGGATTATCAGGTCAAAAAGGCCACTGAGGCTAACTCTGTCATCAGAATCAATACAGCAGTCATTTTCAATTTTCCGGGTGTTGAAGCTGGATGCTGACTGCACTAAGGCAAACATGCTTTCCTATTCCCAGAGTGAAGATGCTAGCAAAAGAAAGTCCATATGGCGTACTATTTCAAGCCCAAGTCATTTAAACTATCAGAGATCTCTGTGTTGACCTGTGCTGAGGTGCTAGCTGGTAAGATGTTCAGAAAAATGTCATACTGTTGGTCAATTCCAAGATAACTGTCACTCATAAGATACAATGTGTAGATGTATCTGAAAGAGAGAAAGGACATTGGTTTTCATTTCCAAATCAATCTTCTTTCAAAATAATAATTAAAAAACCCACCCTGTGTCATCTTACTTTCCAGGTGTTTCTGGGGTATAAAAAGCAACTGAGACCACATTCTGATTTCTGACATAGCCAACTCTTTTCAGAGCCACCAGGTCTTTTTTGTCGACTTCTCCTAGGATCACGAACCATCCCTCATCCTTGATCTTAGAGAATCGAGGGGCAACTGCTTTGGTATCTTGCTTACCCTGAAAGGAAGAAAATATAATTTAAGACTCTCACCTATATAAATGTATTCTTCATATTCAAATATAAAATGCATAAATGGCTGTTCTTCAGGAACACTGGCTATATTTGATGTGAGGAATAGTCAAGAGATACTACGAGACTGGAAAAGTACTTGTTACTCCAAGTTCTTAAAGACTGAATTCAAGAAATATATTACGTCAGTTTCTGAAAAAGCCATTTTTTCTATTAGTAAAAAATGATACAGTATGTTACCATTTTCATAGATTTCATAATATTTTAGAAGAATAGATAATTTGTATGCATAATTTGATGTATTGTTATTAAATGAGTATGTGATATAATTAGTTGTTTTATGTCAATTTACTATGTCAATTTTTTAGGGGTTTATTTTTTATTTTTCTTTTGTTTGTTTTGGTATCTAACTTAACTAATTGATTTGTTGGAGGTGTATTACTGTGTTTTAATTTGTTTCTGTATAATGTTTTCTCTGTGTTACTTTTTAAATATTGCAATAAAATTATTTTTAAAAATACATAAATGTGATACATGTACTGATTTACTCAGTTTACATTTCTGACACTATTTTTTGAAAACAGAATGAAAGAATGGGGCCAGATGAGGCAGACCCAATTTCTTTAACATTGTACAGCCATCACCTTTTGTACAACTGATGAAAACTAAAGTTGTTAACAGAAAAACATCAGCCATGTAACAGCAAAATATTAACCACATAAAACTGATTTGCTGAAAGTCTACTATGGTGACTCTAACATATACATTGGGAAAACCCCCATAAAATTGGATATTAAGGAATACTCTAAGATACGCTACCTTGGTGTAACCAATATGCAATCTGTGCAAGTTAATCTGGAGAACATATTCTTGATCTGCATGCAGTTTCATCCATTTTTTATCATCCCGTATGTTCATCGACAACATTGGAACAATCAGTTCCTTCTGTTCATGAACTGTATCGTCCCAACAACCTTTAATAATCATACTAACATCTATAACTGGCAAGTGGGACAAGTAATGCCAAGCCTGTGAAGAGAACAAATAGCAACAAGATAAACAAACCTTTCCAGTTATACCAACTTTATTAAAATATCATATTAAATTGAGCCCACACAGGCTTTTTTTCAGACAAAGATCTAGTTTGATAGATCATGATAGTCAGATAGAAAGACACATAGGCAATAGAACGTAGATCATTTCAAAATTCTTCCTTGGGTAAATCACATATAGGTAAGATTTCCCTACACTTCCACAAGAGTCAGTGGTACTTTAACATAACCCAAACAATTACAATCAATATTCTGTGCTTTGGCTGCTTCTGTGCAAGTAAACATGAAACTACTGAAGAGCACTATATATGCTTTACAAAAATTACTTTATATCCATTTTTGAAAATCACCTTACCTTTAGTGATTAAAGTATTTTTTCAGTTACTGAATTCTATTTATAATTATATTCTAAATTAACTCTTCCCAACATAATCCATGAGTGAATCACCAATTAATGATAAGGCAAATACAGAGAGTTCAGAGGATCATTTGAGATAATTATTCTAAAATTCAAATTCTTATGTAAAGTTATCCATACTTCCAAGTTGTTTTTTTTTTTTTTGCAATGAATTTTTAATATTAAG
This sequence comes from Liasis olivaceus, assembly GCA_030867105.1. Taxonomy (NCBI): domain Eukaryota; kingdom Metazoa; phylum Chordata; class Lepidosauria; order Squamata; family Pythonidae; genus Liasis; species Liasis olivaceus. Next base: position 228,035,537 of record CM061349.1, read on the forward strand.
TCTTCTTAAAAATAGCAATGATCACATGGACTATATTTTGTGATACTCTTGTAGATTAGTTGTCCCCTCAGTTCTTTACGTGTTTGATCAGGTGGAGCTATGCCGTGAACTGAATAAAGGCTAAAACCTAGTACAGGTAGTCCTTGAGTTACAGCCACTTGTTCGGTGACCATTCAAAATTATAATGGCGCTAAAAGAGGGGGACTTATGGCCGGTCCACGAAGTTGTGGCCATTGCAGCATCCCCGCGGTCATGTGATCACGATCCCGGCACTCAGGTGCTTGGCTCATGATTACGACATCGCAGCAAGCCACGTTCATGTGATTGCCATTTGCGACCTTCCCTGCTGGCATCCCATAAGCAGCTCAATGGGGAAGCTGGCAGGGAATGTTACAAGTTGCTCCCTTAAGTCACTCTGCCATGAGTGTATGTAGATCTCTCATTCTCCAATTCAACGTATAGAGGATGCCAACTCTCTGGCGTCCCATCATACTGCTTGCCTGTATACAATGGCAGGCAGCAGACGGGAGAAGGAGAGAGAGACCTGCCTTCACATCCTTTTGGACTCAGTTGCTGGTGGATGTGGCCCTGTTGTAAGAGCTGATTAGGTTCCTTTCAAAAGTGGTTTGCACTTTCTACAGATTTTTATTTAATTTGTTTACTGGTAGGTTTAGAAAGAAGTACATGAAAAATTAAGCCCAATTAACCCCAGCAAAGTATTTCTACCATTGTTGTTCAGTCGTTAAGTCGTGTCTGACTCTTCGTGACCCCATGAACCATATTGCGCCAGGCCTTCCTATCTTTCACTGCCTCCCTGAGTTTGCTCAGTGTCATGCTCATTGCTTCAGTGATGCTATCTAGCCATCTCATCCTCTGCCGTCCTCTTCTCCTTTTGCCTTCCATCTTTCCCAGCATCAGGGTCTTTTCCAAAGAGTCCTCTCTTCGCATTAGGTGACCAAAGTATCTGAGCTTGAGCTTCATTATCAATCCTTCCAATGAGCAATCAGAGTTGATTTCCTTTAAGATTGACTGGTTTGACCTCCTAGCAGTCCAGGGGACTCTTAAGAGTCTTCTCCAGCACCACAGTTCAAAGGCATCAATTCTTAGGCGCTCAGCCTTCTTTATGGTCCAGCTCTCACAGCCATACATTACTACTGGAAAAACCATAGCTTTGACTATGCGGATCTTTGTCGGCAAGGTGACGTCTCTGCTTTTTAATATGCTAATTTCTACCATAGTTTCCCTTTTAAAAGTATGTGGCAGGTATACACATGTAGCAGAGTGATCGATTCAAGAACAAAGTACAATAAAAGGTTTCCTGTGCTTGAACAGTGCTCACTTTCATTGCCAGGACATTTGAGCAGCTTCTTTTATGTTGTAGTAGAATGTATTTTTATTTACAGTTACGTGCATCTAGATGCGTAGTGTAAGCACAGTTTATGTTATTGACATATTAAAAAGACACATGAAAGATATGGATGCGCCACATACACAAAAGCTATTTTTGAAGAAACTGCTAAGACATTTCAATACCAGCCAAACATATTTATCTGAGGATTAATCTTCATCTATTGAATCAGACACGAACACTACCATGCATACAATTATTTAATTAGCAGCCAAATCCTCTGCCAGTCAGCTGCTGTTCCGGGCATACTGATGGGGAAGTAGATGCAAATCTCACAGTAGTACTGCTTTTTCTCATTACTACTGCAATTAGCACTTAAATTGATGCTTTAAACATACTAATTTCTGGAATAATTCAGGATTTGTATGTTACCTGAGATCGTCTCACTGCAGAGACGACACCAGATTGCTACGCAAATTGAAGCACTTTTGAGCCAAATAACCATCATCGTATCAGACGGAGCCAATTTGCATTTGGTTTTAAAGATAACAGAACGGCAATTTATGCAAATAAATTAAGTTAGTTTACTTCTGAGTTTTCCCTGAACTAATCACAACAATGTTCTAATTTTTCAACACATCTATAACTTGGACTGAAGTCAACATATATTACATTTGAAATCCGTGGTAAAGAATGGTTTTGTTTTTATTTAAATGTATTTCACTATTATGATCAATATGTGTGGCGCGTGTATGTATAAGCACCTCACCGTTTTATTCCCGTAGAATTTAAAGGGAGAATATTAGTTTCCTTTCCTAAAGAAATGCTATAGCAAAATCACCAGCATTATCTTACTTTCCAGGAGTTTTTGGGGTATAAAAAGCAACCAAGGCATGCACAATATAACTTACACACTGTTTGTGTGTATGGCAACTTATATGGCAATATGAAGCTCATTTTTTGTGGTGAGCCATTCATGTGTACTGACAAATGGGGACTAAATGGATGCCAGCATACACTACCCATTCTGCAGCGTCCCTTGTTGGCTCTAAAATGGCAGGGAATTCGAGATCTATTACAGGCAAAGATTCTTTGCCGATGAACATACTAGGATCTATTGTATCCTATTTCTGACATTATCTGATCCTTTTTAAATGAAGAAGTATATACTGGGAAATGGCAAGAAATGTAAAAAAAGCAGTAACACCAGAACCTGTCTTTTAAGATAGAGGGCATTTAATTTTTGAATACATTAAATGAAATAAAATGGAGCTGGTCAGATAATGGGCCTATAAGTAAAAAGCCCACATCCCAGTGGGTATGCTGTACTGTACAGCATGAACAATTTGACGACCTCTTTGACATTATAGCAATTACTCAGCATGGCACACACAAACAGTTAATGGATATCTTTGCAATCCACCTACAAGTGAGTGTGTGTGAACTTTTTGTCCAAAGCAATTATGTCTGGCTACGACCAATAAGTTTGAGTTCCAGCAAAGCAGAGTTTGGAGGGAGGGAGAATGGTTGGGCAGGAGGAAATTTATGCTGTAGAACAGATTGAACTGAGCTATTGCAAATCTTCTATGCAGCTCTATGAAAGATGATCAGCCATTGCATTTGTACCATGCAGTTTGATTCCCCAGTAATATTAAGAGGGATACATAGATAAATATTACCTGTGTAATGTGTGTGGAATTCAAATCATAATCTACAATGGAAGCAAAAATATTCTCTTTTCCATCACAAGCAGCTATTAGTTCAGGAAGGCATTCAATAGGCCCTTGGTAACCACCTTTCCTTTTCCCTTGGCTCCATTTCCTAGTAAAATAGAAAACATACTGTCAGTTGAGAACTAATTTCAGGAAGAAACAAAAACAAAAAATCAGAGATAAGAATATGAAATTGGGAAGACATTTTAAAAGAAAAAATGAAAAACCTATTTTAAGTATGGGTTGCCTTAGCCTTTCACAACAATAGTCTTTTGATTTACAATAGTCTTTTGATTTAATAAAATTAACATGGGAGACTGATTTTAAAACTGTCATGTTGCCTGCTCTATGTCTAAAAGAACTGTATTGAGAACTGTACCATAGCTCAAAGTCACAGATTATTAAGGAACTTGCCTCTTGCTTTAAACTGTAGATTAACTATAGATGAACAGTATAATGTACATTAACGTTATTGATTTAAGTTACGATTTAAAATTAATGAGATGATCTTTTTCATAGCTTACGTATTTTTATATAAGTTTATTAAAAGTTTTAAAAAGGAAGATAAAAACTAATACATAGTAATATAAACTAAGACGAAGAAAAGAAAAAGAAAGAAATCAGAAATAAAGCTAAAAGTGCAAGAAAGGAAAGAAGTAAAAGAAAAATAGAAAAGAAATAAAAAAGATACAAAGAAGTGTCTTCTGATCTTCTTTACAGCAGTTATAAGTACAATTATAAATTTACCTGTCACTTTAAGGTTACAACATGACTTTATTCTTTCTATAATCTATCCTGTCTAATCATCAAAACCATAAATCATAAGTCAATTTTTTCCTGTTTTATGTAAAAAGTCCTTAAGGGGTTTCCAGTCAGCAATGAACATAGATATTGTCTTTTCTCCGATCAAAGAATTTGGCCATCTCAGCAAGTTCCATCATCTTCACCAACCTTTCCTCCAATGTGGGCAGTGCACACACTGATTTAGAAGATTTTAACAATATACAATTGAGAGGTCTTTCTTTTGGGATTGATGGACAAACAGTTGGAAAAAAGTCATGGAACTTTGTTTTTATATATGATAACTGCAAAGAGATTATTGTATGCACAAAGATGGAAAGATTCGGCATATGGCATTTCATCGGCTTATGTAGCCATAACAAGAGTAGCGATATTTGATTTACACATACAGGTGAAACTCGAAAAATTAGAATATCGTGCAAATGTTCATTTATGTCAGTATGGCAACTCAAAAGGTGAAACCAATATATGAGATAGACGCATTACATGCAAAGCGAGATATGTCAAGCCTTACTTTGGTATAATTGTGATGATTATGGCGTACAGCTTATGAAAACCCCAAATTCACAATCTCAGAAAATTAGAATATTACATGACATCAATAACACAAGGATTGGAAATAGAACAATATCGGACCTCTGCAAAGTATAAGCATGTATATGTACTCAGTACTTGGTTTGGGCCCCTTTTGCAGCAATGACTGCCGCAATGCGGCGTGGCATGGATGCTATCAGCCTGTGGCACTGCTGAGGTGTTACGGAAGTCCAGGATGCTTCAATAGCGGCCTTCAGCTCCGCTGCATTGTTCGGTCTCATGTCCCTCATCTTTCTCTTGGCAATGCCCCATAGATTCTCTATGGGGTTCAGGTCAGGCGAGTTTGCTGGCCAATCAAGCACAGTAATCCCATGGTCATTGAACCAGGTTTTGGTCCTTTTGGCAGTGTGGGCAGGTGCCAGGTCCTGCTGGAAAATGAAGTCAGCATCCCCATAAAGCTCGTCTGTGGAAGGAAGCATGGTGCTCCAAAATCTCCTGGTAGACGGCTGCGTTGACCCTGGACTTAATGAAGCACAGTGGACCAACACCAGCAGATGACATGGCTCCCCAAATCAACACAGACTGTGGAAACTTGACACTGGACTTCAAGCATCGTGCATTGTGTGCCTCTCCATTCTTCCTCCAGACTCTGGGTCCTTGGTTCCCAAATGAGATGCAAAAGTTGCTCTCATCAGAAAAGAGGACTTTGGACCACTGGGCAACAGACCTGTTCTTTTTTTCTGTAGCCCAGGTAAGACGCTTCTGACGTTGTTTGTTGTTCAGGAGCGGCTTGACAAGAGGAATACGACATTTGAAGCCCATGTCCAGGATCCGTCTGTGTGTGGTGGCTCTTGATGCACTAACTCCAGCCTCAGTCCACTCCTTGTGAAAGTCCCCAACACTTTTGAATGGCCTTTTCCTGACAATCCTCTCCAGGCTGCAGTCATCCCTGCTGCTTGTGCACCTTTTTCTCCCACACTTTTCCCTTCCACATAACCTTCTATTGATGTGCTTTGATACAGCACTTTGGGAACATCCAACTTCTTTTGCAATTACCTTTTGGGGCTTTCCCTCCTTATGGAGGGTGTCAGTGATGGTTTTCTGCACAACTGTCAGGTCTGCAGTCTTTCCCATGCTTGTGATTCCTATTGAACCAGCCTGAGAGACCATTTAAAGGCTCAGGAACCCTTTGCAGGTGTTATGGATTCATTAGCTGATTAGAGTGGGACACTTTGAGCCTAGAATATTGAACCTTTTCACACTATTCTAATTTTCTGAGATTGTGAATTTGGGGTTTTCATAAGCTGTACGCCATAATCATCACAATTATACCAAAGTAAGGCTTGACATATCTCGCTTTGCATGTAATGTGTCTATCTCATATATTGGTTTCACCTTTTGAGTTGCCATACTGACATAAATGAACATTTGCACGATATTCTAATTTTTCGAGTTTCACCTGTATATAATCAGCAAATTGTATGGAAATACAAACAGTTTTTATCCAATGCTGGCTGTTTGCATTAAAATCTTAAGAGTGTCTTCCTTTTCCACTTAGCATTAGTTAAGTGTCTCTGAGTCAAATGTGATTCCTTCATAACTTTATGGACAAATGCTCTCCATCTGGACCTGTCCTTGATGACAAGCCAAAGCTTTTCCAAGTACATTCCAATGACATGTCCAACCTTGTCCATCTACCTTATCTGTTTGTCTTCTCCTTCTATCTCACTTAACCTTGACAAGCACACACTTCTCAATTTGCTCTCCTGGACATTCCAAAATGAATGCATGTAGGAGATCCACTACATAAGTTGAAGTTCGTTTATACAAATATGGATGCAGCTCATGAGAAGTGAACCAGACCAAGGGCTTATCTAGTCCAACATTCTGATTCACAACTGGCAACCAGATATTTATGGGAAACCAATATGCATGATGTGAGTGCAATAATACATTCTTGGTCCCATTCTCTAGCAACTCATGTTCATAGACGCTATCTCTGACATATCAGGTAATATGTAGCTATCATGATTGCTATCCTCTGATAGCTTTATTCTCCCTCAGTCTGTTTAATCTCTTTAAAAAATGTCTAATTTGGAAGACATTGCTACACTGGATATATCTTGGAGTACAAAACTTAACCAGATGATAAACGAAGAGGTATTTCCTTTTGTCTCTTTTTACTCTCTGACTATTCAACTTTATTGGAAGATTCTAGTCTCAGGAAAGGGATAAGAACCATTAGAAGACAAAATCTTCAAAGCATGTGAGTGACTGAGATATGAGTAACCTTAACGTTATACCACAACTTTCAACAACAAGAGCATGGAGAGACAGCAACAGTCTATTGTCCTATATTCCAATTGCACTGCAAAGACCAGCTTTATAAACAACTAGCTGTATACCTGAAAAGGTGAAGATGGTGATATTCTATGTTAGGTAAAGTAAGCAAAGAGGAGTCATGGATCCATCGTCCTTGAATCAGCATCTGTACCAAATTGGTAATATTTAGTGCTGTCACCAACCAGCCCTCATTTGCTGCAACATCCAGCATTGCCTAAATCAAGAAGAAAACTATTTTAATTATACAAATAAATGCCAAGTTCTTTTAAAATTCTAGATCCATATTTCTCTATTATTATGAGCAGCGATATGATTTTGAGCATACCAAAATTTTTACTGATGGAAAGAAGATATGTCATATACAACAGCAAAGGATGTCATAAATATAAATAAGTAAATAAATGGCAAAGGCAGCAACCTTTTAAGATGGCCGATTTCCTTAATATGAGAAATTATTCAGAAATTAATCAAATATTCTTTTAAGATGAGAAGCCATTGTTTTTTCACCCTGCCTAACTTGCCACAATATGAGACCTTTTTTTATCCAGACTGAGATGAGCTCAAGAGCTTGTTTACTATCTTGTTATAGTTTATTTTAAGGAAGGTATTATATCACTTCTGGCTTCACCCATGGCTTACTATCTGATTTTTAAAACCTGTGTTCCAGGTTTACTTTGTAGAAGAAAGCCACATGTGGAAACTTTTTTGGCATAAGGTTCTTTATGACTATTTACAAAGCACAACACTTGTATATCTGATTGTATACCTGCTATCCTTTCCTTCTGCTATATCAAGTTAGGAAATCAAAATTCTAGAAATCCAGTTCAGAATCTGGAGCTGTAACACTGTACAGGACCAAACTATCTCCTGTTAACAGCTTCCCCTAAGAACAATTTAGTGCATGCAGCGCTGAATGCGTAATTATAATTTAATGTATGTAATAAGAGATTGTGTCTTGATTCAGATGTAACCACCAGACGTCTGGCTAATCCTTCATTTGGCACTTTACTGTTTGGAAAACTTGAATTAAGGTGGGACTGCCAACAGAGTTATTTTCCACCCTAACACCACTGGTCTCCAGGACTGAAGAACTACATTGGCATGAGATGTAAATACATTGCCAATCCCACCTAGATGTTCTGTTTCCTTCAAGCAATACAGGAATATTCCATTTTTGATAACATTTGAATTAGGCCAAAGTTTATGATGAGTCTTTCAGTGCAAGCACAAAAGCTATGTGCATATTTTACTTTTTTTAAATAAAAAGAATAAGTGATCTCACATACCTTGGTTATGGGAGAAGTATATTCAGATCAATGAGAAAGTAGTTTCTGTATACACTTATCATCTTACATAATTAAACTAAATTCATCTGAATATAGATGAGAGACAACAGAATTAGCTTTATGGAGATCCTTCGTTATAGAGTAATACCAACCATAGGAGCCAGACATTTGTGAACTTTCTGGGAGATTATTTTGTGTATCCTGCCAATATCTGATAATCATCTTATTGGAACACATAACAAGGTCTATTTTTAGGTTCTGGAATCTCTGCTCTGGGAAATATGTTTATCTCTGTTATCATTCCACCCAAGGGCTCTTATAATCTCAGATTCCACACAAGATACCAAGTGAGCAATGAAGTCCTTAGATGGGGGAGGACAAGAGAAAATGTCAATAATGCAGCTACCGTTGTTCCCTCCTTGGTACTTGCGGGATAATCTAGCAGGTGACAAGCTGCAACTTCAGCTTCATCATCCATCAAAGATTCTGAAATCATTAGTTGCACAGTACCTGGCAATTCCTTCCACCAGTCCTTCCACTAGTACCCCTTTATTGCAAATAAGGAGAGGACATGGTGACAATTTCAGTTGCAGGTGTTCTTGTATTTTTATTTTTTTTATATTGATCATTTTTTAAGCTGCCCTGAGTGCCTTACACTGAGACAAAAAGGAGAGTTTAAATAATGAAATGTAATATGCACAAGTTATTATTTCACAGGAGACCTCATGTTCTGGAATGCACCCACCATTTGTGTTTGGTCTCTCTTGGAAAGTTTTGTGACTATTAAATAAACATACACACACACACACACACACATTAACCTTCACAGTAGAGGTAGATAGCCTGTTTTTTTTTTTGCTTGTTTCTGCAATCATTAAAAAAAAACCACTCAAGTTTTCTTTCTTATCAGTTGAATTTTGACAAATACTACTAAAAACGGGTAGCTCAGCAAAATCCGCACCATTCCTATTTAACAGCAAAGGATGGACCTTAAGGAAATGTATATTATTTCCAAGATAGGAAAGGTGACCACTAAAGTATTCCTGGGAAACTATGAAAACACTGAGAATACTGGAAAGATTATTTTTAATAAAAGAATCTAGGGTTGGGGTTCGTTTTTCTGTTTTTAAACGGGGCATTTACTCTGCAGTTTGATGCTAGAATGTATTTCAAACTTCTCACACGGCCCACTAGAGGAATGCTTAGCTGTCTATATTAGCCTGTACATTTAATCAAATGTTTTACAGACAAACAAAAGGCTGCATTTACTTAAGGCAAACTAAACAGTGGAATCTTCTTTAAACAACGGAGCTGTTTACACATGCAGCACTATTTCAATTAAATTACACTGATCCTGGAGAAATGTAGAGTTTAAAAAAGTACACAAAGCTGGTTTCAGTTATGTGGGAGAGGCTCAGTTTAAAAATGATAACTTATCCTTTCCATTTGGACTGAGGAAAATAATTAAAATGTTGAGATACTGTATATCTATCTGTCTGTCTGTCTATCTTCAATACTGTTTTAAAAACGTTTCCTAAAGTTGAATGTAAAACATGTCATAAAAAAAGAAAAAGAAAATGATGTATTTTATCAAATGACAGTGTGACCAAAAAAAAAAAAAAAAAAAAATCCCCAGAAGAACAAATAGTTCGCAAATTTCCAATCTCTCTGTTCCATATTCCAGTGTTTCTCAACCTCAGCAACTTTAAGCTGTGTGGACTTCAAGTCCCAGAATTCCCCAGCCAGCACCAGAGGTTGGGAAACACTGCTCTATTCTCTACTTGCATACGGGTTACACTCTGAGCACAGCAAGTGGCGTTCACTGGTCAGAGGCAGTAATTTTAGAATTCCTCAACAAAAAGGTAGCTGAGCCAAAAAGGTAACTGAGCACACACTGATATGCCACAGACTCTGTACTGACTCCCTGCAGCCTTTGGGGCTTTACATTTATATACTGCAAGATAACTTCCTTTCTCTACCTCACAACTGACATCTTTGGTTTGCATATATATGGGACAGGTTTCCTACTGCCACAGTAGGTCACAGGGCTCACATGGGATGAATCCTCTGCCCAGACACGATAGAGGTTTACATGTACATTCTTTTCCAGGAGCCTATTCAGTTGTGCACTTATCCAACAGTTCAGAAATACATCCAGCTGTCATACAGACTTGTATTTCACTCTCATGCTTATAGACTATCTAATATATATTCTACATTTTTTGAAAACAGCATTCGAGCCATACTTCCAGTAGTCAGTGTGTTCTTCTATTTTCTATTGTTTGTCCTAAACTATACTTCCCCTTTTATTTATTTTTTTCAGTGTTTGCCACTTTTGTTAGTTAACTATTATCCCATTTATTGCCTGCTCAGAAATCTATGTATAGCAGCAATCTTAATGACAAAAAATGGGTAGCATGTGATGAGGAATGTGGTTAGTTTTTTTTCAATGTATTCTACTGCTACTTTTGTATTGTATCAATGAAGTAGATTTAGGCACAAAAGACTAAGGAGCTGAGCAAGCAATTCTGCATTCCACTAAGTATTAAAGTTTGTTGTAGGATGCTCTGGCATCCACAAAGCTAGGCAGAAACTGACAGCAATTTATTCATATTGAATCAAGAACAGCAAAGATGTTAGCCTGTGTGCCACATTATGCCCAAGGCCAATACACCAAATATTCTTTCCTTATTTTATGCTTTCTTACCCATCGTATTTATTCATTGCATCTATCCTGGTAATTCAAGAGACGGATATTTGTGTAAAAATCAAATCCATGGTAGGGCTGCATTCTTCCATTTGTTGCTTGGAAATCTACTCACATTTTTCATTCATTAACTAAGTGCAGAATGTACAGATCCTTGACACTTCAATGGAAATGGAAATTGCAGCAATACTCAGTGGGGCAAACTGAGTAATTTTATCAACCATATGTACTGTATACCAGAAGCAAATAAACTAAGATCCTTGTTTTGGAATTACTAGTTCTGAATAAGCAGTGATCACAAAAACAGGGTTAAATGGTGCTTAGGTGTCAAAAATCCAACCCATTATTATTCTCTGGGCAAGGAGGAGGTTTCTTCCTTTTAATAAAAAGTGCCCTTTGCTTTCTTTCCTTTTATTCTATATTTTCCATGTTTAACTTACATTTTGTAGGATTAGGTGGAACCAGCAGAGTGACCCTGTACAGAGAGGAATCTACTGTACAAACCATTGCTCAACCACAAGAATGGAGAACAGCAATAAAACCCTTATAGGAACACCAATCTGAAGTGGGAAACACTTCAACAAAGATGGGTTCTTGTTGGATTTATTATTCAATAGTGGTACTGATTTGGAATATGTGGCAGGGAGATCAAAGTGCAGAATAATGAAGAAAGGAGAAATGGAGCAAGGCTGAACCAAGACTTTGCCAACTGTTAGTCACCCAGAGTCAATGTAGTGAGATGGGTAGCCATATAAATGGAACAACAACAACTCTAGAGTAGGCACACTGTAAGCATTCCATTTGTAAGGCAGAACTTTATTTTGACATAGAACAGACTCAATTCTTTAACACTGCTGTTATTTTTTTAGTTTCTACTATTTTCATGGAGGATTAATTAAGTCAAAAGAAATTCAAATCCTGAATTTTAATCAGGTTTTATTTTAAGTTTTGATAAAGCCTTTAAATTCATTTCAGGTGAAAGGCGGCAGAGAAGTTTAGGAAAATGAAATTAAATTAGAATTTCCTACTGCACATTTATTTTTATTATGGAAGATGCTTTAACAAAGATCAACCTAGCCATTAAACCACATTAGGCAGCTTCAGATGAAACAGATGATAAATTCAGGAAATAGTTATATTCCTGCATATTTTATTTAAGCACAGCAACAGAGAATGAAATACAGTTTTCCACAAGAGAATGGTCTTTCATTGATTCTATCAGTTAGGATGATATGTAAATTTTAATTAAGAAAGTATAGCAATTTAAGTTTATTACATAAATGGGTATATTTTGAAAATACACATTATTTGTCATAGGACTTAGTTTCTTGTCTGTAACTGAAGTTCTTCAAGTGTTCATCTGTGAATTTACATACAAATTATGCATTGTTGCAAAGCTGATTCCAAATCTTTTGCTGGTTACAGAATTCCTGGCAGGAACCAAGTCCTGCAGACCTATCAAACATAACTAGGAACAGCTCACATTAAACCCCTGAGTCCCTGAGAGTAACAGAGCAAAGTACATAAGGAACCTACAGGTCACATGACTCCACGCACATTAAGGGGGCAGGTTGTATGAATTCACAGGTGTCCACTGAAGATAGATCTGTAGTCATAAGATAACCAAGAAAGGATTACTATTCCAAAAACTGTGACTGGGAGAGGAAGTCCAGTTGTAGTTTTGAGTGAAAGGAAAGCTCAAGTGCCTGGGATAGCTCAATAGCTCAGTGAAGGAAAGCTGCAAATATTGCTCTCTTCTAGAACATGCACAGGTCTGAAGGAAGTTCTGTTGCCCTGCCATTTCATAATAAAACTTCCTCTTCCATTTAGCCAAATGTTGGGAAGATAGATGCAATCCTTTAGATAGACTTTGGAAGGTCAAAAATAGGTGCTGGACCCTTTGGGATGAAGCTGGAGCAGACAAGAGCTCTTTGGACATCACAAGAATGAAGTAATCTCTCAACTAGTTTTGAGGGACTAGCAAACAATGGTAAGCAATATAAAGTCCTGAACCAGGCATAGAGACCAGTTCTTGAAGAAAAGAGGTATTTGGATGAAGTACTATTTTATTCCTATGAAAAATAGTGAAGGGAGAATCCCTACAAAAGGAACATAACTCCTCTTTGATGAGTCAACGTTACAGCTACTAAAAATGCCATCTTTCATGACAGTTGGTGAATAAGAATGATAGCCACTGACTCAAAAGGCTTTACCATCAACATGGAGAGAATGAAGGATAGACTCTAGGCATGGACCAATAGAATTACTGGCAGATACAGGCAAGCAAGGCTTTTCATGAAGTGCTTTTCCAGTTAATTAGAAAAAAGGGGGATACAATCCCTTGAAGGGTAGAAGGAAAACATGGTGGCAAGGTGTACTCTTATGGAAGACAGCACCAAACCATGCTGTTTCAAGTGTAAAAGGAATGCCAAAATATGATGAACTTGATATTGCAGGTGATGGTTATTTCTGTAAAAGTGTTCTTCATGTGCAAATTCCCCAAAGATTGTCTACTTAACAGCATAAGAAGCCCTTATGGATAGCTTTTGAGAAACCCAGAGGACCTCTCCTACTTTGATTTTAAGCTGAGATCGAATAAAGTCCTCCAAGCTGTAAAATGGAGTGAATCAAGAATTGAGTGTTAGAACTGCTCCTGCTGATTAAACTATCAGGATAGTTCAGGAGACAGTAGTACTTCTTGTGACTGAGATGCAGCAAAGGAATGAACTATAGTTGTGAAACAAATCACAGGGTGAATCACGCAGTTCCCCTCTGATTTTGCTTGTTGGAAGCTAGCTGGGAAGGTTGCAAATGATGATCACATGACCCCTGGATGCTGCAATTGTTGTAAATATATGCCAGTTGCCAAGCACCCAAATTTGATCATGTGACTGTGGGGACACTGTGATGGTCATAAGTACAAGGACTGGTTGCAAGTCCAGGACTGCCTGTAGAAGAGATTTCTTCCAATAGAACAGAAAGGTGCAGCCTTAGAGACTGGGGATTTATTTTGCCTTTTCTGAAGAAGCTTTGGGATTGAAGGTGTTCTGAGATGGAAAAATATTGATTTTGGGTGGCTCCAGTGGGATCCAATGAGGGCCATAGCTGGAAGATGTAGTCTTTATTAAAAAAACAGGACAATGTGATGCCTGTCATTTGGCAAATGGGATAAAACCTGTTCTCACAAATGTGGTAAAATTATTCCACCATATGTCCCTTGTAGTTGGCAATGCAAAGAGAAAGCACCCTAAAGAATATAGCTTATGATTTCAATCTTCCTGCCTTCCTTATCCATGGGCATGGAATGTTGTTAATGGTAGAAACCTGATGGTGAATTGAAAGGTGTATGTTTAAATAAGAATCAGTAGCTCTCCTCTCTGACTCTACAAAAAATCTCCATGCCACAGGAGGTCATGCCACAATAGTCAGAGGTTCTTGTTTTCTTCAGGAATTTAGGGAACTTGGGAATTAGGACTGGAGAAGTAATGGGATCTTGCATATCTTGCACTTGAACTGGGTTCACCACATTCTGTTGTGGTTGTTGAACTTCCAGACTAAAAGATCTACCATTCAGCAAATCTGCTCCCTTTAAGAACAGAGCCTTTCAAAAAGAGAGCTAGATGTCTAAATTCCAATCTAAGTTTTGGGCAATGAGATAGACTGAGAAGCTCAGGGGATGTGAAAGATGCAGTCTAACCTAACTATGAAGGAGATGAAGATCTTTGAAGGAGGGGCTATGCAAGGTTAGAGCTTAGATCAGTGTTGTCCAAACTTGGCCACTTTAAGATGAGTAGACTTCAACTCCCAGAATTCCCCAGCCAGCATGGCTGGCTGAGGAATTCTGAGAGTTGAAGTCCACTCATCTTAAAGTGGCCGATGGCTGGTGTGGGTCTTCCGGGCTGTGTGGCCATGTTCTGGAAGTTTTGTTTCCTAATGTTTCGCCAGCATAAAGTGGCAAAGTTTGGACAACACTGGCTTAGATGTAAGGCCTGCCTTGAAGGGGTGTGAAGGGCAAAAATATCCTGGAGATGAAAAAGCTGCAGCATAAAAATTTGCCGCTTGGGGCTTGTCTTGGAAAACAATTATAGTTAGGTGGAAAATTCTGTTTAGAAGAGAAAGATAATATAGAGCTGACAGCCAGTATGCATAGCTGTCTGCATCACCATGCTGTGAGCTGCCTCAAGAATTATGTCCCAGCTGGGACTGTGGTAAGATTGATTGTGCAAAGCTCAGTGCTGGAAGAGAGTAAAGCTGCAGTTACTGTGCTAGAAGAGAGTAAAGCACCCTTGGGATGCCACAGCAAACTCACAGGGGCACCATGGGTTATTTTAAATTTTTGAGTAAAACACAGCGATACTCAAAATCTGTTAGTCACCATGCAAACTACTAGCTTGCGGTTGTTACAGCTTTGGCCTTTAGGTGCACTGTGAAAAAAATTACTGAGACACTAAGGATGGTGTGAACCGAGAAATTTGGGGAACATCTGGAGTAAAGGTTGGCACACAGAACCCATGGCAATTCTGAAGAGCAGGGAGGTCATGAGGATACTAACTTTGAATCCAACAAACTGAAATGAAGGTGGATGAGAGTTTTGAATCTCTACCTACAAAATTGAGTTCTGAGTCTGAGAAGGAGCTACGTAAGACTGGATGATCCAGATCAGTGATGCCAAACAATGACAGAACTGATGGTACTAGAGATGGAGAAGGCAACAAGAGAAGGACTTGAAACTGTTGGAACTGTTATTGGAGAGATCACTCATCATTTATCATTTCTCTTCTTTTTATTGGGATTGAGTGGGGTAGGGCTTTCAGAAGGTTTTGGCTGTTTCTCAAGCAAACTTCTGTGCCAATGGCATTTTGGCCATGGCCATCCTACAGGCAATGGGGAATCTAAGCTTGCTTGAGAAGAAGTGACAATGTTCCAAGGATGTGGGAATTTGTGAGATGTGGTAGGAGCACTGAAGGAAAACCAAAAAAAAAAAAACCTACAATAGCTTTGGAGGCCACCACTCTCAGAATTCACTTGCAATTGGAACCAAAGATTCTTAGGCTGTTAATGCTTACCTAAGGCAGAAAAAAAGAATGTCTCCACCCAGTAGGGAAGGTCTGCATCTTCAATGTTGGCATTTGTGGAATGGGGCTTTTACGACCTTACGATCAAGGCCAGAAAGCTTGTAAGAGGGACTTTAATGCCTTGTCTGCAATTTTTCAGAGAGGGAAAAAAACCCCAAAGATAGAAAAGACATTGAGACAGAAAAATTCCTCCAAGAATTCTGTAAACTCTAGAAGGTTCAAAATGGTCTCTCTATAGATGCACAATCCATGTGTGTGAATCAGAGACACCACAATGAAGAACGTACTTCAAATGTATCTCTGAGGCATATTTACTGTTAGCCTGTTCTACATTTTGTTGTTCCAGATAATCAATCCACACATCCTGATCTATCAGTTATATCTTGAATTATGAGAAAATCTGTGGGAAGGAGCAAAATAGGAACAAAACAGCATGGGGAAACCTCAAATATTCTGCTGACTGCATAAGCTATAATAATGCAGAATTGATTTGCAGTTTGCTCAGTAAGGGCCAGTTCAAACAAAATTCTTGAATTCTAGAATTCTGAGGGAACAAAGGTTCATTGAGGAAACAGAGCTTTTTCGTTTTATATGTGGCAGTTATCCATTACATTTTAAAGATGGTAATTTATTTTATGAAATATTTTACAAAATAAGGGAATCTGCTCACAGACATGATAGAATTGTCCAATAATTGATTCTGCAAAAAACAAAAATATGATTTCATAAACTTAAAAACATGCCAAGTTCAAATCCATTTCTAAGATCATGCCCAATTTTTTAAAGTACAAATAAAATTTAAAATTATTTCATCCAACTAAATTGGCATTCCTTGGAGGGTTATGGTCCATTTTGTCACAACATTCAATATTGTGTAAATAACTTAGAACTGAAAGCGTATTTTCAAGAATTCTGTTCAATGGCAACAGTTGTTCACAGTAACTTTCTGCTGAACTTTTAGCCCCATAAGGTTAGCATTCAGGAAGCTCAGCTGCTATCTAACAAACTTAATTAATCAAAAAGTCATTTCCGAGCAGTAACTATGAGTAAAAGTGCTTCAAGTATGCTAGCAAGCCTACAAGTTAATCAAAATGCTAATGCAGTACAAATTAAAGTTGTGATTAACATTTCACAGTAGCTGCTTAAGTGAATTGATCACACAAATGGGTTAAGCATTAGTCATTTCCTCCAGCACCAACTGGGAAAAAGGTTTGTCATGAGTTTAGGAGGAAGGAGTAAATTGTACTTCAGGAGAACCATATCATCAAACTGTCACCAAATATATTACCATGCAACAGTTCTTATGGCTACCTGGAGTGTTCAAAAACAAACATGTAAAAATCACAAGCATTGAAAATGAATTCTTCATTTGAGGGCAGGTAGAAAGTACTCAACTAGTACCTATAAGGTTGTTTCTTTTTTATTTTTATTTACTGTATTTATATCCTGCTGTAATCAACATAGGCATGTTCATTTATGGTTATGCTACACTGAAAAATATTCATATTTATCTCCCTTTTAAAAAAATATTAACCCCACCTAGTATATCCACTCATGAAAATATTTGGAAATATCTGTGATGCCAGTATCCTCATCATCATCACTATCTCCATCATATGCCAATGTATCAGAACAAATACATTTGAATAAAGTCAGAGTTCCCATTTCTTGCCAGTTTTCCCAAGACCTTTGTGCCACATTGCAGGTTGCATAGGTGGTTCCTCCAAATCTGGGGGCAACTTTTCTGAAGGCAATTGTCAAAATGAGCTCAACTGAATAGCTGGAATGTCAATAGTTAGGCCCAGCTCTATCCTGAACAAATGAAAAGTGCATTTTGCTTGAACAATTCTGCATTTAGGTAAAAGTCATTCTAAAAACAACTATGGGACCTACAAAGCACCCAAACCATTGTTGTAAATGTGTTTATTCTGTAGTACATCAGCATTCATTTTATTTTATTTACTTTTAATTAAAAGTATTTAAAATAATAAAGACAAACAGAAAAGTGAACCTGACAGGTAACAAGGGAGATAACAACAAACAGAATCATGTCTTTGGCTACCATACTGTTCACCCTTGAACTAGTTGTAGTACTTTACAAATCTACTCCTAAAGAAGGGAAAGAAAAGGATAAAATGTGTGCTTTAAAGAAAGGAGGAGTTAGTAATTTTTAGACTATCATTAGGGGAGAAGTATGTAATCTTTTAAACAATCATTTTATGTGAGAAACACAACATATAACCCAGCCTTCTCCAACATGGGCATCCTCTAGAGCAGTGTTTCTCAAACTTGGCAACTTTAAGGCATGTGGACTTCAATTCCCAGAATTCCCCAGCTAGCATGCTGGCTGGGGAATTCTGGGAATTGAAGTCCACATGCCTTAAAATTGCTAAGTTTGAGAAACACTGCTCTAGAGGTATATACCAATTCCCAGATTTCTCAGCAACGGCTCTGCTAGTTGGAGAAATTTTGCAAGCTGAAGTCCGCATATGTGGAAGGTGTCCAAATTAAGAAAGAATGTGTAAACATTTCCAACAAATGAAAGATTTAAAATAGGACCATTACAACTGCATGTTCAAAATAATATGAATCTGAAACTTTCCTGAAATGACTAGCTACCCAAAGGGTGCTTTGTATAAAGTGAATGGAGCTACTGACAGTAGGGGACATTTTTGTTGAGTTCCATAAACTCTATCCTGCCTAAAATTAACCAGAGATTCCCCAGTATTTCTCAAAACTACAAGGACTGACTCCTTCATGTAACTCAGATGCATGTCATAATATGATGGAATGTATCTACGAAGAGGAGGGTAATGTGAGAGATCAAGGCTATCAGGAAGGAGGGGGTGGTTTCCAGGAAGGGAAAGGAGACAAAAGACAATACAGTCGGCAGGGGGAGTGTGGGAAGCGAAAGAAGTTCAGGATAGCCATTCCCTAGAAACACCCAGGGTATATGCACTTATTGCAGTAGTATAGATTTAGTCTGGCAACATTCTGTCTATAAGATATAAGTAAATAAAGGAACATTATTCAACTGGACTGTTTCACCATTGTTCTTGGGCTGGGCCCAACACATAAGCACCAACCATCAGGAATCATCACTTACCAACTGCTCGTTCAGTGACTGTTTGAAGTTATGACAGCACTGAAAAAGGAGATTTATGACCAGTCCTTGAACTTGCAGCTGTTGCAGCATCCCTGTGGTCACGTGATTGCAATTCAGGTGCTTGGCAACTGGCATGCATTTATGATGGTTGCAGTATCCCGCAGTTACGTAATTGCCATTTGTGGCCTTCACAGCCAGCTTCCAACAAGCAAAGTCAATGGGGAAGCTGGCAGGAAGTCTCAAGTTGCAGTCACGTGTTGTCATGTTTAATGACTGTGGTGATTCACTTAACTACTGCAGCTGGAACTGATATTGTAAGTTGGACACAGTCATGTGGTTCACTTTACAACCCTGTTGCTTAGCGACGGAGTTGCTGGTCCCAACTGTGGTTGGTAAATGAGGACTATCTGTAATATTTCAACACACTGCTTACGACTGTCATGCTAGTAAAAGAAGAAACGTCAACACTGCAGAATCCTGACACTTGGGAATGGAATACTGGAAAGGAAGGTTTTTCAATAACAGTCATGCCAATACAGTATCCAACAACGGAGACTTCTGTACTAGAGGAAGAAAATTAGTTTTTTGGCCTTGTAAAAAGCTATTCGAATAAAGTGGCTGGGCTATGTTTTTGACAATTTAATGTGGTAAAATTAAAATATATTTATAGATAAAGGAGTCGTGGGATGTCAGATGATCTATACGCTTGAGCTGTGCAGATAATAACAGACTTTAAAACTTCTGTGAGCCTTGGTAGGATGAACAGGATGAGTTTAATAGGCCAGCACAGGTTGCCCCAGCTAAGCCAAGCTCTGTTGTACAAAACACCATGCTACACTGTAGGGCTGTTTGCTAGTATCATACCCACATTTCTCATTTAGCCCAACACAACAGCATGTACACTGGTGCTTAAAAGTTTGTGAACCCTTTTGAATGTTCAACATTTCTGCATAAATATGATCTAAAACACAATCTGTTCTCCACACGAGGAATGGCACAAAGTCCTGGCCTTAATCCTATAGAAATGTTGTGGCAGGACCTGAAGTGGGCAGTTCATGTGAGGAAACCACCAACATCCCTGAGTTGAAGCTGTTCTGTAAGGAGGAATGGGCTAAAATTCCTCCAAGTTGATGTGCAGGACTGATCAACAGCTATTGGAAATGTTTAGCTGCAATTACTGCTGCCCAAGGGGGGGGGGGGCACACCAGTTACAGAAAGCAAAGGTTCACACACTTTTGCCACACAGAATATGTAGTTTTGGATCATTTCCCTCAATAAATAAATGAACAAATATAATTTCTGGACTCATTTGATTAAGTGGATTCTCTTTATCTAGTTTTAGGACTTGTTTGGAGAACAGATCATGTTTTAGATCATATTTATGCAGAAATAGTGAACATTCAATAGGGTTCACAAACTTTTAAGCACCACTATATGAAGCTATAATTATGAGATAAGGGCAGCTTCTTATTTTGATATAACACATTCAGGTAGAAATATGTATCTCATACTAGTCAACAAAATACCACAAAGAGACAGTTATTATTACTATTATTTGAAGTCCATGCATATGACAATAGGAGCAGAATAACTATTTTCATGTACAAGCACCCTTCAGAACTAAGAGAGTTGCTTTTCCTCAAGCAGAAAGCCTAACTAAATATTTGTGTGTGCAAACAGATGGAAGGGTCTGACATAAAAAACAGATATAGCAATGCAAGGTATGGATATTTCCCTCACTAAGTGCAGAACAAAATGTGGCCATAACTCTTCTCTCAAAGTATAGGTACACCGCTGAGATGTGCTTAACATATACAGGGTAAACACTTCTCAAAAGATTAAGGCTGAATATCAGGGCAGCCTTAGGTCATGGAAGTACTGAAATATTTTATCAACATTGCTAGTAAAGTGGAGTCTTGTGGATAATTTAAACACAAGGCAGACAACTAATTTTCCATAAGCCCCCCAAAACTTGGATATGTCATCAGGCCTGGGGGTTCCAAGGGAATGGTGAGTTGTTGAGATGGCTCCATTGCTGTTAATATCTGTTGCCTGCTCCTTGCCTTTTAATCATAATATTAGTATTTTTTACTTGTTAACTGTTTTTATATTACTGTTTTTTAGTTTTTTATTATACGCTGCCCAGAGTCACATTTTGTGAGATGGGCGACCATATAAATATGACTAAATAAATAAATAAAAATAAACTATCAAATTATTCTGCAAAAGAAGCAATAATCCTCTGAATGGAAAATATAATGTATTATTATTTTAGATCACTGTTTTAATCAATATATATTCAATAAAGTGTTCCAGATGGCAGGATGACAGCTATTTGAAGAACCCATGGTAAAGATTAGAAAGGAAAGAAAACAAAAGTTTTTCACATATCACTTAAATTAAAATAGGGACAAATTAGAATCATATGTACTCTACTAATAAAGAACGTGCTGTCTTAAAATACCTAGAAGTAACTTTCAAGCATTTTAAAATATCTTATTTAACTACCGATTTGTATATACTCAGTGGTAGTATTTAGAACCCAGTATTAATGAAATTCAGTCTTATTCTCAAGCACAGAATGAGATAGAAAAGGCTTCTGTTGAAAAAACAAAAAAACAAAATTAGTACCTTCCATTTTATTTCCGGGGCTATGTCCAGTGTTACATGAGACTTTTACTCATGTAGCAGAAACTTCCCCATTATCCTCTGACTTAAAGCTCCAACACACTTCCAGGGAATGTGTAGAGAGCAGGAGAATCTGAACTCCACTGGTAGATGGAGACAGATAGAAATTAACAACCCTATGTATATACCTGTCCCAACATAAATATATAAACATAACACTGTCTTATTTGTATATATGCTACTTTCTCTGTGCAAAAAGGCATTTGTTATAGATTATGTCAAACAAAGCATGAGAAAAATTGCTTCTGTTTTGGGAATTTGCTTGATCAGTGTTAGGTGGAACTGTGATTAGCTTACTGAACTGAAATGCCACAACTGATACTATCTTATCAACTGTGGTGGTAAAGAAATTCATAATAAATAAACATGATGATCCTGGATTTAAAAAATGGATAGAGCTTTATCAAATTCCTATTTAACTTTTGACCTTTTATGCAAATCATTTTATATATTGGCCAGAAACAGACAGTGTGAAACTGCAATACTGTGGTAATGTATGAAATGTATACACACTAAAATGATTTTTAGTGATTATTGGATTATAGCCATTATCTGAAGGAGGTAAGTATTTGGGGGGCATTTATAAACTTGTATGTATATTCCCAAAATACTGTAGTTCAATCCAATTTGCTTTAATTGAATAAAATAGGCAAGGTATTTTGTTAATAAGGCCAATCTACCCCATATGACTGATGTGAGGATGCATGACATAAGGACTGTGAGACATTATGCATTAAAAATGTGCAATTACATTATGATATAATCACTATGAACAATCCAGGCATATTTTCAAATCTAGATTTTGGCAGCCATAATACCAAACTAGACCATTAAGGATAAAAAAAAATTAACTGTACCTGACATATTCTGATTGACTGGTCTAACACTGTCTTGGTGTCAGTGACATAATCTGGACACGGTAGCACAGCACGTTCAAAGTGGGCTTGCAACAGAAGATGACATTTGGTGTGTGAGCTGTCAAAAGAATGTGGATTGACTTCAATGGGCAGACGTTTGGCCAGTTCACTGTTCATTTGATCTTCATTGTGCCGCACTGGGAGGTCTGTGTATTCTTCAGCATCCTCAAAAAAAAAAAAAAAAAAAAGAAAAAGAAAAAAGAGAGAGAGAGAGAGAGAGAGAACATTAGTGTAAAAAAATGGAAAGAACTGGGATGTAGACAACTATGAGCTTGCTTTGGCAAATTTTACTCAAGAGCTACTCGAGCCCCCAGTAAAGCCACTTACCAGAAATGGGGACCTCTGCAGCTACAAAGGGCTGCAGTTGGAAGCACAAATTGGAAAAAGTTACCCAAGTGCCCCCAAAGCTTTCAGATTTATTGCTAATCCATAAGCACAAGTAGCACTTGGGGAAGGCTGGATTGCATTTACAATCTAGTAATGTTTTTTGGCAAAAATTCAAATGCTTTTCAAAACAAAATGCTCTCTCAATTGTATATTTGGCCAATTCCAGATTAATTAAAATTAATTGTGTGGAAGCTGTATATGAGAATTAATTTAATAAGTCTTATTGTGTGCACATGGTTACTATACAATAAAATATTGCTTTTAAATGATAGATAAAGCCCAAAGGCAAGAGGATAAAAAATTTGGAATAATAATTTAGAAAACTCTAGAAATAAAATCTAAGCAACTTCTAAAAATGTCATGCTCTTTGAACAGTGTTCTTTTTAAAAAAGACAGACTGCAGACAACTGCTACTTAATCCTTGATGTCTCTTCCAGATCTTTTGTGAAAACTGGTCATTTATTTTCTGAACCAAAAGGTCAGTGCCATCTTAAGCCCTATAGAATTCTGCATGTTTGTTTCACTCTTATTTAAGCCACATCTCTTAAAAATATTTTAAGGAATATTTACCAAGGAGATTTTTTTCGCCTGGTAGCTACAGCCATGAGATAGACTGAGGGGTGGGATCAGCAGAATGGCTGCAGTTTAGCAGGTATTTCTGGAAAACAGAAAAAAACTCTTTCTCCTCCCCCGTAAACAACCTATTTTATTTACTTCCAAAATACTCCTCTGGTTTCAAACGATTTGCCTACTTCATTTCCGATGTGTGTGAGATGGATGATTGTAAGTGAAGTTCATTTTCTTATCTGCATCATGTAAGTAATTAAAGGAAATTGAGAATGAGTACTGGAGCTTTTATGCATCTGGGAACGAAGCTGAATGTAGGGCACCAAGGTCAGCATAGTCCATTATATTTTTATGTGACAGGCCGGTCTGTCTGCCCTGTCCCTGTTTGTTTAGCATCGGCAGGACAGGCTACTAACGGCAAATCTGTGCTTCTGATTTGCCCAGCTGTCCTTGAATAAAGACATCTTCCACTGCAAATGTTAAATGGCAGTGATTGACAACTCTGTGATGAACTCAGCTTGTAACCCCTGCTACTGTTTTCAGATTGTACGAAGACAGACAGAATAAAGAAACATCCTTCATAATTAAATCAAAGAGGCCTTGCTGTTCACTCAGTATTTTCTGTGTTCATTTCCCTTTCCAGCACAAACCTCACTCTGCCCTGCAAGTTCCATAGACTACACAATGCCAATTTATGTAAAACAAAAAGAAAAGCCCTGCAGCACCACTTTAAAAAGCTGTTCAAAATCAGAGAAGGGGAATCATCAGTAAGAACATTACTGAATGCCAAATGAACTGTTCCTTCATTTACCTTAAGTGCCAGTATGAAGCTGAATGAATTCGGAAATCCAACAAAAGCTGATTGTAAATGTTAATCTGCTGATATATAAGGTGCCAAATCACACAGATTTGGAAGCTTTCTGACAGCAGTATACAATTCCTTTACAGGGTTTCCTTTTGGTCAAAAGGAAACAACGAGGAAGAAAAATTAAGCAGCAGAAAAAAAGTATTTAAGAGTCCTCAATAGTCTTTGGTTATCCTGGTGAAAATATTTATTCTCATTCCTCTCAACCCTTTCCCCTCCCTTCTTTTACAAAGTGAAAGAATATTATACTGGGATTTAGTAACCAAACAGCATTTCAAAAATATACTGTGTGGCACTTCTTGGAAAGACAGTTACCTGTAACATCAGGCCATAAAATCTATTATTCCTTTTCAAAATAATCAAGAATGAAGAGAACATTGGTAACATGAAATACATCATGTAGCCTTAAGATACAGTTGAATCTGTCTATATCTCAGTGATCATCCTACATTTGAAATTGTAAATGGCCAGTATGGTGTAGTGGTTGAGATATCAGGCTAGAAACTGGGAGACCATGAGTTCTAGTCCCACCTAGGCACAAAGCCAGATGGGTGACCTTGGACCAGTCGCTCACTCTCAGCCCTGGGAAGGAGGCAAGGGCAAACCACTTCTGAAAAACCTTACCAAAAAAACTGCAGGGACTTGTCCAGGCAGTCTCTGAGAATTGGACATGATTGAATGGATTAAAAAAAAAAAAAAGTCAGTTCTTAACTCAGGATCTTCATAACTACAAGTTTTGCTTATTTAAATCTATCCAGGTCTCCCAAAGTGATATTTATTGATTTCTGGGCTATCACAAGATGGCCCTTTTAAACTTCTATAGAATTCTGTTTCAAGGTACAGCACTTTACACTTTTATTTATTCACCCTTTTGCCTAACAATCAACTCCAAATCCAAAGCTTTCTCCTGTGTTATAAAGGTTTTCACTAAAGTGCAAGAAAATGTATGTTCTCAGTTTTCTCTTGCCTTATCTAATAGTTCAAAGCCAATGGCTCCAAACAGCTGAAATAATGAAACAGATTTGTTTTGTTCAGGAGATGTTTGTACCATTACTAAAACAATGACTACAAGGGATACTGTACTGCTCCTTAATAAAATGTAAAGGCCTACCCTGAAATCCCTAACTGATTCTGAATTACTACCAACCAAATGTTAACCAGAATATTTTCAGTCACATAAAATATAATGTGAAAATTTACAAAAGCAGATACACCGATGGGTAGAATCCAAAAGTCTGAAAATACATGGTTTACTACCAGAAGAGCTTGGGAAAATAATAGCTTGAAATTATAGTAGTATTACTGTTCAGTTAATATTATTTGTAAGCTCTTCTTTATTTCAACAACGCTATTCTCCTATCTAAATTATGTTAAGCATAAAATTACTTTACTCCAATGTAGATTTATACTGTATACTAGTTCCTAGGTATATTTAGAAACAAGTATACTATATTTCAGGAACATATTTTATAGCAATTTAAGGCTGCAATCACTAAGTCCTCTATACAACGAGACTAACTTCCAGCTAGCCTGCATAATATTATGCAGCACAATCACAATCTGATGCAAAATAACTAAGGACCAAGTGCCATTAAAGTCAGTAGCAGTCCTAAGCAAATATACTTTAGACCGAGTTGTGAGACGCGGAATAGCTTGAAGGATGCAGGTGACAAAAGAAAGCCTTATTTATGTTAAAACTGAAGTTCAACCATGAGAAATAGCAAAGCCTTTAAAGTTAATGAGTTGTAGACTTCTCAGGCCAAACTGATTAATTTGTAACACTAAGAGTCTTAAACTAAACCAAACCAAACCAAACCAAATCAGCCTCTCATATTCCCTGAGCTTGTAAATGCAACTATTCTTTTTATCAACACTACACTGGGAAGCTTGTTTAATGTGGAATTTGAGGCACTTCCAAGCGATTATGTAATTTTAGCATCACAGCTTGTTTTTTCTGACAATATAGAAAATGCGATGAACGTACATATGTATGTGAGCAGCAATCATTTTCTTATACATGTTTTTTCTCATCCATACCATCTTTCATTTCATTAGTCCACTAAGTATCTTTTTCATTAGCATACTTCCAAACTTCTATGGTACTCTGTAACGTAATTCTTTTCACTTGGTCCAAGTGGTTTCTCTGTCCTCCTATATACACTTTTCATTCATTCTATTGAAATATTAATCTATCTTCTAATATGTTTTCATAGAGAACTTGCACTTTCTTTTCCTGCATTCTCTTTTAGTCCAACAGAGCTCAGTGCTCTCCCCCATGTTATTTAACATCTACACGAACTGTTCAAAGAATTTATCCATGAGGTTGGAGTGAAGTATCATCAATACACCTAGCTATACATCACTACTGTAGGTAATATAGGAGATGCTTTGGAAGTCCTGAACAGGTGTCTGGAGGCTATGAGGATCTGGATGGGGCAAAGCAAGCTCAGATTAAATCTCACTAAGACAAAGATGCTATTTGTTCCTAATACACAGCAATCTGAGTGCATTGGTCCTGGTAATTACTCTGGATGGGCTCATGCTTTCCCAATAACAACAACAACCAATGCCAACGGTTATGATTTAAAATTTAGGTGTTCTCTTGAATTCTAGGTTGCTGCTTAAGCAGCAACTGGAAATCTTGGATAGGGGTGTTTTCACCTAGCTTTGGCTAGTGTGTCAGTTGTGACCCTACATGGATCACAATGGCTTGGCAACAATAACTTACATCTTGATCACCACTCAGCTGGACTACTGTAATACACTGTATGTGGGGCTGCCTCAGAGATGACCTGGAAGCTACAATGGCTGTAAAGTTTGGCAGCAAGATTACCAGTGGGTCAGTCTTGCCAATGTAGAATAATACCAATCTTAATGTTACTTCATTGACTACCAGTAAACTTCCAGGCCCAGGTCAAAGTGATATTTATGACCCTTAAAACCATAAATGGCACATTTACATCAGCCAATGCCTTGTCAGAACTGAATCTGGATAGGTCATCCAGAGGGGGTTTGTTGGAGGTCCCCTCTTTGTGAGGTTCATGGGATAAGGACCAAATGGCAGGCCTTCTCTATTGTAGTCCCCTCCTTCTGGAACAACCTTTTTCCAGAGGTCTGGGCAGTACTAATATTACTCCGTTTTAGAAAACATTAAACATAGTGTTGTTCCAATCAGCCTTCAGCTGCGGCTGATTATAGATGGCCATCAGAGATTTTGCTGTTGTGTTATTATTCTGTCCCCCACCCCCCCATTCTAGTCTACTGTTGTTTCTATTTTGGCTTGAACTCTATTTTAAACTAGTCACCCAGAGTCCTTTGGGATTGGGGTAGATTATAAATTCAGTGCAATAAACATATAAATAAAACAGGTTTTAGAAATATAGAAAACAGAACATTTGAAGAAGGATTTTAAAAGCACCATGGGAATCTGAACAAACAGGAACAGTAAACAAATAGCTTTATGAACAATGTTGTGTAATCAAAACTGTTTAGCACCCATCAGCAACACTTATATATGATGGAAGGATGTCTATAACAATTAAAAACCTCTTAGATAAAGTCACCTAAATAGCCTGTGTTCAGATTCCCAACACTGTGAATAAAAATGTGCATATATATATATATATATATATTCTTGCCTCCTATTTTCCCCACAAGAACAAACCTGTGAGTTGGGCTGGGCTGAAAGAGAGTGACTGGCCCAAAGTCACCCAGCCGGCTTTTATGCCTAAGGGATGACTAGAACTCACAGTCTCCTGGTTTCTGCCACCTTAGTCTAGACACCATACTGGTTCTAATATTATATATCTCATCTCATCTCATCTCATCTCATCTCATCTCATCTCATCTCATCTCATCTCATCTCATCTCATCTCATCTCATCTCAATATTATGGGGATGATAGAGAAACTGTTATGGGGAGATAATGTAGGAAGGTTCACTTCCACCAGTATGAAAGCACCCACCTGAATCATCACCCCACAATTACTGTTGTGTTAAAGACATCTTTTTTAGTTTTTCAACCTGTAACAGTCTATGAAGCATCTTAAGGGGAAAAAAAACTCAGAACAATATCAAGTAAATTATTTAAAACTATGTTAAAAGCACCCACATATATTTAATATACTTTTAAGCATAACAAAACACATTATCATAAAAATAAGACATTCACATGTGCATCTCAATGCTCCTCCATCTCATCTTCTAAAGATAAGTGGATACAAAAGTATTTGCTCAAACATATGTTATGGTCTACTGCTCCCAAAACTGCTACCTCAGAACACCTGTTTTCTACAGTTTGTGAAAAAGTCAGACTATCAGGGTTAGAATGTGTTTGTTTTATACCTCCAATATGCCAATCATTTTTAGCCCTCTTGACAATACAGCATTCTTCAAGTTACTATCAAATTCATTTGGGTGGAGGTAGAATAGAAAAAAAGAACCTGAAATTATTGTAACCTAGAGATAGGAGAGAAGTCCATTTATCCTTGTTATCGAGCCAACCCTCATCTTGTCTTCTGATTAAGGAAAACATGGGAAAAAAGAAATCAATACAGAAGCTATGAAGGCTGTACTAAGAAAAAGGCCTGCTACAGTCTTCTGTTCAGTTCTTTATCAGAAAATAAAATGGAGAAACATTTAAAATGTTTCTTCACTAAGATATGAACAAAATATAACCCCACTGCTCTCTGAATCCAAAGAAAAGGCAACACCTGCTAAGAAACACCCTGAGGCTAGTGAAATATTTGCCCTACACTGATTTGCTTTTAAGCACATGTTTTCTAAAGTATTTGCTCAACTTTAAGACTCACTTTTTATAGCCACAGGATTAAACACATGCATTTTTTTATTTTGCTTCTTTCACTAAGACATTTAAACTATTGATACAAACTGTGATTAATATATACGTGTATGTGTGTGTATAATTCAACTGTTGGATAGCTTATTAAGTATAAGCCTAATGTACGAGCCAGCCCTCCCAACCAATATCGACTAGCAAACAGATGGAATTAAGCCAGCCCCAGATTTATAAGCAGCAAACCAAGCACAAGGAAATGCCTCTATTAGAGTGGTGCCTAACAATATTGTTGTAGTTAAATTTACTTTTGTGTTACTTACTTATTCTTATCCAACTTTCTATTTCAAGAAATTTATTTCTAACCCACAAGATTTGCTTTGTGGTCCCAGATTTATAGGATATGTCTTTTTTTTAAGTTTTATAAATGCAAATGAATTTTTATTTGTTCTGGCAGATACACAAGCACACTGAGGACAGCCTTCAGCTGAGGACAAACACAGGTGATATACAGTAATTTGAAGGGACAAATGTGAATGCCATGCGTTTTCTCCTGCTTTGAATACATATGGCAAAGTTCTGTTTGTACCTTCAGGGTGACTTAAGGGTTGCTTTTTGTTTATTTATTTATTTACTTTTGGGCCTGATCAGTCGAAGTATGATGTACCAATCCATCTGACTGCCTATCAAGCACTACAGTTTGAGTCCACTTCTCCCTTCCAAGCATGTCAGGGAAACAGTCCTGCATTATCTGGAAGTAACACTTCTCTGACCCCCTATTTTAAATCTCCATTACTTCCAGTGACTTATCAAATGGCTAGGGAAATAACATATTTGGTGCAGGACATTCTTTTATTATTTTCTTCCAGTGTGAAGTAGGGCAAAGGAGAATGTGTGCAGCTGACAAAATAATGTACCAACACATCTTTTAAATCTGAATCCTCACCTTTTTCTTCTCGAAAAGTGTATGAGATTCATTCCTATTTCATGGCTATAGACAGTTTGCAAACATCCAATAAAATTCAAACTAATGATCACTTAAGATCCAGCAAATTAAAAATGTAAACAAACCACAAAGTATTACGTCTTTTTTTTTAAGTCTAAAAATCCAAGGTTAGTATAAGTTTTTTAACCTCCTCCCTAAACTATAAAAAGGAACTGCCAGGCCTCAATTCCAGTTATGTTATTTCAGGTCCAGGTTACCTGAAGGACCGTCTCATCCTCATTATATCAAACCATCCCACCCGGTCAGGCAGAGAGGGCATGTTGCGGACCCCGTCAGTGAGAGAATCTTGGCTGGCAGGGCCCAGGAGGAGAGCCTTCTCTGCTGTTGCCCCCGCCCTCTGGAATATTCTCCCCCCAGAGGTGTGATAGGCCCCTACCCTCCCGGCTTTCCAAAAAGGTTTAAAGACCTGGCTCTGCCAGTGTGCATGGGGCGATATGGGTTCTAACCGTCCTTGGGGGTGGTTAGTGGCCTGACAACACTCTCTTGAATTATTCCCCAATTTTCCATCTTGCTTGGAAGTTATTTATTATTAGGTCTGTTTTATATTGTATTTTAACAAATTTTATTTTTGCTGTAAACTGCCCAGAGTCATTTCAACGAGATGGGTGGTGACATATCTGATAAATAAATAAATAAATAAATAATAATCTAGACCCTGTTGCAGAAGAAGCAGAATTAGCTGTTGATGTTAAGCATATCCATAGTGAGACCAGCAAAAACTGACACATTAATAACCTAAGAATTTAGGGTAAAATATAGAGAAGGTCTGCAGGTAATTTGGGCACAAAACAGGTAACACTTTGAATACGATAGTGTGCAATTTGAGAGATGCCAAATCTCTTTCCTCCAGGAACGGTACAATAGGTTTATAGAATAAATCTTATAAAAGGCCATACTACCTACTGATATTATGTTACTAAGTTGGATTCAGGAAGACACCACGCTATGAAGATAACAATTAAGGAAAAGTGCACGCCTGTCCTGATCAGGTATATTTCCTTGATGTTCAACCCTTGGAATCAATAACATCTTGATCTTGTACAAATTCAGCTCCAGCGTTTTCCAATATCCAGTCCTTTACAAACTGAAGGGATATGAAAACTCTGCAGATATCTAAGTCTAAGCTTGTACAAAGGAAAATACAGCCGAGCAGCATCAGAGAACTGACTGCAATTAGCTCCAAATTCATACATAGTTTATTTTAAATAGTAATTTTATTAAAAATTACAATTACAAAGATAAAAACTAACTAAAAAAAAAATAAACAAAAAGAAAAAATAGAAAATGCAGAAAAGAAAAAAATAGAAATACAAAAGAAAAAAAATAATATAGTAAAGAAAAAGAAAAGAAAAAAATATAAAGAAATGATTTCCCCCTTCATCACAACAAATGTAAACAAATTTAGTAACTTATCACCTTCTCTTAAAATACAACAAATGATCTCTTCTTCCCAAATCCCATCTCTTATCTAGAAACAAATACTTAAAGCCTCATCGTTTCAGGATTTGTTTCTAGATAAGTCTTACTTGTTCTTACCTGTCTTTTGATAAGCAAAAGTCCATTAAGGGTTACTGGAGATAATAGCATATCTATTTTAATCTTGATCAAATAAACCAACTTTATATTCCTTCCTTTTACTTCTAGTAATCTTGAT
The DNA here is from genome assembly GCA_030867105.1 of Liasis olivaceus. Lineage (NCBI taxonomy): Eukaryota > Metazoa > Chordata > Lepidosauria > Squamata > Pythonidae > Liasis > Liasis olivaceus. The sequence goes on from CM061349.1 coordinate 228,067,328, forward strand.
CTTTAGTCCCTTCACATAATATCCTAGAACTTAATTTCTTTTCATTTTTTCTTTGTCCCCTCTCACAAAATTCTTCAAAGCTTTAACAATCCTCTTTTGTAAATCCAATATAGGAAAATTATCCAGGTCACTCTCTTGGTTTGTCATCTGTATATCTCTTTTAATTATTAAGACATCAGCTGGTTTCTTTTGTATGTCCAGTATAGCACTTTTTCCATATCATTCTTGTAGCCTGTCATTTTTATATTCACTTTCAGATCACTCTTAATCTTGTCAGATAAAACTTGTTCCTCTTTCATAACATCTTTTAAACACAGTCTATCTATAGACTCTTAGAATTAACTTCTGGGTCCATTGTTCAAAAATATCCTTCAATATATCCAATGTTAAAATATTTTGCTTCCTTCTGTATTAGTAAGTCAAATTTAAGGGTTCTTCTCCTTTAATTGTAATCTTTAGTTCCTTCTGCTTCTTCTAGTGCCCAACCTTCAAAGTTTCATGCTATCATGTTGTTTTTTTTAAAAGAAGTCAAAACAAAAGCATTTTCTATGGGAAGGATTCTTATAATTAATTACAAAATCTTATTTCAAATCCATCTGGACCCTTAGTCCATATGCAAATTTCCAGAATCAAAGTTCTAATCACCCTTTTGCTGTTTATTCCAAAAGATTTTTTTTAAGTCCTTAAACTTGTATTTAAAACTTCTTTTGCTAAGAATTGAAGGAAACTCACCCAGTGCTGTAAAACCTGTTGATCCAAAGGTTTCTAATAGTTGAAAAGCAGTTAACAAGCAATTTCCGAAAGTGATTAGAAAATAAAGTATGCAAACCCAGTGTCCTTTTGACGACACTGACTGTGGTTTGAGCAAGATGGCCATTTCCTCACCTCCCAGAGGTCTAAACCACTGTCTTGCGGTCTCCTTGTGAGCAGCAACTGTATGGAGCACTTGTGGGTGATCTCAAGTCCTCTCCTTGTCTGGAGAGGAATTATGAAGAGCCAGTCTACTTCTGGGAAAAAAATGGCAAACTGAAGAAGACTCCGCTAAAAGCGGAGCCAACAACTATGGCAGAAGTAACACAGACTCTTACAGGACCCCAAGAATAATTTTGAAGGGGCCAAGTATAAGTTTTTCAATGCCACTGACAGTGTCCAGAGATACTGGAGCAGGACTATCACAAAATAATGTTTCCAACCCGCAGTTCTCTCAAGTATTTCAAAATGACATTGTGGCCAAGAGTATCAAAAGCCACTCTCCCAGTACCAGATGTTCATCAATGAGACAAAGACTATCTCTGTGCCAAAGCCTGGTCCCAAGATAGACTCAAAAGGATCTATGTTTTCCACAATCTGTTTTCCACTGAATGCTAGAACTCAGGGCCTTTTCCACAAGTGAAACTGGAAACTGGATGATAGTTGTCAAAATGGTGGGCTCCTTTAAGGTGGTGAAAAACTCTGCCTTTCCTAGAGAGGTGTTAATAATTTCAGAAACCATTGGCAGGAGGAAGTCATTGGAAGCTCTTATAAATCAGAGCTTCCAATGGAAAGTGCAAGAAATGGGCTAACAGATGCAAGACCTTCATCTACTTCCATAAGGGAAGAACAGTGAAACTGATAAAGACATGTGATGGAAAAATAATAAAGCTGCAAACTTCCCCCCTCCTTCCCCCTGACTCTCTTTCTGCTCCCCCTTGCCTCTCCTGTAGCAAACTCTTCTCCCCATTTCCCTCTGCCCTTTCTTGCCCCCTCCCACTTGCACATGTAAAACAGGACCAGTCCCAGGCATGTCCCCAAAATGACCATGTTCCGGCTGCTGAAATGGCCCTCTTAATGCTATCACACTGAAACAGTGAGACGGCCATCGCCTGTCTGCTTAAGGATTTGTCCAGGGGGCAGCCTCAGTGAGGAAGCCTTTGTTGACCAGGTGAGAACAGCAGGAATTCCATTCTTATTCAGCTGGCATGCCTGCTTTTCTTAATCGTCCATTCTCCTTGACAATGGATTCCTTCACTTGGCTGCCTTGTTACAAAGCATGGTTTTTGCTTCACCATAGAAAAACGTCTGTCCCCTATTTAACACCTATCCAAAACTTGCCTGCCAATCAGATCCCAAGGATTTCCTGCCTCTCAACCCCAAAGTGTATAAGAATCTCTGCCTTTCTATTGTTCGGGGTCCCTCTTTCTTGGAAAGCAGGCACCCAATGATCATTGCAATAAACATGGTTCTTCTCCTCAGTGTTGTGCTCCTTTCTTTGGCAAAAACTCCACGACAGACAGATGTTCAGATTTTATATGGATCATCTAAGATATGGTACTGCTCAAAATGACCCCATGTTCTACACAAGTCTGAACAATTTTATCTGCAAAGAATCATGCAAAATAATCAATGGATCTTTGAAAGTTCTAAAGCACCAGTTGGTCATCTGGTTTATGGCTCTAAAAACCTCCATTAGTCAGTTTTCTACAGATATAACCAAAGAGGAAAATGTTGATTTTTTTCCTTCTGAGCTATGACAGCATGAGCCTCCTTTATCATGTCATATCTACTCTTACATTTCATTGTCTACAATTGTTCCATGTACCATTGACACTCACAGTCTCTGACATAAGCAAGGGTTGCTTAGGAGCCATTATGAAATACCTGTATTTCCCAATGTGCCATTTTTTTTTACTAGATTAGTAGTAGAACAACTACTCAGATTCACAAAACCATCCCTCAGAGCTTGAATTCAACTTAATCTATTCGGAATGCTGCTCTGTTACTCTGGAACCTTGTTGCCACCAGCATCCCCTTCCCCACATTATAGGTAGATGCTGAGAAGATGATAGTAAATAGTAAAGGGAATGAAAACCTGCTGTATTGTCTATCTCCCATCTGCATTATTTTCCTGGGCCTGGACCTGAAAGGAAATGCTGTCTTACAACAGCAAGGCTGCCACTGAAGCTGTAATTGCAAAGGGCAAGGAATACAAACTGTGGGTTGTATTAGGTACTATTTCTAAGAGGGGAAAGGAGGAAATGGAAAATAGTCTTGGATTATACACTGAAGTAATAACCAGCAAGAGGCAGTATGGTAGGAGGGTTTACTTGGCTGTTGCAGAGAGAAAATGGCAAGCTGTTGATTCGCCTTTCTTGCTTGGTTACTGCAGTCTAACCAAAGAATTAAGATGATGGTAAAGATAACTCCATCAACTTAAAATGGTGCTCTAATGCCATATAAAGTTGCTGGTAAAACATCCATTATCCAAGATTTAATTCTGGATGAAAGAGCTGAACTTGCATGAGTTTATCTCTGTACACTAGGCTACTCCATGATACAACATCCTGGGATTGGAGAAAGGGGAACTGAAGCAGCCATGACCTAGAGAAACTCCACCTTGCTGATCAGATAATCCATCTGACAGTCTACCAATTCTGAATATACAGTGCTGAATTTTGGTGGCCAAGTCCATGAAGAGATAGTGTTCATGTACTGGCATTGCAGTTTCCAAACAGTTGTCTTCTTAAACATGGTAGGAGTAATTTGAATTCTCCTAGGTCATGGGTGATTTCAGTTTCAGTATAATAAAGTTGCCCACTCAACAGTAGCTCAGGATTCAGGACGGCAAAGGATCTGTTTCAAGTGGTATCCAGCTCTACTTACGCCACAGAAGATACACCGAATTTGGTATTCTTTTAATGTGGAATTGGTGATCTGAAGATGGAGGTTTCTTGTGGGATCCATTGCGTCACGGACAGATAATTCTCTGGCCATTTTACATAGGAAGCTGGTACAAACTTCTGTATGAATGGAGCACCATTTTAAAAAGTCCAGCCTAAGTGCTTAATGGAGCCAGATGCTTTTCAGAATGCCTTCTGGGAGTTTCCCTCATTATCTGTAAGTGATACTATTTGAAACTATGGAAGACCTGTGGAATACATGGATGAACTGGGCAATAAGTACTATTATCCCCAAGTGTTTCCTTTCTTCTAGAATTAAATTTGCTCCTTGGTTTAATTGAAGGGGATGAAGTTGGTGGGAAATCAAACTAGTGGAAGAACTTTTGGAATGGATCAATTTGAGTAAGGAATGAGTCCAATCTGAAGAGCCATTTGAAACCCCATTCCGTAGCAGCGAAGATATTTTTCTGCCTTCATTGTATCTGCACACTGTATCTGGCCAACGTTGCAATTCTATACCGTGAGACATTTCCTTTATCAGGATATTATAAAGAGAAGTTGTAACAATCAATAGCTTATTATGGGCAATTCATATTATGATACTTTTTTTGCTGGCAGATACGATCAACTGGATCTGCTTCAATTTGGGCTCCAATATTGGGGCAGGTCATACGATATAACCTCAGTAACTGCTTGTTCTTGTTATTTAGGATTCTTTTCAGCTTGCAGATCTCAAGGATAAGACTAAATTGGATGGGGTGATTAGGGTGGGACATCTGTTTAATTGCTCCTTTGCTTGTTGGCTGATTAAACTGGCCAGGATGGGAATAGCCAAATAGTTAAGGCTACTGATCAGTGCCTCCATGCAGATGGTATGTAGTCCCTAAGCCCAGTTTTTTTTTTTTTTTTTAAGATTTCTATTGAAGGAACCCTTCCTTGACTGGGATTTTGTATCTCCAAATACATCTGAATGATATTGATAATGAGACTACTTTGGTTGCCTTCATGGATATCTATATTGGAAACTGGATGACAATGAACATGGCATCCTTTTGCATCACCTGATAGGACTGGACCTTGTGGCACTATTCTAGTCCTTCATGTCGGGTGGTTTGCAGAAAATGGTGATGGGTAACTACTGTTTAATGTCTAGAATACTGATGTATAGTATTCCCATGCTGTTCCATATCCGTATGAAATTTGAGGCTCTCAGTATGGTGATGGCCCTCAGCTCTACTACTACTTATAATGCAGGTCCAAGGAAGCAATTGGTACCTTGAATGCTGCCTAAATTTGCCAGTGAGCTGAGTGAGGGTGAACAAGAATATAAATCGAGACAATATGGAGATGCTATTGATAAGCTGATGTGAGAAGTAAGCTGAGAGCCAGTGGTTCCCAGGCCAGACTTTGTAGTACTGTAAACACTCGATAACTGCTCAGTTTTAAGGCCACTAAGTCTGGTAATTTGTGGGAAGTAAGGGAAGAAGGGGCTACAGGTGTGAACCACTGTGGGTATAAGAGGAACTTGCATATTTAGAATGGCAATGGGAAATCAACTGCTTCATTTGGCTTCACTCTTATTTGCAATAAAGATTCTCATCTAGCCAAACTGTGTATGGAATATTTCTCACCTAATAAGTCAAAAGCCTATAAAATCTAATCCTTTTCTTAATTTGCTCTCTATTTTATATTTCTTCATTTTCTACCCATCACAGAGGACACTTCCTTTAACAGATTTAGTTTTCAAAACTTGCTCTTCTCTCATAAACTCCAGACCTAATACTGTTGTTAGCCTTGTAGTAGCTGTGTTTTCCTTTCCAACAAAAAACCAGCACACAGCGTGGAATGCTTATATCTGTCAGCACAATTTTGTTTGTGGTTTCTGGCTTTCAATAGCTTAGCAGCTTAATGACTAAAAATCATAACAATTTTTTTCAAGTAAGGAACTGTTTTAGACATTCATAGGACATGATTTCCTTTTATATGTTAAAACATTAGCATCACTTAAGCAGTTTTTAAAAAATATTTATGGATGCCTCCCTCCCATAATATCTGAAGATCAAATTTTTAATAATATGCATAGTGAGAGCACAGACATATTCACTGATATCTAAACAAGGTAGACCCAGGACTAATAACATCCATGCTAGTTAACAACCCCAAAGTTAAAGGTTGTTTAGTTTCCAATTTTACTTCTTTTTACTTATATGTACACTATGAACTATGGATGGCATTTGTAATTACTAAGGGATCACAGTGGCATTTGGTCAGTATGAAAGAGCAATAGAAGATCAGCATCAGTTAAAAGTAAGGCAGATTGATAAAAATTTCAGAATTCCCTGGGGTAAAAGCTTAAATGGTCAAGGTTTAACAAGTGCTTCAATGTGTCAATATTAGCCTACAGTACAAATTTGAAAAATTATTTACCAAACTTATATGTTGCTTCTTCAAAGGACTCTAGGCAGTATACAATAGAATATACAAAATCCATTGCATATATATCTGCAGCAGCACCCCTGATCATCCTACTGAAATAGCTTTAAAAAACTGCTTCAGTGGGTGGAGAGGGAAAGAAGAGGGAACAGATATTTCTAGTATTTCACAATCAACTGCAGGATTTGCAGTTAAACTGGCCTTTTTCATAAATGTTTCACAGAAATTAGTTTCACTGTTATAATGAAGCTTACAAAAGAAAAACCTTTTTACATAAAAAGGTTTTTAGAATAGAGCATGTATAATCTTTAAGAGAAGGTAGCCTAAAGAAAGACCAAAAATAATTTTTTGTAGTTTTTCAGAAACCCCAGCAAAGTCTTTAAAAAAATCTCTGTGATGTACCATATTAATTCTTACATGTAGGTAAATGCTTTCAAGAGAGTCAAAATCCATGCAGGGCATAAAACTCAACAGTTTTCTTATGCCCTGATGTACAATATAACATTCAGTTGAGTTGAGTTTTCTTATGCCCTGATGTACCATATAACGTTCTCCAGAAATACAAGTCCTCAAGCCTGGGGTGCAATCTTTTTACTATACCACCTGTAAAATATGTTGACATCTGCATGACGATGGTATGGGATGGTGTCTGGAAAATCATCTATGAAAGGCGTCTCTTGCTCATAAAGCAATCACTGCAATTTTCCATATCTGCTACACTGACTCTCCATAACAGCAGCAGTATATTTCTGCCTGATACTGGAGACAAGTAATATGGAACTTAGATCCTTTCTAAAAATGCTCAGCAAGGGGGAAAGTATATAACCTGAGAGAAGACATCTCACAGATGCTTTAGACTAACTCCCATCAGACATCATAGCCAATTGCAAAGGATTGTCAGAGAGGTAGTGCATAGGTTGCTTGCCACAGTACAGATGGTATAAAAAAATCTGTAGCTGTGAAATCCTAATTACCCAACAAAGCCTCTTTCCCTGAAACAAGGGAACATGTCCCAGCATGTGCAAGACCATAATATGGAAAAGTGTGAAATAACAGACAAATGTTTTCACAACTGCAATATTATTATACATTGACAAATGCTAGGAACCACTTAAAATACTGTAATCAGTAGTTTTATGATTTAAGCCTAGTTCTTATAAAAAAAAAAGGTTAACTTTCTACACCTTTGTAATAAACTGTTTTGGTATAGTTTATACAAGCCGATGACAATACAAAAATACCAGAGTATTTATTTAGCAGCTGCCCAGAAACAAATAACTAGTTATTTCTGATTGTAAATCAATCTTCCTCAGTTTAATACCCTTCCCTTTCTAGTCAGCATGGCTGTCATTTAAACTACAAGTAAGCTTCTTTGAATCCCCAAAAGCTAGAGGAATGGGAGAATTTCTAAATGGAATAAATTGAGTAGGGAAAGCTGCTAAGTGTGGAACAATTTCTCCCTGCATATTTCCCCATCCCATGATGGAGATTTTCCAAAGTGCTTTGTCAAGGGATAGGAAAGCTCAATGTTATGAGCAGAGTTCCATCATGTTTTTCTTGATCCAATATATATATATATATATATATATATATATATGTATGTATGTACACACACACACACACACACACACACACACACACACATACAGTTGTCAGTTGCTTTAGCAGAATGTCCTGTGCAGGCCACAGATGGGGTCCCATGTTGTACAAGAGACACCTAATTGGTGGCTGGTGTGGGTCTTCCGGGCTGTGTGGCCATGTTCTGGAAGTTTTGTTTCCTAATGTTTCGCCAGCATCTGTGACCGGCATCTTCAGAGGGCAGGAGCACAGACAGGAGCAGTGGACACAGAGAGAACTGCTCCTGTATGTGCTCCTGCCCTCTGAAGATGCCGGTCACAGATGCTGGCGAAACGTTAGGAAACAAAACTTCCAGAACATGGCCACACAGCCCGGGAGACCCACACCAGCCATCGTATTCCGGCCGTGAAAGCCTTCGACAAGACACCTAATTGTTTGAACAGCAACTTGTATCAGCTAAGCCTGCAAGATATTGTTATATCTAAGTGAACAATGTGTTTGCACAGGTTTGGGGGTTTAATCCCCTTGGATAAGACTACCTTCCTATCTAAAAAGTGGAGACCCTTAAGGGACTCTGGCCAGGAATCCCTTAAGTGACACTAGCCTTCCAGGGTCATTGAGCCAATTCTCATCTTGTGAGACTTCTGGGGTAAAAGGGGCTGGATCCACAGAGATTATGATAGACAGATTCTGGGTTGAGACTTGGGTGACCATCTCCATAGCTAATCCATCTGATCTCTGTCCCTCTGGGCTAAAGTCCTGCTGCTGTTTGAAGTCTCTATGTAAACTCAAATGTTAAAAACATATTTTTGCTACATTTTACCTAACCTCAGTTTAAAATCAGTCTATTGTTTGGTGACCATAATGGCAGGAATATTAACAGTTGGCTAAATATTGGCTGATGGCTCTACCTTTAAAGGAAAAAAAATCCCAACAAATAGAAATCCTTAAACGTTTAATTTTATGTAGAAATTTGCTTAAGTTGCTCAGCTTTGGATTTTAAATGAATGTTATCTCATATTTTGGAACTGGGGGACAGGGAAGAAATAGAGTGAAAAATGGAAAATTTAACTTGGCAATTTTGTAATAAAGCTCACATTGCCCACATTCAATAAGCCTGTGCAGTCTATATTTCTACTCAGCTTACATTCCTCTTTACTACTTGTAAAATATATCTAATAGATCTGCCAAGAGGAAGATAACTGAAGAGAGCTACTTTTCCTGCAATTCTAACTTGCAAGAACTTCTATTAAAAACAAAGAAAAATAGAGATTTTCAGTACCAGATGTCTGGGAAGATCCCATTTGGATTTGAGCTACTTAAATTTGCAATCATGTATTTATACATCTAACAGAGCTTCTGTTTCCCCTAGAATCTGAAAATTAACTAGCTTTGTAGCATCTTCCTTGATCTGCCACCCGTGCCCTGAGGATTAGAGACTCCACCTGAGCTTGTTTTACAAGCATAAGAGAAAAAATTAATCTCTCCTGGCAGCAATCCCACTGGGATACGGATGAATAATGATATCCCTCTCTTGCTGCCCTCTCAGTCCACTAGAAAACCACTCTAACCCAGCAACATGGAAAATGCTGAAACCATTCCAGCTGTGGATTAGCAGCTAGTCAAGCATCCATCTGCTCTGTGTGAGAGAAGGTGAACATGCATTCTTATAGCTCACATAGATTCAACAGTAGCATCTTTTAGAACCCCAGTTAACTAAATGATAAAAGAATCCTAAAGAATTAATAACCATTCCCTATTTTCTACAGTAGCATACTATTTTAAACAGCATTGGTCTGTTTTATATCTCTATTAGACATAGACTACAAAAATCTTCCATTCACCTTATGGACTGGATAGCTCATCCATTGTTTACATTCTGAACATCAGATCAAATACTAGAAACAGAGTGCAATGCAGGAGAATTTAAGTAGATCATTTCTAAAATGCGTAAGTTTTCATTTGAGTTGTTTATGTGACAGTGTTGACACATGCTTATTGGGGAGGTACATGCTCAGAAAAAAATTGGCAGAGGTAACTCACATGTTTTTCATATTAACAACTGCATTTTTCCCCTAAGAGATCAGGACTTTAGTTTCATCCATTTTCTTCAGTCATACTTCAATATTTGCAGTTCTATTTCTTGTAACAAATCTTAGACTGCATCCCCTCCTTATAGTCCACATATTTTGCTCAACCCAAATTAGAACTACTATTTAAATTACGTGTTGTTATTATTTAAAATTATATGCTGCCTGACTCCCAATGACTGGACAGTTTCAGATAAAAAATGTTAAAACAAGAAATAAAGTACAGTATACAAAGAGTGAAGATGGAAAGAGTGACAAAACAAAGAACAAAAACAAAAAACAGATGGGAACAAAATAAATAAACCCACATAATCCAAAGGGTGGCTTCACTCACTCTTGTCAAAGGCCTGGGTGAAGAGCCAGGTCTTCAAAGCCCTTCCAAACCACAGTAGGGTGGGGGCTGTCCAGATCTTGGGGGGCACCCTGTTCCAGAAGGCAGGCACTGCTACAGAGAAGTCCTTCAGGAGTCCTGATAGATGGCATTGTTTAATCAAAGGAATCCAGAGCATGCCAACCCTGATGTGATTCAATCGTCTGGGAAGATACTATGGGAGATAGGCTGTCCCTCAAGTAACCAGGCCCTATGCCATGAAGGACTTTATTAGGTAACAACCAGCACCTTGAATTGCACCTGGAAGCAAACTGGAACCAGTGCAGTTCACAAAACAGGTGTGACATAGGCACACCAAGGCATGCCCATCACTGCCCATGCTGCTGCATTCTGGACCAGCTGAAGCTTACAAGTAGTCTTTAAGGGCAGCCCCATGTAGTGTATGTTGCAGTATTCAGTAATCCTTAAGACATGTAAGGACTGTACCAGGAGTAGCCTTGGTAGTACAGCTGAATAGACACAACAGGAAAGGACAAATGGATGGCGTTTTCATGGTGGAATATGATCTAGATCTGTGTGTTTTCCTATGAACAAGCAGACAGGGAAATAAAATGATAAGTAAACATACAACGTTATATTATAACACAATGTACGTTCAATAGGGCATGGAAAAACAACCATGGAAGTGAAGAAGTAAATCAAAGAGAAACAAATGGCTACTACTGGTGGTGGTGGCTGAAAGGAATTGACGCACACACTCTTCCTAGTGGAAAACCAAAAATAAAGACTCTTACGGAACTAGGGGCAGGATCTGCCTCAGTAAGAGAGAAGTATAAGACTCCCCAAGAGACATTTGAAGGCAACGACTGAGCAGCTGCCAGCATTTTCAGTAGGCTCTATTTGTGCATGGCCCTCAACGGTCCACAAGAGAAAATGGTTTTCTATTCCTGTATTACAGATAGTTGAGGCAGAAACACTGTTTTCCAGTAATGTAGTACCTAAAACCCTTCAGTTGGATTTCAGATCAGGTTACGGTACCAAAATGGAATTGATCACATTTGTGGATGATCTCTGGAAGGCTCAGGATGGGGTACTGCATCTATCCTGACTCTCCTTGATTTCTCAGTGGCTTTTATATCATTAATTATTATATCCTTCTAGACTGGCTTAGGGGGTTGGAATAGGAGACACTGTTTTGTGTTATTTCTTCTCCTTCCTCCAGGGCTGGTTCTAATCAGTGTGTGGGGGGGGAGAGGTCCAGACCCCTGCTTTGCAGGGTGTGTCAGGGCTCCACCTTTTCTTCACTATCCCTAATTTTAGGTGTGGTCATTTGTTGATACAGAGTTAAATACCACCAGTAAGCTGATGACATTCAGCGGTAAATCTCGGTCCTTATCCATCTAAGTGATGCTATCAAGGTTTTTCCCAGTGCCTAGAGTCACTGAGGATCTGGATAGGGAAAAAGAGGCTTTAATTCAACCCTAGTAAGACTCAGTGGCTATGTGTTTTAGGGGCCCCTGGTTTACCATCTTTGATTCTGGATGGATAGCATTCCCCGAGACAGAATCGATGTGCAATTTGGGGGTTCTTCTGGATTTGTAGATCCTGCTTGAGTAGGAGGTAGAGCTGTGGCCAGCAGGGTATCTGTACAAATCCACCTTATGTGCCAACTTCCCCTTTCCCCTTTCTGCTCATAGTCACTCATGCTGTAGACACCTCCAGCTGGACTACTGCAGGGTTCTCTACCAGGGCTGCCCTTGAGCAGTCAGAAGCTGCAGCTGGTCCAGAGTGCAAGAGCATGGGCAGTTTTAGGCACATCATAGTATACCCATGTAACACTTCTGCCTTTTGACCCACACTGGCTCCCAGTAGGCTTGTGTGTGTAATTAAAGGTGCTGGTGGTCATCTGTAAATCCCTGTATGGCACAGGGCCAGGTTATTTGTGGGACCTCTACCCAATGATCTCTGTTAGTTCCACCAATCCAGCATGGTAAGCATGCTCCAGGTCTCCCAGTGAAACAATGTCATCTAGCAGGTCTTAGGAAGGGTGCCTCCTTTATTGTGGCACCTGCCCTATGGAACAGCATCCCCCTTGACATCCTGATGGCTTGACCCTGTTAGCCTTCCAGAAAGCCTTAAAGACCACAAGGGTTGGTCGGTTGTTAACTGAGTCCACCATATATGGGATTATAATTGTATGATTGTTTCTAGGGGCCTTGATTACATTGTAATATTGTGGGTTTTTAAAAAAATGTATTGCTTTTATATTTTTATTTTGAGTTGCCTGAAGTCACTAGGTGAGATAGGCAACTATGTAATAGTTATCAGTCAATCCATCAACAATCACATTACCATCAGTTGCAATTAATAATCTTTCTGAACTGACTGGCCGTTTATAGTTTCCTGCTTTCCATCTCACCTCACTGTGGTTGCTAGGATAATCCTAATATCCAGCTTATTAATTTTGAAAGGCTATGCTTTTTACCATCTTAGATGTCAGGGTTACAGAACACTATGTAGTAAGTATAACACCTATTTTTATGGCTAAATCTCAGGTTAAAACACTAGCTGTGAAGTGCTCCAAGTGATCAAATTACTATAGTATTCAGCCTGTTCTGCAAATGATTGTCCCCATAATGAATTGGTGGACACTATTTTATGGGCTATGAGAATAATTCAGTTCTAACAAATTGCATGCATGTCTGAGGGTGTGCTCAGTTTTATTTTTTTTTTTAAATCAAGTTGCCTTTTTGTGAATGTATGTGTTTTAGGATAGGGACAGAATTATGTGTTAAACTTAGTACACCATTGTTCAGATACCATATTAACTTATTCCAGCTGTACAATGGCAAGATCAGAATAACTTAATATTACACTACTTATATTGACACTGTTTCAGTTTTTTTTAAATTAAATTTTTTACTTTGCTGGACTGTAGATGTTATCACACCTCTCTTTTAATTTGACTTCTTTAAACGAATCAACATTTAAACTGCATCCATGTTTTAATTCTCTATGTGAACTATTTTTCCCCCTGAAATATGACATAGAATTACTAGAAATAAATTCCAAAAAAATAACAATTGTGCTATATTTCTTATAATTATTTTTCTTTTCCAGTTTTTTTAAAAAATATAAAGTATTAAACATTATCATTAATCACATAATAATAATAGACAAAGAGAAAAGAGAGATATAGATGTTAATGCTTTTTCTAGACCTTGATCACTAGGAATGATAAAAAGATTATCTGTGTGTGTGTATGGGGGGGGGTGTATATACTACTGAACTTGGTTCTCCTCTCCCTGTTCTCTCCCATCTTTGCACTGCATAAAAACTATGATATGGCATATGTAGTCAGCAATGAGCGGTGGGCACTGTCATCTTGATTTACCTATTGATTGTGCTTTGTTGGAAAGGCTGAGAGCAACAGGTGGTTTTAGTTTAAAGTTTGCTTTAGAACTTCAGTGGTGGGGGAATAATGAAGGAATTACTTATGTCTGGGGAGACACTCAGCACTAAGGTCACACAAACCATGGAATGTATGCACTGAAAAAATGCAGAATGCCACTATATCCTAGAAAGATTACTGCAGCTCATAAAACAATTTCACCTACTTATGTACATTATGGAAAATCAAAACAAATGTATCCATGTGCCAGTGCTAATTTGTAAATTCTTGCTAAAGATTCTGCAATAAATCAGTTAAGTTGCAATAGGAAGATTTAAGCAGAATTCATAGTTCTAGAATGCCCCACTATTAAGTACATAGACACCAACAGCCTTTACCAACCTGGTAATTTCTAATGCATAGGGACTGCAATTTTTGGAGGGAGCCTGGTTGAGAAAGATTGGAAAAAGGAAGGTCATGGTGATTTATGTGACTGCCAGAGTTTAAAGAGAAGTCTGCTGGACTTAAAGAGGCTTTAACTTTCTGGAGTGAGGCAGGTTCACTGGCTAAGAAGAATGCAAGTAAACTGTGACACATTACTAAGATAATATCAAGTCTAAGGTTTTATACAGAAAAATCTGCCTGTATAGCAGCTGAAAGTACTTTTCAGTAATTTACCAGTTGTAACACTGATACTACGATGCTACTTTTCCTATTTTAAGTTATGTAATGAGCTTTTTGTCTCAGCCACATCTGATGTTTTACCCTGTAAATTCCATTATGGTAAAGCCTTCAGATAAGTTTTGTCCCTATACTAGGCAGCAAACTATTGGGGTGATATTCCCATGACAGCTCTGATATTGGCAGGAGTCTTGTATTAGGGCTGTAGAGTACTTCAGATTCAGTGTCAAAAATGTCTCTTGAAGTGGATGGGGGCATGAATGCAGATCCTCTCTGCAACTCTTAAAGCAACCATTTCTTTTTCAGGATTATGTACTGTAACTGCTACATGATACCAGGAAAAGAGGTGGCTGCTTTAGAGAGAGTTGTAGATGGGGATCCATTCATGTCCCCTAGCATTCCAAAGGATTTTTTTTTTTAAAAAACCTCAGATCTAAAATACTTCACAGCCTTATCAGGCATATTCCTTCTTTTCCACCTGACTGCAGAGAAAATTAAACAAGAATCTGAACATTTATTTGATTGGTTTCCTTCTAGTTTTCAATCAATTCTCAATAAGAACAGCTATCTAGAAATATATGTTCAAGTAAATATGGTTCAGAAAGTCATTTCATTGTGTTGCCATTGTACCACAGAGCCCCAAATAAAGGGGAACATTCTTTAGCTGAAATGCAACTGTTAATCAAATAAATTCTATTACATGGAACATTCCATATTCACTAAGTAAGCTGAGATGAAGAATGCTTTTTGGTTTATCATCACTACATGTCAGGTTCACATCCAGTCTCAATACAGGGAAATAAAAATGTCATTTCCCTTCAAACTGCTCCCTAATCAAATCCTCAGCTTGTTTTTTCAAATCAGGAGAATTTAAAATGCTGTTTGAAAGGCCAATGTTTTCTGGAATAAAAAGGGAAATATGTGGATTTGGACACCATCTTTTTTCTGGACTCTGGGGAAGGAGGTAAAAAGGGAGATGAAATCATCTAATAAAAACATCCAGCACATTTGACAACAGCTTCTCATATACTCTCTTGGGTTGCACACTCAAAATGGACTTTTTCTATTACTCCTGAACCTTCAGACCTGATCAGAAAACCAAAGTGGATTAAAAGGAGAGGATTTCCCAGTCTGGACTCTTCTCTGTTGCTCAGGATTGTGCCCAACTGTATTTGTCTTCCAACAATAACAAGTATCCCATTTCAGTTTTCCAACAGTCTCAACTATTCTCCTTTGAACCCCCTCCAAATCCACACTGAGCAGCTGGGAGACCTCCCCAAATAAATGGGGAAGATGTGCAAGAGGTACAGAGAAGGAAAGGAAGATTGTAAAGTCTCAATCTTAGTATATCTGTGGCTGAAATGAGCACAAAATAAATACAATATTCATCCTACCCTACAAACATTAACTCCCTCGATCAGGTCTTGAGGGTAGTTATAAGAATATTCCACAGAATGGAAGACACTGTCCATGTAGGGAGGATATATGAGAAACACATATACGGCCTGAGTTCTTTTGTATTATATAGCGATTATTGGCAAAACTCTGATATCTCCCCTAATACAATACATCTTAATAATTCCAGATTATATTTATGCAAAATATCTACTGGCAGATAAAGGATCTAAAATCATACAGCATGTAGCAAAATTTTGTCTAGCATCATGTTATAAGAAGAAGCTAAACATGAAATGAGTTAAGGGTTACTGGATATAGAATATTATAGTGACTGCGTGACATTTAAATACTGGCACTTAACTGTAAGAAAGTGATCGATTAATTACCAATATTATGAAACATTTTAATAATAATTTAACAGCTTATTAAAGCAGTATTTTAATATACTGTAGTTCAGTAATAAAATTCTTTACTCACCTAATATGTTAGCATTTAATTCAAATTCTATTATTTAGTGACTTCATTTTAGGTATTTTTAATTGAAAATATATAAATTTATATTATTACATTTATAGTGTACTTAGTTTGCTTCATTTATTTGTCCCAATCTATTTAGATATTTTAAAATGTATCTTTACTGAGCTCCCGTGACAAAGCTGTATATAATGCTGATCAGTACTGTTAATAAAGTTGTTTATTCTCATTCATTTGTCCTTGAGAAAAATCTGTTCTCTTGACAATAGATATGATCCTGTGTTTTAATTTGCTTTTTCTCTTTAGTATGGTTATAATCTATAATAGTGGCCTTCCATATATTTTCTGTAGCTAAAAAAGCTTTCACCTGAAATAATATTTTTAAATGTCATTGATCAATTATGTGGTAAGATCGTCAAAACCTTTGGTTACCTACAAAGTAGAGAGAAAAGACTAATATGATGAAGTGAACTTTCTTTTAATAGTACCCTTATGTTATGGCTCAAGAGAATTAAGCAAAGTTTGATTCTTAAAGTAAGATGTTTAAATCAAGGATAACATCTTCCATATTCTATTAGTGCAACTGAATTTCAAAAGCTGCTTTATAGATCACAAGGCTTTAGAAAATGAATGGCAAAGAGAAAGGGAAATGAAGTCTTATCCACATTGCTGCTGTGGAAAGGCAGGAAGGACCCTGTGAGCTCCCTCTTGTGGGAACAATTAACCAAACAGCTGGTAAAGAGAGAAATAGACATGTGGACAGAGTAGAAGATAAGGGTATGTGCACTGAAGGATCTCACAGTATGGAGCCAAAAGCTACAGAAAGGCCCATAAAATCTGGAGGCCTGAAGTGCTCTAAAATATTTCCTCTCAGACAGAGAAATTTAGCTATTTAGAAATTTAGCAACCCAACTCTTGAAGCTGTAGAAAAGCAGCCTTAAGCCAGATCTTCTTCTGTACCCCATTCTGCCAATTTTCTTGGCTAGTTTTGGAGCAAGATCAGAGAAGTTATGTTTTAATTAGTCACCCAAACAGTCCTTCTCTCCTTTTGCCTAGTATTAGTGCATGCATATCAACAACTTGTCTTCTTCAGGAACAAAAGAGCTTATTTACACCTTGGAAGGCAAGGAAGCCAATCAGAACTCTATGGTAACTTTTTCTAACCAGACGTGTTAGAATGTGTCGTTCACACCTAACAAGTTGGGGAAGTTGGACCTAGAATGTTAGCAAGAATCAGTCTACAGTCAGAGCAGGCACCTGACATAGGTGTGGAAAAAAGAGTACTGGATATCCTAGGCAGAGATTTATATCACCATGAACAAATCATCAGGAGCAAGGAATTTACTCTGGTGATCCTTATAGTAAATAACTTTATTAAGGTCTTAGACTACCTATGATCCTCATATCCATCCAGAATCTAGGCTCTGACATCTTTCCACACATGGCTGATGAGTTCCTTTGAAGGAACAACTCTTGGGTCTGGAAATCTTGACAACTTTCTTTGGACCCACAAAGTTATTGGGAAGAGATAGGACAGAACAAATCCAAAGTACAAATTGATCATACTTTAGGTTTGTAACCTCCAGATTTAGAATGTGTATATTGTGGAGACAGTGTTCAGAATCCTCTGTGAGATTATTTTTACAATGGAATCAGAACTCAATTTCTGCCTCCTAAGATTAATTGTCAAGTTCTTTTTTGCCACTGATCCATAGAACGTATTAATAATCTCTTTTCTTCTGAAATTTTCAACAAGCAAAACTAAAGGAGCCGTGACATCTGGAACAAAGCTGGTTTCCTTCTAATGTTGGAATAAATCCTCTCCTTGCCTGAATGACCACTCCAGCATGGAGCACTATCTGCTTTCTGTGAGGTTTGTTTTACTGTTGGAAAATAGATTATTTATAAAATAAGCGTTGAAAGGTTATCAGATTAAAAAGACAGTCAACATATCTCAAAATAAGAACAAAAAAATTATTCACATTTTTATTCAGGATAAATTAAAACAAACAATCCTCTACCCCCCAAACCTTACAAGTAAATTGTGAACAACATGGCTATTACTGCAACCATGTTTCGCAATGTTGATGTGCCTTTTTCCTCCACAGCCTACAATTTTCACTGCCAGCATCATCAAGAGATTCTTCAAATTACTTTTTAAATATCTCTCTCCCCAAGGACTTTCACTTGCATCTAATTAGACTACTTACCCCATGCCATGTAATTCCCTGTTGCCAAAACTGTTAAATGCTTCAGTAAGTAAGTGAGAAGGGCATCAATGGAACAGGACAGATGCAATGCCACTGGTTAACAATAGAGGTGTGAAGTGACTCCTTTAATTATGAAGCTCATTAATGCATAGCTTGCATGTGTGTGCGTGTGTGTGTGCGCGCGTGTTCTGGGAGTCTATGGGACGATACTTAGTGGCAATTCTGTTAAAAACTTCGATAATAGTTTGACCACTAGTAAAAGAACCAAAAAACAAAAAAACAAAAACCCCTCTTAGGCTGAATGTTAATAAAGAGAATGTGATAACAACTTTATTATTATCATTTAGATTTACATTTATAAAAGCCTTCATATTCCAATTATACTGGAAATATAATTTTATTTATTCTGGGATGACAAATGAAAGGAGCAAACTACATTTTAAGAGAAGATCTGATGTTGGAAGGAGAGCAAACCTAAGATAAAACTTTCACCAAATAAAGCTGTGTTAAGTAGAATCCACTGCTTGAGCCATGGAATAAATAATTAGGATGGCAGCCAAAACCATTATTGAAAAATTAGATCAACTATCCTACAGGAAGAAGCTTAACTAAAGGGCCTTATTGGTCTTTTCAGAAATGTTGTCTCTTCAAATGAAGGATACAGCTACAATTGTAGTTATT
The DNA here is from genome assembly GCA_030867105.1 of Liasis olivaceus. Classification (NCBI taxonomy): domain Eukaryota; kingdom Metazoa; phylum Chordata; class Lepidosauria; order Squamata; family Pythonidae; genus Liasis; species Liasis olivaceus. The sequence continues at coordinate 228,086,251 of CM061349.1, forward strand.
CCATTCAGGCAACCTAAATTTGATAGAAATAATTGTATTGTTTTACCCATTTATTTACACAAGGAGAATCTAAACTATTTGGAGTCTGATTTCCATCAATGGGACTCTCATGCAAGAGGAAAGCTATGTTTGTCAGCTACCCTACTGCTTCTCCTAACACTGTTTTGGAGAAACTGCCAGACAGAGCCTGAGAAAATTGGGAGGGGAGGGGTGGGGGCTGCAGGGGAAGGTGAGTGTGAAACCAGCCTTTTTAAGCCATCCTCAAGTGGGAACATTTGCAAAATTTGAACCCTTCTTCAGATAGGACTGAAGGTCTGGTTTTAATTCAGACCCTTTTATAATGTAACTTATTTTCTTATTTTTTTACCAATATGTTTCCATTATTATATTTAGCTAATGCCTAAATAATGCTATTTTACTGATTTGACTTAAGCAGTACTGCACAAATTTTGGATGGATCACATAACCAGCCATTACTTTGGCTCATTCTTATGACTGCCAATTCTCTGCAAATCTATGTGACACATAAAGGACACAGCAGGCAAGTAATTGCTTCTTTATTGGTTCCCACCTGATGAGGACATTTGTAGAATCCTGGATTTAAGTTATATAAAATGCACATTTCGATGTGGAGTCCTTGGTGCTCTCTGAATTTGGTTGTTTGCTTGCAGACGTTTCATTACCTGACTAGGTAATATCATCAGTGCAATGTTACCCAGTCGGGTAATGAAATGTCTTCAAGCAAACAACCGAGCTCAGAGAGCACAAGGACTCTACAGTTCAACTCTGAGCTACATATATTATCTTCTATTGGAAGCACATTTCAATGAAATGGCGTAAAGGAAATTATTAGTCATTTATAATTTATGAAGAAAAAAGTACAACTCTCATTCCAGGCAAAAAGAAAAAAAAAACCCTGCCTTTGATTTTGATTAGGATTGGGATTCACAAAATGATGCAATACACTATAACATCTGAAATATTAAAGGAAATCTTTGAAGAATGGGGTCAGAAATTAGTAGCTGCAGTATCAACAATCTATGCAACAATGTCTGCTTCTATGGATAGACTATGTTTAAAGGATGTTAATAAAGGAATGACAGATGTAAAACAAATCTTGTTTGATACTGAAGTTTTAAAAATTAAAGAGGAAATGCAAATAATAAACCAAGAGAATGACAAGGATAATATCTTTTTATTGGATTTACAAAAGACGCTTGCTAAAGCCTTGAGGAAGCCTATGTGATGGGACAAAGAAGAATTGAAGAGATCAAATCCTACGACAATATTGGAATGAACTAAAGATTAAGACCCCCTTCATGGATCACTGCCTTGTCGTGGTGAAGGGGCTTTTCAGAGGTAAAAGGAAAGAATATAAGGTTGTTTTATTTGATCAAGGTTAAAATAAGATATATTTTTATGAAACTCTGGCAACCCTTTACAGACTTTTAGCTGACACCAGGATTGAAAAGTTGATGTCTTGTGGATTTACTTATAGATAAGGGATGGGTTATGCAAGGAGAAATATTGTTTGTAACCTTATAAGGGGTGAAACCAAACTTGTTTATACTTGTGATGAAGAGTAGAAGCCACTTCTTTATACAGTATATTTTTTCTTTTTCTTTTTTAAAATCTTTCCTTTTTCTTTTATTTTTTCTTTGTTTATCTTTTCTTTCTCTGCATTTTTTACTCTTTCTTTTCACTTTCCTTTCTCTCTTTGAGTTTAGTTTGTATTAGTTTTTATTACTGTAATTAAAATCTCTCTGTCTTTCTCTCTCTACACACACACACACACACACACACACATCAAAAAAGAAAAAAGTACAGTTCTCCAGCATTTTTTTCTGGTTCCCAGACATCACCTAGAACAGCTGAGGTCAGAGAGTTTGTCCCTTTTCTTTCTTAAAAGTTTTTGGAATGGGGGAAGCAACTTTAGTCCAAGACATAAGGCAAGCTTTTCATCCCTTAAAGCCTCTCAAAACTCCATGTGTGGATGCTGGACTCAGTCATTTTTGGAATGTAGCTTTTGATGTGTTTCATAAAGTCTGGCTGCACAATACCAATTTACGCCTTTGCAGTTTAATATAAATTGTCACATACTCTTTATGTACATGAGAGTTCACATAATTATACAATTACAGAAACTTCAGACATATAATCAGACACAGATTCAAACAACTATAATTCTATCCTTTTTTAAATATAGTAAGTAATCTAGTAATTGGCCATCTTACCAGCTTACTAGAACTTGAACTACATATAGTAGATGCACTGTAGCCTGTAAGTATAATGGGAACAAGGAATAACCTTGAGAAATCTGAGTCTGAGATAGAACTGTAATCCAAGTAAGAGCCTCAGACAAGACCCTCCCTAATTTTCATGAAGATAAAGGGAGGGAGGGGGGAAGCACATTCAGACTTGCAGGATTCTGTTATTGTAACTCTATAATAAAACTAGTATTAGCATGCATGATTGTCAGCCTTACTAGGCAGACCAGACAGACAACATGACCAGATGAGCTAATTCTACTTTTTTTGTAAAGCTACATTAACAGAATCTTGCAAGTCTGAAAGTACAGTTCTCCTGCTGTCTCCTTTATAGCTGGAGAAACTAGGGAGGGTCTCTTCAGAGCCTCTTGCCCTGCCCACTATCCAGTTGTGGGCTATGTCTTGGCCCTGTCTCCCAAGGTCTTTCTCACAATTACAATGATTTTGGTTTTGTAGTCTGGTTTTCCTTGAAGGGCCGACACTAAGAGATGTTACTTTGGATGCTGCATGTCACAATGAGGAAAAAGGGAGATAAAAGTTAGGGCTAGGGTAACGATCCTCTCTCTTATCAATGGTCTGGCTCCAAAGAACCCTATATATAGTTCTATATGACCAGAGACATTCTGGATTTCTGATTTAAAAATAGAACCCCCTTGGTTTGAAACTGAGGCAACTTTCAAAAACAATTAGCAACAGGAAAAGGGAATTCTACTGTTCAAAAGGAAAAAAAAAACCCAATAATTCCCCTGGGTGTGCCCAAAGTAGCTCTCTGGATGCTGTCCAATATATTTTTCTCTCTCTTTTTTTATATAATAAAAATTACACTATCGAATAAAAATGTACTCCCTCTCTCCTAACAGCTGCCTGTGGCTGCCAGACAACACATTAAGCTGGCATAGACAAAGTTTAAAATTAAAACCATGAAAGCAGCCAATCTTCCAGCACAATTTTTCATTATATTCAGCAGTATAATATTTTTGATTTTTTTAAAAAAAAATCTTTGAAATTAGTACTTGAAAGAAACAAGATCTACTTTCAATATATATAAAATTTTGCTGGAATGAAGACTTTTGATTCCTACAAAAGTAGATCTATTACTCTTGTCTGAAAGTTAATATTTATTTATTAAAGTGATTTTTATATTACTCAGTCTGATGATTCTAGACAGTATTCAAACAATTCTCAGTTTAATGAGAAAAAAAGGTACTCCCCAATGCTCTCCAATATAATCTTATATTTGGTATGATATAGATGGAAATTCTATCCTTTGGTTGAAATCTAATTTATAAACTAATGGAAGAACTAGGGGAAACCAAGTATCCCAGTGCAGTGGTCTTCATAGCTTTTGCTGTGTCACCTTGGATAATTTAAGATCTCAGAAAGATTCTAGCAAATGTCTTATTTCGTCCATTTTATCATGGCAACAGGGGAGAGTATTTTATTTGGATTCATCCTAATTCATAAAACCAAATAACTTACTGTCAGAATTGAGAGCAGTTCTTCCACGCTACACTCGGGTTTTAAACGCTCCTTGAACATCCTGATGGTTGGATGCTTCAAATAGTAATATGAAGCAATGCGGCCATACGTCAGAGGTTCAATGCTGCGGTCATCCTATTAGACATTAAAAAATACACATTGGATATAGAAGTAATGCAGGTTGTACATGACTGGAGTTAAGCATATTTTGGGCAGTATTCTAACAGAGGTGTGTAAATTGCATGGTATTGAGATTTGAATCACAAACAAATATAAATGACACTTGTTGGTCTAAATGCCAAATTGACAGGAAAATCCCACTAGGTACCCAAAGAATGCAAGAGTCTACAGATATTTCTTAAGTCCATAATAATCAGATAAGTCCTAATAAAATTTCCCCATTCTTCTCTCAAAATGCTGTATGAAGTATAAATTAACCTTACCTCTCCTATTTTAATGCAGTAGGAGTATTCCAGATCAAGAAGTGATTTCTCCACAAGGTTTGAAAGAAACTTGTTCATGTTTTCATGGCTCACATCATCTAAGTTATAGTAACTGCATAAATGAAAACAGGAGAGATTTAAAAAAAAATATTGTTGATATGCAATATGATGTAACACTGCCCAGCACATGCGTGCAGTATGAAATATTTTAGATGTAAATCAGTGGCCACTTCAAATGTTACATTTCCCTGACTGTAATTTAGAATGATTGAGGGAATAGGATTGAGGTAAAAGGACAGGAATTTCTGTCCTTCTGAATTTGTTATTCTCCCTTAAGGTACTGGGCTAGAAACTGGGAGACTGTGAGTTCTAGTCCTTTCCTAGGTATGAAAGCCAACTGGGTGATTTTGGGCAGTCACTCTTTCTCAGCCCTTTCCACAGAGTTGTTGTGGGGAAAATAGGAGGCAGGAATATTATGTATGTACTGTACACTGCCTTGAGTTGAACAAAAATAAAAGTGGGATAAAAATCAATCAATCAAATAAATACATTTTACAATATGATTATTTCATTATAAAGTTATTATTGACAAAGATGTATGGATGTTTTCTGGTTACCATTTTATATGGATTTTCAACAATTCTAAAAACACAATGCCATAAGATGATCAGTACCATTCCTAATAATTATCTTTCTAAATAATTTTTATTGAGAGCTTTTATGTAATTAAGATAAACAAGAACAAATGTATAAAAGAAAAGTAGAAAAAGAAAGAAGATCAAAGAAAAATTGCTAGAAACAGAGAAAAAAGTGAAGGTTAAAGAAGCAGCTTCCGATCTTTGCAGCGGTCACAAACTTTGATCATTTTTCCCTTTTAGAACTACATTATATAGTTCCCTTCTTCCCATATGCAACCCCTTTTAATCAGCAAACCCAGAAATCACCAGTTCATTTTTATCCATTTTCAGCAAAAAGTCCATAAAAGGTTTCCAGTCTTTTATAAAAAGTGCTTATTGTTTTGTCCCTAATGAAAGAGGTCAATGTTGTCATCTCTGCAAGTTCTGCCATCTTCACAGTCCACTCCTCCCTTGTGGGTACTTCTGTTATTTTTCCATCTTTGCTGCACATTCACAATTATTTTTCCATGAACGTTTTTATTACTTTAGGTGTTTGTGTTTTACTAAAATGCATGTGTCAAATAGATTTATGTTATGTATTCCCAATTATTCTGATTCTGAATTTGTTACCATTTGTGCTATATCAAAAGAAAGACATTAGGTAAAATGTAGCAAAATATTTTGAGAATAAACAGTGTTCAAATGTATTAGTTTATGCTTGTTGCCCAATATAAGTAGCTTCTATTACTTCCAGGTGGCTTCCTTTAGCTATCAAACAATATATTTACTGCACAATTTCGCTATAATGTATAAATTTGAGGAGACAAGCATATTAATTAATTTACTAACATAATATGATGCATTTCATATATCAACATGTAGCTTGTACAAATTGTACATAAGAAAAATCTCATAAATACTTAGATAGCTACCCAGCTTTCATACACTACCGTAACATTTTAATATAAATATCTCTATATAATATTGTGCACTGAACTAGTCTTGCTGATGCATTTCATATTTCTACTAGTCATCTTTCTGTGTGTCCCCCCGCTACCTTCTGTGAATTTGTGGTCATTCACTTTCCTCAGCAGCCTACAAATCCTGTAATTATGTCTTGTTGTTATATAATATCCCCACTCTCAAATCTTGATAACATTCTTGATGTAGGCTCATAAAATGGTCTTGAATCTTGAAAATAAATTATCATCTACTAAAACAACTGCAGTTGAGGAGTTCAAGGGTGGCATTTAGTGTACTTAAATTGTTTCCTCCAGGAGAATGAGATAATGGCCAAGGAAAGGGATCAATTAAGATTTTTGTTTAGAATAACCATAAGAACATTTTTATTTTTTCAGTGAAATAATTTATTGACATATAAGGAGACAGATTATCAACTATGTTTTTAACTAGGAACCACAAAGGTGTTGCTTAAAACTTGATAGTGTTCATAACTATAGTCACATGAGCAGTAACTTATAGTGTAGTCATGATAGAGTATGACAGTGTAGTCATACTTTAGTTATTACCACTCTGGAAATTACTCTAAAGGAATATTGCTGATATATAAATTTTGAATGATCATTAAAACATCACACTACATTTTAGTTAAGGTTACAAAATAGAAAGGAAAATAATTTTATTCTAATTTATTATTTTAGGAAGGCACAATCCAGTCAGAAATTAAACATTGTAAATATCTTAATTATTTAATTTTGTGTTACTTCTCAATGAAAATTAAATGTTCTTAAATGTTCAGCTATAACAAGGCTATCTAGAATTGAGTTTAGCTGGCTCATATGAGAGATTTTTTAAAATACCTATTATGCTTCAAAGATATGAATTCCTACTCCATGCAACAAATGGAGTATTACAGATTTCTTTCAATTTAGACTATTATCAAAGTTTTGCTTATAGTTCTACTCAGATTATCACTGAATGCACATGCTGTGCTAAACTATGGTTCATTAAATCAAAATAAATTTCCTGAGTTCACACAATGTGTTAGTTCATAAATCATGGTTTGTAAATCACATTGTAAATCTGGGTTGTACAATGTGCTAAGCCAAAATCAAACCAATTATATTATGGCTTAAAGCAATTCATGAATCAAACTGATATGCCAAACAGAGTGATTACTTCTGAGTCACCTTTGTGCTTTAATGATAATTTTATGAGCAGCTGCTGTCACAAATTTATCTACATTTATTACAATATTAATACAAAATACATGCTTTTAAACAAACCTATCTTTGCAATACAGTTCTATTTAAGATTTTTCAGATATAAGACCCATTAAATTCAAGGTGACTGATTCTGAAATAAATTTGCTACCAAGGCTACCACACTATACACATGAACACAAGAGACAGTTCCTTTATACTCTATAGGTTAAGAAGTACAGTAATCTTTGAAAATACTATGAACTGATCCTCTATAAGGAAATAACATTCTCCTTATATATACACCAATATAATTTTGAGATTAATTTCTGCTAATGTTTCATTTAATTTCAACAGAACCTGGGAGAGGAGTTAATTGCAATAGAAGTTATTTTCAGAACCATAATATTCAGTAATTCAGTAAGTTTACAACTAAATAAATTATGAACATTAGTTGTAGAGCATTATACATATCACTCCATCCTCCTTTGAAAACTGCAAGGCAATAAACCAAATTATGGAATATTTAACAGAATAACATTCTCTTATAAAGAATAAAGCAAATCCATGATTACATAAAAATCCTGGAATTATTCTTCCAGTTTCCTAACTTGAAAAGAAAAACTAAAATGCCAGAGGAAATCCAAAGAAATCAGACTTTTCCTAGGTTTTATCCAAGCCCCATAACACCTGCAAACAAATGAAATTTTCCTTCCCAAAATACCCCCAGTTCTACTCTGCCAGGTTAGGGGGACTCATCAGAATAGATTCGGGCAAGTGTGAAGGCGGAGAGTAAAAGCATGTCTATGCAACTACAGGCTTCCTTGCATAATGTTGGATGTAACTCTGGCTGCGACTCTAAACAAACCTATAAATGAGTTATACCATTACATTCAGCGGAACTTACTTTTGCATAAACATGCACTGGATTTCCAAGTTAACACAGGTGCTTTAAACAAACAAACAAACAAACAAACAAGCAAACAAACTTTTATCCTGTTAAACAGAACAGGAATCCAGCTAGAGAGATTATGCACCCTTTGTATTCGATACTACCACCATTATCGCTCTTGTGCACTTTAAATGTGCGTATGTTCAAAGCACATAAAGCCACGCTATATATCACCCTCCCCCCTTTTCTGGGTAACTGTATTATCTAACTATTTAATTGAAGATAAAGAATAAAAACAACGCAGTTTCATGGTCACTGCCTTGAATCATCTAGTCATTCTTTCCCCTCTGCTGCAAACAGACAGCCCTCCTTTTTTTGTCAGCACCCATTTCATTTATTTCTCAGTGAAACCCAGTTTCACAATAATTGACTTGTCAGGAGCTTTAATTTATGAGGCTGGGCTCTGTAAGCTTTCTCCTATATTCTGCGCAACCTGCACACAAGCAAGGTTGAATATTTACAATGCTGTTAACAGGTGCTGAGTTGTTTAATGATTCTAATAGCCAGAAGCGTACTGAGAAAGCCAGCGGGATCACAATTACAGGCTGTTTGAACACAACAATTACTCGTCCCCTGAGAGGTGTGAAAGTCAAAGGCAGTTTTATACTAACAGCATCTAGCACATGGACTAGACAGGGTAACTTCCATTAGTAGCCCATTGGGGAACAATGCAACAACAAACTTCAAGGTACCATAAAAATTTACTAAGTGTGTAAGGTTTAAATAATCAAAACACTAAAGCAGCTATCTTTTTCTGACTGGCCCTGAAATAACAAATGACAGCAACAAAAACAAACCACTAAAACAGCAATATCCAGAATACTACTTTCACAAAAAAGTGAACAATTTTTTATTATATAAACAAGGCTGGAATTTCATCAGCTGAGAAACAGAGAGACGTGTAGAGACATAAAATGTAGATGAAGTTACAAAGACCAGTTTGGGTTTAATGTGGATGATGGTGGCAATTGCTTCCTGTTTAGTTTATGTAAACCTGACCCAGAATCTCCCTGGGAAATTTTTCATCAGCTTTGAAATGGTGCTGCTAAAACTGTCAGGCCAGTAAGTCATTTGTTACAAAACACCATGTTTTTTATGTTCAGATTATACGGTAGTAGCAGTGACACAGATAATGAAAGCAGGTTCCAGAATTTTTTTAAAAATCCGCTTCTATTCAAAGAATGTTGTGGGGGAAAAAAAATCTCACAAGAACCCAGATAATGACTATTATAATTTTCTTGAAACTTAGTCTCATATAAACATAACGTAAACAGCTATCTTAACAAATGGTGTCCCATTTTATTCACTTAAAACATATTGCAATTTAGGTGATGCTATTGAAAATAATTTGTTTAACCTCAGGCTAGAGATAGGATGCTTGGGCAAAATATGTTATTCTAAGCATAGTCCTGATAGATGAAACACTGGGGAGATGATCCAATCAATGTCTTTTCTGTATCTAATCCAAGAGTTGTGGTTCAACATGCCTCAATGGGCAGAAAATTGGCACTCCCTGGAGAGCTATCTCATTTGCAAGAGAAAAGAGATTTCTGCCATTAATACATTGAATGGCCATTATTACCATTTTTGACTGGTAATCAAAATGGAACCAAATTGTACAGTTACTTTTATCAGACCAATACAGTTTGTTAGGCTGTCTGCAAAATCAGATGGCCTCAATGATTTAGACATAATTTCATGTTGTCTTATTTTATTTGAAATAGAAATTGTTTAATTATTTTAATTATTTGTTGACCTGTAGATTTCTGGCCAGAGATTGTAATAAAGATTACTTACTTACTATACCTTGCTTGCATAGAGAATTTCATATATCTACAGAATGATACTTAAACAACAAATTATTGTTCCTTAATTATAAAATGATTTCAGTGGGAATTAGCTGTGCTTATTTCTCAGTGATTGGTGGTTCCCCTTACTCCTGGAATTATTAATGGTTAAATAGTTAAGCAGTTTGACTGCTTCATTTTTATGATGACTGCTTCAAAGTTATCAAAACTTAAGGTGTGCATGGACCACTGGGAGTCTAAGCAAAGCGAGACGGAGGGAGCTTAATCAGAAAAAACAAGAGAAAGAGACACTGTGATTGGCTAGCCACAGTTCATTTCCCATTCTGGGGACGTTCCCACTAGAGGACGGAGATAATGATTTTTGTACTACTGTAAAGCTCCTTAAAGATGCTCTGAAGAGTTGAGAGACCATCCAATAAGAGGTGTTAGAGGTGGAAAAGGAATATGGAAGCTTCTATTGGACTTTAGCTTGGTCACATTTATAAAAGAAGAAGTGTTTCTGTTTCTAGCATAATACCTCTGACCGAACCCAAGAAGTAATAAATAGAATGGACAAATAACAAAAAGATTAATACAGCTTTCTGACTTTAGAATTTGTTCTAAATTTGTTACTCTCAACATTTGGTAATTCTGTAAATGAATTTCCTGTCTTATCAAAGGTGTAACTTCATTGTTTCACTTCTTTCCTAAACCAAAGAAACTAGAGAGGCGTTCTGATAGCCAAATAAGGTTGTATTCTTTATATTCAAATATAAAGTGTATATGATAACTCCTACTCTGGTTTCTTCTCCTACACTGGAGAGTAGTAATTGCTTTTGGAAAAAAAAATACTGTAGAAAAATGAGAAACAAGAAAGACAGAGAGAGAGAGAGAGAGAGAGAGAGAGAGAGAATGAGAAAGAAAGAAAGAAAGAAAGAAAGAAAGAAAGAAAGAAAGAAAGTAAGTTGGTTGTTGTGTCCAGATAATGGAACATATTAAAATGGTGCTCTGCCTATAGTATCTTTGTTTTTCCTATAACTTGACAAAATCTATTTTTAAAACAAATATTAACAAACATTAGCAAAAAAGGAAAAAAGAAATACTGACAATACTGTGATCTTAAGTACATTTATATAGGAGCTGAGTTCCACTGAAATTAATGGCGCTTGCTCCAGTGTTACTCTTGCAGATCCAAATGACTGAGAACAATGAAGACTGCATGCCTAGCATTCCCTTTACTAGCACATATGATTGTTTAATTCTGGAGGACAGCTATTTATATAGAGCTCAATTGTTAGAGAAGGGACAGGAGAGAGAATACTTAAGACACTTTATAGAGTCTGTGTCCCTTCTTCTGGCTCCTTCCTTTCATAACCAGGATGGAGGCAATGGATGAAATCCTTACATTATAAAGTCTATCTGTTCACTTTGTCAGTGAAACACACTTTCTAAATGCCTTAGCTCATTTGTGTATCTGTTACTACACCAATTTGCAACTTAGATGTTGGCAACTGGTGACATTTAAAACTATACGAAAATAGGCTTGCATACAAGGTGAGTGCATATGAACATAGCAGAGTGTGCATGGAATATTCATTCTAACAAGCATTTTACCATTTATGTCAAATTCATTTAGGTCTTTAATATAGTATGATAAGATACCAGAGAATGAAACTAACTAACTGGTTAGTATGCCAGGAAAAGCTGGACAGCAAAGCAATACCGTGAGAATTATTATTTTGAAGCATGCCTAAACTGACTTATGGACTGCACTGCCTGGTTAAAGCGCTATTTATATTTTTCTACTTCCCAGATGGGTTCTGTGCAACTGCTAAGAAAGATTCATATTTAGACTTCATATTCTGGGTCCTATACAATATTAGTTATAATTTACATTGGGAAGGTTTTCTACTGAAGTGAGTGGCTGTGTTTTAGCTAAGCATTGAACAAAATCTTTGAATAAAGGTTAGACACAGAAACTTGTGCAACATAAGCAGAGGTACAATCTCCGTTATATAGATATCAGCAAAATAAATGTGTGATGTGCATGTGTGGAGAGAAGGAAAGAGTGTGAGAGCATATAAATTGCACCTGTAGACAAAAATATGAATTGTATCATTATCATTTTATGACACTGGTCATACAGAGCTCTAGTTAACAGACTGGGAATATCAAATCTGTACCAGGCCAATGTGAAGGACTTCACCAGTATTTGTGTGCGTGCGTGCATGCATGTGTGTATGTGTGTGTGTGTGCACACGTGTATGTGCATGCATGTATGTGTATGTATATATATGTGTGTGTGTGAGTAAATAAAATCTTTACTACTTAATGGCCATGCTGGCTGAGGAATTCAGGGAATTGAAGCCCATACAGCTCGAGGAGACTCAGACTGGAAAAGACTATATTAAATGGATGAGAGGATGGAACAGATCTTTGGAAAACCTGAATCAATATAGAAAAAAGTGAAGTGATGGAGGAATATCACCTAGGAACTGATTCCTAGAAAGACTAGAAAAACTGAAACTGCCCTCCCCCCCCAAATGTGAAGAATTTTTAGATAATAAGTTGTATGACATATTTTAAATTCAATAGGTAGACATCCATTTGCTCACAGGCGTTGTTTTTCTTTCTCCTGAGACCTGCTATATATCCTCAAAAGCTGTTCCAAAGGATTGGGGCACTGTTTCTATTTAACAAAATGCATAATTGGCTTCTGCTCATTAGAATGATGCAACCAATTCAGAAAGAGTAGAAACCATTATCCTCAATTCCTGTAGGTTGTAAACTGTACCTTCAGACAATTCTGAAGAATGATAGGCCTTTGCATACTTTGATAATGATCTGGAAAAATATGTTTGGACATCACACAAAAGCAGCACCTCTCTGCTATTCATTAGAGTTGCCCAACCCTTTCCAGGTTCCTGTGGAAGCCTTCTGCTTCCATCACATTAATTTTAACAAGTGGATTCCTTAAACTAGTGGCATTTTTTTTTTTTAGGCTTGTGCAGAAGGCTGAAAAAAGTCAAGTTTCTTTAATAAACATTAGAGAGATGCTGTGTTACTTCTGAATAACTTGAGAAGCATGCACAGCTCTAGGGATTTTAAGCAACAGACTGGCAACTCTATAACAAAAGGCACACTATCCTTGCCTGTGTTCTGAGAATTAAGTCCCACTGGGTTCCTCGTGACTTAAGAGCATACAGAACTTCAATATGCAAACACCCAGTCTTAACAGTTCAATACCAGATAACATCTAATGACTATATTTGATTTACAAATCAATACTTTCTCCTATGACTTCACTAGTATTTGATATCATTTAATCATTTAATAATTTTCTAACTGTTTGCTTTATATTTTATCTCCTGGCTTTGTTGGGTTTTTTTTCCTAAGTGCTTAGCTATTTTTCCATGCTATTTTACTACTTAGGACTGCTATTTTTCCAAGCCATCTTGAAGCTGGTTACTGGCAAAGGAAATAAAGCAATTCTCTCTATATAATTTCAGTCTTCTACTGTGCCTTCAACAGAAGGTTGGAAACATAAGTACTCATTAACAAGGCAAGAGCATTTTTTGTCCACAAAGGCGTAACAGACCATACCAAAGCCCAACTTTCTTAAGAACAGTCAAAATGGCTTCTGGTAAAATCAATAAGCATTTTATAATACCACTGTGTTTTAAATACACTGCAGAAATGCCTGTTTTTGTGACATTTGGGTCATTCATCAACACCGCCCATTTAATTTATCTTTCCAAGCCTATGTATAAATGCCATTCAAGCTACCAGCTATCCTATATTCCTCTGAACACTGGCAGCTGCTGACCAACAATGCTAGCATCGATTTGTTAACATTAAAGATCAACAAATATCATGTGCATTAAGAAATAAAATGTATTTAGTAAATTCTGAATTGTGATTCTAAATATACACTATATCCCAGACTAAAAAGCATTAAAGTGGAACTGAATATTTAACACAACGAATCTCATTCCTGAAGACTAATTCATGTTGATATCCTATTGAAATCAAGACAGCATAAACTGATAGCAATTCATTTTTAGAAAAATAGCTACCTGCATCTGTCATTCAATCAGGACTATTTTTTTTCTAGCAAATACTGTATTGTAATGATTTTTTAGTATTTGGTACTAAAATACTATTTAGTATTTTGTTCTGCAAAACAAACATGATTTTAATTATTGGGCAAAAATCAGAAAATTAAAAAGTGCCTAGCAGAGAATGCCTTTAAATAAATCCATATTAAATTACTTTTGGAGGGCCAGATCTCATACTTGTTATACAGGAGTAGGAAATATTTGGTGGCCAATGGGTGCATTTATAGTTTTTTTAGAGGGTACAAATTATGAATTATACATGTGGGGAAGTTTGGGTATTTCAGGAATTTGATGGCTTGTTTTTATTATTCTTACTTTCCAGCTTACAAGTGCCACAGAAGGATGTGCATGGGACTACCGGAGGCCAACTACTATTCTCTCCCTGTAACACTGAATATCATTTGTTCTACAGATCAAAATACTGTAGTTCTGGCTTTTTAGCTAGCTGCTTCCTCAAGGTTGTGGCTGATATGACTTTCAGAAATTTGGCTGAGTGCTTAACTCTCATTCCACACTGCAAACCTCAAAATATTTAAACCAGAATATCGAAATGAATGTAATGCTGATAGTACATTAGGAGCTGCAGTTTAAAATACTATTACTACGACTAACAAACACTTTGAAATTTAAACTCAGTGCTTTGCAAAAAATGGAGTTATTCCATTTTATGGAGTGCTTAATAAAAAAATACAGAATTAGTAATAAAACATGGCCAGGAATCAGAGAAATCCAAAAACCAGCAAGACTGCCCCCTCCCCCTGAATCAATAGTAGTCCTGTATCACATGGTGTGCTTTTTTGGAAATCAATACAAGTTTGAAAAGCAGCTGGTGATAAGATATGAGAAAATAATTTTTCAAAGAGAATAAATAAATAAATAAAAATTCTACTGGAATAATTAAAACTCAAGAAATTGTTTGGATCCTGGCCAGTTAAAAGCTTAATTGATAAACAAAAATAACTGGAACACTTGAATTTGGACCAAAGCATGTGGGGCTGGTCTGCAATTGGTACAGTATGGTTAACCAGAGATGCCCATTCTTTCTAACCACCTATTTATATAATCTCACCTGAAAATACACAATAACATTAGTTCTAACTGGAGACTTAAAAGCACTTCATTAAATCATCTATACAATCTCTTCTGCGGTACTTCCACAGAAGAAAAGTCAGCAACGGTAGTTACGTTATAATGAATTTGAAAAAGGAAACTATAAAGCTATGTTCAACTTGTTTAAATCCTTAAATTTAAATTCTTATTTATGGTTACACTGATGGACTGTTTCACAAGTATCTTAAATGATCACACCTTCTGTAATTTAAGCAGGACAACTTTAAGTAAAAACTGCCAAACACTGCCAAATGGTTGAAGACCTAGGAACAGCTTCCATTATGTGCCTCTCTCTTCTAGATGATTGTATATTTAATATTGCATTACATTTTAATTCATATTTAATTTACAATTCATATTCATAAGACTGGCAAATTCAAATAGTAAATGATGGCATAATTAGCGTACTGAATCCATTAATGCAAAACATTAAGATGGAATAAAAAAATCCTCATGTGTTCCTTTGGTGTAAATGGTCATATTTTTGGTTATACCAAAGGAAATCTAATTAAATCTTTTATTGTTTGAGTCCTTAACAGTTTTCAAGGGTTTTTTATCTGGATTATTTAGGATAATAACTGTAAGCTTAAAAGCAAGAACTACAGGCAGATCCAAGTATCTTTTGTAAGAGCTATAAATTGAAGAGCTATGTTTTCATGGAACTGGCTTGCCAGGTTCTAACAGGAATCTGCTACACATACTGATTGTAAATCATGGACACTATCATTAATAGAATCACAAGTACTAGTGAATTGTGTGTCAAATAGGGGAGGGACAGGGATGTTGTAAGTTCCTGAATATGGGAAGGTCTTCACAAATGACATGCTATTAATCTAGAGTAGGGATGTACAAAATTCACCCACCTGGAAACAGAATGTGTTGGAAAACCCTGGAACTTTTTGTTACTCCTGCGGAGCATGCCATTCCCAGCATGATTCAATGGTTTCTAGAAATAAATCCTCTGAATGGAAAGTGATTGGAGGTTCTGGGGTGGACTAGCCCCCAAACAAGCTGGTTTCCCTAACAGGACACCTTGAACTGCTTCTGGTTTGGAGGATTTACATCTAGAAACTGCAAAACTGCCCCCAGAATAGCATGGTTCAGAGGTGGAACAATGAGTTTTACATATACCAAATAAATAGTACAAACTCTTGTATTTCATTTAGCACTTCAGATGGGGGTAGAGAATGCAACAGCTTACCTGGGATTCATAATAAGACGGCGGAAAAAGTAGGTCCAGGTGATATAATCCATTGCATCTTGCTTTGAAGTTATAGTTCCAGCTGCAATTTCAGCATTTAAGTGATCAGACAGGACTTCTAGTAAACTGAACAAAAATAAACAAATAAATAGTATACCATATTTCTTAAAATAATTGATATTAATTTGATATGTTACTATTAAAAAACCACATAATTGGGTTTACCAGATAAACAGTTTTAATACCTGGCTCCAGTTTAATCTGACTGCAGATATTAAAATCAACCCCACTAAATATTTTATATGTCTATACTGGGAGACTGCTCTTCTAGCACTATTGAGTGCACAAATGCAAAATTATTTGGTAGGAAGATTGCTACTGTTCTTTTCTTATCTACAGGAAAACACAGGACTAATCCCCATTGAAAAACTGCTGAATTCTTCCCAAAACATGAGGAGCCATCAAAATATAGATACTGTAAAAGGAAAGTGTTGGTTTAAACAATATTACTATTTTAGTTCTTTTGATATCCATTCTGTCATCCATTTACCCATCAAGACTCTCTAACCTCCATAAACCAAAACCTGATATATTCATGCATGCACACACATAGAAAGGAAAAGAATAAACTCAGATTTCGCTACAGATACCATGATAATACCCACATTGTAGACATATAATTAAAACCTTGACATAGACTTATTTGGTAATACTCTTTGATCATTTAAGCTCAAGATCTATGAAAGAAACCCATCTGGAGGGGGAAAAAAAGGGCCAGAAGGTTGTATGGATTTTGGCCAGTCAATGTTCAGTTTGCAGGTATAGAAAATATAATTATCAATGGAGTATTATATCTTCATAACAACAAACTTTTCCCCCTTTTACCTTGATTCTACTGGGAAAGGCTCATAAAGGAATTTTTTGTAGAAGTCTTTCTTGATGTCATGAACCAGAATCACTGCTTTGCCTTGATCATCAAACTGAGGTCGACCAGCACGTCCCATCATCTGAAGAACATCTACAAAAGTGAGACAGTAATGACCATAAGATTCTCTCTCTGTGTGTGTATGTGTTTGTGTGTGTATGAGAGAGAGAGAGAGAGAGAGAGAGAGAGAGAGAGAGAGAGAGAGGAGGGAGGGAGGGAGGGACTGAGAGAGAGATTGAGAGAGACTGAGACTCTGTTTTTATTTTAAGGTAGATTTCCAGAAAGAGCAAGTTGTATTTTTACAGAAATATTAGTTAAGAGACATATATTGCATATACAATAATGAACTTTTAAATGTTGTATTCTGGTTGGAAATGCTATGCATGGCAGGCAGAATGTAAATCTTTATCTTTTTTAAAAAGTGACATTAAAAAGTTATTTCTAATTTATAAAAAGAAAGTTAAAATAAGACTTCAAATGCTTATTTGAAAGATCCAACAACACCATCCTAAATCTTAAGTGTGAAATTTGGTTGCATAAAGGGTAAGACACAACAGGGACCAGAAATATTGTCTCCTTGATTCCAAATGCCATAGAAAGATGTTTTAGCCAAAGGAGCTCTTTTCATTTCACATATCTGATAAGCAATGGATAAGACAAGGATACAAACATAAAGTCCCAGGCAAGATTTGAGATAGTTTAAACTGTGATTGTCATATTTTGGGACCTTATGTATGTAAAAATTTTATTCAGATTGTAGCTTCTCTACCACATCAGCTATGTAACTCACTGGGCTATTTCCCCTTATACTTTGTAACTCATAGGGATAAAGTTACCTATTTCCAGCTCAAATGATATTTCTTATATTGTCTTTAAAGCAGTATTCTACCGTAAGCATTTTTTTTTACTTTTAAACCAAACCCATTATACTGTTTAATGGGTGAGAAGATAAATAATACATTTTTGTGAATCCTCTGATTTTCTTCAAACATAACAAAAAATTAAAAATGAAAATTATGATCCAGTTATTACTGAAAAATCTGAACAAAACATGTGGCATATGTAATTTTGCTTAGATCTCTTTCATTTTCAGGAAAAAGGATTCATTTAATCTTTCTTACAGTAAAACAGTCTTTTTCAATTTGTGACTATACCTGTAATTGGATAATCAACATAACGCCTGGTTTTCCCATCATAAAATTCTGTTCCTTTAACAATTACTAAATGTGCTGGAAAATTGACACCCCAGGCTAACGTGCTTGTGGCAATAAGAACCTAAAAAGAAAAATATTGTGTAAACAAAACTTATATTTTCAAAGTTAATGAAATGTTTCTCATACAGGTAGTCCTTGGGTTAGGAAGCCAGATGGGACCAGGATCACTGTTGCTAAGTGATGCGGTTGTAAATTGCAACGTCATGTGACTGCATCACTTAGTGACAACAATCCTGGCAGTCCCTTTTACTGTTGTAACCCCAAGATGTGCAGATCGTCTCAGGCCCAGGCACGTAAATGTCTTGGATGGGTAGAAACAATTGGGAAGAGACGATCCCTCAGGTAACCCAGTTCCAAGCCGTGAAGGGCTTTAAAGGTGACAGCTAGCACCTTCAATTGCACCTGGAAACATACTAGCAACCAATGCAATTCATGAAGCAGTGGTGTTACATGTGTTGAATATCTAACACCAGTTACTACACATGCAGCTGCATTCTGCACCAGTTGAAGCTTCCAAGTGCTTTTCAAGGGCAGCCCCCAATCAAAGCATGTTGCGGTAATCCAGATTGGAGGACACAACAATATGAGTGACTGTGAGCAGAGCCTGCCGGTCCTGAAATGGGTGCAACTGGTGCACAACCCGAAGGTGTACAAAGAGTCTCCTAGCCACAGCTGCCACCTGCTCTTCTAGCAGGAGATGTTGAGACCAAGAGGACCCCTAGACTGTGCATTAGGTCCATCTGGGGCAATGCCACCCCATCCAGGACTAAAGGTGGAAAAACCTTGTCACCAGAAAGCCCAAACACTCAAGCCACTCAGTCTTGCTTGGGTTGAGTCAAAGCCCACTGTGCCGCATCCAGGCCCCTGCAGCCTCCAGGCACTGGGACAGGACATCCATGGCATTACTCAGGCAGCCTGGGGTAGAGATATAAAGCTGGGTATCATCAGTATATTGATGATATCGCATCCCAAACTGTCAGATCACCTCACCCAGCGGCCTCATGTAGATGTTAAATAAGAGAGGATAGAGGACGCACCCCACAAAGTAGGGGCTGTGGGCTAGACTTCTCCTCCTCATCAACACCAACTGGAACTGACTCTGGAGGAAAGAGGAGAACCAGCACAACACAGTGCTGCTCACCCCCAACTGCTGAAACTGGTCCAGAAGGATACAATGATCAATGGTATTGAAGGCCACTGAGAGATCAAGAAGAGAAAGGATGGATGCACTACCCCATCCCACTCCCGCCAGAGGTCATCCAAGAGTGCGACCAATGCCATCTCAGACACACAACCCGGCCTGAACCCTGACTGAAAGTGGTCCAGATAATCTGCTTCATCCAGGGTCCATCCAATATATGTAGTTCAGGGTTGAATTGTGGAGTCTTGGTTACCAAGCTCAGAGAACCCCAAGGACTCCACAATCCTTTGAAGCTGCCATGTGATCACCTTCTGAGACTGGATGGAAACTGTTCAGGCTAGTTGGTCGAGTGATGGTGCCTTGGGGAGAGGGCACACCACTGCCTCCTTAAGAGAGGGTGCACCACCGCCTCCTTAAGAGAGGGTGCACCACCACCTCCTTAAGAGCCAGCAGAACCACCTTCTCCCTCAAGGGAAAATTAACCACTGCCCAGACCCAATCACACATCCTCTCCCAGGCAGCCTTGACCAGCCAGGAGGGGCATGGATCTAACACAGAAGTGGCTGAACTAGCAAGTGCAAGAGCCCTGTCCACTTCCTCAGGTTCAATGGGATTGAACCCCCCCAGATAACCGTGCAGTACTCAGCCCCTGTAACCTCTACTGGTTCTGCCCGAAGGCTGGAGTCCAACATAGAGCGAATATGAGCAATTTTATCTGCTAGATGCGCAGCATATTCCTCATAGCGACCCTGTAGGTGGATCCCAGTATTACTCCTTCCAAGGAATGACTGAGTCCCCTGAAACAGGGCTGCTGGGTGACTATCTGCGGATACAATAAGGGTGGAGAAATA
This sequence comes from Liasis olivaceus, assembly GCA_030867105.1. Taxonomy (NCBI): domain Eukaryota; kingdom Metazoa; phylum Chordata; class Lepidosauria; order Squamata; family Pythonidae; genus Liasis; species Liasis olivaceus. The sequence continues at coordinate 228,106,518 of CM061349.1, forward strand.
CTACATTTCACCGCCCTTAACACCATGAGGTAGGCTCTAATAGTGGCTCTAGCTCGTGTTCCATCATCTTCGCTCTGTGTCAATCACCAGCAGTGCTCTAGGCATCTCTAAGCCCTCTTTAGTTCCCTTAGCTCCTCTGTATACCAGAGAGTTCCAGGAACCATGGGTATGGATAGGGCGCTCAGGCAGGATCCAGTCCAAAACTGTAGCTGCTCACCCATTCCAAGCGGCTACCAAGGCTTCAGCCGAACTGAGTAGCAAACCTTCTGGAACAACCCCAAACTCCCTCTGAAACCCAATCAGGTCCATCAGTCACCTGGCGCAGGCTGCTCTAACAGGCCCAGCCTCCCTGTGGAGGGGTGTAGTGCCGGAGACCTGGAGGCTCACCAGGGAGTGGTCTGACCATGACAGGGCAGAAACCAATAACTCCCCCAAATCCAAAGCACTCTGCCACTGCTCTGACAGAAAAACCAGGTCAGGCAAATGACCACTACAGTGGTACCTCGGTTCACGAACTTAATTCGTTCTGCGACTCTGGTCGTGAACCGAATTGGTCGTGAACCGAATCAAATTTTCCATAAGGTTCAATGTAATACGGTTAATCCGTTCTGACCCCTACAAATTTGGTCGCCAACCGATTTTTGATCGCGTCCCGAATCAAATTTCCCTATAAGATTCAATGTAATTATGGTTAATCCGTTCTGAACCATGTTTTTTTTTTAAAACCGCAAAAATATGACACAAAGTACAGTACGAAGAGAGAGAAAGCTAACCTTGCTCGACGCGACTTCTGGCGTGGAGGACAGGAAGGCGGATGGGGAGGCGGTTACTGCTTGGAGGGAGAGTCCCCCTCCCTACAGGAAGCCGCGACCACGTGTCACGGGAGGGAAAATGGCCGCGGATCCTGTTCGTAACCCGATCCGGCGTTCGCGAACGGAGGCAAAATTTTGAGACCGGAGCTGTTCGTGAACCAAATTGTTCATGAACAGAAGCGTTTGTGAACCAAGGTACCACTGTATTATGTGTCAGGCCCTGGATGACTTGAACAGGCCCATGGTGGCCATGAAGCCCCCCAAGAGCATAAGCCTGGGGAACTCCACTGCCAACCCAGCCACAGAGTCAAGAAACTCAGGTAAGGAGGTTGCTATGCAGCAGGGAGCTGGTAAAATAGCAACAGTCCCAACTGACCCTTCTTAGTGCCCATCTTAACAAATAGGGTCTTGTACCCAGTAATCTGTGGACCAGCGCCCCTGAATGCCTCCCAAGTATCTTGGATGGCCACTGCCACCCCATTGTCCCTGCCCTGGGTTATTGGCTGGTGCCACACCGAGAACCCAGCTGGGCACATCTCAGAGAGGAGAACTCCTCCCTCCTGTCACAGCCAGGTCTTGGTAATACACACCAGATCAGCCTTTTCACTGACAATCAAGTCATGAATGAGGGTGGCCTTATTGCAGACCAATCTGGCATTCAGCAGCAGCAAACCCAGGGCCTTTATCTGCCATCCGGGGCCTGGGAGTGAGCTTGAAGGGCTGGAATGTGTCACAGGAACAATATACCTGTGGCACAGTCTCTGTGAGTGGCCCACCCTTTGTCTCCTGTCATATCTCCCCCCACCTGTCACTACTTGGATGTTACAATCTGCCCCCATCCCTCCAGAGCCTTCCTCTGTCCATAAAGGTCCATGCCTGAGCCCACACACCTCAACTTACTCCCATAAGCAAAAACCAACCAACCAGGGGACCCCTAATACCAGAGACACTTCTGCTTAGCACTCAGTGCCTCCAGCTATTCAGGGATCCACCTCACCCACCTATACCAGCCATACAATGCCTTCAACCAGTCCCCTCTCACCAGACTGGTTGGGCATTCAAGCATTCACAATCCCAATGATCCAGCAATCCCCCCTTCTCCTGGCTCTCATCCGTGGGAAGGCAGACAGAATCCCAAACCACAACCCACAAACTTTCCCACTTGATGACTAGTCCAGTCCCTTAATCCTCCCAGTTACAGTCCTCTTGGATCATGATGACATTCACCTGAAAACAGCCCACATGAAGATGGCTGTTATATTGTCTAGCTCCCAACCAGGAAGGAGGCAAGATGGCTACCTGACCATGTGGGGGATAAAGCTGTAGCCACAGGGACCAGGAAATCATATCCAGCCTGATCCAGCCCTGTCTCCACCACAGCAAATCCCTCACTTCCACATGACCACAATGAAGGAAAAAGGCAGCCCTCATCCTCACTCTTACAGCCCCTTCAACCTTGCTCCGAAGCACGTCCCTTCCATTAACCAATAGAGGGCTTCCTCTGTTGTTGTCGTACTTCTTCCCTCCGCTGTGTCACTGATCGCCACAAAACACCTGGAGCGCCTCCAACCTGAAGCAGCTGATCCGTGCACCTGGTGATCCAACAATCCAGCTGCCTCCACCGCTGGCTCCAATTCCCCAAGTCCAGTTCTCCAAACCACTTGGGCCAAGGTAAGGGAAGGAGCCCCAGGCACCACATGCAATTCTGTCCCAAGCTGCCAAGCCTGCCAAGGGATACAAACCGTGTGGGCCAGACAGAGGGCCAGTTCAGCTCGGTCTGGTCAGGAAATGACCTAAGGAGACTGCTCCACCATCCAAACCAAAACAACAAGCCTGCAACCTTCAGCAACATACTAAAAACCTCTGGTCCAGAACACCAGATCCAGACAGCATACTGACTCAGCACCATAATGGGGGTGGGGGATGGCAATCACATGACTATGGGGTGCTGCAACTGTTGTAAGTGTGAGCTGGTTGCCAAATGCCTGAATCATGATCAAGTGACCAGAGGGGTGGTGCAACGGCCGGAACTTTGAGGACCAGTTGTAAATACCACTTGTTCAGCACCATCACAACTTTGAACAGTTGCTGAACAAGTGGTCGGTAAGCGAGGACTACCTGTATGCTATTATGTGTATAGTAAACATACTTGGATTTTACAGTTCACAAATAGCTCTTCCACAGTTTTTCTGTCTCGTTCGTGAAGGCCAGCATGGTGGATGCCTATTCCAAAAGCCAGGGTCAGTTTAAGATTAGACTCTCGGATTGTTGCAATGATGACGCTCATCTGTAATACACAAGAGAACAATATAAAATGGATTCATTTGAGAACCTTTCAGAACATTTTGATCAACAGCAGGAATGCTAATTAAAAAAAGATTTCTAAAACAAAGTACTACCCACAACATTTTGTAAATAAAGGGAAAAAACAGTTCCCTTGCTAAACAATTTAAAGGGCCTTTTTGCCACTTGGCTTTAATCTTGGCATAAATCTGCCCTGGCAACATCTATTTTCTGTGGTGTCCCTATGATTGTATCTTTGTATCATCCCCAGCCCCTAAGTGGGACAAGCTTACATCAGTTATACCGGTGTTAGAAGTAGTATTTTACCCTTGTGAACTACCACCTAGATGTGGGTAAAATTTGTTAGGCTTTGTCACCCGTTCTCTTGTAGGAAAGTCAGGGGACTTGGCATTACTGCAAACAGAGGCAACAGGAGTAGGATAAGGACAAGCAATGGGGATAGCAAATGTTATGCTGGTATAACTTACTTCCAAATAAGGAATAAGTGGAGAGCAGCATGGGAGAGTAGAAATAGTCACTGTACACACACAGGTTTATTTAGGATTAATAAACCACTGAAATAATAGGGTTCAGCACAAAATAAGTGTTATAGATCAAGCCACAGAGACACAATATTTAACACCCAACTTAAGTCAGAGCACTTTTCAGTTAATAAATAATTACAAAAGATCAGCTGCAAAGACATATCCATGTGACAAATGTAAGGAGACCTTCAGAATCCCTTCTTTCTGAAAGCAATCTTCCACACAACTACTCAACTGCTTCTGAAAAGTTGGCAAATCTCAAAAGCACTGTCTGTTGCAGTGTAGGGTTTTTTTCTTAAGCCTTTACACAGAACAACATATAAAAATACACAGATAAAATCAGAAACCTGTAGACTGGAAAGCATTACTGCTTTCTTTAAAATGTCAGTAGAATGGAGCAAACCATCGCACTGTAGTACAGTAGCAGATACATTTGTTTATGGCATCAATATTACTGTATGTCTGTAAATAATGAAGAAACTATTTTTTTCCCCATTGGCTAATGACAGAAAACAATTCCATCAATACAAGAAACTCCAAAGATCAGTACTATTTATTGAAGCCCGATCTATTTAAATTTAGGTTAATCTGAAAAAACAGACAGAAAGCAAATGGCATAAAAATATTTGACAATGATTACAACATGGGCTCTGGTTTGTTGGAGTTCTGCTACCAATAAGTTTACATGATATTAGGAAAGCTCCAAGATGAGTTCTCTCACAGCAAAAAGGATGGACACAGCTATCAAAATCTATCTGAGAAGTACAGTCAATTAAGACAGGGAATTAAAGCAAATACAGTAGAGTGAAGCATAAGGAAATGGCATTCCTACAAAGGCCAAATGAAAGGCAGACAAAGAGACTAATGTTCCAATGAGATTAAGAAAAAAGTGCCTTCGCCTGTTCTGTAAATTTTAAAGAGAGGCCACTACTGTACTTTATATTGGACTTGCACAGGGAGCTTTTACAATTTTTTGAGGTGCACTTTAAAGGAGAAACAGTTTAAACCTTTTCAAGAAAGAGTAAAATGAAGAAATCAATCAAAACTTCTGATCCATGGCTTAGCTCTAAGAAGCTATCTGTCTGTCTACCTACCTATCTAAATCCTTAATCTAGCTATAGAATCCTATAGTAACAGACTCTGCTTTTCAAATAAAATTTTGAGCCAGAAACAAATGATCAAGACCAAAAACATTAGAATGTAAGAATCCTCTAGGTTTGCTCTGGGACTGAAGCATACGGTCGCTCCTTGGAACAAATAATACTAAAGAATTCAGATATAGACACTGCATTTGCTCACTGAGCTTGTAAATACAGACCATGGTATACAGACTATAGTGGCACTGAAAGGTTTAATCTCAGTGCAAGAATTTCAGAAAAATATTAAAACATCACCTTGTTTCTTATTCATAGTGGATCATGGATTCTGTAATATTAATTGTACATTTTGTTATCAAAGCTTCATCATAAAACATCCTACCCCACAGACCCTATTTTACCCCACTGGGTGTTTATTCAGAGGGGATGCATTTAAGAGTTGCTAGGCTGGTGATGGCATTCAAGACCCAATCAGTCCACTGTCTTGTACTAGACTTATGGCCTGAGGTACTGTTGGTTATGTTGGTAACGTCATGTATTTATCGCAGGAAAATCAAAGGACCCTTAGCAGGAGTGCTGCTTTATGCCCTGCCATTTTGTCATGTGAATAACAAGGGACTTTACTTATTTCTACCCATCCCTCTCTCATTTTCACAGCAATCAGTAGAGCAACACAGCAACAACTACAATACTCTCTTGATAACCTATGAACACATTCCATGGCAGCAGAATTCTGAAAACGTTTTGCAAAAAATCCCTGTGTGATGATTTTTTGAACACATATTATTTATTATCTTAACAAATTGAGGCAAAAGTATTAAGGATACTGAAAGGGCAATTTCCAGATTGTTGCACAAGAATAATTTAATTAAAATCTAGACGTGACTACCACTGTAGAATGTTTAGCAACTATTCTTCAAAGTACAAAGCAGATTTTAGGTTACGATATTAAATTTCAGTGAACTCAGAGGACTTGTATTTGAGTAAAGATATAAAAAGGAGTAATAAATACATTTTAAAAATTTTACTCAAGACACCATCCCCCACAGAACAAATCCATACGTATAGCAGTTTTCTTTTGAAATAATGAACCAATTTTACCATCAAGGGTAAATTTGCCTGAAACATGTCTTGCTCAAATTTATTCTAAGCTGAAAGAAAACTTACATTTTCACATGACAGATGAAATTTCTTTAAGTCTACTGAAGAGGGCTGATTGTAATATTAATGCTGCAAATAAAAGATTAGATCTTTCCTAATAAACCGATATAACCTGTTGATGCTAAAGAGGAAAAAACACTGTTCTTGTTACATGGCTTAGTTATAAGCACATCATTTTATTGTGATCTCTAAAATCTGAGCCTAAAATTCCTTTCAGATCTTTTACATATTTTTAAAGTAGCAAAAAGGCAATAAATAAACAAAGTTTATGACAAGGTTATGGAAATTGTTGTCAAACTTGAAAGTAGAATTTTTCTTCTATTATTACACATGTGTAAAATTAGGAGTGATTTAACATTAATATATCTAAAAATATACCTAAAAAGCTTTTGTAAAAAAGGCAGAATTCCATTTAAGTAGATACATTACCCTGTGTCTGAAATTCATTCCAGTCAGGGTATAATTCAGCAAGCCGATGACAACGCTGGCTCCGAAAGAAAGGAGGAGACCAGATTGGACAAGAATGAGCTAACAGATTGTGCAGCCCAATTCTGTCCCTTTGAGTGTGATATATTGTTTCAAGATGCTAAAACCCCGTACTTTCTCAGAGCATTATCTGCTGCCCTGGTTTTCCCATTTTCGTGGAATCCTCATTATTAGTACTCTGTAGCCTTTTCAAAGCACATCAGACTCAGACCATATGCCACTGCATAATGCTTATCGATGGTCTGAAATGGCCAGGAAGAAAGATGGGTTGTACAAAGAATCAGGAAAGTGATGAAGTCTTAAAACAAAATATAATTACACATTTAACATCTGGCACAGATGTTGTGCAATGTTAGAATGCCCCTGTGTTAAGGTGCATTTTTTAAAAAATTGACAACACGCAATGCTGCAGAAGGAAGTGGTACTGAAAATGCAAAGTCAGATCCTCCCCATCCCTCTTCCACATTATTTATGGACACAAATACTGATATGTATCACTCTAAGTGCTGTAACTTAATATTGGATATAGTGTTGGAATTGAATCTGAAAGGCACACCCAGAATTACAGAGTGATTTTCAGGCAATTATATCTTTTCTACCAATCTACTTCCCAGGATTGTTGAAAGGAACAAAAACCATCCAGGCAAGGTCAATTATAACTTATGCAGCTTATTCTTTGCTCTAGAATAAAAACTAAAGATAAACATATAACAAGTCAGAAATAAAGAAACATAATTTTAAAAATAACATTAACATCCTAGCCCTGTGCTTTGACTTTAGAAGCAGGTGGGCAGCGTATGGCCTCCAGAATACAACTTCTATCACCTCTTGCCATGGGCTATGCTGACTAGGTGTGATGGGCGTCAGAGTTTGACACTATCTGGAAATATATTGTCTGTTCTTCATTTTTTTGTTGTGTGATGCTTGCTGATTAAAGAAGCTCATGGAAAAGCCCCAAATATTTTGTAAAAAGATGAAGAAATACAGTACATGACAAATTTCATGTTATCCAATTACACCTTTGTGAAAATCACACTGATATTAGTTACTGGTGTAAATAGCAAAAATAGAGTCATATGCTTGACAATAATTCAATTCAAAATAGAGCAAAAATTCAGGGTAACAGAATTTTTCTACTTTTAGTTCCATAAAGAAAAGATATTTTGCATACAACAGTCTTAGCTCTAAATGTAGCTTCCTGTTCAGAAATCTCACAGATATTCATCAATTTCTTCAATATGTGCAGTTGGCTTCTCAATTACATCCCTGGAATTGGATGAAGTGTTTTAAGAATTACCAAACATCACAGTTTCAAAATACTGTGGCTATTTAACTAAACAGCTGTAGTATAATCTTAACATCCTGCACATACTTAAAATGATAAATATGTTGTAAATATTTTACCATTACTAAATTTTCTTCCTCTATATAACTAAAAGCAGTAGAAATTTCAGACTATGGCACAGAACAACATTCTAAGCCAAATAGATAGGAACTTTTATATACTTCCATTGGCAACAGAATCTTTACCAAGCAAATTCTATAATTTAGATAATACTGTAATCACTATTACAACTTTAAGGCTGAATCTGTAATTTCCCCTTGTGATATTTTAGATTTATGCCCAATCTATATTATTTTGTTTTATTTTATCCAGGACTACTCTGGGACATTTCTGCTGCTTCAGATGAAATAGCAATAGCTCTTCAAGCCTCTGTTCCCTGAAGCCAATATGATCAACACTAAAGTTGTTTTGGCACTACAGACCAAAAATCCAACATGTGCCTCTTTCCCTTTCTTGTTGTAGTAAAAATGCAATAATGAAAATTTATTTAATAAATTCCCTTCATGGCATCTCAAAAACCAGTTGACTAGGACAACTGCTTCACTCTCAGTGTATGCTGAGTGAGCATTTTACAGAGGGCAGCTTTTACATTTACTTTTCAAAGAGAAGGTAGCACCTTCAACCCTTACTTGCAGGAAAAGTCCTACACCACAAAAGGTTAATACATAGCTAAAAAAGGATGGCCATACTCAATGGAAGCCAAATTGTACGAGAGAGAGTGTTTATTTTTATATACAGGATGTACCAAAAGACAGGCCTCACAGGCCAACCGATGATCTAAAGGAGACCATCAGATTAGGGTTTGCAAACATCAGAGAATATGTCGCTGTACTTAATGTTCAAAGGCTATGTATCAAATGAGTAATTTAGAGTTTATAAGAAAATGGCAACCAATTCAAATATTTAATGTAACTGATATAATAAATTGTTTATGAGGCCTGACTTTTGGTACACCCTATATATACACAGACAAATACATGTGTATGTATGTTAGAGAGAGAGAAAGAGAAGAGTGGTTACTTCTCTGTGATTTCAGTTCTTTGAGGGGTTAAAGGTCCTTGTGCCCTGTTCAGGACCTTTTAGAGCTTGCAGAAGTGTTCTTAACCTTACACAAACCATGAAATTAGTACAGCTCCCACCGAACCCCTTCAGTTTCTAAGAACAATGTAGTGGATTGGGAAGACATCTGAGGTTATCTGAGACCAAGTGGTACAGATATATCATCTGTTCTTGGGTGTTTTGGTTGTGTGATGCTTGCTGATTGCAAGCTCATGGAAAAGCCCTAAATATTCTATAAAAAGATGGAGAAATACAAGACAGTATCTAAAAATCACACTTTATCTGACTTTGCCATAGTGAAAATCACACAGGAGCATCCCAACCCAGTTTGAGCTCGGGTTTCCGTTGCTTGCTAAAGCCCACCTACCATGAGATCCTGAAAAGACTGAAATAAAGCAGCCCTCCACCGAAAAAAGTTTATCTACCTTGCAACATGTCAGGGAAAGTGGACAGATTTTAGGATCACGATGCCAGGATGCAAGGTTTTAAAAGCACAGATAGAAAATATATCATGTCTGACAATGTGAATCACCACAAGTTATAGCTTCAAGCATGCATGCAGACATGTATGCAGTACTGTGGGATAATGCCTAAGGAATCAATACAGCAAAGTATCATACATCTTTCCTGCTTTTTGCTCTTGGAAAGCAAATAATCTTCTCTGAACTCCAGTTACAACTCCCTTTAAAGAAACAAACTCTGCTTTGATAACGATGAAATATTTATTTGCCAGCGGATGAAGTTATGGGAACTTGTGTTTTAGAAAGAAGAGATCAAGGAATGACTAAAGGAACATAAAACCCTGAAGCCCATTCTCAACTAATGTGTCAAAAGTATTGTGTGTGCCAACTTTATGTCAGAAAAAAGGTGCAGAAAGACAAAACCAAAACACGAACAAAGTCACCAAATCCTAATTTTTTTTTTTTTTTATAAATTTCAAATTTAACTTCACTTAATTCAAGTAATACAAAATTCACCTCTCTTTCATCCATATTCAGCCATTGTTTTGGATCATCTTCAGTTGCCAAAAATGCAATGAGCTCCAAAGCTGTAAGTCTAGTTTGTCGTCTGGATGATACAAAGATAAGAACTGGCTTGGCTGGAGAATGACTCCTAATGGCTGTTAAAACACAAAAGAAAAATCACAAAAGAAAAATCAAATACTGGAATGTAATTGCTCATTCTAGCATTTCCTTCACAGCTTCTTGCAGTGGCAATGATTCATTATGAAAAATGCTAATTAATTAGATTTTTTTCCCGTTAAAGATTCCTTTCAAGAACCTAAAATTATAGCAAAGACAACTTACTTGAGGAGAGGGGGGAGAGTGGAATTTAAAAGTTAATATAGCAAAAGAGGAAAGTAGTCAAGCTAAAGCAGCATTTTAAAAAAAACAAAACTGTATTTTTGCACAAAATGAAAAGCTCCAGCTTTTAACACAATTTTATGGATTGAGAAATGAAGTTTATAATGGTAACCACTGACACTATATTCTAATAGAAGAGAATATATTCTGTCTAGAACTATATTCTATCAAACATATGGAAAGAAAAAACTTTCCTTAAATTATATTGCTATAGTAATTTGATCAGAACATAGAAGTATTAACAGCATTCTTTCAGGTACAGTCATTAATATGTACAATATTTAAAATAAAGAATTTGCTGAATGTAAAAATAGCTTTATTACTTCTTGAAAGCTTTGACTGATACTTGACAATCCAATTTTAATAAAAATGACAATACACTTCTGCAAGTAGGAACGTAGGCATGTACACGTGTGTACATATAACAAATGACAATGTTAACATCGCCTCTTCTTCATACAGAAATCAATACATCTATTTCCTGATGAAAGCTTGACAGATAATGAATTTTTGTTGTTTCAGGAACAGGTGTGGCTGAACAGCTCTGGACAGATTTATAGTTCATTAGTGTTTTTCTACAATGCTCCTCTTTGAGGTGTAAATAATCTGAACTGCCAAGATTGGTCTCTAGTCCCCAATCAATACTTCACTTCTGTCATAAGGCTAATTAGATCAGCTAAAAAGTCACCTCACAACTGTCGCCTTACAATCAACAGCAGTTCACAACCCAAAATTTATTTGGGGACTTCTTTTTAATTGATATAATAAATATTCCTTATGGAACCTACACAGAACATGCTTCAATAAAATATGAAGGTGATTCTTAAATCTATCCTTCTTTCCAGTGTAAGAATAAAAAGTTGAAGAGAGAGACATATCTGGACACACTAATTTCTGAAGTTTATGGTTATTGCTGTGAAATTAGAATTATGCAAGCTTAGTTTGACATCCAACTTCTGTTTACATTTTTAAAAGATTCCATTAGGAGCAAATCTCCTACTGAATGAATACTGAGAGTGATTTTATATGTTGTAAATCTCAACACACTAACAGGAAAATATTTTCACAGTGTCAAATGGTAACAGTAACCTCAATTATTCTGTCTGAAATATATAGTATTTCAGTCCCACTCTGTGCTGTTAGCTGTTTAATGTATAAGGCCTGAATCTAAGCCATGTTGTTAAAAATACATTATTTAAAGGTACAAAAAAAATACACAAAACATGTATTATAAATTTGTCTATTATGGGTATTAGGAGAAAAATATAGCTAAGGCTGCATACCCTGAAAGGCTGGTTTGTTCATGCTAGCCATGCGAGGACAATAATGCTGGCCTGGGAAACCTTGTATGTGAACTTCCAATGGAACTGGACGCACTGATGGCCTGAAATTGAATAGCCCCATCTAAAGAGATAAAATAAGGTTATTTTTTCATGCTTAAGACTGTAAATATTTAAAAAATAATGCTCAGAGGTTCAAATGTTAACATTATTTATATACTTGATTAATATTTAGCCAATCAGCTAGATCCCTGGCATTGGCTAATGCGGTTGACAGACCAACTATTCTGACTGGCTTCTCTGTGTGAGATGAGATGAAATTAGTCCGAGACACAATAACTTCCAGGACAGGCCCTCTCTCGTCGCCTAGGAAAACAGAAAAAAGAAGACAGATAAAGATATAGATATAGATAGGTGTGGGTGTGCATGTACACGATCAGCTAACAATGCCAACACATTTCAGGTGCAACAACAATAAGGATAAAAACAATACCTACCTAGTAGATGAATCTCATCTATGATGAGAACGGAAACCTTCTGGACATAGCTTCTATTCTGCCAGCTTCGACTGACTCCATCCCATTTCTCTGGTGTAGTAACAATAAGGTCAGCTTGGGCAATGGATCTCATATCAGGAGTTACATCTCCTGTCAGTTCTACAACCCTGTCAAATGATCATTGTGAAATATTAGCACACAAACCTTTATCGCTTTGTAAGTGGTTACTTGGTCCTGAACATTAACAGGAACATGAGAAATAACATTATTGTCTCTGAACAAAAGGGTGACACCACAATAACATTTCTAATATTGTGTTTATTTCTTATTCATGTTCTACCCAGAAAAAAAGGAGTGTGTTTCCATCCTAATTAACACAATTCCTTTCACAAGCAAGCCCTATGCTGTAATTAGGAGGGAAAGATGGTAACACAGAGGTGCTAGGGAAGAGAATCCATGCTTTAGAAAAGTTTGGCTGATCTTCTATCCAAGTCATGATGCAGAGAAATATTTTCTCAAAGTGATTTCAAACTGCAATATATCTAGAAGCATTTTGAATTATTTCATGTGTAGATTTTAATTGAAATTAATCAATACACTCGTATACATATATATATATTAAGAAAGTCCCCTAAGCTTCTTATCTGTACATAAATATAGTCTTAAGAAAACAATTTTCAGATTTCATGAACTGTATATTATAGTAAGGAATATTCGTAAATATAGCAAATCTATTAACCTATACCCACATTTATGTATTAGCTGAAAGTTCTTAAGGTTACAGCAAACAGGTATCAAGCAAATAGCCTTAACTTCTCTATTGACTATTTTAATTTTTTAAAAAAGCTTAATTTTTTTTTAAAAAAGCTTACTTTTTACTAAGCTTTTCTTCAATTCTAATTTTCCAGTCTTCAATTCGTTCCCGCACCAGTGCCTTAAGGGGTGCAATATATACCGCCTACAAGACAAGTCAAGAGAAGCAGATTAAAGTGTGTACAGAATCACAATAATAGAACACAGTAATTATTTAGATTTCAAGCCAGTATTTAAAGCATCACTGTTCTGCTAATTAAACTAAAACTGAGTGCTTCATGTTGAAAAATTATTTCATTCTTTAAAGCAATTAAATCCAAGTGAAATTAAAGTATAAATGATGCTCTTTCTGATGCCAGGTAAACCTTTTATTCTCCAGAATGTCTAGTTTTAATGTCTTTGCATTATTGTTATTGTTGTTGTTGTACTTTTTCCCCCTAAGCCTTTTTAGCTGTTTGGATTTTATGCCTGTCTTTCTACTTCATGTTTATACCTATCTGTGAACTAGCCAAAGAACAATTTGTTGATGTGGGGTATGGAAATATTGTAACATAGCAACAAATTTCCATCAGTCATATAGTTTTTTTTTTTTTTTTTTTAATGGAAAGCATCTTCCCCCATTTTAAGCAGTTTTTTCACTTTGGCATTTTTCATTAAACACACATCTTCAGATAAAAACGAAGCCTTATGTAATATTGTTGTCCATTCATCTGATAAGTTCAGTCCTAATGGATACCAGATTACAGAAAACAAACATTTCTCAGAGGAAAAAAAAGTATTGCAAACCTTTGCAGTGGGATAGTTATTGAAAATTCTGAAGATGGCTAATTCTGCTGCAACTGTCTTTCCAGAACCAGTGGGAGCTCCAAGTAGTACATTACTATCTGTGTGGTATAACGTATGGAATATCTGAGTCTGAACTGGGTTGAAATGAGTAAACTTGTAGAGGGCTTCATATTTGGGATCTCCCAAAGCTGTGATTGGTAAAGGCTGGAGGTCCAGTAATTCTAAAAGTTTAATAATAAACATTAATTAATACAGAACATTCATGAAAATCCTAATAAACATCATACAAGGATTCATATTGTAAGAGAAGATATACTTTTCTGGCTCAATTCATTCTGAAGAGCCAGTTTGGTTAAGACATCAGGCTAGAAACCAGGAAGCAGTGACTTATAGTCCTGCCTTAGGCAGAAAGCCAGCTGGGTGACCTTGGACCAGTTACTCTCTCTCAGCCCTAGGAAGCAGGCAATGGCGAACCACTTCTGAAATCTTGCCAAGAACACTGCAGGGACTTGTCCAGGCAGTCACCAGGAGTCAATACTGATTTGAAGGCAAAAAAGGAAAAAAAAAAAAAAAAGTAGTTGAGACTTCTGCCCCAAACAGTTACCCAAGATGCTTTTGCGGATTAGCCATTGCTTGGGAAGAGTTGCTTATCTGGTAAATTTAGCCCTTTGGGTAATGCCTAAATAGAGTTTCTCTCTCTTTTCTTTCCTTCAATTATCTTTTACTTTCACCTCATCTCTCCATATTTCTCTTTCCTTACCAGTACTACCCCTTCTCTTTACTGCTCACTTCCATCTGTAATGGGAAGAAGGAATAACCTTGAGAAACAGGAAGAAGAGCTGCTACCAAGACAACAGTCAGATAAAAGAAAACTGAGTCCAGGACAGAACTGTAATCCAAGTAATTGTCTCAGATAAGACCCTCCCTAGTTCTCATGAAGATAAAGTGGGGGGGGGGGGCGGGATTCAGACTTGCAAGCTTCTGTTACTGTAATCTTACAGCTCTTCCTCCTGTTCCTCAAGGTTATTCCTTCTTCCCAATTACACCATCAAGTTTTCTTCTTCCTTTTGGTTGTTTCTACTAGAAGGAGACAGAGAAGGGGATGTGTATGTGTGTATTGGTGGTGTTTCAAAAGAGAATAATACAGGCAGGTGTGGAATTAAAAAGTTATATAAATGAGGCACCTTCCCCCCCCGCCAGACAATGCATTTTATTTAGTAGCTATTAATCCATTTATTTGATTTGATTTGCCTTTGTCTTTTTGAGGGGAATGTGAGTGTAATGGTGTACATGTATACAGGCAGATACGTATATGCATAGGCAAGTGTGAGACATGTGGATATATACTGGGGAGACCTCCAGGACTGGTTTCAGCTAGGATTCCCAAGGTGTAAAGGACTGTAGAGTTGAGCTTGGGCACAGGAAAGGAGTGAAAAAACTGTTAACGGGGTGGGTGGTGGGTGGGGCGGACTTGCAGACAAGATTATACAATCCTGAGAAAGAGAGAAGTATGACAAAAAGTCAAAATAACCTTGCCTTGATTTTCTTTGGTATAAGATGGGACAGAGAGAAACTTGGACAGGCTTTCAAGATTGATGTCAAGGTAGGTCAGATGAAAAAACAAATTTCAGCATGCTCTTTTATTCACAAGGAGCATTTCTGGAATCTCTACTGTGCCTGTTTTTTCCCTGTGCCAAAAGTCAACTCTAGAGTCCTCTACAGTAAGAGAGGAAGCTGGGCACTGCATAGGATTTTTGTTTGCTTGTTTGCATATTTTTTCTGACTATTCTTCTGGGTGTAATAGAGAAATTATTTTTACAGACTTTATTTCCTTTAAGGTATGCATGCAGTAAGTGTTAATATTATTTATTAGAAAATTAATTATACTGAGGCTTTGTAGTATTCTGCTAACACCAAAGTCCTGTTTAACTGAACAGAACATAAAATGGAAAGTTTTAGATGTTTTTTTTAATTTGCTGAGTTAATATTCCAATACAGCATATTTGAGGACCAGAATCAATTTAATTTATAAACTGATACAGCTTCTTAGATATGATGCATATATTTATAAAAACTAAAATTGTAAGAAGCTTACTTTAACACAGGAATGATACAAGGACATACTTTACCATCTCTTTCATTTAACCTTATTACTAAATCAGCCACATCAGACAAAGTAATAAAGATCTATCTATCTATCTATCTATCTATCTATCTATCTATCTATCTATCAAAAACAAACAGATGGTATGCCTCTTCTCTGAATGGAAGATCTACTTCTGTTTGTGGAAGGGACTGAAATCCAGTCCAAATTTCAAAAAGAGGAACATGCTTTGGAAATGACCAGGAAGAGGTGCTTTGGAGTACATGGGAATGCAAGCAGTTTTGAAATGTGCACAGGATTTATGGAGACCACCTCTTCAGTGACCTTATCAGGACTGTTAAGAGAGGTGAAGAACTGCTCACCATTCCTTGTCTGTTCAGATTTATATGTGAAGACACTGCCTGATCAGGGCTCTTATGGGTAAAAGAATCTTCTGTTCTAGCTAGAGATAAGAAACAGATAATGGAACTGCATATTCCATGAAGATCAACTATGCAGATTGGTGTTCTTCAGAATTTGATGCTATCTCTAGAAACCTAGGAGACACTGATTGCTAGGAATATATTGCGTTCATTAATATGCCAATTTGGCAGCAATATCCCTACTTAAAGAAAGCAAATGTTGCTGTAACAAATTATATCATGATTGCATTTAGACTTGATTATTGTGGGACTAGCCTTTAAAGAATGTTTCAGTCAGTGTTGAATGCAGTCGCTACTGTGAACCAACAACACACAGAACACATAGCTCCAACTAGTTGTCACTTTTCAAACAGGGCCAAGTTAAAGTGTTAGTAATTATCTTTAAAATCCTGGGAAGATGGTATAAAATACAGTAGTAGTAATAGTAGCAATACTAGTAATTTCAATTTTATATTTCTGCCAAAGGGGGAAATTATTCAAAGGGCAAATCTTAGTAAAGGCAGTTAGTTAACATTATGCAACAAAAGAGACATGACATATCACCATATGAAATTATACAGATTCAACTAGAACTATATGTGCCTACATATTTGTATTAAGTTTCTAATGTAACAAGAAATTTAAGAAAAATATTTTTCCATTATTACATTTGGAGGTATCTCTTTGACAAACATTTAAGAAGTTTGGAATATAGAGGTTGGAGCATGTATATAGCCTGACTCTTATTAAATTAGCAGAGAACTGCAATGATTCTGTTACACAGATGCTTTCTTTGAAGTTTGGTTTGGCTCAAGATTTCAGTGCCCCTTTTAGGATGCTTCATAGTAAGGTAGGGCTGGAGAGCCATAAAATTTGCTGAGGCTTCAAGCCTTGATATTCTTAACATACTTTTCATAGATACTTTAGAATTCTTTCATCATCCCCTGCTAATGTTGTGATTTCTTGGGATCACAGGGGAAAAAAGGCCTTTTTCTTGATCTTTGTCTAGCAGGACCTCTGTACACTTCATTGTTTCAGAGGAACCAGATGGGAATGGCAGTCAATTACCATAAATCCTGTAAGTGCCCTATTTGCTGATGTGTAAATATCTTTTTGTTTCTTTTGAATAGCACTCATTGATCAGTCAATTAGATAAATAGGGTACACTTGTTTAGCCAGACAGATTAGGTACAGAGCAACAATGCCAAACATAGCAGATACACATATGAATTTATACATGTTAAAAAAGAAGCCTACCTACATCGCATTAATATTTCTGAAAGCATTCAGCATGCTGAATTGCAAATGAGCTAGGCTTAACAATAATAGAGATCTCCACAACAATAGGCATATCGGTCTTTAGTGAACAAGTTCACGTGCCACTAGTTTTTATGCCAAAAGGTCGTGTGCCACCTGTTTCTATGCCTATCCACAGTAACTTGGAGAATGAAAAAAAATGGTGTGAAGTAAACTAAACCCATACTTTAAGACATCATCAAGCAACAAGGTAAATACAGCTAATTAAAAAAAAAATTAACTACCTCACTCTTTTCCCATTTATGGTACAAATCAATGATTACATAAGATTACCAAAAAATGCTGTGAAGGATGCCAATATACTAGGCTCAAGAGATGTTGTCCAACAATGTTTGTAAACCACATTGAGTTGGTCAGCTTGGACAACTGGTCAGATTTATGAGTTATTTATAAATTAGTGCATACATACACTCGTGATAGATCTCACTGCTGTGGAAAATCAATGAAAATCTAAACTACAAACAAGCAGAAGAAACCAGCAACACTCCAACACTGCATATAATACTTGTAAACCCCTTAAGAAACAAATTATATATAATTGTGCAGGAATGTAATTCTCACTAGATTGTTACCTGTATGAGGTGGGTGCCTCTCTGGCAGAATCAGATGCTGGAAATTAATAATGCACACAGCCTCAGCTCCTAGCCATCGGTCAGAGACAGCCCGGATATAGTATTGAGAGGGCAATGGTTCAAAAATTGGGATTGTAAATACCAACAGTTGAGTTTCCTTTGCAATGACCTAAGATTGAAAAGATTGAACACTTAGTTCTCTTCAAATGGTTAAAATGATACTTTATTTTGTTATATAGATGTACACAAATAAGGAATTAAAACATAGGTAAGGAAAAAAGTAGACTGAGTTTTGACAACGAGACTCTTAGATACTCTGGAAAAATTCTACTGTTCCAAAGTAGAGGTATCTTCAACTTAGGCATGTTCTAACAGATCAATATGAGCTAGATGCTTTGGCCACTTCAAAGGACCAGAGCTGCTCTCTTATTTGATGCAATCAACAGTGGAATTAAAACCTATAATATATCTCTATCAAAAGCTCACAAATACTTTTAAAGTGGACATTTCAGGGATATTTCAAACATGGACTAAAGAACTGGAATCTCCAATAAAGCCCCATCAATGGATTCATGTCCTTTAAAATGTTAAAATGGTATCAACAGAACTGAGGTTGAAACTGATTAATCAAAAACCTGTACCTGAGGTACAATTGATTCCCAAAAGAAGGTATTTGAAAGGATGGACATCAGATTTTCTATGTTGGAGGTGTAAAAAATTTAAGGGTTCACTCACTCATATGATATGGTCATGTGATAATCTGGTATCTTTTCAGGATAGTGTAATAAGGCATATAACCAGATTTATGGGGAAATATTTAAATGTTAAAGACTTTGATGTAAGGTTGAACTATATACCAAAGCTTTGGAATCTGACTGCTTATCAGGATGCAGGGATGCATTGAGCATGGGGGTGGGGGGGTGGCTGAAAGAATCATACTGAGAAGTTGGAAATATGGTGTTATTCCAGAGGTCAAGGAATGGTTGACAAAAATGTGTGATCTATTTGTTTTGGAAAAGGCAATTTTTTTTTTACTAATCAATCAATGCAACAATATGTATCACTATGACAGAGATTTTGTGATATTTTATAATAATATTTTTTACCAATCATATTACACCATTAGTAAACCAGTGACTATTTATAAGTATAAAATATAGTGTGTGTGTGTGTGTGTGTATTCATTTCTTTCTTAATTTGTATTTTTGTTTATGTGGGGTTGTCTCTTTTCAATTTTTTTCAAAGTACTGTAAGTGAATAAATATGAATTATAAGTTAATATTTAGGAAACTATCCATAACACGTGTGTTCCATGCTGTTATGCAGCATAGATTTACCTGCTTTTTTTGAATAATAAAATATTCTGAATGATAAATATGATCATTGGTAGGATCTTCCACCCAAATCCACCAGGGTTCTCCACCTGTTCCATGCACCTATGAGGCAAAGTTAACATACAGTGTTAGAAATACATTCTCTTAAGACTTTCCTCATTTTATTTATTTATTTATTTCACTAGGCTTATATGGCACTCCAAGTGACTCTGAGAGTCTGACACTCCTGACCTATGTGAGGCTGGTTAAAATAACAAAAATAATCAACAATTAACAACACTGATAATAAAATATCTCTATGCTGAGGAATATGTTACACTATATCTGTGAATAAATCATTCTGATAAATGAAAGATAGTTTACCAATCTCCCAGCACCATGGTACATTTGAATTTATGTAATATAGGAAGCAAACTCTGCCTACTACGTACTTGTCCTCACCCACAAGAGGACCACCAGGTTCATTTTCTTGTATGCTTATTATAAAAGCTGCACTGCATGGAATTCAGACCACAGATGATGAAATGTTCAGTTCAGATTGTTTCACAAGACTGTTTAAGATGCACATATGGTAACTGGCAACAATATAGCCCTATTTATGAACTTAAGTGAACATAAGTGAACCTGAAGATAGGGAAGGTGAGAGGTACACCACAATCTCCTTGTGTAAAGGTTAGAAGTGGAGTAGGGATATGGGACAAGGCTTCTGCATGTTGACCTGAATAAACTAATATGCATAGCTAAAGAATGCCAGTACAGGAACCATAATTTCCATTGTGCTTCCAAGCTTATTGAAGTTACTGAGTTACAGTACATTTAAGAAACATATTCTATTATTTTATTTAGAAGACATCTGAAGGTTTTTAAGAGATAAGAAGAAATAGCAGTGCCTCCAAAGACCCTTCCAGCCCTATTATTATAGATTCTGTAAGTTACATCTACATGAACCTACATTATCAACATGTCCTGTAGATTTTATATTCTAGGCGTTATTACCTGATCATTCCACTTGAAATCAGGAGCAATATTTAACCTAACTCTCAGTACAGTACGGGTAATTGGCTGGATGGTTGCTTCAACTGAGATAGAGGGAATTTGCTGGACACACTGTTTGACCTTTAATCCAATATTTACATGGTGGAGCATATGACCTGCAAAGTAATATGAAACTTGAAGCAAAATAATGTTTATAAACATCTAAAACTAGTGAAGGCAAACATACTTTATTGCTTGTCTTTTGTTGTTTCAAGGCTGTATCCAATGTTATCTGACTGTTACTCTGACCAGCCTTCCCCAACATAGGGAAGCAAATCAAGGGGAATTCTCACTGGGCAAGCAGATCTTGACACTCGATATAAACAAAGTAATATTTAACTTGAATTTGTATTTACAGCTCAGAAAATGATTTCAGTCTCTGATTAAACACCTCTTAACAATTTAGAATAATATCACTCTTCTTTTTACTTAGAAATATTGACCTAAGCCTGAAATCTATTATGTATTTCCCCTAAGTGTAAAATTTTATCTTACTGAAGGCAGGATGCTTTCATTGCACTTTTAGAATCCCAAGACATGTTATGTCATATACAGAAAATAGAGTTTTCCTGAGGGGCATTGCTCATAAATTAAGTTTGAGTAAAAAGCGCCCCGGGCAAGGATATATTGAAAAATGTTGAGATACAGAATTGCCACCTTCTTCATAGTCACTGGGAGAAGAAAAGAGTTTTGTAACAGAACTTTAACTTGAAAAGAAAAGCAGCAGATGTACACCATGTGGATTCCAGGCCCTGGGCAAGGAAGCAATCAGACCGAAAACAATGACCACTGGTCCCTCTACTCCAGGACTGTCTATAGTTGGCAATTGTCCAAAGTCTCAGGCAGATCTCAGCCGCCAGATTTTGAACTCGAGATTTGAAGCCTGGAATATTCTAGATGCAAAGGATTCAGCTAGGGGCCCCTAATAGGTTACAAAAGAAAAGGGGGATATGAATGGTGTGAACAGATTTGAATTTTTATGCCAAAAGCTTTTATTCTGAGCTTGGACAGAACAGGGAGTTTTATAAATAAAATGGAAAGTATTGAAATAAATTAACATTATATTTTATTGAGGTTCACATGCAGGGAAAGGGCAGCAGTTGGTATCTCCAGATGGAGCTGGTCAGTATATATAGTACTAAACTAGATGACCCAACAGTCAGATTAAGACATTCCTAAATCCTTAAACATAAAGTAGTATGTTTGTGGGTGTTAGTTCACTACAATTTAGGTTCAGGGCATTGTGCCAGAGAAGTATTTTTTCACCTTCCGAACTCCTAGACATTGGCTCTACAGGGGAACAGCAAGAGGAACAGAGTGTAAAATATTGAGATGCATTTATTTCCCCTGCCACCCCTTGCATCTTACCTATTTCATCTTTCCTCATGTCCTTCAACTTATCAATTGTGAGATTCTTTTGTTCCAGCTTGGTGAGGACTGGTGGTGGCAGGACAGAGAACTGCCGCAAAGGGCTGACCCAACCCCACAGTCGCTTGTCGATAACCTTGCTGAGATTTAGCAGTCGGTATGTCATTGCAGGCCAACGCTTACGAAGGGATATTTCAAAAAGAGCTCGGACAATGCGTGCAGCATTCTGCCAAATAAAACATTGGTAGCACAGTGTGTTACATCTATTCCACTGCCACTGCAATGTTCACTGGCTTAACTCAGAAAGTCACAACGATAGCTGGCATTTGGGACTTTCTCTGTTAGAGAACTCACATTGTGAAAAGTCCTACAGAAAGATGTAACTGGGAGTTTCACATTTTCCAACACTAGCTGGAACCAACTTTGTTCTGCATGGCATTTTCAGATGTTAGCTGGCACTAGAGAATTCTTCTTGTTTTTTGGCAGCATATAACAATAATTTTGTTTATATTTGTTCATTAATGTCTTTTTTGTCTTTGTACATCACTTTAAAACAGAAAAAGGATTCCAAAAATACTCTTTGCAAACCAACAAAATAATCTGGGTAGCCACTGAGAATTGTTGGGCATATACTATAACTCTTATTCCTATTTAACAACAGTCAGAACCAGCAGGTTTCCTGAATTATGGGAATGTACTCTATAGCCCTCTGCAGCACTTACAGATTTCATTACAGACAGACAAGAATTCCTTGGGACACAGAGTCAGTGTGAGAAAGATCCTCTGTGGATTCGAAGCTGGAAAGCTACAGTTTTTAAAACAAAAATACTATTCCCAGTTTCCAATTCTAAATTGCTTGACAATTGAATATGGGCTTAAACACACAGACTTCTGGTTTTCTGTGTATCTTAGGTAAGTCATTGATAGAAGAAACAAATAAGTTTTACCTGTGCAACATAAGCAGAATCTGAAATTAGGGAAAAGCTATCCATCTCTCCTCGGCTAACATATGTTTGCAGAAGGATATTTATTTTCCCGTAACTGTTCTCCACACCACCAGGTGCAGGAAGTTCACAGAAATTGCTCAGCAAGGCTTCCAGCTCTTCTATTTCTTCTTCTCTCACCTGAAATACAAATTAGTGGACTTTGAAAAGGCTGGTGCAACTTGTTAAATCTTCCACATGCAAATTAAATGTCAATTATCTCTCAATAAATGTGTTTTTAAACATTCTACAGTTTCTGAAAAACAAGTCTCCCAGCACTGTACTTAATGGAACCTAATTGAAACAATCTTAATAATGACACAATTATATTTCATTATGCATCACCTTTGATTAAGATTGCCATTGACAGATAAAAATGTGCCTCACAAATTAAATCTTTTGACCATACCATCCTTCACCTGATAAGATTTCCCTTTTTATCTGACCTCTAGTCCTTCTGGATTAGGGCAAACTTGAATTAACTTTAAATGCATTCATTAAAATTGTATAGTTTGCACGGGGCATATTATGTTTTTAGCTCAAAACTCTGAAGTACTATGATTCACGATATTAAGGCTTTCACTGTTAATAAGATTAAGTCTTAATACAAGTAAAGATATATTCATATCTACAGTTTGAATAATGCATAGTATTTCAATTTCTCATTCTTACTTGCAAAACAGTGATGAATTTACATATTCTTTGATTTCCTGAAAAATCATTAGCCTAAAACTTATTTAATGAAGGCACATGTTTGCACTTGATGGGAATCACCTGAAGGCCATTTCCATCAAGCACTGACCATTTATGCAATATGAAAGCTAAGAAGAAAACTCACAATAAATAATTTGAACCATTTTCAGGATTCTCAATCACTCCCCATCTTTCTTACTTAAAAGGGACTCAATTTTGTTAGCAACTGAATGATTGGATTTTGTATGTTGGCACAGGTTGTTAGCCTGGTATGAAAAAAAAAATCAATGGCCAATCACATCAATCAGTGGCCTGATCAGAAACAGCTATCCTATCCTTCTATCATGTCAATTTTGTCTATTAAAAAGGAGAATCTCATTGCCAATTGGTCAGGCCATGTATCCCATTTCAAAACAGATTTGGGAGGCTGCAGTGGCTATTAACTCTAAACCAAGCAAAACTCGTCAATGAAGTCCCATACTCTTACTAGGTCAACGCAAGGGACCCCTACCCCATTCTTCACTTCTTAAAATACTGTCAGAAGTTATTTATTTGTAATACTTTGGGTTATACTAATTATTGATACAATTTAATTCAAACTTTAGTGAATTAAAACCAAATTTAATACAGATTTTTTTTCTTAGATTGGAAAAAGATTTTCTGCAATTAAAATATTTGGTTTATAAAAACATTCCAAAATCAAAAAAGTTCAAGCTTGAAATGGCCCTTTTGATAGTTCCAAACCTGGGGCAAAATGTGATAATTTTCAATTGTGTTGCTTTGAGAGTTTCAAGCTGCAACTGAGTTTTGTGGCTTGTGACTGAGTTAGTGTTTAACATTTCCCCTCAGCTTTGTTGTACACTAGCAGGGAGTTTTAGGGCATGTTTAAATATAGGTTCTGCTGATTTGGAGTACTGGAACAATATTTTTGTTTTTGGCAATGTTAGTTATTATTCATGCAAGAGGTAATAAGCAGCATAGCCACAAATCCAGTGAATATTAATAAAGTAGATTTTTTTTTTGCTGGATTTGTACCTCTAAAGCAGGCATGCTGCCAAAACCCTACCAATTAAATATGTCCAGTATATGGGTTTTGGTCCTTGCTGCTCCCTTCAGAAAAATAAGCAAAAAACTGATGCAACTGTGTCCTATGGTTTTTATGTATTTAATTTTATTTAAAGATTGCAGACTGCTAATGCAGACTCTGGTATTCATTATATATAACATCCCTTATATATTTCATAAGAGTGATATGTGTGTGTGTGTCTCTGTGTGTACATATATACTATATGTAGCTGGCTTAATTCAGTGCTAAATTACTGTACCCAACATATACAGGCCTCCATGTGTATAAAGCATGTCTAGATGAGCTTAATGCAAAAATGTAACAACTTCAGGAAATCATAAACTCTGTTTCTATATTTCACGGAAAACAGAGATTCAGACTGAAAAAAAAAATGAAAAATGAAAAATTTTCCATCTTCAAGCAAGTTTGGTTGCTTCAAAGCTGTATGCTTGCCTTACAAGTGATTTTTCTAAAGAACTAAGAAGCAGGGACTTCATGGCTCTACCTGACTGGTTCCAGCGCCTGAGAAAAAGGAGAAGGGAAAAGCAGCTGAAGAAGCTGCAGAAATTTAAGTGAGACCACCATTGAGATAAGCATGTTCATTAGAACAATATTTGCATAGGAACATTTTCCAGAAATATTTTGATTCAGATTTTTTTCAGAAAACTGCATCTCTGACTAAAAACACATCAGGACAAAATATATAAGGCTCTTTCAGGGCACTCACAAAAAAGCTTTTTAAAAAGAATTATGAAACATTCTAACCTTGATTTGTTCAAATTCTTCGGCTTTAGATACAATAGCAAGAATGTCACCTTCTGTTTTATGAGCATCGAACAGTTCATTGAAAGTCTGCAAAACCAAGAAGCTTCAGTCTGCTGTTTAAAACATAACTTAGAAATACAGTCCCTTCCACCCAGTAGACATTAAATAAAGATAGAAAGGAACAAATTATACGGTAAGTAGCAATTTTCACCACAAAAAAAAATACACTATTTTTAACTTTGAAAAAAAAAAGCAGCTTTCATATTCTATAATTTAAAATGTCATATTGAATTCTGCTATGACACTGAAATCCAGACGGTTTTTATCTGGAAAAAATAACAGCCAACATAGTTGGCATTAAAAATAAATTTAACAGCCAACATAGTTGGCATTAAAAATAAATTTAAGCTACCCTTATTGAAATGCAAATTGATTCAATTACTAGAACAACAATGAATGGATTTAAAGTCCCTTGAAAAATAAACAAAAGTCAAATAAGATTCACAGAATGTCTCTGAAATTCAGAAAAATAAATACCATCACTTTTAGAGGTGCATTACAAGTTCAAAGGTGCATGCGTACTCCTTGTATTTAGGTAAATATGGTAACAGATGTTTTAAGAATATAAATGCTTCCTATAAGTTGCATTTTTATGAAATTATTCTTGCGATTTTAAAATCCTCCTTTATTATAAAATGTGAACTATTAATGTAGATGTGCAATCACTTTCTCTGCACTGCAGTTTAAGAGCATGTAATCAGGCACAGAGTTAAAAATTATTACCTAAACAAAGATAAAAATGTTGTTAAATATAATGCCATGCTTTTGTTTCATAATATAACAAATTATAGAGAATGTTACCTCAATTGTATTATATTTAATGTAGTAGTGGCTTGCAATTCTGCCTAAATCAGTTGAAGAAAAAAATCCAGTTCTCTCTTCAAACCGAATCATCCGGGCTCTATCCAGTTTTCGGCCGACTTCAATCACTAACTGTTCTCTGTGCTTCTCTAAACTTGGATCCATCTAAAATACAATCAGGCACTCCATGTTATGGATGGGTGGATGCATAGGAGAGAAGGTAAATATGTCTCCCCTTGTGGTCTTAATTTTTTCCTCTGCTTCAGCAAAACACATAACGATGGGCACATTTTAGTGGATTTTATTGTTGAATTAGTTGATTAGGATAAACTGTCAATTGGGAATACTCAGAGTTAAAATATTTGTTAAGTTAGTTCAATCCTCTTATGATGGCATAACATTTAGAATACCCTACCTGTGGAGCCCGAAAAGAGATATGGAATCCTCAGGGTAAATTAAGAAAAAAAGGGTAGAGTTATAGGTGATTCTGAGGACTAGTGCCTTATGGTCCTAACTCTGTACTTCCAGAAGATACTGGGGTTTAGGCTTTCTCTTTAAGAGTGAATCTACCCTTGTGAAATGTTGAGGTAGGGAATCTTTATTTGCTGTTTGTTTATTTCTGGTAGAGATGGGAATGCCCTGTCTCCATGAATTCACTAGTTACAATTAGAGGCAATTACTTCAAGGTCTGCATCTTCCATGCTAAATGTTAACACTAAAACTTCAGATTATATAACTCATATTCCTTTTCTCTCTGTGGTGCTCATGGATACAGTAAAAAAGCTGTAATATTTAGCTCCTCTCTCTTAGTTTGGGCTTGTAGAAGTCTTATTATCACCTTAGAATAGATTTAAGTGTTTTTCCCCCCTAAAAGAATAGCATTTAATATAACATAATATAAAATCCATCTAGGGATCAATATTTTAATTTTATATGAATACTTGTTTGATCTAGCTTTAGTGGTAAATTAATATATGAATATATTCTTCCAGAATTTTTAGTAGGGTTTGGGTAGTCATACTTTGGCTTCTAAGCTGAGATATGCACAAGGTTTTTCTCTTATTTTCAGCTCATTTAGTAGACCTGTGATTATAAACCTGCTTGCTTTATATATGTTTTCCATTCTGTGTGGTTTTGGAAGCCATAGTTACTGCCTTTAGAACAACCCAGGATCTTAAACCAACTCGTAATTATATCTTCAATATCTTGACTTCTTTCAAAACAGGCAGCTAAGTTAGAAAAATTAAGATACTTTTTCTATTTAATCACAGCTTATATAAAGCTCCTGCCTGTAAAAGCTAAAGGCTCATGCACATTTTGGCTTAATAAGCTCCAATATGATTGTGAGAAAATGGCTTTTATATCTGTACATGGTAGCAAGAACAAACAACAATAAGCATCTGATATTAACTAAAATTATCAGTCTTTATGCTAACACATTTTAATACTATTTTCAATGTCTGTGAATTATAAGCCTACTTAGAATATAAAAAACGAGTAACAGCAACAAAAGGAGAGAAAGTGCAGGTTTAGCAGAATTTTTTTTTTTAATTAAAATGGGATGCAAATTAAAACAAAGTTTTTAGGACTTGAGCAGAAGTTACAATTCTCTTCTAAGAATTTCTTATTTAACTGCCTCACCATAAACAGCAGAAGAAACTAACAAGGAAAAAATCCCAGGAAGAAAATAGCATCAGGTGAAATCAATGTAATTTACAAATAAACTTCTTGAGGCCAAACAGAGAGAGAGAAAAGAAACTAAAAATAATTTTAGCATGATATCATTTTTTTTATGTTTCAAAACATCTGCATTCATCCATTCCTTTTTGCAATCAAGATTGGCCAGTATCAGTCTGAGAGGTTGAAGGTACGAAGTAGCTCCCGTAAGAGGACCAAATCAAATCAATTCATGGCAGAACTGATGTTTAGTTTAGGGATTGATAATTTATGGCTTTTTCTATGACCACTACGTAGTCGGTCAGTCGGTCAGTCAGTCTTTCTTTCACTCTCTGCTCAAATGAATGAATGAAGGCTTAGCAGGCAGGCACTCACTGACTCTCCTCAATGTGCCTGGTCACTCTAAAATGAAAGGGGCTATTTCTCTTCATAATGTGAAAGAGTGATATTTTCAGCAGTGCTTAAATGCTAAACCTTACATATTTAGGACTGCATGAGGAACTTTGAGTGTTCATTTTAGTCCTTTTTGTTTGAACGCTGGGCATGTATGAATACCTATTCTACCTATGTTTCATGACAGACTATTATGGCTGTGGTATTTATATTTCATTTTAATGTAAGCCTTACGTTTAACACTAAAAAGCTGGCAGACATGGATAAACAAAAACTGCACATAGGATATATGAATATGACTAATTTGATTGTGTTCCATATATTTAGCCAAACTGTTGAAAACTTCATCTGTCACGATGCCCCAGAAAAATAACCAAGGATGCTCTTTTCCATGTTGTACTCTGAATATTTTCAAAACACAGAGGAGTTGCTGATCTCAGGAAAACCAACAAGGGCAAATATTTAATCTCCCATCAGGAAAGGATTACAGAACCAGAAAGCAAGTTGGGTTTTCTGCACATTTTCTACCTGATAAGCTTTGTGACTGATGCCATATACTAATGGGTTTGCTCTCATCCGTACATAAAGGTAAGTGTAACTTATCCACTTTACTGCTTCCTCAACATTTGTCACTGTTCCAAGAGCAATCTGCAAATGGGAAAAAAATAAAAAACAAATTTTCATGTTAAAGAGTTAAAATGAAATAAGATTTATAATGTTCCAAGTTTTATATGAGCAGGACTGAATATTCCAGTAGAGTATTATAGCGAAACACTGAAAAGTTAACCAATGAAGTGGTTGAAATG
This sequence comes from Liasis olivaceus, assembly GCA_030867105.1. Taxonomy (NCBI): domain Eukaryota; kingdom Metazoa; phylum Chordata; class Lepidosauria; order Squamata; family Pythonidae; genus Liasis; species Liasis olivaceus. Next base: position 228,135,421 of record CM061349.1, read on the forward strand.
TACTTTTAGAACAACATATATTCTTTAGTCCACCATTTTTCTTGAAATAAGGGTAAAATGTAAGTAAAATATGGAAAGGGTGGACAATTGTGTGATACTGGACTGGGTAAAGGGAACATAAGGTGACGCGGTGGCGCAGCGGCTTAATGACGCTGAAAGTTGCCGGCCAGAAATGGCTGACGCTTCGGCGGTTCGAGTCCAGCCTTCGCGTTAACAGGGTGAGCTCCTGTTTCCTCCCCAGCTCCTGTCAACCCAACAGGTTGAAAACTCATGTGAGTAGATAAATGGGTACTCTCACTCCAGTGGGAGGAAAAATGCTGGCAGCGCCTTGCACAGAGAGACGGGACCAGTTGCCAGTAAGCGCGAAACCGCGCTCGCCCGAAAAGGGCGCGAAGCAACGGAAACCCCGCCTCCTGCGCTCGCCAGCTGGGCTATGCTCTAGGAAGGAGGCTCTGGCAAACCACTTCCGAAAAACAATTGCCTTGAAAACTGCAAGGACTCGTCCAGGCAGTCACTGCAGGGTCAGTAATGACTGAGCGCAGACAAAAAAAAAAAAAAAGGGAACATATGTGTATTTCTTTCCCTTATTTGCTGCTTGGCTGAGAAGCCTTCCACCTTCAGTTTTCTGCTAAAGGGTTATATTTTTTCTAATCCCCAAAGTCGAGCACTTCTCAGAGCATCACTTTATATTCACTTCAGAAAACAGATTCTCCATTTTGTAATTACTGTGATGGAATATGTTTGCTCAACTATCCTGAACACCTGCAGGATACTGTATTCTGTATATTGGGCAAAATTTTAACAATCCATTTCATAAACAAAACAAGTTCTTCTCAATGGGAGTTGCATTCATAAAAGGATTCTTTCAGAATGAAATGTTACATCTGACTTGAGACAGACCAAATGACATTCTGAGAGTATTTCTGGAAGGCAGGCAGGCAGGCGGGCGGGCGGGCGGGCGGGCAGGCAGGCGGGCGGGCAGGCAGGCAACTTCAATAGGGAACTACCATCTATCCAAGCTGTTATATTTGATAAAGTATAATATCACTAAATCTGAAATCTGACTTGCTGGAATATCTCACAAAGGGTTGAATTAGTTGGGGCCTGCAGAAAAGCCTAAACGGCACTTCCACTTTGATAATCTTGTGCTATAGTGCACTAACTATCTATGTGGTCGCTAAGCATTGACAATGAATTGATGCCACATAATGAATCAATCAAAACAAAACAAAACAAAACAAAACAAAACAAAACAAAACGCACTGGAAAATCTACAATTCTAGAAATGCATTTAATTATGGAAAGAGAGATCAATGAGTTCAGGTAGAATAATGGTAAAATAACAAAACGCGAAGTACAAAGTTAATTTTAAAAATTCCAAGAATGGACTTCAGTGACTCTTTGCTGTTGACAAAACTTCTTCCTGAAGGGGTAATTGCTATTCCTAATTATATAGACCCTGTTGCATTTTTAAAATCTGCTCCGGCAGGTAAGGGATCCCCACCTTCTCCCACAGTATCTAGGTGACCTTAGCTGACCTCCGAAAGCTAAGTAGAGATGAGCCTGGTTATTACTTGGAGGCAGATGAACAGAATATATCAGGGCCAAGAGAAAGACCAGGGCTAGACTGGGTAAGTAAGTAAGTAAATAAGTGAGCGAGCAAGTAAGCAAGTAAATAAAGAAAAGCCCCAAAGAAGAGAAGTTAAAGGATAAGTTTTATATTGTTACCAATAAAACTATAAGGACATATCCAGGACATGCCCAAAGTCAATTTTGATTCAAGAATTTACTTTTTATTCCCCTGCAAAAACAAATGGGGATTCAGAGGGTGAAAAGGAGTTAAGTAAAAAGTAAACAAACAATGGGACTGTTGTATAAACAGTCTTTAACATCTAAAAAAATGGATTCTACTTTGAAATTTACATTTAAACACGTTATTTTATCTGAATTTCTTTCACATTGACTAGAAAAATGCATTTAAAATCCCTGAATCAATCCTCATTACTCAGGAATGCTATCCAACAAATTAGCTAAATTTAATATTCTGGCACCATGAAACCTCACAGTAGAGTGGAACTATGCCATATGTCAATAGTACTTCCCTGTTCCCAAAGCTCACAAATTAATTCTTTCTTAGTCTTCTTTCCATGTTTACTTGTATCAGCCATGAACCTTGTCTCCGGTTTCCTACGCATTTTATAAGATTTTAAGCTCCTATTACATATCCCCATCTATTTTTATACCCCAAGTTTTCCATCTTATCCTAAATAATATGTTCTACAACTTTTTAAGCTGTTACAGGATGATATGAAGTTGTTAAATGTATTATTTGAACCATCACATATCAGAAAATTATCCTACTGCCATTAGAGAAAGCAACTCCATTCATATATTGATTTATTTATTTGAAGCAAATTGCATCACTGTATTATCATGGAAGTGAAAAGTCAAATATAAGTTTGATAACTGAATAAGGCCACATAGCACACATCTATACAAAATGAGTGCAACTTAATTAAAAGAGAGAGAAAAGGTAACTTGGCTATTATAGTACACAATTTGTTAAATTTCTTCTCATGTTTCGTGCACATACCTACCCGTTCTGTGTTGAAATAGAAATGTTTGAACCTCATCTTTTACATAATACCACTATAGGAGGCAAGAGTATCAGGTATGTGCACCGCCTTAAGGTAGGTAGGTAGGTAGATCGATAGATACACACACAGAGACACACACAAACACACATACGTGCAAATATTCCAAGCAAGCCAAAAAACCAGAATCATGTTGGGGATATTAATGTCAACAAAACTATCAGAAAACAACTATTTTAAAGACGTTAGACAATGAAATGCTATGCTACTGTTACAGTCCACACTCAATGCTGATGGAGCCCCTCAGCAAAAATTACTTCTGAAGATTTGCTGCCACCTGGTGTCCGTTTCAGCATGAATGATTTCTTCAGCTTTGAAGAATTTTGTAGTAGAGTGAGAAAAAGTAAACTGAAATTAATTAGGCTAGAATAAGGAGTTGGAAAACATCTTAGAAGAAGGCAATGGCAAGCCCATAACGTGGCCAAACATAAATGTACGGAGATGTCTATGAAGTCACCAGGAGTTGAGCTCAACTTGAAAGATATTTTGTGTTATCCTTTAAGAAAATTCCAGACACATACGACTGCAAGCACGACTATTGCAAACTACAAGGGCTGGGGGAAGGATTTACTGAAATATATATCCAGGGATTCTAGTTAGGTTGTTCCTTGAGCTGGGAACTTGCATACTTCTCTGATCTATAAACTACTGCCACAGCTGCATAATTTTTTGAAGTCTGAAATCAGCCTTCAGGAGACTTACTGCGCCAGGTTTTTATCAACAACAGAATAACATGGATTTTTGTTTATTCTGCATAGTTCCTTGAGGTTCTCAATTTAGCCATCAAATCAGCTGAGCACCTAAGGTGCAGGTGAGAAACTCAGAGCTCTTACAGATATTGCTCAGTCATAGTTTCCAGCATCCCTTCCCACTAACTATGCTAATTGGGGTTAGAGGGAGTTTAGTTCAACAACATCTGGAGGTCCAGGTTCCCTACTCCTACTTCAAGGCAAAGTTACTTAACTTGGGCTGCAACATACAGTATTTCAATTTATATATATATATATATATATAAATGTAACGAATAAATAAATAAATTTAGGTAAATAACTTGCAAATAAAGAAAATGTATCCAAAACAGAGAATGCATTTTAACCCCTCCCCCCACCCATACATATACAGTCTTCTGATTGGTTCACCCATACACAAACTTCAAACTGATACATCAGCTGGTGCTAGTAAAATCTGCTCAAAGAATTTTTCATCTTTGGTTTTTCTCTGTGCAAAGTTAATTTGATTTAGTGTATACCTCAGTTATTTTTTTTATCTCAGTTATTTTTTTTACCTACAAACGGAGATCAATGAATATAGGGATTTCAAATGATAATATTCAATGGAAGTTATGCAACATAAAATAAAATAGAATATAGTCAGTTAATTACCAAAAGTGCTCTAGAGAAAAATAACGTCTTCCTAATATTTCATATATTTGTCATTATAATGACAAATCTAAAACATTGAAATATGCCTTTATGCAAATATTTTCCCCATGTGCTGAACTATTCCCACATATGTATCAGCAAAGGTACATAGTTAAGAATAATTTTACGTGAGCTAAGCTGAGAGAACACTATAATGAAAGAAACCTTGACAAAGATAAGAGGTATATTCTATGTATATACAAAGGTTCCAGTCTAAATTTTTATTTTTGAGGGAAAAAAAATCAGATTGCACAGAAGGTAAAGTATTTGTTTTAAACTGACACAGCATCAATTCTTTTCTCAATTGTCCTATCAGCCTTTTTAGTCTTCCCAGATTGCTTGCTTTGGAATGCTGAATGGCCGTTTCTTTTCTCCAACACATACATACCAGCTGTTTTAACATTTTATATCCCAACTAAGCAATCTTCCTATGCTCTTATTGTTTTTAAATCATCATCTTTGGACCTAGGTGCCACAGAGGAGAGTTGGATCCATCCTCCATGTTATCTCAAGTAATAAATGCAACACTACAGATTGCAACCTCACATTTTCTATCTATGGCTTCTTTCCATTCTTCCATTCAATGTCTCAACGCCATTTGATGCCCATTTTATCTATTGTTATCATAAATGATGTTTCTGGCATATAGGTATTAATCCTGATCCCTGCCCAGAGTCTGGGACAATTCCTAGTCGCAAGATAACATCCCCGTTCCTGCCAAGCCACTTGCATGCCTGAACCACAACAATCCATTCATGTCTAATCAAGGCAATGTTCTTCCATGTCTCATTCTAAACTAAATTTCCCAGGATGACAGCTTAACTCCAGAGCAAGTGGTATTCCTAAGCATAACAAAGAAAATGTAGTTTCCAAAAGATGAGTTGTGAGAGTTTTAGTTCAAGGCAAATGATGCACAGCTTCTCTTCAACACCTGGGTATCTGTTTATATCTGCAAGCAGATAATCTCTAGAGTGGTACCTACTTTTTGGAATCCCTACCCATTCAAAACTGTAAGATACCTATTAGTTTGACTTTTAGATCCCTACTGAATTATCTCTTTACACAGATCTTCCCTAGATAAATGTGGAGGATATGTTTTTCCTTTCCTTTCTATCCTTTTAATGTGTTTATCATACTGCACAGTATTTAATCATTTTATCTTTTTTAAAAATTTGTAAATTGCTTCAAGGTGACTATACTTGAACTAGTGTTTGTATGTGTGTGTACACACACATACACACACTTTGGAAAATATTTGTGTGCATGGTCACACATAAATACCAGAGCATCCATTTTGGTTTAAAGATCAGGTTTCACAGGCAGAATCCATAACTATTGCTAAATGCTTACTGCACTGATGAATTATAGTGCATATTAATAGCAATCTCAATTTCCCAAGTGCCAGCTCACATGGAGCCATAAAGATCCCATGCCCAAATTATTAAGTGGCTGGGGAGAATCCAATTTGTAAAAATACAAAAACAGCTCAGAAGAAAAGAAACCAAAAGGAGGTAAAACTTCAGAACAGCCTAGAAAGGGAAAATATGGTCAGTGGAAACAGAATGGCATGGAAAGGTTCCAACTTGGACATAAATGCTAAATATTGTACCATTTTGTTGCAGATCCCAGTTGCTGTATTTCAAACTTAAATGTTTAACTTCAATCTTCCTACAACTTAAGGTAATTTCTCCCTTTCTATTGTCTGTATATCCAATTCATAAAGAGACTATATCAACCAGGCTATCTTCCAGATGGGTCAGGGTTGAACTGTCATGTTCAATGTCATACTGGCTATAAATTATGGGATCAGCAGTCTAATAGATCTGCAGGAAGCCAAGCTAGGGAATACATTATCCTAAATCAGTGTCCACTGGTTGTGCATGTGTGTCCAAAAAGTAAGATGGCAGAAGCAGTGTTGCAATGCACGCCCTGGCCCTTTTGTACATGCACACATACAATGGGCCCGGGCTCATAGTATGACACCATATCTGCCATTTTCTTTTCTTTGAATCTCTATCCCTCCACCATGGACACTGCTGTTCTCCTCTCCACTCTTCTTCTATAGTATTAGTCTTCAATGTTTCCTCCTTCCAAGATCGAACTTCAATCTTAGTTAACAATCTAGCACTCAGCTTTAGGTTCACCATTTACACCCAGTTTTCTTCTCTCAACTCTTTCTGTTCTTATTTTTCCCACGCAAGTATTCTCACTTGTGGCAATGCTAGTTCCATTGGAGCAATCCACCAGGAACTGCTTTGCAATCTGAATTCCATCCAATTTGAGTGGAACATCTCTTGCAGGGATGTATATCTGGAGGCCTCAGGGCTGCACAAACCCTCCGTGACAAAAAAAACTCAGGTGCAAACTCCAGAGCCATTCCAAAGTTTTCCTATCAAACGGTAATATTAATGTGGATCAATGGAATGAACTGTATTCAATCAACGTCATTTTAACTGCTTTAAAATTGAATACTGATTGTATGTTTCATTTCTTTCTCAAGCAGCGTTGCACACAAAACATAACCTTAAGCCTATTCCCCAGGAAGACTCCAAAGCCTTTTTTTCCTCACATCATTGCAAAAGCTAGTTAAGCAAAAAAGGAAGATATTTATATGAAGATCTGATCTGAAAGAAATAAATGACTGAGTTACAACCAAGGGAAATGAAAAACTGACTTACAATTGATTTTCTGTAATCAAGTAAATACCGATCTTTCATGGCTTATTATGTCAGCAGGAAAAGTCATGTCCAGTGTTCCAGAGTACATAAAAAAATATAGTTTCATGGCCCTGTCAGGGCTTCACGCTTTTGCTTTTTGGCATTTTAAGTAGCACTAGCAGAGATGCCTTGCTATTTTCACTAACATAAGTTTATTTGAAATCATTAATACACTTCAGCGTTGACCCTCAGTTGTCAGAACTGGCACAGTTCCTGACCACTGAAGATTAATTTTATGCTTACCGTGCACTAGATCTTTTAAACCACAATTAAACTTTTTCAAAAAACAAAATTGCATTTTGGGAAGGCCAAAGAAAAATTAGTTTTCATAGTTTTTCCTCTATAAAATAGAAAGAAATAGGAAATAAGAAATGAAACCAAACTGTTTCCCTATGGGCAGCATTCTAATCAACACATATACATATCTATATTCAAAATGAAAAGAGAACTTTAAAACAAGCGTAGCTGTCTTTCTTTTCTGTTTAGTTCTCTGTTATTGCTTCTAAAATTACATTATTTTCCTGGACAGTAGGGGAAAAGGAATGATTAAACTGGACTAAAATGGGAGTGATTAAAATGATTGGTGAAATCCAACATTCACCAATTTTATCATTCCTTGGAATTTATTTATTACTTATATAAGATTGTTTTATATTTTATTTTATTTTATTTTAATTTAATTTTATTTCTTTTGTAAACTGCCCAGAGTTGCTTTTTAACGAGATGGGTGCTGACAAATTTGATATACAAATAAATAAAATAAATAAATAAAATAAGACTAGAAACCAGGAGGAACAATGGTTCTCTCTCATTCCCTCTTCCTTTCCTTAGTCCCTACATTCGTCACGTCCAAACAAAAATTCCTGTGAGTCTCAGGAAGATCCACCCAACAATTCAAATAAGTGTTTTACCAGGCTTCATTGAAAGAAGTAAACCAATGAAATCAATAGCTTAGTGCAAGCAGTGCAAAATCCCTCTGTGCAGTTTCAGTGGTTCTCCTCTTCAACTTCATTTTGGTAACATATGCTATCCAGTATTTTGTAGGGTCTCCCTGCTCAACCTTCCAGTTTGGAGAAATTTTTCAGGGGATATTTGAGGAGGCAAAGAAAAGGTGAGCAACTCATATACTGTATGAGTTGTCTCCTCAAGCAATTTTGAGGATTTTACTTAATAGCTATCTCTGCATCAAAGCTGTCCATAATGAAAATGGACGTAACAGTGGCCCTATCTACTTTATTGTTCTATTTCCTACCAGGCACAGCCATATACACTTAAAAATCTAACGATCAGGATATAAATATAATGATCCTCTCCTTCAATTGTTCCCAGCAACTGGTATTCAGAACTGTACTAATGCTTACAGTATATAGTTAGCATATTTCTTTAATTCTCTTTTAAAGCCAAGTAAGGCAACACCTATAATCACAAACTGTGAAAATGAATTTGGTAAATGAACTACATGAATTTCTTCTTGCATGATAAAAATGTGTAAGAAATATGCTGAAATAATGTTTTATTTACAAAACAATGTATAATTGCTATTGTTTCACAGTGGAAGGTTATTGAATCAGGTATGTGTCTTTTGAAAATAATCCTCTGGCAACTAGGGGTTTAAAACCTTTGTGCACCTATATTATATACAAACAGCCATTGAGAACATAACCTGTGATGAAGGCATGGCAAATTGGCCCCCAACTCACTCTCATTCCCAAATGTTTCAGATTAAGGGCAGGCTGATTCATGTCAGAAGCCTCGCAATCAATTAACCTATCCTGCTAGCTTGCTTGCTTCGTTTCTGCTATTACAAGAGAAGGGGGGGTGGGGTGGAGAGATGGAAGGTAAACCGTCAGGCGCAGATGGACCATTATCTGTTTTCCAGAAAGGCCCAAGGTCATACCAGAGTGAGACCAGGAGAAACCCAGGGGCATGCGCAAGAACGGTTATGGGACATCAAGGGGGGAGGTGGAAGGAAAAGGGGGTAAAACTGGTTTGGCGTGTGCAGGCTCTTTAGTCTCAGCAATGCCTAGGACTGTACACTAGTCTCAATAAATGAATTCTTCTTTGAGCCTTAAACGGTTTCAATGGGAAGTGCTTTCGTTGGGATCTGAGTCTTGCAGCTTCTTACAATTCTTTAAACTAACACCATTTCTACCTGACTTCATACCATACTGTGTCAAATTATTATTATTATTATTATTAAATTAAAAGAGCCCCTTTGCAAAGTACACTGGCACGAAAACACCACTTCTCAAAGTATTAAATTGGCCCCATTCTCCAAAAGACTCAGATGCCTCAGGATGGACAGATAGACAGATGGATAAAGAGACAGACAGATTTAAATTATCTCCCATCAAAACCCACATGACTAAATTAGCTGTTTCAGAATCAGACCACTTTTTTTCCAAAGTGCCAAATCCTTGGGCCCATCAAGACAAGAGAGGGACTTTAGGCCAAATCTGCCTCTGTTCCATTTCTGGAATGCTGTGCTAATTACTCCTGCAGGGAGTCCTGCACTTCTAAATTTGGGCTTTCTGGGGTAGACACCGATCCATGACAATCAAATACTTTTCTACCAGTGAAGCCTTGCTCAGAATTAGCGATGCACAAAATGGTTCAAGGGGGCAGAAAGTTCCAGGGAATACTATAACATTCCATTTTTCTCTTAGGTCAGCTGTTCAAGGGGCTGTCTAGAAGTGTACCTTAAGTAAATTGGAAGTGACTCATGGTGTTTAGTTCTGGAAAAGCAATGGTATTCCAGCTATGGTACCTTATTTTATCCCAGAAGACAAGAACATTCTGTCCCCATTCTGCACATTCCTGATTTAAAAAAATGAGGGAAAGGATTGTTTTTTCAAATCATGTGGTCTTCAAAGCCAAACTCTTAGAAAGAACACAACAGATTATGAAGAGTCAGGTCTCTTGATATGTTGAATAACTTATACTCATTTTAGCATTATTCATAGAACACTTTCAGTATTATTTCTTGATTTAAGAAATATGCATAATTTCACAGAAAACAGTATTGGGACAATGTATCACATGCTTTAAAATACTGCACCCTATGAAGCAGTACATTTCTTGCTTAATATGTTACCAGTGTCACAGCATATCCATGCAAAACAGTTTATGAAATAGTTACAATTTATAGATCTGAATATAAATAGCATTGTTCCCCCCTCTCTTCTCCATTTTATTTATACTGTTCTCTAAAGGCATGTATATATTAAGCATGTAGAATTGCTTAAGAAAATGTACCTCTGCATTCAAGTTGTCTGCAAGGCTTTCAAGAAACTGACTTTCAATTGGATTCTGCTGAGTAAGCAGAGTCAGATAATGACTGAGTTTGTCATGTGTTGTAATAATGATGCCTTCTCCAAATTTATCAAACTGGGGCCGTCCAGCTCGACCAAATATCTGCATGACATCTAAAATTCCAAGGTCAACAAAAGATCCTCTTTTTGCAGCATAGATCTGTGTTCCCTATTTGACAAAAAGTTAATAAAAATTAACATAAACACACATCATTATAAACCAGATGAGCTGGAGACCAAAATTAGGCAAATACAACAGGCTTTCAAAAGTGTACTTATGATAATCCTTTTATAATCTGTGATATATTTAAATCTTTACTATCCAACTCGATTCCCAAAGGAGAGAGTCAGTTTAACAATCAACCTCTCCCAACACTGCTAGATAATTAGCAGCAGATCTTTCCTCCCCTCTTCTGCAAATAGTGAAAAAACCATGTTCCATGACACTTTATGGATGTCTAATAGCCAAAACAGACAGACTGCTGCTTTTACCTTAATGATGACCGCATGAGCTGGAAGATTGACACCCCAGGCTAATGTAGCAGTACAAACCAAGACTTTTATGTAACCACGAGAAAACAAGTTTTCTACTAAAGTTCTGTCTTGCCGGAGCATTCCTGCATGATGAATGCTGAATCCATCTGGAAACATTTCACGTAATTGCTTGTTTCTGGACTTCTGCACCTTTTCATGGACAAGGGAAATATATACAAAATTAATACAATGTTTAGAGAAAAACATATAGCAATCCTAGCATGTACAAAATTCCACAGATTTCCACGTGTGCATAAATAGGATGCAAACTGAATGTACCTCTAGTCACACGTTATTCAGAACTGGTAGTTCTTAGTATGTAAGAGTCTGAGCAATGCAGACAGTAAAATACTGTTAGGCGTCATTTATTATTTGAAGAGAGTTATTTATTTATATTTATTTATTTTATTTTTTTATATTTCAAATTTGTCACTGCCCATCTCACTGCACAGCAACTCTGTGTGGTTTACAGTAAAAAGAATAAATAGTAATTAAAATAGAATAAATATGAATTAAAATACACTACAACAACAAAATTCCTATATAAGGTTCTATAAGGTTATTAGGTTCTTTCCAGGATTCTTTCCAGAATCCTCACACTCCCATACTTACCCTATCTTTTGAAAAGAAAAGTATCCCAAAATTGAGCCACTATTGCTGCAAAACATACCCCCCCCCCCCAAAAAGAGTCTTTTCTGAGGTCAACAGAGAAAGTCCATATTCCAAAACCAATTCTTTAGGTCATCAGATTTCAAAAGCAGACCTCAAAGCAACCTGTACTGAAGAATTTTAAATATCCAAACTGGAAAAGCAGTTTAGACCTTCATCTGTATTTCCTATTTCATATGTATGGACACCATGGAGATTATTTCAAGGCTATTAGTTTCTCAGGATATCTTCTGAGAAACTAGGATGTCAACTAAATTTGACACAATTTGTATAGGAACAAAACAAAACAAATCTCAACATTCAGATACATATTTATCAACATAATACAGGCACCCCACAAAGGTTAAAAGATGGCAGAGGGCTCCCAATCTACTTATTTTGGAAGTCTTTTGAAAGAAAGTGAGCCTGCAACAGTTTGGAGAAAGACAGTACAGGGTAACTGATCGCTTACTACTTTGATTTAATGTTGTTCATAATACAATGGACTGTCAATACTGCTATAATCTCTAGACCTCTATCACAATTATAGATGTTTCTGATTATATCTATTCAGCCTTGTATAAATGACAAGGTTATAAATAAATGCTATAATGAAAACCCTACACAAAGTATTGACAGCTACACATTTCAATGCTAAAATTTCCCTTATGATGAATGCTGTCCCATCCGCAATTTGCCAACTGAAGAACCTTCCAATGCAACAGTCATTTTGGTCAAGGGAGGGGAAAGAGCATTATTTATTTAAAAATATTTATAGATTGTCCCAATCCTAATAATTCTGGCCAGTAGGATTGTAGCTATACAACACAGGTGTGATAATGTCTGTCAGCTCAAGAGCCATATGTACCTTACACTACAAAAATGGGTGAAGGGCACCTTTTTTCTTTAATTTCTCCCCCCCCCAGCAAAACTCCCCCCATAGCAAAACTCATGCCTGCCATATGTGCTTTGGTTTTCTCCATTGGTTGAGTGGGCAATAACAGATGGAAGACAGAGAGAGAGAGAGAGAGAGAGGGAGAGAGAGGGAAAGAGAGAGAGGGGGAGAGAGAGAGAGAGAAAGAGAAAGAGAGAGAGAGAGAGATGAAGCCAGCTGGGTGACCTTGGGCCAGTTACTTTCTCTCAGCCCTGGGAAGGACATTAAGCTGCTTATTTGCTTGATTTCCCCTACCCTCTTTGTCACTCTTTCACACACAGATATATAATGTTATTGCATTTCTCACCTGGAGCAATACTAGTTACCAACAAAGGCAAGGAATAAGATTATTAGCATTAGGGCTCTTTGTAGATGCGTAAACTGAAAGTGATTTTTTTTCCCCATGAACAGAGTCCTCCTTAACAAGATTTGTAGAGATGGATGGGATGGAGTTATAAGAATGACAATAACTGAACTGTTTTCAGTTCAGAACTGAGACATCTCCATTTACATTTAAGGTGGAGATTTTCTGATTCTCTTCCTAATAGCCTTCTGATGAACTGTGTGAAGGCAGGTCTCTTAACTGATAATGGGGAAGCTTGCTGCTGGTTATTTACGTAACAGTCTCCTGAAATTCTATCAGTCTGGAACCCAATTCTTCTAATTAGACATAGCTCATGACAGAAGAATTAGAAAAATGTGGTGCTATTTCTAAGTAATAGTGATGTGAGTTTATTTATTTAAATTAATATCCTGCTTTTAGGTTAGAGAATCTCTCAAAGCAAGGTTACATTACTTTGAACAGTAGAATTTAATTAGTTAATTTAAAAATACATTTTTCTTTCATGTTAACAGTGACAGTTTCCCCTTCCTTTGTTGTTAACTAGGAAAACTACTGAAAAGAACAAAAAGCCATGGAAGAGCAAGAGAATGAGAAACATATTCTGAAACTGAGGAATAAAGTGCCTTCTATTCATCTTAGTATCAAAAAGATACTCTACACTATTTTCAATCTCCAGCTTCCTTTCATTTATGTGTTCTTTCCAAAATGGCATGAGACAATTAAATAAATAAGGAATCTATATTCTATAAGAATATGTAAATATAGAAATTGCAATGTGACAGAACATTTTAAAAAGGTTTTGAAAGTAAAGTGAGCTGTGTTGGTTCACAGGGATATTTCTCTTACTTGTCAAAAACAGTACAGTATTGCTATACAAGCCTACTGGATAGGTCTCTCTCTCTCTCTCTCTGTATGCGTGTGTGTGCACGGGCGCAAATATAGAAATCAGGAGGCTTTAGATTTCTGCCTAAGTTTAATGTCATTCATCTATAAAGCTAACTACAGGTAGTCCTTGGGTTACAATGGTGACTGGGATTGGGATTGCCATTGCTAAGCAATACTGTTGTAAGTGCAAAGTCACATGACTGCATCACTTAGCAACAGCAATCCTGGCAGTCCCGGTTGCCATCGTAATCCTAGGACAGCACAGATTGTTAAGTGGGAACAGGCAGGAGTCCCAGGTAAGGGTGTAGAGGTGTGTGCAAGGGGTGTGTGTAACAGACAGGTGCTAGGAAGCCCGGACCAGCCAGCAGAGGCCATGGGAGGTCTCTGTGGAGTGTGGGTGGGCTGGTGAGGGCTGTGGGTAGGTGCAGAGGAGTATGGGTGGGCTTGCAGGGGCCGTGGGTGAGCGGGTGTGATATGGCCAGTAGAGGGGTGCTACAATGGGGCTTTTCAGGAGAAAAAGTGGCAGGAGCAAATTATGAGAGCGACTTGTGACCTTCTCTGCTGGCTTCCCCATTGACTTTGCTTATGGGAAGCTGGCAGGGAAAGTTGCAAATGACAATCCAATGTCATAATCACATGACCATGGGGATGCTGCGACAGCCACAACTTCATGGACCAGTTGTAAGTCCCCTTTGTTCAGCACCATCATAATTATGAATGGTTGCTGAATGAGTGGTCATAATTTGAGGACTACATGTATGAATACACAGCTGCCTAGTGCTACCAGAGTTCTTGGAAAGCAAAAGCTGAAAAAATATCTCTTTAAAAGCTTCTACTGTGAGAAGTCAAATAGGCCCCTATGATAAACAGTGGTTGGTGCCACAATTTTGGGAAAAGACTCACAGACAACTAGAGCACAAGTGATGGAAATAGAAGCAAACACAACTATCCACTAGTCAGCTGGCCTATTTTCTGATGATGATGATCTCAGCAAAGGTCTTACAATGTGGGTACAATGATAGCCACCAATGGTTCTAAAAGAACGAGTCCGCAATTCTTATACTGAAAGAAATCTCACTGCACAATAGAGCTTCATTCCAAAGAAAGTGTCTAGAAGTGCAATTTTGATGTGCTACCATATAATCTACCTGGAGTCATGTGGTAATATTTTTGTTTTAATGCCTTCACATCAGTCTTGACTTCTGGCAACTACACGGACAAGTCCATGCAATTTTCTGGGCAGAATTTTTAGAAGTGTCTTGCCACTGCTTTCTTCCTATGGTTAAGAGAGAGTGGCTGGTCCAAAGTCACCCAGCCGGCTACAATTCATAGTCTCTCAGCTTATAGCCCAGTGCCTTTAACCACTACACTAAACTGGCTCTCTATGGTAATAAATAAATATTTCAAATAAATATTTATTAAAATCAGTATCTGCTGGATACAGATATCTATTTCATATCTATCAGAAAAATCTACACAGTACATATCATACATGTATGTATGTGAATAAACATATGCATATACACACACGTACATATCTACATACACATAAATATACAATGCACAGAAAAAGCATGCACACATGCACTAAGTGTTCACTGAATTCTTTTGTAACTATCTGATTACAGAACTCGTCTATGTCAAAACACAGACAAATAGATACCACACATACACACAATAGATCTCTAGAATGTGTTTTATAAGGGTCGGGGTAAAATCAACATTAATCAGTGAATACACTTAATTATCCAGTTATTAAAAAGAGTGAGAAACTACTGGATTTCCATGGAAGATACTATGCAACTGTAGCACCAGCTCTCATTTAGCAATTTCTGAATTTTAGAATTTAATAACCCAGTTTTAGCAAATATAATGTGCCTTATTCAATTATATGCACAAGTATTAGGCATGCAGAACACCTTTTTCTACTTTTAGGATGACAAAATGCAATTATGAAATACAGATATCCTAAATCAAGATATTTCCAAATAACAGAAAATTTGTTTAGAAAGACAGACACAATCAAGAATATAATATGCAGTAACAAGAAAGCCACAAGATGGCTCTCAATGCTTATCTCTCTCTCTTTCTCATACACATACACTTGTAATTTTTTAAACATATAATGAGGCTATCTTATATATAGATTTTATGGAGCTATCATTAATTGTATTCTGAAGTTATTTTATAGAGAAGTAACTTACAAATGAATTAAAATGATGCTATCAAGCATATACTGTACAGTAAAAGGACAATTTCCCATGTAGCTTTTCAATCACACTCAACTCAAATCTTACACAATTATTTCTAAACATATTGATGGAGGTTTTGTAGATGGTTTCTTTTCATCTTTATTGAAAAGCACTATATTGGATTCCAAAAATCTAAGGACAAGTCTGGTGATGTACATGATCTATGTACTTCTCTAATTTTTAGGATACTTACTACTTTTCTTTTTGGAAATAGCCAACCAATAAAATGTCTAAGAAGCACCTCAGACATTTAAGTTCAAGTATGGATGGTTTTACTAGCTAAATATGCCAGAAACAGTTGTCTAAGATTGGCACCATGAGCACTAAATTTTTTGTACAGTGCTTATCAGTTCATGATTTGGAAACTGCCTGTTTGATATAAAAGAAGCATGGAGAAGGGATTCACAAATCCATCTTGAATGCTACTCTCCCCAGATTTTGAGGCCACTCTAGATTCAGTTAACATAGCTACACATTCAGAGTCAAAAGCATTAAGATCATCATGCCTGAAAAGGAGGACTAGTCGCAATAGTCCCAGCACAATAACAGGAGAGCCATCAAAAAGCCCTTTTGATTTTACTACTCCTGCATCAGGTTCAAGTGCAAGGCCATGAAGAGAACAATATTTATTATGAATTACATTTATGTGGGTCTAAGAAAGAAAACATTTCAAAAGCACTACAACAGAATCATCTGATTGGGCTGATCTCAAATTCTCAGGATTAATTCAGCAAATGATGGATACATTTGAATAAGCTTCTTTGAATTAATGGGACTTCATTTGCTTTTTCAATCGGAAGTAAAAAAAAATCCCAAAAGAAAACAAAGCACTTCTGCCAGGAAAATTACGTAGACGTGTCCATAGAGTTAGGAGAAGTTGGTTCAACTTGGAGATATTATTCTGATCTACTTTTATTGTCTGCACAATGCAAATGAAGTAGCCTGTATTGTTCTTCTGCTGCTCTTGTTTGGAGACACTGTACATTCAAAGTAACAAAACAGAAAGTAGACTGGAAGATGCAAAACACACTTTTTGGAGAAATTAATTGCCATCCTGAATTACTGTTCTGATCAAAATCATAAAGACATTTTAAAAATGTTGACAGAGGAAGAACATCCTCCCCAAGATCTGGGTAGAAAAAATGAAATATATATTTATTATTTAGAAAATTTATATGGCTTCCCAACTCACATGTAATGACTCTGGGCTGCTTACAAAGTAAAATCCCCAATTCAAAAACCTATCAACACCCACCCCCCGCGGCAGCCAGAAACACATTCAACACAGTAATGCAAAAGATTGCCCCCCCCAAATACATTTCAGCACCTATCAACACCAGTTTATTATCCTGTGTAGTATTTCTCTGGCAAGGAGAATCATTAACTATAACTATGATGATCTGTCCTATAATTTTTAGTTGCTTTTTGATAAATTCAATTTTATACAATCACACAGGAACGCATGTAAAGCGGGGCAGAGAAATGGCAACAAGTTCATAAACGGCCAATGACATAAGCCCTTCCTATTATCTGTATATATGGAAGGCAAACTGGCTCTCTCAACTGGGATGCTACATTAAACCCTGATGTCACAAGAGGACTGCAATATACAGGCAGTCCTCTGTTAATGACTGTAATTGGGACTGGGAACTCCGTCATTAAACAATGGGTTTGTAAAGCATGATGTCACATGACTCCACCAACTTATGACAGCAGTTCTACTTGCTGCCATTAGGTGAATCCTACGAAGTTGTTAGGTGCGGCATCACATGATTGCCATTTGCAACCTCCTGCTGGCTTCTCCATTAACTTTGCTTGTTGGAAGCTGGCAATGAAGGTTGCAAATGGAGATAACGTGACCGTAGGATGCTGCAACATCGTAATTGTGAGCCAGCTGCCAAGGGCCAGAATTGTGATCACATGACTGTGGGGATGCTGTGACGGACACAATTATGAGGACCGGTCATAAGTCTCCTCCTTCAGCACCATCATAACTTCAAAGAGTCACTGAGTAAGTGGTTGCTGAACAAGGACTACCTGTACATTCATCATTTGGCCCTGAAACTGACTGAGCCCAAACCATGTGTGCCAGTAAGAGTCATACAAAGCAATAATAAGGAAACCTATGTAAATCAATCAACATTATGAAGTAAGAAAAAATACCAGCCATCTTGGCCAAAAGGTATAGGTGGACAAAGTTCCTTTCTCACTAACATTTGACAATAGCAACATTAGATCAACTTAATACAGTTGAAGGGTAGGTGGAAGAATCCTGCAACAAAGTATCAGTATAGTAAAGTGGTTCAGCTGTTGGACTAGGAATGGGGAGACTCAGGTTCAAGTCGACCCTCAACCACAGAAACTCAATTTTGGACTAGTTCTTCTTCTTAGCCCAGTCTATCACATAGGGCTGCTATGAAGTAAAATGAAGGAAAATCCCAATGTAAGCCAACTTGAGCTCCTGGAGAAAAGGTGGTATATAAATCTAATAAATAAACAAGTGGGTCCACTTTTATTCAGAATGGACAGCAGAATGGAGAGACCATCTTTTGTGGCCTTGGATATTCCCATTATAAGACAACCATAATGGCATCAGTAAACGTTGTTCTGTTAATTATCTTTTTTTATTTATCAAATTTGTATGCCATCTGACTTCCAATGACTCTGGGCAGCTCACAACCACCAAAGCAAGGAAATTACAATAAAATCAATTAAAAAAAAAGAAAAAAAAGATAAAAGACGGCTCTCACTATCGCCAAAGGCAGGGGTGAGGATTCCTTATAAACGATAGCAGGGTGGGGGCCATCCAGATCTTGAGGGAACCTCATACCAGATGGTAGGTGCTGCTTCCAGGATCCTGACAGATGACATTATTTAATTGAAGGGACCTGGAAAGTAGCAGCCCTGCCAGATTGACAGGCCTCAAGTAACCAGGCCCTATACCATGTAGGGTTTTACAGGTAACAACCAGCACCATCAATTGCACCTGGAAGCAAACTGGCAACCAGTGCAGTTGGTATGTTACCATGGTAGGTTACATGGGCGTACCAAGGCATGCTCATCGCTGCCTGCGCCACTAAATTCTGGACCAGTTGGAACTTCTGGATGGTCTTCAAGGGCAGCCCCATGTACAATGCATTGGAATAGTCAGGCTGTGAGATGCCCAAAGCATGAACTACTATCTGAAGGGCACGGGCACCCCAATCTAGGAAAAGGCACAACTAGCACACCAGATAAAATTGTGCAAAGGACATTCTGGCTGCAGCTGCCACCTGTTTGTTGATCAGGAGTTGTGAGTACAGATTACACACTACCCTTGAATGGGGAAGTACAACCCCATCCAAGGTCAGAGATGCAAAATCCCTAGATCTGGGGGGCCAAAACATCCACAGCCACTTGGTTTTGGCAGGATTGAGTCAGAAGTAGCTCCTTCCCATCCAAACCCACACAGCTTCTAGGCACTGGGGCAGAACTTTGACAGACTCACTTGGCTGGCCTGGGGTCCACAGATATAGTTGGGAATCATCAGTATAGTGATGATACCGAATCCCAAACTGGTGGATGACCTTATCAACAGTTTCATATAGATGTTGAAAAGGAGGGGAGAGAGAGTAGAACCCTGCATCCCACACAGGAGGGCCTAGGGAGTGATCTCTCCACCACCAATCAATGCTGACTGGAATTGGCTGCAGATAAAGAAAGAGAACCACCATAAAACTGTGCCACCAACCCACAGAGCCAGCTCAGAAGGGTACTATGGTTGACTGTATCAAAAGCCATGGAGAGATCAAGGAGCATAAGGATGAATGCACCCCCTCCATCCTGGCTCTGCCAGTCATCAGCAAGCATGACCAACGCTGTCTCAGTACTAAATCCCAGCCTGAAGCCCAAGGGAAATGGGTTGAGACTGGTCGACAGTTGTAGAAAATTGTTAGTTTTTTAATTTGGGAAAGTTGTTACCTGAATATAGGGCAAGAACAACTGGTTAGTTGATGGTGTGTCATCTTATTATACATACATTAAACCTTTCCTTTTCATACATTCATTATATTGTTTTTTCAAAAGCAACATTTAGTTGCTGTTAACATTTATAACATCAGAGATGAAAAAAATACACAAAAGGTTGCTAAAAGCAGCAAGCTGCTGAACCATTAAGCAAGGTTATATCTGGACTTTTTGCATTAAACAGAAAAAAATGAACTGATGATTTGTGGTTTTGATGGTTAAGAACAAAAATAGATAATAGAAAAAAGAGAGCTTTTCTTTTTGTACCCATAGCGTAAGAGATAATTTTGTAATCATACTTGTATTTGCTGCAAAGAAATCGGAAACTTCTTTATATTCCTTTTCATCTTTTCTTTTTACACTTTGGTCTTTCGTCTTTCTCTTTTCCTTCCTTCTCTTTCTTTACTCTGTATTAGTTTTTGTTAGTTTTTATCTTCTTTTTAAAACTTTTAATAAAATTTATATGTATAAAAAACAAGGTCATATCTGAATCAAATCTTTGATGTACATTTTGTTATGTACGTAAGTACTTTTACATAAGTGAGCCAAATTTTGATAGAAATTATAAATGATTCTTTTCTGAAAACTTCAATGGATGAAAACATCTCTTTTGTTCATATGTCTCACTAGGCAGTGAAATATCTCCTTTAATTATTTCTAATGAGAGAGCAACTTAAGGACTTGAGCAGCAAACCATCACTTACAGGAAATATTAATCTTTTAGTGAGATGTAGACATTACTGAACAAATTGATCTTACTTAGAATGGCATGCCATGAAGCACTGACAAAAAGAAAAATATGAATATACTCAAATTTCTTTGTGGAATTTCATCAATAGACAGAACATATTCATCTAACGTAAATTTGCTATAAGTAATCTTTTGCTTGCAATGTAGCTGGGAAGAAATAAGAGAGTAAAAAATAAATTGGGTAATTGAATAAGGCAAAAGCTTTATTAGCTTTGTTTTAGTTGGTTTAGGCAATGAGAACAGGGATTTAAGCCTTAGCATGGTTAGCTCAAAGTAAGTTCTCAAAATTCTTGCAACTTCTGGGCAAACTTATGAACAAAAATTGTAGCAAACAGCTTTGATGAAGTTAGGTCCCCATACCCTTACTCCTTTTCAGGGGATCTATTTCAGCTCCATTCCAGTTTGTAAGCTAATTTAAGATATTCAAAGCTCATAAAAATCTCTTGATTGTTGTATTTACCTGAAAAGAAGACTACCTTTCCCGCAAACAAATTGATGTTAAAATGTGAGAGTTATCTTGGATTCTCTAAGAATACTGCAGTGGGGGCAGGTTTACTTTTCTCCATGGGAGTAGGAATGTAGTGATGGTGGTGATGATAGAAATGTCTTAGATTATCTTGCTCATGTTAAAAGCTGAATCTCTGCCTGAAGAAAAGCTGTATTTGTGATTCTAAAGTTCAACATAACCCCCCCCCCCCCCCCAAACTGAAGAATATAAATATAACCACTATGAGGAATACCAAATTAGGCCACTTGGACTTAATCAAACAAGCAGTTTGGTTTAAAAAGCAGGGACAATTGAACTGTACTGTAAAGGGAATGGGTATGAGATGGCTCAATGAGGACAGAGTTCAGTTATGGAACTGGATCTAGACAGCTTTTTCTCCTATCAGGCAAAGAGGAATGAATATGCTTCGCTTCAGCTTTATATTCCAAGGAAACTAGATGCCGAAGCAAATTATTCCTTCTTTCAACAAGTAAAGCTGCTCTCTAATCTCTCTAATTATTTATACTGGGAGTCCAGATATTACTTTCACAAGAACCAGGGACCACTGCAGTAAGAGGCTTTCAGTATTTCTCCAGGATGAAGGCTAAGTCAGCTTCTCAGCGTGGTGTCCTCTAGATGTGCTAGACTACAATCCCTATACTAGTGGGGGCTGAGTTGTAGTCCAATCCATCTGGTAGCCACCAGGCTGGGGAAAAGAGAACTAAACTGCAATATGTTGGTTCTCAAGCCAGTTTTACCCTTGTGAGAATGGTATAAACAATGGCATGGGAACGTAACAGATTGGTGACATTTCCTACACAGTTGGCATCTTTTGAGGTTGAGGTAAGGGCACATGCCAAAAAGTAATAGCAATGGGCTTTAAGCAGCCCTTCCAGTACCTTTTATACTTAGGAACAGATATGCAGGTGAAAATGCATACATGAATTTTGAGTGACAGTTATTAAGTCACTGTGCTCCTTGAAAAAAAAACTTGCCAATCAAATAATTAAGAAAAATAGCAAAAATAGAGTAGCCTTAATATTTTCAAAAATAGATTTCTATGTTGCAGCTGTTGTTGTTATCCATTGCTGGATGAAGATCTCTTCACTGACGGTTATGAACCATAATCTGCCACACTGGTCTAGTGCAGGTTGGTAGATAGATGTTTTATGACTCCCCATCTAGGGGTCAGAGTCACCCAGACAGCTTCTGTGCCCAAGGGAGAACTACAATGTGGGTCTGCCAGCTCTATTCCAGCACCTTAATCACTACACCACATTGCTTCTCATAAACTCTTATTACATCTAAAGAGATTTTGTACATTAATGGATCTTGTTTTAAACAAACAAAACTTTCACTTACTTGTTTTTCTGATTGTCCATAATCAGGACCTTGGGATGGTAAAAAATAGCAAATGTGGCCATTGTTTTTAGCTTTTTCACGAAGAGCCATAGCAGTCCGGACTGTTGCATTTCGAGCATGAACAAACACCATCACCTTGACAAAAAAAGATGTAATATATGTTTAGATATATTGAAGATTTATATTTATTTTTCTGCAACAAAATGTTTGTGATTATCTGTAAACGAATTCTTCTAACCCAAAGCAAATAAATAGTGATATTTCTGGTACATACTTACATGAATAGCAAGTAAATAGCAACATAAATTTGCTTATACAAGTCTTTAAAAATTATACAGTTAGCTTTCAGAGGGGAACAGAGTTATAATGCTAAGAAAGTGTATCATATGAATAAACTGTGTGTAGACTAAAACATTTTAAGAATTTATATAATGGAATATTTAAATAAAATTACCCGATGCTCATACAAACATAAAGCATAATCATGTGCACATAAAACTGAGAACAAATCTCAAGTAAAAATAGATACAAAGCATTCAGCCTGAACACCGGTACGCACATTGAGGGCTTAGAAAAGTTAAATGGTTTAAAGGAGTATAAAGACTAAAATACTAAAAATGCCACATGGTAGTACTTTTGGGTTTGACTTTGGGTTTTTGGCCCCCCAGGTTCTGGTGAAATGTCACTTTTGATCCTCGATGGGGTTGCATTTCCCTGGACAGAGTTGGTATGCAATTTGGGGGTCCTCCTGGACTTGTGCCTCTTGCTCAAGGAGCAGGTGGCAGTCGTGGCTAGGGGACCTTTGCAGAGATTTATCTCATCCACCAATTGTGCCCATTCCTGGATGGGGAGGCCTTGCTCACTTCACTCATGCCTTAGTCACTTTTTGGTTGGACTACTGCATTATGCTCAGCATTGGGCTACCCTTGAAGACCACCCAGAAGCTACAACTGGTCCAGAATGTGGTGGCATGCAGAGTGTTGGGTGCCCCTTGGTTTGCCCATGTCACACCACTGTTGTGCAAACTGCACTACCTCCCAGTTTCTTTTTGGGTGCAATTCAAGGTGCTGGTTATCCCCTTTAAAGACTTATATGACATGGGGCTTGGTTATTTGTGGGACTGCCTCTCCTTGAGGGTACTTGCCTGCCCTACCAGGTTGGATAGAGTGGGCACATTCCAGGCCCCTTCCTTGAAATATTGCCATCTAGTGAGACCAAGGAAGTGTGCCTTTTCTATGGCGGCCCCTATCCTATGGAACATCTTCCCACTGACAATCCAGTAGGACCCCACACTTTTAGCCTTCCAGAAGGCCATAAAGACCTGGCTTTTCCCCCAGGTGCTAGGGTAGAGTGATGAAAGCCTATGGATGGTTGCTGGGGTATCCCAGGAGGACAACTGAGGCACCGGGTTTTAGTCTTTGTTTTTATGGTTTTATTGCTTTGTGGTTTTATTGTTGTTGTGAGCCCAGAGTTCTGCTGTGTGACCATACAAATCATAAAATAATATATAAATAACCATAATAATATAAAATAACTATAAAAATTAATTTGCATTAGGAAGAATGAAGGGGTCCCTCAGTAGAATAAAACCATCCACTTCCGAATCACAAATCACCAAGCCTCTATTAGTTTAATTAGGCTCTTTTAAAATGACCCTGAGAGTCAGTAGTCGGCACCATATCCTGTAGCAATGGATTCTTAAATCAATAAGCACTGTGTGAAAAACAACTTTCTTTTGTCTGACCTGCTACCAATGCATTTCAATGGGTCACCCAGAGTTCTATCATTAAGAAAGAAGGAGAAAATGTATTTCTATCCACTTTCTTTACACTAGGTGTAATTTTTACAAGCCTATAAGACAGAAAAGAATTGTTTCTTTTTTTGTAAACTAAAGCTGCATGTGGGGAGTGCTAAAATTTGGGGATTCCATTGTCCCATAACCAGATGTGGATATGGGAGTAGCATCAGTTCCTGTATTAGCAAGGTATTCAGCATGCAGAATGCAAGCTTCATTTATTATTACTTCAAAAACACAATATGAGGAAGAAACATAGACCAGCATTGGTCCAAGGCCAGCAAGTAGGATTTTTCAAAAGGCATTCCTTTTATTCAGCCTATTAAATGAGCTGAAAAAACAAAACACTACAGACAGAAGAGGGTTAACACAGCCTGTCCTAACTATGTCAAGAGAATTTTTTTTATTTCAGTGGCTAACCTCTATGCATTACATTATGCAAATAAGTTGGAAAAAGTAATTTGGAATAGAGAAAAGTGGTTCCACAGCTACAAGCTGTGTAATTAGATCTGTACTCTGAAGTTCAAAGCTAGCTCCGGTGTCTCAAGAGCCGATAGCTTGTGTAGCTTTTTTCAGGAAAACTAAGCTTTTAAATGACAAAATATGCAAGCAAAGCACAAAGGAAATGTCTCCAGGTTAGCACTACAGAATATTTGGGGGTGGGGTGGGAATCTTGTTTTTTAAGTAGTCCTTGGTACAAAGCAATAATATTATAATGATACTTTTTATGAGAAGAAGCAATTTGAAACTAAAGCATTTCAAAAATCTCTTTGCAAATATGTCAGAAATGCAATTTTGACTTTTATTATGTACAACTTACCTCTAAACTATTTCGCACTGCATGAGGACAAAGATTCCTATCACTTAAAACATCAGTCACATAACTTTCATTGAAATTCACTTCTGATCGTGATCTCTTTGATTGGTAGTAGGTAGAGGCATGCAAAACATTCCAAATTCAAAAGATTTTATTTTGAATTTGAAACATTTCACTTCCAGTTCAAAATGTTCAATTTAAATTTAAACAGGAACGTTTCAAGTCTGAAATGCTTCCAGGATGGTCAGTATTAATAAATATTAACTTTGGAACATAACGCTGAGCATTTTGAGTTATCTGTGGGAACAGGCCATCTTCACAAGTCTCCCAGGAGGCTTGAAAATTTAATCAAAATCTTTATAACTGTATGACATAGAACATTTCTGCTGTGTCATTATAGATATTTCAATTTTATATTAACAGTACAGCTTTCAGTTGCCATTCTACTGAAAGTTTTATCTTATCCATCAGCCAAAGGGCTCAGAAGAAATTATTCTTTATTTTTGATGGAATTGTATTTTGGTTTGTAAATAAAATCAATGCTATTCAGCTTAAGGTAGTGGAGAGTTATTTGAAGACATATCTAGATTTAGTTTTACCAGAGATTTTATCTCATGTCTTTTTATTATTGCTAATTAATGATACATAAATTGCTTTGACTTCAAATTGTCCTGAGTTCAAAACATTTTACATTTCCAAAATGTTAGAAACTGCCCATGTTGAATACAGTGTTCCGAATCTGAAATGGCTCAGGTTCAAAACATTCATACAGAAATCCTGGAATATCGTTGACATAGATGTTAAAAAGCACTGGGGCTAGAATACAACCCTGTATTTATGGGTAGGTATACTCTGAGTTAGAGAATAATTTACACCCATATGGACTTTCAAGTGGCCAACTTCTTCCACAGAATGTTTCTGTTTATGGAACCAAAAGCTGCACTGAGATCTACGAAGGCAGTAAACAGTTTCTTGACTTTAATTACTTGTTTTGTTATGAGATGGTATAAAATAAAGCAAAGTAAAAGTGTTATTTTACACTTGGAAACCAAAAAGAAGCATCATAGAAATATTGATGCCATAATGTACTCAGTCTTTTATTTAACTGAATAGATGACCTAATACACGTAACTAGAGATTGTCTTTGCAAACATGGACATAGACAGGGTAGGCTATAGATGACATCTGTTGCATTTTCCTGAAAAGCTAATTTGAGAGTCAGAGGTGGTACTATGAAGTTCCCATTAATGGTCAATGCTTTCAAACAAATTTTGAAAATTCTCCACCCACATCATAGCGTTTCCTATTTAGCAGAGTGTCCAACTGTAAGGGTAATTATTTTGGAGGGTTGGGATTGCAGAAATATAAGAAAATCACTCTCCTTCCACCCCTTTCCATGTCTGTTTTCCTGATTGTAACCTTATGCCAGACACTTGAAACACGTTGGTGGCTTAGTGCTTCTAATACAAATGAAGATACAACTTTCTTTTGTGATGAAATCTGAAAGGCAGAAAGAATCAAACACATGTGCAGACATACCCCACACTTACAGGTATATACAGGTGAAACTCGAAAAATTAGAATATCGTGCAAATGTTCATTTATGTCAGTATGGCAACTCAAAAGGTGAAACCAATATATGAGATAGACGCATTACATGCAAAGCGAGATATGTCAAGCCTTACTTTGGTATAATTGTGATGATTATGGCGTACAGCTTATGAAAACCCCAAATTCACAATCTCAGAAAATTAGAATATTACATGACATCAATAACACAAGGATTGGAAATAGAACAATATCGGACCTCTGCAAAGTAGAAGCATGCATATGTACTCAGTACTTGGTTTGGGCCCCTTTTGCAGCAATGACTGCTGCAATGCGGCGTGGCATGGATGCTATCAGCCTGTGGCACTGCTGAGGTGTTACGGAAGACCAGGATGCTTCAATAGCGGCCTTCAGCTCCGCTGCGTGTCCCTCATCTTTCTCTTGGCAATGCCCCATAGATTCTCTATGGGGTTCAGGTCAGGTGAGTTTGCTGGCCAATCAAGCACAGTAATCCCATGGTCACTGAACCAGGTTTTGGTACTTTTGGCAGTGTGGGCAGGTGCCAAGTCCTGCTGGAAAATGAAGTCAGCATCCCCATAAAGCTCGTCTGCGGAAGGAAGCATGAAGTGCTCCAAAATCCCCTGGTAGATGGCTGCGTTGACCCTGGACTTAATGAACCACAGTGGACCAACACCAGCAGATGACATGGCTCCCCAAATCAACACAGACTGTGGAAACTTGACACTGGACTTCAAGCATCGTGCATTGTGTGCCTCTCCATTCTTCCTCCAGACTCTGGGTCCTTGGTTCCCAAATGAGATGCAAAAGTTGCTCTCATCAGAAAAGAGGACTTTGGACCACTGGGCAACAGACCAGTTCTTTTTTTCTGTAGCCCAGGTAAGACGCTTCCGACGTTGTTTGTTGTTCAGGAGCGGCTTGACAAGAGGAATACGACATTTGAAGCCCATGTCCAGGATCCGGCTGTGTGTGGTGGCTCTTGATGCACTAACTCTAGCCTCAGTCCACTCCTTGTGAAAGTCCCCAACACTTTGGAATGGCCTTTTCCTGACAATCCTCTCCAGGCTGCGGTCATCTCTGCTGCTTGTGCACCTTTTTCTACCACACTTTTCTCTTCCACATAACCTTCTATTGATGTGCTTTGATACAGTACTTTGGGAACATCCAACTTCTTTTGCAATTACCTTTTGGGGCTTTCCCTCCTTATGGAGGGTGTCAGTGATGGTTTTCTGCACAACTGTCAGATCAGCAGTCTTTCCCATGCTTGTGATTCCTACTGAACCAGCCTGAGAGACCCTTTAAAGGCTCAGGAACCCTTTGCAGGTGTTATGGATTCATTAGCTGATTAGAGTGGGACACTTTGAGCCTAGAATATTGAACCTTTTCACACTATTCTAATTTTCTGAGATTGTGAATTTGGGGTTTTCATAAGCTGTACGCCATAATCATCACAATTATACCAAAGTAAGGCTTGACATATCTCACTTTGCATGTAATGCGTCTATCTCATATATTGGTTTCACCTTTTGAGTTGCCATACTGACATAAATGAACATTTGCACGATATTCTAATTTTTCGAGTTTCACCTGTAGATGAGAAAATACTACCGAAAAATATGAAATTGAGCTCATAGGTCATATTTTTAATAAGTAGACTCAGAATTAAAAAGAATTAATATTTATATTTTTTGACCCACGTATGCAACTTGTTAGTGGAATAATTATCTAGTAACATTTTTTTTTTCAAAGCTTGACATCAGCTTTGAACCCTTTTCCATTACAACATTATTCATGCTTACTGTAAAAACTGAAAATCTTTTTAACCATGAACTTCTACAATCCCTCTGAATTCCAAAATCTTTCCTTGGTACCTTGGTACCTGGCCACCCAAAGTAAACTATTTACAAGTTACAACCCAATTTCCTTTCAGTTCCATAAAATAGCTAGCTGATAAGCAAGAAATCTTTATTCATTGTGCTGTACAAATTTTACTTCCTCCTGTCTGGATTTACAGAGCTGTTCTTGTCCCCTTAACATTCACTAAGACAGTATAGATTGCAGCCAGCACTGTATCAGCTGGCCTATCCAGGTGTCTTTTCTCTGGTTGATCTACCTGCCAACTTGGGACACAGCATACAAATACCTACTGATCTGGATACTTACCTACCACAGTGCTTCATTACAATTTCCTATATAAAATACAGGATATTTAGAAAAATTTACAGGCACAGCATTACTGATCCACATTATTCATGGCGATTTAGATAAAACATTTCCTGAGAATTCATCTTTTACTAGGATATTATCCAGAAATCATCTGAAGATCAATGGCATGTTACAAACATAACAAAAATACCACAATCCTCCTTTTAAATTGATATAAGTTATAGATTTGAACTTTAGCATACATAACAGTAGAATTATTAGATTGATTGAAAAATATTTTATCCTACTTTTGAAGAAAGGCTATTTCAAATGGCTTACTAAAATGCATATTAAAATATAATACACTTATTAAATAGAAACACTCATTACAACAAAAGATAAAGCAAGAAGCAAAAGAAAAAAAATTATAATGTTCCATTGCTATGATTCATGACAATGTTACATGGACTTAGGAAAAGATATTTATGTCTTTGATTAAAAAAAAAAGCAACTAAGTCTAACCACCAACACTTATGTTTTAACCTGAGTATTTGCAAAGTCACCTTGCTGATTGTTATATCAATATTCACAGCCATGTGCTAATCCAGTCTAGGTTGAGTTTCCCAATTAACAGATTAATCAAGGTAATGTCATGTATTTTTGAATAATGTTGTTGAATAATAATATTTATTTTCATTTTTTTCCCATACTGACATCATTTGTCTATCATTGTCTCTCTGTCATGTCACATTACAACCAATAAAATGTGCACCAACCATAGTTTTCTTCCCACTCTGACATCACTCTGTCATTTCAACTGCAATGTATATCCTTGTTTTGTTGTACCGAAGCCAATTAAATGTGTTCCCACATTTGTTTGTTTGTTTAGAAGCCCGTTAACCAACTCTCCCAAGATAAGCACTTTGGCATCCACTGTCCTACTCTATTTTGGCAGCCTCACATTTCTAGCCAAGCAAAGTGAATGTGCTAGAGTCTCCCAAGAGTTCTGTAAACCCCTGCAATCATATAGTTAAAGCAACATATTTAGGTCAATGAGCTCGATCCCCTGATCCATGGACGACATTCAAATCAAAGCATCCACCACAGACAGTAGTTTATTCTCTGCTTCAAGGGAACCCATCATTCTCTGGATAACTGATCCCACTGTTAAGCTGCTGTTACTATCAGGTACAATCTGGAAATTATTTGGAATAGGTACATAATACCTCATGCAAGCACAATACTCCTCTACTGTTTATTAAAGCAGTACCTCTTTTTCCAGCTTCTGCAAGAGCTTAAAATAAAGCACAGCTGTTTTAAATTGTCACATTAACTTTAATGATTCAAAGTGCTAAAATTCACTTTATTTCTTCTATCTTCCCCATTCTCTTCTACTGCCCAGAATCTAAGACTGGAGCACCTATGTTTTTTTCTTTATGAACTAACTCAGTGGTGGAACCATAATTTTTCAGTTTCTACTATTTCCCAGATGTTCTCTTGCGCTGATCTTTAGAACTATTGTGATTTTCCCTACTGACAGGAGCAACTTATTACTACATTTGTATTGTTGCATGTTGTGAAAATACATAATATGAACTTTTACCATCTAAATGAACATTGTGATCCTGCTAGCATATTTGCAATATGGTCATCATTACAATATTAGGAAGCAGCCTATACTGAGTCCTATTAACTTGGTAAAAGCTACTTCGAATTTCTGCACTTAGATCACTTCTAAACTGCACTTAGATCACTTCATAGCCCATAAATCTGAACAGAACCATAACTGTTTAAACTTACTCCATGAAAAAGATGCACAAGTGTTTTAAAGAACAAACATGAAATTTCGGACTTCCAACTTTAATTCGTAAAAGAATGCCATGCCTATTAGCCTTAAAATGGGGGTTGGGGGAGAAACAAGAGAACCAATCACAGCGTAGGTTCGTTTCTGGACTACTTACAATGGTATGGTAGTAAAACAGATCATTCATAAATTTCCCCTTTTCTCAATACCTCAAAATCTGCCCTGGAAATCTCATGATTTGCTGGCTGCAGGGTGAGGAAAATATTCTCTTCTAATGAATGCCATTCTGTCGATGGACAGAAATAGTCAGAGTTCTCCCTTAGTATCAAGGCCTCTGGTAGAACAATATACTGTAGATGATTTTGAGATCATTCATTTTAACAAAGACAGCCAATGTATTTTAGTTTAGTTTTCTGTTATATTCAACAGGCAAGATATTCTGTGCCAGCAATCTCAAGTGCAGAAAGTCAGGCTTAGATTTAGATCTTCATGATGGCTATAAATCTCACCATTGTACAGGAATGTGAGAGCTCAAGAAAACAAACAAACTTACTTCAGAAGCCAAGTTCCATTCAGACAAACCCAAGATCCAGGAACCAGAACTGACTGTAGTTTTGTATAGTCAGAAGCAACATGTTCAGGAAGTCAGGTCTAAAGTTGGAAAGCTGTTTGCCAACTGAAGCCTGACTCCCAAACTCTTCTTTGATAAAACTAACTCAAGGATTCCTATTTTTCTAAGTTATACTTTTCTCTTTGGAGGAGCCTCATAGAACGTCTTGCTTGATCTTTTTGTGTGTGCAAGGGCTGAGAATTTTCTGCTCCTCAAGCTCTAAGTCAAGTAACAGCCTATTCCTCTGTTTCTGCAACAGAGCTGATTACTTGACTGCTCCAGACCTGCAGGTTCTACCTCCAATACATCCTACTGTTTCTTTCTTTTTAAATAATTTTTATTAAAAGAAGATTTTACAAAGATTTAAAAAACTACAGAAACATAGAAGAAGAAATAGAAAAACATTATAAAAGGGTAAAAGAAAATGTAAGGAATAATCTGGCCTTAGGGCTGTAATAAATGTGTGTATGTGTGTATAAAGAATAACAAAAAAGCAAGGGAAAAAAGGTATCTACAGAAGCCACCTGATCTTCTTTGCAGCAGTTACAAACACAGCACTTACCATCTCCATCCTCCCATATTGCATATCATATTCCCCTAAACAAACTTTTTAAATCAATAAATCCTGAAATCAGCAGTTCATTTTTATCCATTTTCAGCCAAAAGTCTATAAAGGGTTTCCAGTCTTTTATAAAAATAATTGTAGTTCCCTCCTTAATCAAACAAGTCAATTTAGCCATTTCTGCAAACTTAGCCATCTTTATAATCCATTCCTCCATTATTGGTGTTTCTGTAATCTTCTACCTTTGTGCATATAACAACCTCACTGCAGTTACCATATATAAAACCAATAATCAATGAGCCTTTTCTAGTTGAGTGTCCATAAGCCCTAATAAGAAAAGTTCCAGTTTCATCGGAATACTAATTTTTAAAACTCTCTGCATCACCATATATATTTGTATCCAATATCTTTTTGCTTTTTCAGAAGTCCACCATGCATGATAAAATGTCCCTTCACGTTTTTCACATTTTCAGCGTACCTTTATACATCTTATACAATTTCTCTGGTGTCATATACAATGCTACATCATTTTTAAAAAGTTTTCTTTTAAATTGTAAAACAATGTGAATTTCAGACCTTTTAACTACATTCTCTCCCATTGATCTATTTGAATATTATAACCAAACTTTTTGGCCCAGTTTAACATACATTCTTTAACTTGCTGTTCCTCCATTTCAAATCTTAACAAAGGTTTATACATTTTAGCAATCATATATTCATCATTTTTACATAATTCATTTTCCAATTCCTTTTTATCACATTTTATCACCAGTTTTCACAGACAATTCTTTTTGTTCTTCCATCTTCATATTCTTTGTCAGTGTCTTTGTTTTTTCCTTATTAATTTTAAATCCAGCTAATGCACCAAATTCTTTTAGTTTTTTCCATTAATACGTCTATTCCACCTAAAGGGTTCTCCAAAATTAGAACCAAATCATCAGTGAATATCTTTTTTTATCTTTCACTCCAGTAATTCTCTCATCTTGTCTTACGTCTCTATTCAAAACTTCAAGAACCAGAATGAATAACAACAGAGAACGTAGGCAATCCTACCTCATTCCTTTCTGTATTTCACAGGGCTTGGTCAATTCCCCATTCACAATTATTTGTGCTTTTTGTGAAGTATATATCAATTTCACCCATGTATAAAAATTCTTTCCAAAATCCATATCTTCCAAAATTTTAAACAGAAAAGTACAGTTTAAACTGTCAAAAGCTTTCTCTACGTCAAGAAATATTAAGGCAGCTTGTCTTTCATTGTGTTGCTCCAAGTACTCTAATACATTAAGAACATTTCTAATGTTATCTTTTAATTGTCTCTTAGGTAAAAAACCACATTGGTCTTCATGGATAAAATCTTTTAAGACATTTTTCAGCTTTTCAGCTAAAATTGTCATGAATATCTTATAAGCATTATTCAGTGATGATATTGGCCTATAATTTTTTGGCAAAGTCAAATCCTGTCCTTCTTTAGGAATCAGTGCTATATGTGCCCTTGTCTAACTATTCAGTATCTTTTCATTATCTAAAATGGAGTTCATCATTAACCCTAACCCTAATAAAAGCTCATCTTCAAAATATTTACAATAAGAAGCTAGACCACGGGCTCTACCTTTATTCATCTTCTTTATAGCATCACAAATTTCCCTTAATGTTATTGGTTCATTCATTGTTCATCTTCGGACATCTGTTAACCTTGGAAGATTTTGTTTCTTTAAATATTCATCAGCCCTTGCCAATAAAATTTTGTCTCTCTTGTATAGCATTGCATAGTATTGATGAAATTTTCTTTGAATTCTTACATTATCAGTCACCATAGTTTTCTTGTCTTGTAATTTTAATATAATTTTCTTTTCCTCTCCTTTCTCAGTCTATAAGCCAGCCATTTTCCTGGTTTATTTGCTGATTCAAAGTACCTCTGTTTAACAAAATTCAATTTTATTTTTCTCTCTCTCATCTTAACATAGAAAGTTGAAGCTGTAGGAGTTTAATTTGCTGTGAGATATTTTTTCTCCTTGGAGATCTCATTAGTTCATCCTCTTTTATCTTTATACCATTTACAATCTTATGCACAGTTTCTTGTCTTTTTTTTTTTTGTTCAATTTTTTTTTTGTTCAATTTATTGTTCTGCTGAATAAATTGTCTTTGCATGAATGCTTTGCTGGCATCACATACTATTTTAATATCAGTACCCTTATTGAGATTATCCTCAAAAAATTATTTAAGATACTTTTTACATTCTTCCACTATTAATTCATCTTGTAGTAATATTCCATTTAGTCTCCATCTATAGGTTCTAGCTTTCTTCTTGTATATTAAAATCACTGGATTATGGCCAGAGGAAGTCTTTGGCAATATTTCAACTTTGTTAACACAAGTGGCCAAACTTTTTGAAATCCAAAGCATGTCCATTGGATATATGTCCAACATATTCTTTAGAATCACCATTTTTATGTCTCCACATATTAATCAATTCAAGATTATCCATAATTTTGAACAGTATTTTTGGTAGTTTGCCTTGCATCATTTTAATTCCTTCTGCTGATGTTCTATCTTGTTGTGGGCAGACTACTTCATTCCAATCTCCTGTTAGGCACTAACGTTCATATGATAGCTCCATCAACCTTCCCATAACTCCACTGAAAAATGAAGATTTATTTTTGTGTGGGAGCATAAATCCCCACTAAAAGGACATGACTTTTATTAAAATTAATCTCCACTCCCACACAGCTGCTTTGATCATCAGATAATATCATTTTTGGTTGCGATTGTGGATTTATGTACAAAACAACTCCATTTTTTTTATTTAAAGCAGCTGAGATAAATTCCTCTCCTAAGTTTTCATAAATCAAATATTTTTTTATCTTTCTTCCTTTTATGTCTTTCTTGTAAACAAATTACATCCAACTTTAATTTCTTGAAATAATGAAATACCTTCTTTTCTGGGGGGACATTTGCTCCATTTATATTTCATGTTAGGCATTTATACTCCATGTTTATTTTATACATTTTGAAAAGTCTATACCTGTGGTGCCTAATGTAGTGGTATCTTCCTTGGCTTCTTGTGATGTTAACTGCGTAACTCCTTCCATTTCCATATTTTGTATCTCCCCAGTTCAACTTTATGTTTTTCCAAAATTTTTCTCTTTTTGAATTGAATTAAGTTGAAAGCTCTGCTGCTTAAAAGTCAAAATCACTCCTCCCAATTTACCTTAACTCAAAGTTTTAATTTTTCGGTCAGGAAGGTGTAATCTTTACTCTTACATAGTATTCAAATAGGTATTTCTTTAAGTAGGATTACACCTGAATAACTTATGTTTAATTCTGTATTAAAGTGTTGTTGCATAATCTGGTCTCCTGTCCTCTTCCTAACAAAATGCACAAATATGACTTTTGGGATATTTCTCAATTTGGCCTATCTTGTATTAATTCTATAGACTTTATCCTGTTCTGCTTCCACATCTTCTTTGTCTCATTTCAAAAATTTTATAGAAGCCTGAACTATCCTATCCCTTACATCTTCCCTAGGTTCTTCTGGGACTGCCCTCAGCCTTAAGCAAAATTCCTTCTCTCTCAATTCTAACAGTGCCAAATTTATCTAAATATTTTTCCATCTCTTGGCTTATTGCTTCAGTCTTAGTTTCCAACATTTCTATTTTTTTCTTTAATTTGCTGAATCTCACCTTTAATCTGTATTGCTGATTCTTCAAATTTCTTATTCATTCTTTCCTCCAAATTCATCAATTCTCCTCTATGGAGGCTGTCACTGCTGCTATTACAGATGTTGTGACAGTCTTTCCCATCTCTTCAAACATCCTCTGTAAAATCCCAAGAGGTTATCAGTCAATGACCCTCTTCTTCCCTCTTTCATTGCTTCTCTAGTAGTGGCCATTTCTCTCTATCTTAATTTGCAATCCAAATAAAAGAAAAGCTACCTTTAACCTATTTTTTCCCTTTCTGGTGTTTCTTAAATCTTGCACTTTCACAACGGTCCCTTAAAGCTTCTATGTATCTACAGTCTTGCAATCTCTGCACTTTTACGACAGTCCCTTATCCCTTTTGTTTAAGAAAGCTAACCAGTCATTCTTCTTGTTGAGCCATAACAAAACACTTTCCCACAAAGATATGTGCTATTTATTTAATTAATTCACAAGAACCTAGAATAAACAAAGTCCAAAACGCTCTCCTGGACCTTTTATCCCTTTAAAACTTTGGTAATCCAGATTCTTATTGTGCCTTTTGCTGCAAGTTAGTTTTCTTCTTTTCTTAAGTCTTATTCTTTTTCTATTAAGTACATTATGGGCTGTAGGAACACTTGCCAGATGGTCCAGTTAAATTGCCATTCTGAAGATATCTTTAGCATTTAATTAGTTCCAACAGAGGTGAATGTGTGTAGCTCAGGGTTGAACTGTGGAGTCCTTGGGGTTCTCTGAGCTTGGTTCTTTTCTTGCAAACATTTCATTACCCAGCTAGGTAACATCTTCAGTGCTAAAATGGGATGGGGTTCTGTTTTGCTCCTCTGATAGTTCCTTGATTAGCATATGTTTACTGTTTGATTGTGTGCCTGGTGGTAACCTTTACTTATCTGGGCGATGATTGCTGGTGAGGCGATCTTTTGGTCTTTTGTCTCTTTTGAATAGTATGTAGATGCTGTTTATCTCTATGTGTCTGTTAATTGCTGTCTTGTCTGAATACCAGGCTTCCAAGAATTCTCTTGCATTTTTGGATTTAGCTTGGTCTAAAATGCTGACAGTTTCCCAGTTAAAACTATGGTTAAGTCTGTCTACGTGTTGTGAGATTAAGGAATTTTCATCATGTCTTCTGACTGCTAGCTGGTGCTCGTGGATACGTTCTGCTAGTCTTCTGCCTGTCTGTCCTACGTAGCGTTTGTTATTGTGATGGAATGGAATTATGGAGGCCAGACTCAGGGAGGAAAACATGTTCTTTCATCTCCTGAGGAGTGGGGGAGAGAGAAGAGGATGAGGCTGGCACCTCCCTGAGGAATTCACTATGTTGTGACTGGCGTTACTTGGGAGCTGGGTTTCAGTCTGGGAAGATTGATGTCAGGCCTAGCCCAAGGAACTCCAGGAGACCATGTAAATTCAGAACAGCAATGTTTATTAGCTACAACCTCCAGCAAGAATCTTCTCAGACTGAAACTCAGCTCCCAAGTAACGCCAGTCACAGTGTTCAAGTTTGATTGATTGATTGATTGATTGATTGGTTGAATGAATAGATAGATAGATAGATAGACAGATAGATAGATAGATAGATAGATAAATTTGAATTAGTCTTTTTTTTTTTGGGGTCATGAAAACAAGGAAGTGGATTTTTAAGCATTTGGTTAATGGTTTTTCTTTTGATACAGTTTTTCAGGCCTCCCTCCTTTTTTCCTTTTAAAGTTATATCACATTGCTAATACACTTTTCACATATTTTTCCTCTTACTTAGTTTGATATTACAAAGTAATAAAAAGAGACTAAACACTAATGGAGATTTTGAGCCAGATCCTAATTCTACATTATACCACTTCACCATATAAAGTGTAAGCAACTACTGAGCAGCTCTTCGCTAGATCAAAAAGCTGCTAGGGACACAAAGGAGCCTTTCTGTTGTATGTGTGCATAGAGTACAGATATCAGTATGTGTGCTCGTATTCCAGTATTCAATGTAATACTGCATTGAATTGGAGAGAAGTACAAAAGAAAATAAACAGAATACAGATAATAAGATAGATTTGAGAAAGGTTTCATTTTCCTTGCTAGTTCAAGCTCTTTAATACAGATGGACAAATCTGTCTGTTTCTCCTTCTCCCATATTCACACTTTAAACATCAAGTTCTTTTTGCACTATTTTAAGATAATTAAAAACATAGTAAGTTTATACTCAGAACTGAACTGAACTTAGTTCTCACTTACTTGCCTGGCTCATTCAAAACGTTCCCTCCACCATGGAGAGAACCAAATTTTATCAGCCTGCCATGTAACAAAGAGATAGCAGCCCAATTTTCAAACATGACTGAATTTATAAAGATTCAAAGTCTAAACTTTAGGAGTTGAAGCTCCCTGACTAGATGAAACAATCTACCAG
Organism: Liasis olivaceus; assembly: GCA_030867105.1. Classification (NCBI taxonomy): domain Eukaryota; kingdom Metazoa; phylum Chordata; class Lepidosauria; order Squamata; family Pythonidae; genus Liasis; species Liasis olivaceus. The sequence continues at coordinate 228,173,113 of CM061349.1, forward strand.
TATCAGGTTTTAGTCCCCCCTGCCCCCACAAATTTACACATTCAATCTGTAAAAGTCTTTCCATCTTGTTTCAGAACCAATTTGCAAAAAAAAAAAAAAGGGAAAAAGAAAAAAAGAAGCAAAGCAAAGCAAATATCCTGTGATTCCCACCCATCACTGCTCTTTAGCTTAGCAATAATGTGACTTTTTATGGAAAATAAAATCTGTTGTTAACTATAGCAGTTGCCTGTGCTAGAGAAGCTACTGTGTTGCTTAGAAATGGCAGCATTTCTGGGTGGTGACAGTTCTCAAAAGCCAGCGCTGCCACCTCAATGAGAACTTTTCTCTGGTATCCTCCTTAAATAGACAATCATCTGTCAAACAGTACTGTTCTTGGATTTGAGTTCAATCCCGCTCATATACTCTGCCCACTTCTCTGCCTTGGGAGAAAGCTGAGGCAAAAATCTGGGTGGAGCTGAACGAAAAAGCAGGCCAAGCTGGAGCCAAAACTGAGTGAGGCAACCTATTATTGCTGGCTTTCTGAAATCTCCTTGATTTCTTTTTCTGGCACATTTTTTCCTGTCTTCCTCAAGTGCAGATCCAGAACAAATAGCTCTTGCTGCAGATTTGCATTGCTAGTTTGCAGAGGATTTCCAACATTAAGCTGAGGACTCCATTAGGTCAGAACAGGAACTGCATGAGAAACAGAACCATTCACTCTGAGATGCCAGAACTGTTGGTCTGGTCCAGAATGATTAACTACATATCAAAGAGAGAATTCCCTCACAGCTTCTGTCTTGTTGCATACAACTGAATAAACCTACAGCTGGCTTAAAGGCTATTTGTACTTCCATGAAAAGGGATTTTAGTTAAAGGAAGTAACCTATGAACAATCCTAAATTAAAATGTTTAAAATCATTAACTAGGTAGTGAGTTCAACTTACAGGGACCATGCAAGTATCTTAGAGCTGATACTACTCTCCTCATGTAGACCACTGAGGAATTATCAATAGTACCTACAAAAAGGTTGAAGGAAGGTCTGAAGAAGAGAAAGTGAGATATTGGGAAGAAAGTGTGCAAAGGAAGAATACAATAGCAGGGAGGCGATGATCAGATTACGTGAGCTGTAAGTGTATGGATGGCAACTATAAATTATGTGTGAGAAAGAAATGGGGTTTGAGAACGGGTAATCAGCATTGCAAATGAAAAACAAGATGTTGTTGCAGCCCATGGTTTATTAAAAGGAAAGCCATTTGAAAACATACACTGTCATGTTGACAAACAAGTAATTGTAGCCAAGTACTTCTAAATGCTATCATATAATATGAGAAACTAGACTCTATGTGTAGAAATATATGTTAAAAACACCATGCACAGAACTAGGTGTGTATGCATTGAAGCATATAAATTAGAAAACATCCATGTGTGAAATTAGAGGAAGTTGAGAGCAGATCAAAACTAAAATACAGTCATTAGTACGGAAAAGACTCCTCAGCATTGCCACTGTTACCCATTCCTGAAATTTGTCTTTATAATACGTAACTAGACATTCTTAACAATTCTTCAGCATTACTGCTAAAGATTCATTATGCATTAATTAACCTATTCTATTAACAGTCAGAGGTATAAAGCAAGTGAGCCCTGACATGCCAGAAAACTATAGAAACATAAGGCACTGAAGACGTTTAATTTTTAGAATTTATACTGTTCTTCCTTTGTGAAGCAGCATGCACTAACACACTATGTTTGTTGAAACATATAAAAAAATTCTAGACAAGCCTAATACAGGTTACTTCTCACGCTTGTCATAACCACGTGAACTTTTCCACTAGAAGTCGAGGCCATTGGCTGCTGCTGGAGGGAGCAAGGAAAGCCACAAATCATAGTATAGTTTTTGTTACATACTGGACAGAAGAAGAAGAAAACTTCAAATCAGGGACATTTTCAAAGTCATCCCTGCCTTTCCCTTGTGCATATAGTATATTCAATTGTTGTATTGGTAGTCCCCAGTTTAAGAACAAGTTTCATTCCAAACGTCTGTCCTTAAATTGAATTTGTATGTAAGCTGGAACAGTATGATTGTATAATACTGTATAAGTAGTACTGTGTAATTAACTCAAAACATTGTGTATTTAACTCGAATCATTGTGTATTTAATTCAAATTTTACTATTATAGGCTCTGTTCTTAACTATGGGTTGTCCGTAAACTGGGCATTCTTGATCTGGGGACTACCTGTACTCATTTGGCTGGCTTCTTTAGGAAGGAAAACTTACACATCATATAATATGGAGAGTTAACAACAGCAAAGGAAAATTAAGTTGTACATGAAAAAGAATGCTGCCTTTTCTCATAACTGATTTCTTCTTTCTCTATGACCTCTTAGCTTAATAAAAACAATCAATCAACAATAAGCTTTCCTTGAAATGTATTCCTAATTTTGCAAAATGTTCATTAGCATAACCTGTTGCACAGACATAATTCTCTTTTGAACCTAGGACTGATTATGTTATACTCAGGGCAAGCTTATTACTTCTTTAAACATAACCTCAGAATTTATGTTTTAAAGTAATGATGAAATCTAATTGCCCCATTCCTGCCAGTGGACCCCTATGAGTTTTCACATCTGTTCTGCAGAATCTACCAAGGCTGACTAGTATAGTTTGGGATGTATAGATAGTTAGAGTTTGCAGTAGAGGAGAAGGAAAAGTCATCTAATGGAGTAATGCTGGATTTCACCAATAGGTTAACATATAAATAGCTTAACATATAAAAAACAAAAATAAAGGAACTCTTCTAGTTTCCCTGAAGGTTGAGGGAAAAAATAGTAAGATTAACCTAATTATTATGCCAAAATAATACCTGAGGGAACAGGGCAGTTAACTATGTGGAAAAAGAGACAACAGTAGACATTATAACCAAGAACTTGTAAGAATTTTGACATTTCAATTAGAAGAAATTCTATAAATATTTGAATGGACAGTATTCCAAATTCTCTTAACAAAAAAAATCTGTCCTAGAAACTCCCACCTATGTTAAAAGCAAGCTAATTCTGTATAAAATAAAAAGATTATCCTTAACAGCAACTAACATGGTAAAGGGAAGAATGCTATCACTATACATACATTGATTAATTCAAGGGGACACCTACAAATAAGATATCTCTTTCATTTGAACAGATGGATAAAAATAAAGGGCTGATTCGCCAACTTTTAATTTCCCAGTAGCAAAGAAGAGCTCAAAGTCTTGTGGAGTAGGACAGCTGAAGCATTTTCTCCATCTGTTGTAACGCAAGCTTTCACAGAATACTACTACCACCCTACTTTATTTATTCTGTAATACCAGTAATGCATGGAACTTCCATTCCATCTATTTTTTTTTTTAAAGAGCTGAGAATAATGGATAAAAGACAGCCTATAGATACAATTTCTTAAGGTGCAAAGGGGTCATAATAAATCCTGGAGAAGAAACTACTGAGATTTGAGCATGAAAAAAATGCATGACTACTATTTTCACAGTCAATATTAATATACATTAGCATTAAAAAAAAATATAATAGCAAAAAATAGTGCTATCACTAACAAAGGCAAATTATTGACAATTATTACTTTCTTTTTTGCAATGCAAATAGCAGCTGTAAACATGGGGTGATAACAAAATATCAGAAGTTAAATAGGACAGTTTAAGCCATTTCTCGTCTGCCACTCCTGTTTGCATTTTTAACAAAACAGGTAGGTCCAATGAAAAGATATACTTAACAGAATGAATAGTTCTGTTTTTATCTTTTTAGGTTAAGAGAGAACATTTAATCACTTGACTAGTTTGTTAGTAAATCTGCTATAATTTATCTTGGGCTAAACAAATACATATTATGAACAGCTTTTCTCATGACAATATAATTATTACACTGAGTTACCAGTTATGATGATTGTTGCAGTATTGAACACTAAATAGCATGGAGTGGAGACATTATGTGCCCTCAGTCAAACTTTGGAATGGGTACATCAGATTTACTGGATCATAATTCTCCAGTGCTCTTTACCCATCTCTATGATTAGATCTTTCAAACAATCATTTAAATAAGAGACAACCTATCTCATGTTGGTCTAATATTTTATAGTCAGGTCATGTATATCAGGTCATCCGGATATAGTCATGTATATCAGGTCATCCGGCTCTAATTTGTGAAGTGTTCCATCATCACAATCCTCATTTGGTTCAATCTGACTGATGTTGAACCTTACGTTCCAAATATTGTTAAAATATTGCAACTACAGCAGCTTCTAGGAAAAAAAAAATAGTGTTCATTCCGTAATGCAAGTAACAGATTTGACTGGTTCTTTTATACAATCTTGTTTCTACCATAAAAAAAACTACCTGGAGTCATTGTTTCTAGGAGTATACCATCTTGGGACAGCTGGTTTGACAACACAACTTCTGAATAAAAGCCAGTAAGCCAAACATACCTGATGTCCAGCTGTTACTTGCTTCAAAACATTTTCATAACAAACTTCATCCATATTATTCAGCTGCTGCACCTGAAATGCAGGGCACCAAACTTTATTTTAGAATCACTGTCCTGGTATTGAGCTACCTTTTTAAATACGGTGCATATTTTTAAAATGTACACAATATTCCTAACATCTGTTAAATGAAAGATATTATGTATTTCTCTTTCTATGATTAGCGGTACAAACACATAGAATTGCATATATTACTTTCAAACATAGATTAATGGTTAAGGAAACACAGTTTAAAATGAAACTGTTGCTGTTGCTCAGTCATTTCTGGCCTTTCATGACCCCATGACAACAGTAAGCTAGGACTGTCTGCAGTTGGGAACTGCTTTTTTTATATCGGTGATAATATCTATCAATCTTGTCTTTTGCCAATCTCTTTTCTTATTCAGATCTTCCAAGCATCAGGATCTTCTCTGAAGTTTCTTGCTTCTGAGTTATATGCCCAAAATATATAAGCTTTAGCTTCACTACTAGTGCTTTCAATGAGTTGCCTGAATTTACTTCAGTTAGTACTGAATAATTTGTTCTTGCTATCCAGTGGTCTCTCAATCATTTTCTCCAGCCTCACACTTCAAAGCCACTGATTTTTCTTTGTTCAATCTTTCTGATGGTCCACCTGTCATAGCCATGTTATGACTGAAAGACCAGAGACCACTCTTTCAACTACCTGTGCTAGTTGGCACTAGCAGTTGACATAATTTTTTAAATACTGACCAGCAGACCAGCTTTTGTATTTTCCTCTTTCAAGCAAGAGATTCGTTGAAACTTCCCCATTTCCAGCCACCAAAGTTCATCTAAGATTATTAATATTTCTTCCATCAATTTTAATTCCTTATTGTATTTCTTCTGATCAAGTATTTCTTGTTGTATGTTCCCAATATAAATTAAAATGAAAGTGGGGCAGTATGCAATCTTGGCACCCACCTTCCTCAATTTTGAATCAATTAGTTGTTTCACATGTTCATTCTGTCAGCATACAAATTCTTCATATGCATAGGTGGACTGGTATACCCATGTTTTTAAGGGCTGTCCACAATTTCCTGTGGTCTATGCAATTAAAAGCCTTAGTATAATCAATAAAGCAAAAATAACTAAATTTTTTGGAACTCTCTTGCCTTTCTAAGTATTTGCAATGTGATCCCAAGTGCTTCCGCCTATTCTGAAAGCAGCTTGTATTTTTGCTAACTCTGATAGTTCTCATTCCATGTATTATTGAAATACTGTTGAATGAGGCTAGGGGATTCAAACTCAGAAGTGGTATTTTGCCCACAGCACATCCTGACTAAAATGGTAATTGACCACACTGACTAAATAATCCACTGGGGTAGGGAAAAATAAAAACCATCATCTGTCTTAATACAACAAACTATGCAAAAATGAGAACAAAACAAATTCAGTACCGCCTACAAAGTCAAAGAACTCTTCAGTCCAAGCGTAATGAAGCATAACAATACTAATATCTTCAGTGGGGAAAACAAGATGCTAAATAGTAATTCCTCCTACATAGCACAGTAACTCTATTTCTATGTAACTAAATATTTGTCAGTTACAAAAATGCAAGACCTTACAAGTCATTTCTATTCCACAGCCATCAAAAACAAGAGGTTCATGTAGTGCCTAATAATGTACGCCATGCAAAAGTAAGTTCTGCTGCCCATGATGTTTAGGACTGTACTTGAAATCCCAAATTCAAATTTAAACTGAGCTAAGGACTCGTTAGTAAACCAGAGTTCCTAATTTGCAATACATAAGCCATCATGAACTCTGAGGTTGCAGACTTTCAGAACAAATACTTAGGTAATTATTGAAAACAAAACAATCATGCACACTAATATCAAGTAGAATTATTGCTCATATTCATGCAGATATAAGGAAAAAAGAACCTTGTTAATCAGCCCAACATTCCTTATAATTCAGCATTTTGTCACATAGAGGCCAACTTTTAACTTGCTTTGATTTTACCACCCTGAATGGTTTAGTATCATCAACAAACTTGGTTAATCTGGTTACCATGTTCCTAACATCTAACACCTGTCCCAACACCAATTCCCTAGGAAATCCCATTTTGAAAATCCGTAGAATTTGTTTATATAATATAAAGCATTAAGCCACCTTAAAAATACTACGGTCATAAAAAGAGACTAAAAAATTAATTGAGTAAATAAGCTAAAAACTAAACAAGAGCTGCTCCAAATTAGTTGTAACCTAATTGTGGGCAACTGGGAAGAGGAGAAGAGGAAGGGAAGTGTGTAATAGTTGCATTTTAAAAATATGTACTTGAATATACTTGGGCATGGTTATTGTTACAAATGACTAACTGATCGATTAGGTATCATCAAGCTAATGTCAACTCTTAGTGACCATACAGATAGATTTTCTCTATGATGATCTGTCCCAGGCCTGGTCTTTCAGGTCTTCCAGAGGTGCACTCATTGCCCTGTAATTGTGTCCATCCTTCTTGCTGCTAGTTGTCCTCTTCTTCTCATTCCTTCCACCTTTCCCAGCATTATAGACTTCTCCAGAGAGCTGTTTTCACATAATGCATCCAAAGTATGATCATTTGAGTCTGGTCATTTGTACCTTGAATAAGAGCTCTGGGTTGATTTGATGAATGATCCATTTGCTCGGTTTTTTTTTGGCTGTCCACCCTCAGGAGTTTTCTCCAACACAAAAGTTCACAAGTATCAATTTTTTCTATCCTGCTTTCTCAAAGTCCAACTTTCACTTCCACAGAGTGCCACCAGGAAAACCATTGTTTGTATGATTCTGATCTTTGTAGGTATAGACACATCCTGGCATCTTAATGTCTTTTCCAAGGCCTTTGTTGCTACTCTACCAAGTGCTAATCTGCACTATATTTGTTAACTGTTGGATCCTTTACTATTGATAGTTGATCCCAAAACACAGCAGCTATCCACCATTTCAAAACATTCACTGTCAATTCTAAAGATGATTAATACTTCTGGATTACTGGATAAGTATTTGCTACTTAATAGCAAGTATTCCATTGGCCTAACTCAGGGGTGGCTAGCTTTTTGGAATTAGAGACACATTTTGAATTTTGGTGGCTATGGGACATGAACATATGGTGGCTATGGGACATGAAAAATGCCTAACAGCAGAGTACAATCCAGGAAGATGGATTCAAAATGAGTATCATTAGTTAGGTTAGTTGTCAAGAAGGTAAGGTTGAATTTGGAAATCAAATAAACCCCAAATTCTAGCACTCATTTATTAGTGAATTCATTAGGGTGAAGTCTCTGAAAGCTGCTTGAACTTCTTGTTCCCATAATACCAGGCTAAAAGGCCAACCATCCTTTTTCCAGATATATTGATGCTTAAAAGTTTGTGAACCCTTTTGAATTTTCAATATTTCTACATGTATATGACCTAAAGCATGATCTGGTCTCCACACAAGTGAACCCGGTTAAACAAATCAGTCAAAAACATTATACTTGTTCATTTATTTATTGAGGAAAATGATCCAAAGCTACATATCTGTGTGTGGCAAAAGTATGTTAACTTCTAGGATTATTAGTTCATTTGAAGGGGAAATTAGAGTCAGGTGTTTCAGTCAATGTGATGATAATCTGGTGCATGTGTGGGAGGTCCTGCCTCATTTAAAGAACAGAATTCAGGGTATTCACTATCAAAGCCTGATATTCACAACACAGGTATGAGGAAGTGCGTCATGGCTCAAACAAAGGAGATTTCTGAGAACCTCCGAGTTTGTGAAAGAACACATGGATGAGCCAGAAGGCTATTGGAAGAATGTTCTGTGGACAAATGAGACCAAAATAGAACTTTTCAGCTTGAAGGAAAAGCATTATGTTTGGCGAAAGGCAAACAATGCATTTCAGCATAAGAACCTTGTCCCATCTGTGAAACATGGTGGTGGCAGTATCATGGTTTGGGCCTGCTTTGCTGCCTCTGGACTAGGATAGCTTGCCATCATTGATGGAATTCTGAATTCTGAATTGTATCAGCAAACCTACAAGAAAATATCAGGGTGTCTGTCCATGAACTGAAGCTCAAGAGAAAGTGAGTCATATAGCAAGACAACGACCCAAAACATACAAGTCATACAACCAAAGAATGGTTAAAGCAGAAGAAAATTAATGTTTTCTTGTCCAAGTCTTGACCTTAATTTTATAGAAATGTTATGGAAGGACCTGAAAGGGCAGTTGATGCAAGGAAGCCCACCAACATCCCTGAGTTGAAGCTTTCTGTAAGGAGGAATGGGCTAAAATTCCTCCAGGCTGATGTGCAGTACTAATCAATAGTTATCAGAAACATTTGGTTGCAGTTATTGCCCCCCAAGGGGGGCACATCAGCTACTGAAAGCAAAGGTTCACATACTTTTGTCACATACAAATATGTAGCTTTGGATCATTTTCCTCAATAAATAAATGAACAAGTATAATGTTTTTGACTGATTTGTTTAATTGGATTCTCTTTATCTAGTTTTAGGACTTGTGTGGAGAATAGATCATGTTTTAGGTCATATTGATGCAGAAATAGTGAAAATTCAAAAGGGTTCACAAACTTTTAAGCACCACAGTAAGTATATCCATCTGTTCATTGTTAATAATGTTTTGAGATACTCCTGTTTATTTCTCAGCCCATGAGATCTCATGTACACAACTCTTGCCTACCAGGGTGAGCATGGCCAATCATGAAGTCATGTATCAGAAGGCAGGTGAAACTTACAGGATGTTCTCTATATCTCAGTGACAACTTTGTGGAGCTGAAAGATTTTGCTGAAAATAATTATATTATTTTAATATAATGCTTTGCAGCATGTTGTAATTCTGATTATTTTTTTATTAAAGGAATAAGGTGGGGCAGATGGTGCTCTTAAGCACCAAGGGATAGATCTAGGGATCCATACTGTTCCTACCTCTAACCTAATCAAAATTATCTGTCATGACTGGCAGCTTCTCAGGTGTCAGGTAGCATCTTTGTGTGGTAATGGCAAGGGTGAAATCTGGGTCCTTCAGGCTGCAAAACATACATTCCTCAGTAGACATACTTAAACATATTTTTGAGAAATTCAATGACATAGCACATTTTTTAAAATTACCTTATTGGTTGTCTTGATTCCTATAAATGTCTGGCCAAGTGGAACAGGTCGAAAACGACCATCAAAATAAAATAATCCAATATAAGGATTAACATGGAGAAATGTAGCAACATCAAGATAATTAGGTAATGTGGCTGAGAGCCCCAAGATCCTAATCATGCTTTGTGTAGATTCAACCTGGAAAAAGAAAGGAAAAATTAAGTTATCTAAATTTTATTACATAGTATATTAATTAAAGATTTCATATTGATTTAAGGTATCCACCACAGGTATGTTTTTTCCTTTAAGGAGAATAACACATTTCAGGTGTGGAAGGGTGGAGCCGGGACTCTCTCATTGGAGAACTGTTGTATATTAGTAGGCTGTATCCCCAAGCAAAGTTGTTGGGGGAATGTGTGGAGAGGAAATACTGCTGTACCGGACTGAAATGTAAGTTACTGACCTCGGACTGTTTATTGACCATTGCCTATACTGTTTATGTTTTTTGCTCATTGTAAATACAAGTCTATTGGACTGCACGCTGTGTTTGGCTTGTTATTTACTACTGTGCGTATCGCTTCATTGCACTGCTGTATCTCCACGCCTATCCCCTGATAGCATTTTAATTGAGAAAGAAAGCCATACAGGTAGTCTTCGCTTAACAACGGTAACTGGAACCAGGATTTCCATTGCGCTGCTTAGCGACAGCAGTTCCAGCACATCTGGTTGCTGTTGTTAAGCAAATCCCATGCCATTATGAAGCATGATGTCATGTGGTCACCATCTGCGACCTCCTGCCAGCTTCACCAACTTTGCTTGTGGGAAGCCGGGAGTGAAGATCACAAATGGCGATCACGTGACTGTGGGACACTGCAACATCATAATTGTGAGCTGGTCACTAAGCATCCAGATTGTAATCACATGACCGTGGGGACGCTGCAACAGCTGCAAATATGAGGACTAGTTGTAAATACCACTTGTTCAGCACCATTGTAAGTTTGAATGTATGCTGAATGAGTGGTCATTAAGCGAGGACTACCAGTACTGATTTTTTGCACAGTACTAATAAGCAGGTTAAGCTAAGCAGGATTCCTCTTCTTTTTCATCCTCTCTCTCTCCTTTTCCTTGCTTCCTTTTGCAACTAAAATCCATGAAGCCACCATCCAAAGTCTAATGCAAAATAGGCAGACACACACTCAAAACTAGGGAATAAAGTATTGTTCATTCTTAGCCCCCTCCTGTTTTAAAAACAAGAATTCAAACTGAATTTACAGTTCTCTCACATAAAAATCCATTTCAGGTTTGTACATAAGATTTCTTAACTAAAACAGGCCCACTTAGCAAGAAAAGAAAGCATTTCAGTTGTTGCCATTATTAAATGATCTCATTTGATTTTACTTCTCGGCCCAGTTCAAATTGCTGGCTTCCAGTTTTAAAATCTTGCATAGCTCAAGACTCTTATAACTGAAAGATAATCTCTCCCTAGTTATGCCAGTTAGCCAACTGAGTTTAGCAAACAGGGTTCACTAATTGTTATTTATTTATTTAGCCTATACGCTACCCATTCCCAAAACTCTGTGGTGATTAGCAACGTCAACATATAAACACAGGTGAAACTCGAAAAATTAGAATATCGTGCAAATGTTCATTTATGTCAGTATGGCAACTCAAAAGGTGAAACCAATATATGAGATAGACGCATTACATGCAAAGCGAGATATGTCAAGCCTTACTTTGGTATAATTGTGATGATTATGGCGTACAGCTTATGAAAACCCCAAATTCACAATCTCAGAAAATTAGAATATTACATGACATCAATAACACAAGGATTGGAAATAGAACAATATCGGACCTCTGCAAAGTAGAAGCATGCATATGTACTCAGTACTTGGTTTGGGCCCCTTTTGCAGCAATGACTGCCACAATGCGGTGTGGCATGGATACTATCAGCCTGTGGCACTGCTGAGGTGTTATGGAAGACCAGGATGCTTCAATAGCGGCCTTCAGCTCCGCTGCATTGTTCGGTCTCATGTCCCTCATCTTTCTCTTGGCAATGCCCCATAGATTCTCTATGGGGTTCAGGTCAGGCGAGTTTGCTGGCCAATCAAGCACAGTAATCCCATGGTCATTGAACCAGGTTTTGGTACTTTTGGCAGTGTGGGCAGGTGCCAAGTCCTGCTGGAAAATGAAGTCAGCATCCCCATAAAGCTCGTCTGCAGAAGGAAGCATGAAGTGCTCCAAAATCTTCTGGTAGACGGCTGCGTTGACCCTGGACTTATTGAAGCACAGTGGACCAACACCAGCAGATGACATGGCTCCCCAAATCAACACAGACTGTGGAAACTTCACACTGGACTTCAAGCATCGTGCATTGTGTGCCTCTCCATTCTTCCTCCAGACTCTGGGTCCTTGGTTTCCAAATGAGATGCAAAAGTTGCTCTCATCAGAAAAGAGGACTTTGGACCACTGGGCAACAGACCAGTTCTTTTTTTTTTCTGTAGCCCAGGTAAGACGCTTCTGACATTGTTTGTTGTTCAGGAGCGGCTTGACAAGAGGAATACGACATTTGAAGCCCATGTCCAGGATCCGGCTGTGTGTGGTGGCTCTTGATGCACTAACTCCAGCCTCAGTCCACTCCTTGTGAAAGTCCCCAACACTTTGGAATGGCCTTTTCCTGACAATCCTCTCCAGGCTGCAGTCATCCCTGCTGCTTGTGCACCTTTTTCTACCACACTTTTCCCTTCCACATAACCTTCTATTGATGTGCTTTGATACAGCACTTTGGGAACATCCAACTTCTTTTGCAATTACCTTTTGGGGCTTTCCCTCCTTATGGAGGGTGTCAATGATGGTTTTCTGCACAACTGTCAGGTCAGCAGTCTTTCCCATGCTTGTGATTCCTACTGAACCAGCCTGAGAGACCATTGAAAGGCTCAGGAACACTTTGCAGGTGTTATGGATTCATTAGCTGATTAGAGTGGGACACTTTGAGCCTAGAATATTGAACCTTTTCACACTATTCTAATTTTCTGAGATTGTGAATTTGGGGTTTTCATAAGCTGTACGCCATAATCATCACAATTATACCAAAGTAAGGCTTGACATATCTCGCTTTGCATGTAATGCGTCTATCTCATATATTGGTTTCACCTTTTGAGTTGCCATACTGACATAAATGAACATTTGCACGATATTCTAATTTTTCGAGTTTCACCTGTATAACCCCCCTCTCCAATATATATAAAATTTAAAAGATCAAGAAAAACAAGAATACAAATACAGTACAAATACAACGCTCCTGCAATCCCACCTTCTAACTATGGGACACTTTCTTCTTGTGCAAGACAGAACAGATAGATCTGCTAATTAAATTTCTACCAGGAGGGAGTTTCAAAGAGAATGCTTGCTTCCGAAGCCCTGCCAGGTGATAATCCTATAGGGACAGGACCTAAGAGGGAGTTGACCCTATTTGATCTAGTTGGATGGGCAGATTAATACAGGAGAAGGGAGCCCCTCAGAAAACCAGGTCTACAGCTTTATGGGCCCTTAAGGTAACAACTAGTACCTTGAATTGCACCTGGAAGCCAACTGGTAACCAATACAGTTCCAAAAGCAGTGGAGTCACCCAGGTATAACAGGATATACTCATCACTGCCTGGGCCACTTATACCAACTGTAGCTTCCAAGGGCTGTTCTTCATGGGCAGCCCATGTACAATGTGTTACAGTAGTTCAAATGGGAGATGACTAGGACATGAGAGACATGAGACGTTTAACTGGGTATCAACATATTGATGATACTATGCCAGTGGTTGACTTCCCACAGCATGTAGATGTTAAAAACAAATGTAGAGAGTGGAGAACCCTGAGATATTCCATGAAGTAAAGGCCTCCAGGAAGATGTCTCTTCTTCCACCACCACCAACTGCAACCAACCCTTTCGGAAGGAGGAAAATCACTGCAGAACAGTGCCCCTCACTCCAATCCCTCAGAAATGTTCCAGAAGGATACCATGATTGATGGTACTGAAAACTGCCAAAAGATCAAGGGTTGCACTGCCCTGATCTCAGTTTTTCCATAGGTTATCCAACAAGTGTACTAATCCAGTTTCTGTGCTGTATGCTGCCCTAAACCATGACTGCCAATGGTCCAAATAATCTTCTTTCTCAAGGACTCTTTGCAATTGTAGGGCCATCATTATCTCTACAACCTTTCCGAGAAATAGAAGGTTGGAGACAAGTCTACAGTTGTCCAAAACAGATTGAGCAACGGGATTTTGAGCAGGAGGTGGAAGTACAGCCTTCGGTGACAGAAACAACCCTTCACTGAAAGAAGTGTTGATTACTGCTCAGATTCAACCTCCTGTCACTTCACAAGGGGCCTTAACCACCCATGAGGGGCAGGAATCCAGCAGAGAAGTTGCAGTTTTAATATTGCAAGGGTTCTTAATCACTTCCTTTTCACTAAAAGGCTCAAAGTTATTCCAAATCACTTCACAAGATGAGGCTGCAGACATCTCCACTGGTTGTTTACAGCTGGAGTCCAGCTCCTCTCAGTCTTAGTTTTGTCTGCCAAATGCTGTGAGAATTCATCACAACAGCCTTTCAGGTGGTCTTAGTGAACCCATCCCTAGAAGAGAACATCAACTTTATAAGAGCCATTGGACAGCACTGGCCAATACAGTAAGGGCAGAAAAATTATTTTTTTTCTTTTTTTGCTGATTGAATTGCCACTGTGTAGGATTGAACATGAGCTTGTACCAATGTTCAGTTACACTTGAGATGAGTTTTCCTTCAGGAGTACTCTAGGTGTCTCCTCTATCATTCCATCTACCTGAGATCCTCAATAAACCAGTGGGCTGCAGTGGATCTATGAAAAGAGAGAGCTGCTGCAGTACAATCTAGTCCAGTGGCTTGCATGCACCTTTTTTCTAGTGAGTGACCACAGTCTTGACTAAGCTGCTCACCAGATCCTTGGGAAGCTCCCTAAGAACCATCTGAAAACCCATGGGATTCAGCAGGTGCCTGGGGCAGAGCGATCTAATAAGGTCCTTTCCCACTGTGGAGGAATAGTCACACTGTAAAACTCTATAACAATTAGAGAGCAATCTGATCATGACAAGTGGTGAAATTCAATGCCCCTCACTTTCAAAGTTCATTGCATCTGCTGAGAGACATAAAACAGATTTGTATGTGACTTCTCATGTGTGTTGGGGGTCCTTAAGTTGGGTCAGGTCTATGGTTGTTATGGTGGCCATGAATTCCTGGGTTGCTTCAGGAGTTACTCTATTATTGCAACATGTTTATCAACCAATGAATGCTAAATAAATGATGCTACCTTGTGCAATGTCCTCTGCAAACATGTTAGGAGATCTGTCTTTTTATTACAGGTTCAAGTGGTTTGGAAGATCTATTTCTTCCAATTTGCTTTTACCCAAGACACTGATTTTATGTGACTGTTTGAAAAACACATTGGGATATTGATATTTGTTTTTGTACTTGTTCAGTTCCATACACCCACATCTACACACGTATTCCATACATACTATGCTATACTCTAACAATCACTGCTGGAAATAGTAGAATAGAAATGGAAAAGTGCATAGACAAATCAGTAGATCATCAAAATAATGGTTAAATAGGGAGAATTGCTTCAGGAACTTTAACTGGATAAACTGTATAGCTAAATTCTATTTTCAAGAATTAAAAACGGTCAAAGTTTGCTTTTGATTGAAAATGAACACTTTAATTTTGTACACTAAATAGACTGAAGGCAATATTGTTCCATATTATGAAGGGAACATCAAAATAGATTTGAGACAGCCAATCCTGTCATGATTTAGAGCTGTATCCCATTCATTGGTAAGTGTAACAGAGAGAGGGATGTGAGCATTGTTTCATCTCTGCAATGCCTGAAAACTAGTGCGTGAAAAAGGAGAAGCAGAGGCCATTTTAATGGCTATGTTAAGAATGCTTTTTAGTATCACCTAACCTTACTGCAAGACAAGTTACTCAGACAAGAGAAACAGAGGAGTTCCAGTCTTAAAGGCTGAAGAAATAAATGAATATTTATGACTTAAAATGCACATCTTATTTTGTATTTAAAAGCTGTGAGGTTTCAGAACCTGGAAAATACTCTGATGAAGGTAATTTTGTTCAAATCTTAAACAACATCTTGAGATTCACTGCCACCAGTGCTTGATATGGTAGAATTAAAAAGAAACTTAAATATAATTGTTGGCAGTGCCATACAGCATACTGACTTTATTATGATAGGGGTAGGGGAGAGTTGGAGAATAAGAAGGTTGAACACAGATTACAAGAATAATTGAGGACATAGCTTGAAATTTTAATCCTATTTGAAAAGACAACCATTAGGTTATTTTAAGGGAATAATTCTTTTAGAAGTATTAAAGTTATTATTAAACCTACCAATTTTAGCATAGATTCTTATTTATATTTATATAAATATCAGATACGAGTGGGGGAAAGAGGGAAAAGATGATACCAGATAGGGTTAAAACGTATTATGCCCAATTTTATTAGGAATATTAAAAACTCAATTCATTATATATGAGAATAACTAACAACCTGGTCACATTAACCTAAATGACATGACATGAATCCAGTTGCACCCAGTGTCATGCCCATATACTGCAAGTCCTTTATACCTTCAAAGCAGATCATGGTAATGAGAGGAGGAATTCAAAGGGATGGAAGACAGTCAGACATACTGAATATAATCTAATGCTTTCTATCTAATTTTGTAATAGTATATCCTTAATTAAAATGCACTCATGGCTTGTGTTTTCTCTGGATTGAGAGAACAAGACAAATAAAACCATCACTTTATAATGTCAGGGCTATAACTTGGTTGTGTTTTTAATCATTTTCATACTGTTTTATGGGTAAAAACAATTACTTATGAAACTGGGGATTCTGAAATGCAATAAGATATATGCAATTACAGTCAATAACTGTACACAAAATATAACTTCTGTAGATCTTATGATATTTATTTGAAAATATTTTTATTTGACTGAAATCTGCAACCAAAAGACTGGAAGTAATGCCCTACATGAAGAGGAGTCTGATACATCATTCAGCTATTATTCCCTTGTTGCAGAGGGAAATCCCCTGGGCTAGGAATGGGAGCAAAAAAGAAGGACAAATGAAAAGGACTATTTATGAAACATATCTAAAAGGTAATATTGAGTGGATTCAACAACTTTCATTTGTTGACTGAATCCTGGAGAAGATAGCAGTCCTTCCATCTGGACATTTTTCTCAACGCCTAAAAGAGGCGCCAGATAGATTTGATCGATCATGAAGTCTTTAAACTGAACTAATTCCTGTGAAATGAAAACCCCTGAAGTAAAGATTCAGAGAAAAGCCTTGTTACAGCAATTTCCTTTATAGTGCACACTAAGAATCTGAAAGAATATTGGCTTATAAAATGCACAGCTTTTGCTATCTACACACTGAGGCTCAGAGTATGAAACACAAACAAGAACAGGAAGGCAAGCATATCTAAATATGCTGGTGGAGTGACTCCCATGATTGGAAAACAGCAATTGAAAGATGCAATTTGTTCAAGAGGAATAGAAGCAATAGAAAGGAGGAGTTGTACTCTATGATAAAAATACCCACATCTGCACAGAAATTTGAGGAAATTATGACCATGATACTGCAGAGAACATCTGGATTAAAATAAATTGAAGACCCAATATAAGGCAGTTTGTTATTGGTTGTTTATTATCACCAGGACAATAAAGTATAAAATATAAAGAAGAAGAACCTTTATTTCAGTCAATGACCAGTCCATAAAATATAAAGAATACTTTCCAGAAACAAACTGCAGATATTTCATAGGCATGTAGCTGTAGCGATGGGGGACTTTAATTAGCTCAACTTTCTTTCTTTCTTCCTTAGATTGGTAAGGCCGCCCATCTTAAAGCACAACTCTGGGCAGCTCACAGCAACAATAAAAACCACAGAACCATACAAACATAAAACCATAAAACCATAAAACAAAACAAAAACCCAGCAACTCAGTCATCCCCCTGGGATGCCCCAACAACCCACCCCAGACACCCTTACTCCACCTAGTGCCTGGACAAGATAGGGGCAGCCACAGAAAAGGCATGCTTCTGAGGTTGCACTAGGTGGCGACATTTCAGGGAAGGGACCTGGAGCATGCCTACTTTATCTGATCTGGTAGGATAGGCAGATACTCTCAGGGAGAGGTGGTCCCCAAATAACTTGCTTTGTCCATATGTTGGCAGACAAACATTGCCAAGCACATTCCTTTCAGGGAATTCCTGACTTGTCTTACTTGACAACTTTCTCATTCAGAAAGAGGTAGAAAACATGAGGATAAGCTATTCTTTTTATTTAATACTAACCATAAGGAGACTTAGTTGAAGAAGTGGAAATAGCAAGAACATTAAGAGACTATACAACACTGGAGTTCTTGATATTAAAGAAAACTAAACCTGAAAATAGCAAATGTGTAACTTGGGCTTCAAGGAAGTAGATTTTATCAGAGCAGTAATAAATTGAATTCTTGTCAGGAGAGGCTGTTGGGAAAAGTTGCTCAAGATGGATGATGGAAAGTTTTAAAAGATACCAAAATCACAATTGTAAACAATTCTATAAAAGAAAAGAGAGAGAGAGCAAAAGAAACCAATGTTACTATCAAGAAAGCTCAATGAAAATCAGAAGAAGAAAAAAGACCATACAGAAGTAGAAAGAGGGACAGGCTATCTGGATGAGAATACAGAGATTGCCTAGAGTAGCAGACATATCAGAAAAGCTAAAGCTTAACTTCAGAATGAGCGGGTGAAGGATACCAACCACAACAAAAATAATTCTTCAGATATATTCAAAAGAAAAAGAAAAAGGAATCTGTATACTAGCTTTTCACTGAAGACCACGAATTGCTAACAGCCAGAAAGAAACGGCAGAGCTACTCAATTCCTGTTCTGATTTCAAGCCTCTCCAACAAGAGGATACAGATTTCACAGGCAATTGCAAAGAGCAGACTGAAGAAGCAAGAGAGAAGCTTATGACAGAAAGATGGTTTAAGAATGCCTATCTCAGGGTACTGAAGGAACTTGCTCATGATCTGGTGAAACTGTATGAATTATCTTGGAGAAATTCTGAAGGAAGATAAATGTCTCTATTTTTCAAAAATAGAGTCAGACTGAAATCAGTACTTGAGGTGATCCTAGATTAGATCATAAAATATAAGCATTCTGAAAACAATGCAATGATCACCAGAACTCAGCATACATTTGTCATGTAGAAGTCTTCGCAGATTTACAGTATCTTAACTCATTTTTAATCAAGCAACTTCAACATATTCCTGGAATGCTTGATTTAAACAAGCATTTGACAAAGTACCCAGTGATATTCTGTTTAGCAAGCTAGTCAAGTATGGTTAGATTAGGGAGATGAAATGCTTCATCTTTGGAACAAGCATGGGTACACACGTTGGACATGTCAGCACCTTCATGAAACAGTTGTGTCTTTTCCTGGGCTTCCACAGTTGCTGCACAATCCCAGGAAAATACATATTTTAGCTAAGGAAGTGTAATGGTATGTGGAAAAGACCTTGGGAGACGGGGCGAAAAGATGCTGCCTAGGGGACACTCAGATAAGAGACAGCTGGATAGCGGGTGGGGCAAGAGGCTCAGAAGGGACCCTCCCTAGTTTCTCAGGCTGTAAAGGATATGGTGGGAGAACTGTACTTTCAGACTTGCAAGATTCTGTTAATGTAGCTTTACAATAAAGTAGAATTAGCTTATCTGGACATGTTTCCTGTCTGGTCTACCTGGTAAGGCTGACAGGAAGTAACAACACAGAATCCATACCCTTTCCAAAGCCAATGGAATATCCATTGCCTTTCCAGATCAAATCCAATATCCAATCCAAAGCCTTTCCAATATCACTTTCATATTTTCCTAGGACGGTGATACCACACAGGCATTTGAAAAGAAGCAACTTTTTAAAGGAGATTCCAACAGGTGTTTTGTGTTACCACTCTGCAGCACCTTTTCAGCTTCAGATCTGAAATTCTGCATATCTCTAATCTAGATGACATGACAATTAAGTAGCTATAAAGCTGGCTCAAAAACTGCAAGACATATATGGTAAATATTGGCTGAGAGATATAAATATGACCTACTCATCTATGAAATTCTTATAATATGGGATAATCCCAGATTACGTATTTGTTCTGTTTAACTAAGTTATATAGCCACCTATCTACTCTGGATGGAGAACAGAATGGAACAAGTAGAATCTATATGGGAAGAAAGGTTTGTAAACTGGACCTCTTGTAACATTATTACTTTGAATCAAGTCAACTCTGAAGAAACCACTTTTAAAACTTGCAGAATTAAAAATGAGCTTGATCTTCTCCAGAGAACTTCATAGAGAATATACCTGCACAGTGTATTCATATTAGGCACACATTGTTTCATTTATTTGGTCCATATGCAATTATTGCTTCTGAAGATCCACAGCAGTTAGTGGTTTTGGAGGATTTATTCATGGATCCTAAGCCAGTAACCCATCTTTGTAGGATGCTGATTAAGTTGATATTAGTTATTTATGTGACCTTTGGAATAACAAGCCTGAATGTCCTGTTCTGGTAAATCAATGAAAGAACACATTAAACAACATGAAGTTTGTAATCTATTATCTTAAAATGAGGATATTATAGGAAAAAATGTTTTGTGTCTATCAGACACTTCAAGGAATATTTAATAAGGGCTAGTTACAATCACCTGCTATTGGAAATGTATCTCAAAAACTGGAACATTAAGACAGATGATTTGATTTTCTCCTATTATTATTGCGTTTGGCATCAACAGGATTGTTAATATGACTTCGAATCAATCACTTGATATTAAGGATGCATGAGTTTTTCTTAGTTATATCCCCAGGATTTGGAAGCTATTAAGAGATCAATTTTTTCAAGCCTTGGGATTGGCTAAAAAAATACTGTACAGCATTGGAAGGAAAAATCTACACCCAATTTGCAGCAATGGATTGTTCATATGAGTTGAATTAGACCTTTTTTTGGACAAGGGGACAGCGAAGAAGACTTGAGCAATATGGTCAAATGTTTGGAGTTAATTTTCAGGCTTCCAGACCCATTTTTCTTTTTCAAACTGCTATACATGTTAATTTTGTTATTGTGTTTATCCTATAATGCTGTTTGCTGTTATACACAATTGTATTTTTATTAGTTTGCCTTGTAAACTAATTTAACAAAACACATTAAAAATTGCTCATGAATTGTTCCTTATCAGATTGGTAGGAGGCACTGAGTCGGGGGCCACAAAGTTCAGATCTGTGCTCTGGGCTGTTCAACACTATTAATGACCTGGATGGTGGAGGGAATGCTTTTCGATCTGCAGACGACACAGTAATGGATTAGATAGTGTTACCCTTGAAAGCAGGAGTAGAAGTTGGACTCAGTGACCTTCCAATTTTATAATTCTAAGATTTTGTTTCTTATAAAAAAAGAAAAAGAAGGTATTACTGATCCTGAAATTGATCTTTCCTCCAGGATGCAATTGTTAGTAGTAGACCTATAGATAAACACATAATTAAATGCCACTCTTTATTGCACATATTTCATAGTATGGTCATACATTTGCCTATGTGTTAAGCATACGTAGAAAGTCACCACAGGCAAAATATGTAGCAACTGTAAATAACTATAGCAATTATTCTTGCTTTCTATTAATTATGTCACTGACATTTAAATACAAGGTAGATCCATATTAGTTTACTGTCCAAGTAGAACAGAATTTATTCTTTGCATCCGTATGTTCAATATACCAGCGAGGGTACTAAGAGTGATAACCAGTATAGTACAAGACATCATTCCACAAGAAAGCACATTTAGGATTGAAGTATATGTTCAACCTCAACCTGTCAGACATTTGAGGTGGGCCAGGTTAGGAAACAGATACCACAAGGATTCCAGGAATGATACTTTATTGTTGCAGAGAATGATAACAGGATCTCGAAAGCTTGTCAAGAGTTTCTCTCTGCTTCATCTTATACAGAATCAAGGTGGGGTTATTCTGAGTTACTTTCTTATGAGTCCTGCTTTTCCAGGACTGAATTGCTGTTTCACCTCCTTTAGCAGTTAATTACTTCCTTCTCATATGCCTATGTGGTAATCATAAGGAAAATTATTTAAATACTGAATTTAGTAACATTTATTATTTAGTTTTTATACTTCTTTGGGTTCCAAACTACAAACATACAAATGCAATTAGGGCACCATGTCTAGAAAAATAAGTATATCTTAACTATTCTGAATAAACTGCATTTGTAGCTAGGCAGCTATCTTAGTAATGTTATTCAATGTCTAATTGTATCAAATGAAACCTGGTGTTTAAAGTACTCGCATCTCACAAGCATCTAAAAGAGCTCTTATATCAAATAATAGAAACAGACACAAAAATGGCATTCAGAGCCTCTAATTCTACCTTGCAGAGGATGAGTATTCATATTATTCTAAGAAAGGTTTCCATCTTAAAACCAAACCAAACCAAAGAAAAAAACACATTCAATTTTTTCCAACTGAGTGACTGGATTCACAGGACATTCAGCCACAATTCATAACGGCATACCACAAAGGTAAAACAAGATTGCAACCATGCTGCAATTTAGCATGATAGGCCTCTAACTGCCTATGCGTTGCAAAGCATGCTTGATGAATGAAATAAAGAATTAACATTCTTTTTAAGTAATAATCGAAATACAAATTCTTGTTACATTCATATCTTAGAGCAATTTAAGCATAATCTAGACATTAAAGCTAAAATCACATATTTTTATTCATTTATTTATTTATTAAATTTGTCACCACCCATCTCATTAAAAAGCGACTCTGGGGCAGTTTACAGAAGAGATAAAATCCATTAAAATACAATATAAAACCATCTTAAATAAATAGGCGGCCACACAGATTTGAAAGACAGGCCAACAAATAAAATCTGCAATCTATTTACTCTAGCAGCAGGAGGCAAAAAAAAAATCAAATCAAGTCATTACTGGCATTCTTTCATATCTTTAGTAAAAATGGTAGTCTTTTATACCCAGTATACCCAGAAAATCATATCTACTTGGGAATCAAGTACAAGTTCGCAATGCCTCTGGAAGCCGCCATAAGCACTTTCCATATAGGTATAGCAGGTATATAAGGTAAAACCAAAGTAAGCTTATAAAGATAAGTAACCCTGAGAACAAAGGTTAAACCTTATGAAATCACAGAAATGAGTTAGGATTCCTCCAGACAACATATGTTTGCACTATTTGAATTGAAAAATTCAGATGTTCCTCCGAATAGAAATGTCATAAAACTAGTGCTAATTTCCAACAACATCTGCAGTTTTTATTAATGTAAATATCTGGCAACATCACAAGCTTTCAAATAGGTAAAACAAATACACACAGATGGTAATGAAGAACAGGAATACAATTTTGATGAGGGACAAATCGTATGAAGGTACTAATCTTCCCTTCTCTCATCACGGATGTATGCAGGATAGATGGGTTTCATAGGAACCCGCTGTTATTCAGAAATCCCAGATAAAATAGTGGTATTCTTACCTGTATTAAGGGGGAGCAAAATAAGTATGCTAATCCCATTTCCACACATAGCGGGTGACTGCCTGTAGTAGACAGCCCTTCTATCCACATCAACAAGGATCCCAATTTTCCAGTTTTCAACTTTGTGGAGAGCTTCCACAGACAGAGGTTTCTTTACTGCAGCTGGTTTTTATACACAGAAGACAGTGCAAAGGGGACCAGATGTGGGAGTGTGGAGTAAGGGTGTGAAACATGGACTCCCATCCCCAGAAGAACGAACACGAGATAAGAGAATGAGACTGGCCCCTCCCTAAGGAATGCAGAGGATGTTTGTGGGGTGACCCTGGGAATTGCTCTCACTCTGAGAAGATTCTGTAAAGGGAGTTGAGCCAATAAACCTTGCTGGATTGAATCTGTATTGTCTCCTGGAGTTTCCTGGGCTAATCCTGACATCAGGACAAGCACATTTCTCTCCAGTCTTCTTGAATATGTGCAGAGTATCATTGTTTCGTCTAACACTTGAAGAGGGCTAGTATTACTAGCTTATTTGGGAATCACTCCCCCAGTTCCCCATGCATCAAATTCAAATGATGCACTAGGCAGCTGTGTAGACCTCAAGGTGTCTGGAGTAGTGATGTTCTAAGTGGTTTGGTTTGGAAAGAAATAGGCCGGTGCAGCTGTCTTGAAGAAACTTACTACTACCACCAGACACTGAGAGAGGAAGGAAGATAGAAAATTGCAAATATATGCTGAAGTCCAATACTTCACTTAAAAATAATGAAAAAAATAATTTTAGAATCTACTGAAGTCTGGCATTTTACAAAACTGCCTTTTTTAAAAAAAAAAAAAAAGTCATCCAGTCTGACAGAGTGAGGAGCTTTTCTGTCTGGAAAAATGACTCTCATATTTCATTTGATTCTTATCTCAGAGGAAACATTGGTCTTTTCTGACGTGACTAGTGGGCAGAGTACTAAGCATGCTTTCCAGGGATTCATTTAAATTAGTAACTGAAATGAAATTCAGAATTGAAGGAAATATTTTCCTCCAAAAATACTGAGCCTCTATAATCCATATCTGAAACAGTTCATGAAGGAGCATGCCAGTTCTACCCTACTTCCCCAAAAGCCATCCTTGCAAAATAAAAGACACAGCAGTAGAGTGGAAGCAATAGAGGTCTTGTCATTCAGTTTAAGGTATATTGGAAATTTCATGTCCTATGTTCCTCAGTCCCAATAAACAATGGATAGTTTTCAACAAGCAAGGAACATCCACTGTTTTAAAAAAAACGATAGCAATGGAAGGGGACCCTGAATACCTTATAAAGGACTTCTACCACTGCTACCAATCCCCATTCTCCATCCCATCAATGTGTCTCCCCTCACAAGGATATGTTTTAGGGGAATGGAGAAAATGGAGAAAAGGATAATGTAACTTACTAAAATAAAGCTATCCCAGATTTCTTTAATAAAATTTAGAATGAACAAGTACATTCTAAATTGAGATGGGGTGGGATCTTTTCAATCACTAATTTAAGCAAGAACCAACATCAAAAAAGCATCTCTTGATGCACCAGTCAAATGGTAACACTATAGCCAAATTTCTTTTGGAGCCAGGAAAAAAAGAAAAAGAATAGAAATTTCAATTGCACTAATTTGTTGAGTAAATATCATGGAAGTCTAGAGCCTTCTGCTCTCACTCCTGCCCTCCACTTAAAACATTTTCATTTTACATCTGTGCTATTTTCAGGAATGTATAACTTTAAACATCAAAGTGCAAATTAGTTTCAGAGGATTCTTTTGATGTTGTATCCACAGCATAGGAGCAAAGCTCAAAGCCTTTTCCTTCCAAAACGTTTTATCAATTCAATTTGAGCAACATGTAAAAGCATAAAGCGCATAATGTGCAAACATGTTTTTATATTCTTATTTAAGACCAAATCAGTGACTCCAGAGCTCCTTCCTTACAAGATAGCTTTAACTTGACCCCTGGGTTGAACAGATTAAAAACTGATCTTTGCAAAGGATACTAAAAAAACAGATGATTCCCTAGCTGAGATTTGTGATCCTATCTACACTCCAAAGAAGTCTGCCATAAACCCTATTAAATTTTCAACCATAGTGGTGATTTCTCCCATCCCAAATCACATATTACTCTTCTAATATTTTATCTAATAGTCTAATAACTGTTGACATTTAAGCATCATATTAGCTAGTTTTAATTTTCAGTAATCTTTTTTCTTCTGTTCCAGGATTATTAGCCTACTTTGTATCTAATACAGAATCACAGATGAATTAGGAAGTGTAGCATGGTATTACTTCTCTAATTTTATTCAAGAGCCAATAGAACACTCAGTTTATGCAAAATAATCGGGGGGGGGGGGAGAATATATTCCATCAGGTCCCAGCATTCTTCACTCATCCCATCTAGGAACACTCTTCCTTCCCTACCACAATGAGGCAACATAGCAGGACTTGAGGGGGCAAGCAGAGATTAATTTGCTAAAATTACGTGCCTGGAATATTTGTTCCAACCATAAACAAAAATTATTTTCATCCAAGTTGAGATTTTAGATCTGCAATTATTTGACCAGCTTCTGCCATCAAGCATCTCACATTTGCCAGCTTTTTGAGCTGTATTTCAGTCATTAGTGCTTTCATTTTTAAAAAATGCTATTTGATTTCAAAATGGCAATCACTAGAAAGACATTCTACTGAAGGGCACAAAAAGCCTTTGGAAGATGTGTCACGGTGCAAGAACTGTGAGCAAATTTCAGAGTGTTCCTTATTTTAGTCAGGATATTCAAATAATCCCAGATCTATATGTAAATATATTATCAAGTCTATCCTTGCAGAATTATTTTTCTTCAGTATGAGTTTTATTGGAGAAGTCTTTGGCATATGATAAAACAAAATGGCAGAGTTTGAGCAACAGTACAGTTTTCCTACAAATCTAAATGAACAAGATGTAATACTGTTATTTAATATCATCATATGCCTATATATATACTATATATGTTGCTTAACTAAGATTAACATTTAAAAACATATATACAGCGGTGCTTAATAAGTGAATGAAAAAGTATAATGCTTTTGACTCATTTGTTTAACTGGGTTCTCTTTATCCAGTTTTAGGACTTGTGTGGAGAACAGATAACGTTTTAAGTTGTATTTATGCAGAAATATTGAAAATTCAAAGGGGTTCAGAAGCTTTTAAGCACCACTGTATATCCCATTTCATATGGGATAATAGAATGGGGTCTATTATCCCATATGAAATTAAACAGAGCTAAAGACATGTAGAAATATACACACATATATACACACATACATACATGTCTTTAGTCTGTTTAATTTCATAAGGGATAAAAGAGCCCCTTCTGTTCCAAAAAGCCAAGAGACAAAAATGCATTGTCTTCTCATGGCAATCTTTACTGATGACTGCTTCTGGAAGCAGCTTAGGTAGGTAAATCATGGAAGATTTAATTAATTATTATTATTTAAGACGTTTGTTCTAACAATCAGCTTGGACATACCTGACGTAAGGTGCGGGCTACCAAACTTTCTAGTACGGGTCCTCTATCTTCATGGAGCAGGTGTACCTCATCAAGAATAAGGAGTTTCACTAGTTGGGAAAGAGCGACATCTCCAACACTCTTCCTTGTCACAACATCCCATTTTTCTGGAGTGGTCACAAGCATCTGAGAATGCAAAAGACATAATAATAATAACACCAACAACAATAACATTGAAGTTTTTAAATTTATTTTTCAGTGCCTTGCTGAGATGTTAAGAACAACTTTGAAAATTAATGAAGCTAAGCAGATCAACTTGAAATGACAACATTAAAACGTTCTTCTTTGCAACTGAAACTCCAATAGAAAGCCTATTCACTAAGTACAGCTAATAATGAACTCTTTTAAAAGATGCCCAATCCCTGTTATCTTCATGTCTAGCCATTTCAAATGTGCACCTGCAACTTCTCACTTGTTAAAACATTTCTATCTCACACTTCAGTTGGAAAGGCTCCCTGTGTTGATTAGAGATTAATGAACAGAGACCATTCCTCTATTGTGCTTGTGTTAATCTAAACAGTTACAACACAAAAGGAAAATTATAGCGGAACTTGTTTATTGGGACGGCTGAGGTCGGCTCCTCTTTCTCTCCTTCAGTTCGCTTTTTAGAACATTAGTGGATAATCACTGGGAGAACCAAAGCCTAGACTTGCTCGGCTGTCAATGGCTTGTTACAGCAAGTCCCTCTGTGACTTTCAGAAGGGCATCTAGCAGCTAAGGTCCAAAACTGTAATCTGGAAAGTACCTAGAAAAAAATGAACCAAACAAAGTGTCCCAACTCAACTAGGAATGCAAGATTGCCTGTGCTGCCTGGGCTATGGTTGAAGCTTATTCGCACATATGCATAAAAGCTGATTCTGCTATCAATCTCTTAAAATGTTAATATTGTTGTATTAATACTATGGAATTTCAATCACATACTCCAGAAAACAGACTAAAACCTGGGCACTTAACTACTAAAATTTAAGAGTTGGTATTTGTTGCGCATTTGCATCCCTGTAGCAGAAATGATAAATCACTGTCTCGGAAATAATATATCTCAGGCTTCAAGGGCATATGAAAACTAATATCCATTTAATAACTTCACATTCAAGAACTATTTTATGAATAAAATGGAGCAAACTGTTTTAATTGACCCTTAGTACTTCACAGAATTTGCAGGTTTAAGACACGAAAAAAATCAAGCAAGCGGTCATGAAACCTGTAAGGACAAAATGCAGCTCATGTTTATTAACAGCTGATTTGGGATGGAATTTTCTTGCTGCACTTGCACATGATTTAAACTAGCTAAATCTTTTACTCAGTATGGTTGTCACAAAAGCTAGAAGTTTATATGTTACACATTTAGACTTATTAGAATGAAGGTATGCCAAAATGAGCTAGACAGCCAAACATCTGCTCAATAGCAAAAACAAAAGACAGAAATATGTAGCTTTGGCCAACTTATCATATCCATCCCTTTCTAATCATATAGAAAGCATCTGAAAAATTCAACCACTCTCCTTCACTCCAGGACAGCTAATATTTTTTAAGTCACAAAAAGACCCAACTCTTAAACCATTGTTAAATGTTTTTGCTTAGACTGATTTATATTTCAAAAAGAATTTAAAGAGACTTTCATACATCTGAAATGTCCTACACTATTACATGATTGGGCAGGGTGTACCAGAGACAGAGAGAGAGGGAGAGGGAGAGGGAGAGAGAGAGAGGGAGAGAGATCATCAGTGTTTTCTACTATGTTTTCCCACCACATCTGAACCACGGGAAATGTAGGGAGCTGACATCTAAGAAGTCTCTCCAGATTTCAAATTGGATTCTCTTACAGTGTTATTTGGAAATGCAATGGACTGAACCTGGGAGATTTTTCATTAAGCTTCTTATTCCATGTAGACATTTAATTCAATAACATACATAATAGTCATAGATATTTTAGCTTGGGCACCATGGAGAAACTTTAAAAAAAGTGAGCATGAGGAATTCTTCCTGACTCTCCTGCTTCACTGGTTACGTAGCAACAGAAACAGCTTTTTGAATATCCCAACAAAATAATAACAAAGTTGACACTTTATAGCTTCCTAAAATGAAACAATGCTAGTGAACAACGAAACACTAAAAGTCCAATGAGCCATTACAATAGTTTGCATCAAATCATGGCCAAGTAAAACAAATGAGGAAGAAAAAGAATCAGTAGTACTGTATTGTACTGTGGGAAAAGCTAAAGATGCTAGTCACCAAAGAACTAGGTACAGATCAGTTGATAATATTGAAGCCAGGAGCAGCAAAGTTCTCTTGCACACTAACTGTAGTATTTAATGAATCTGTGATAACTCTAAATAGTGCATGTTCAACCAGATTTTACAAACTGTTGTCACACCTATTACTGATGCAACTTATTAACACTTTGAAATGAGCTATGTTAACCACAAAAATTAGCAGCTGTAATTTTCATAGAACATTAATTAGCAAACTGTGATGAAATATATTTAGCAATGCATATTAAGGATTTAAAGGTGTGAAATGCTCCAAATACTAGCTATTTAGCTAATTTGCCAGAGCTAAACTGGTACTGCTGTGATTACACTTCTTCTTGTGCCACAGTTTTGCTGCCACAACTTAAAATAAAAAAAGAAATGTATGCCTCCCCGCCCCCCACCCTTTTCATTTTAAAGCATTTGGAGAGATTCTGTATCAATGTAGTGCTCTTTTATGGCTAAGTTATAATTAAAAGTTGCTGTTGGAACTCTAAAGAATGCCTATAATTAAATGTGAAATTGTGTACATTGTTACACTAAAGGCAGTGTGAACACAGTGCATGCAGTTGTTCTGAATTTCAAAAGAGCTCTGACAGAAATACCATTTGAACAAACTGAAGACAGGGCCCACACAAACACCCAATGGACTGAACCCAAAGTCAGAAGGAGAATAACAATAATGCTTCCTTTAAGATTTATGCCTAAAATCTTGTCCTGAGAAATTGGGAAATGTGGAAGGGAGAAAAACAACTTTGAGATGCCCCGTTTAAAATACAATAGTAAGCCTTTTGTATGCCCTGGGATTTAAGTAAGCAGCTTCATTCTCAGCCTGCCTACAACCTCAGCAATCTAATGCTGAAATGTAATTTCCTGAAAAAGAAAATCAGAAGACTCACAGGCTCGCCAAAAATGAGATGCAGTAGGCATCCCCCAATTCAATTTTCATTCCAGATCAGGATATGACAACCTGTGAGAGTTCTTTCCCTTTCAGTGTTAAAAAAAAAAGTGGGAATTAATTAGAACAAGAACATGTACTTTTCCTCCATTTTTAATAAAAATAATCCCTTAAACTTTTTTGTTAAAGCTCCAAAAAAGTTACTGTGCTCAATTAGAGGATGTGTTCAGGGTTAAAAGATACATGCCTCCGTATCCTAGTTCCCATCTCTAAGCCACTTTATGTGATAGTGCACAATGTTCAGAAAGTAGCAGGTTGATTTTTACCACTCTGTGTTCCAGCTTTCTCCCAAGTGATTCAAATAAGTCATGACATGGGCAAATATGTCACTGCAAGCTTAAGGAGTTGTTCAAATCAGCAAAAGTGTTATTCCTTGTTGGCTCAAGGTCCCTATATACATTATTCAAAGGATAGTTTTTATTTTATTAATAGACACACTCATTTGAAGAACAAATCATTGGCATAATTCAGCTGTATTTGAAAGAAACTTTGTTCTTTGTACCTTTGAACACAGTACTATAGCATGAGAATAAGGATTTGTGAGGGAGGTCTGACAGATGGTAATCCTACACTGACTTCTCTAAAACTTAAAACAGAGTAGAATTGTCAATGAGAGTGTATGCTCTCTCCATTTTCCTGATTCTATCAATGGTAAGAGGATTCTTCGCTAACAGCAACTCAGCCCCTGGTTATGTCAACTGTCTCCAAGCTGCTGAGAGAGAGTTAATTTTAAAATGCTTCAACAAATGTGCTTAAATCAAACTTCTGGTTTACTATATTGCTTTACTACTGCTTATCAGAAAGGTCAGGATAGAGTGGAGAGGTAGGAGAGGGAAGGAAGGGAATACATGCCTGAAACTGGAAATAGTAACTTGCCTTATTTTGCGAATAAAGAGAGAGAAAAAAAAAAATCACAAGAAGGTATGGTGTGCTGTCTGTTGGATAAATGTCTGTGAACCCACAAAGTCCATATGACATACTTACTGTAAACCATAAGCTTGGTTACCAAGAATGAAGTCGCAGGCTTTGTCAGGCCCAGCCCAAGAACAATGATGAGGCAGTCCAGTCCAGTATAGTTCCTTTATTAGCTTACGCCCAAAAGACAGAATCTCGCTAGACTAAATCAATGCCAAAGCAACCCCTGAGCCTCTAGGGAGGGGCTAGCCTCAGCCGCTTCTTCTCACGGTCCTGCTGTGGGCTGAGAAAGCGCTTGCCCTGTACCCTCTCCTGGAATGCACTCCCTCCCTCCTGATAGCCTTGATCTTCCATTCCAGTATCCTCCTCGCACATGCCTTCCATTACAGGCTTGTTTTCTAACCTCCAGCAGCATGGCTATTGAACTGTCTTTCTATGGGCTTGTTTAAGTATGGAATGATAGTTAAATAGGCACACTGTTTGGGAAAGAGAAGCCAAGGTACATTCAAGCTGATCAAAGTTTGCAGCAAGGGTGGGCTTCTAGTTTTAATCTGGGTGGGCTGCATGAGGACGCATGGACAGCAATAGTATGGCACTGCAGGAATGGGTGGGAGTGACCCTTGAGTTTTGTTTTGTTACAAGGGATCTTAAGGGGCCTTAAACTAACCCCATCCCTTTAAAACTGGCCCCCAAAATTTCAGCTCCATCCAGTCACTCCAGGCATGGCAAAATGGGATCTGTGAATGAGATGCTTAAGGATCTCAAGTGGTCTGTGTACCACAGGAAAATCACCCTAGTTAATAAGTTATTATGTTGCTGAACAAATATAGTCACTGACAGATCATTTGCTTACATAGCCCAGAATATCTGAAGGGCATAAGGTGACCTACATAATCAGACTATTACAGCTGTGTGACTTAACATTTCCATTCATGCTGAAAGACAATAGGGACTAGGTGAGCATCACTAAAAATATGATATATAGCCCTATATATGAAAAATACATACATGTCGCTGACACATACCATTAAAATAATAATAATTTCATCATTATTTTCTTACAATTGACTTTCAACACCATGATAAATTTCATGTAGTGATAGCGTTCTCAATTTACGAATTTGGAAAAAACATTTCATGTTTGAAATAAAAACCTTTTAAAATACTTTTCTAGATTCTTGTTTTCTTCTACTTTAGCAAAGACTGCCACAAAGCATTTTCATTTATATCACTATTATACCACTTCACTTCCCTCAGCACAAAAATGGCCAGAAAATAAAGTGTCACATTTGTTTAATGCAATGGAACTCATGCAAGACATTTCAATCTGGCTTTTATATTAGGGCATGACAAAATAGAAATGGGTTAACTGTCAATATTTTAACTGTCAATTTAAATTTTTCTCTGCCCATGTAATTTTCTCTCACCACCCTAGCAGTGCCCAGATATTTAACAGGCAGAATGATGTTCATCACTGCAGAGTCCTGGTGTGTGCAGATGATCATTGCTTGCCAAATGTAAAAATGGGTAGAAAACTTGAAATTAACCACTGAACAAGGACCAACAACTTAACAGTAATTCACACCCTTACCACACATTTAGACTACTGGAACAGCTCTACACGGAGCTACCTCTGAAAATGACGAGGAAATTGCTACTGGTATAAAATGTGGTAGTCAAGAAATTAGCTGGTGAGAGCTGCTATTGACACTACACTGGGGGCGATCTTCTCCCAAAAGAATCTGTCTGGCTCATAAGTCCATTTCAGGAAGAGAAGGATTAGGTTTCTGTCCTTGCAAAAATCAAGGGGACTGGATCAAAAGGAATGAATGCCTCGAGTGCCTGCAGAGGAAGACAAAAAGGGAATCTGACCAAGTACAAATACTTGCTCAGGTTTGGGTCTACCTTGTGGCAATGAAGGAGGCAAAGTGTTCTCACTTTTCTCCCTTATTCTGTTGGTAGCCTGTTGTCTAACTGTCTTGTATAGGGTTACAAATTCCTTGTCAGAATCCTTGCAATCAATTAACCATCTTGCTAGTTTGCTTGCTTCATTTCTGCCATTACAGAGAAAAGGCGGGGGGGGGGGGAGGTTGGAAGGTGAACTGTTAGACGCAGATGGACTATTATCTGGTTCTCAGGAATGCTCAAGGCCGTACCAGTGTGAGACCAGGACAGAACCGTCAACATATGCAAGGGAGACAGAAGGGGGGAAGGTGAAATGGGAATGCAGTAAAATCAAGTTTTGGCCCACACAGGACTCAGTTCCAGCAATTCTAGATCTGTACACTACTTCTCAATAAATGAACTTTTCTTTGAGTTTACAACAGTTTCAAGGGAAGTTGCTTTCGTTGGGAACTGAGTATCGCAGTTTCTTACAAATTGCTGGAACTGAGTTTTTGGATTTTACCCGGGGCGAAAGCTCACCTAGGAAAATCTGGTGGATTGCTTTGGCAGGAGTTGGTGATAACTTAGAGTTGGCAGATTAAACTGTCAAGGTGGAGACTGGGGCTGCCGGCAGCATGGTGGAAAATCCAGTGTATGAATTGGAAATGAAGACATCAAGGCCAATAACTCAACGGACAGCAAGAGATAAAGAATGGCAGCTGGCTAAACGCTGGCCTCAACTTCAAGCAACTGGGGAAGTGCCAGAACCTGGTATTGCCTTGTCCTCGAAAAAGAAATCAAAGGCGAAGCTGTCGATGGGCATGGGAGAGCCAGATCCCCGGGCTGCAGCGCTAGAGATTTGTGTGGAGAAGATCGAGATCCCACTTACTTTCATGGTGGATAACATGAAGACATTGAAGAGAATGCTGGAAAAAATACTGGGCAGCCTAGACCAACATCATCAGACTGATCCCCAAATGGCTTCATGGGACAGCAAGGAGGTGCATGAGGAATCGGCATCTAGTAAAGGAGAACAGACATGTTTGTAGCAAGTTTGTAGACAAACTTGCTACAACAGAGGAGCCTGAAGATGCAGTTTGGCGGAGACTCAGATCAGTTGGCCTTTTTTTGACACAAGTATGCATTTACATGGAGAGATGTGGCCACTTGTTCCAGAATGATGTGGAACAAGTAGTTATATGCTGGGTTTCCTGGACAGTCAGGCTACCGAATGGGTCATGGAGATACACGAAGCTGAAGCAGCAGAGTTAACAAATTTCAATGATTTCATGGGTACTCTGTGTGAATGCATTGAAGATCCTTTTACCATTATGAGAACAAAGAAAAGCATCAAGCAAATCAAACAAGGGAGTCGAACAGTCTTGGAGTATGTGCTAGATTTTGGAGGCTAGCTGGGAAGCTCTGAAACTGGCCTAAAGAATTTAAGATCCAATGTTTCCAGAAGGGATTACAACCCTTCTTGGAATGCTCACTAGCCAGAGGCAGTCCCGAGACCCTGAAGGAGTGGATAAGCTTGGCTGGGAAGGTGGAAACTGACTGGATGGCCATAAAGAAGAAAAGTGCAAGTGGCCGAGCACCCCTCCCAATTTCATCAGCAGTGATGGTGAGGAGAGAGACCTGGAGACAGAAGGAAGGCAGCCAGGATCAACAACAAGTGAAGTGCTCCTGCTTCAAGTGTGGAGAAGAGGGCATTATACAGTGAACTGCCCTCAAAATCCAATCCTGTGAGCTGCACCAGGGGGCAAGACGGTGGGGAAATCTCTGAAGGGTCCCAAACGGGAAAAGAGAGGAATAGCTGTTTCAGGAACGGAGGAAAAGTTTCAAGCCCTGTTGATGCTGGACAGTGAATCCTCTGAAGAACATCAGCTGGTGGGAAACTCCAGCTGCCTGCTTTAAAGCATGTCCAAGGGCAGATGGATGATTCCAGGCTTGAAGATGAAATGGTGAGTCCTATAACAGTTGGGATGAGACTAAGGGTATTAAAGACCAACCGCAAAGCGGATTTGATTGCATTAGTTGACTCTGGGTGCACCTGTTGTTTAATAAACCCAGTTATTGTGAATGGACTAGGACTAAGGGTGAAGAAATTGGACAACCCTATTGTTTTTACACAATTGGATGGGTCACAAGAGGGAGGGGGCCCAGTAGAATTCTATACAGAAGAAATTGAAATGAAAATTGGGGCTCACCAAGAGACTTTTTAGTTTTTAATGGCTGCGATTGCTGGACATGCTGTAATACTGGGACTGTCCTGGTTAAAGCTGAGAAATCCCATGGTGGACTGGAAAGCGGGTAGTCTGGCATTTTCGGATGGCAAATACCGAGTCCCAGGGGGAATTAATGCTAGCACACCGGGGCCAGTGCTAGTGGGTGTGAGTGTGGAGAGTCCAGGACTGGGCGACACCAGGGATGTCTGCTCAATCCCAGAGCAGTATAGAGATTTAAAACAGATGTTTGGTGAAGCAGAGTCGGACCAGCTTCCTTCATACTGAGCAACGGACTGCACAATAGAAATTGAACCCAGGGCAAAGTTTCCTAAACCAAAAATGTATTCTATGACCCCTAAGGAGCTGGGAGCTCTGAGAGAATTCATTGACAAAAATTTGCAGAGGGGATTTATACAGCCTGCAAAATCACCATTAGCTACGTCTGTCCTATTCAGGGAAAAGAAAGATGGTTCGTTGAGGCTGTGCACAGACTACAGAGGGTTAAACACTATTTGTAAGGAAAACAAATATCCCCTCCCTTTAATGAAGGACTTGCTAGCCCATTTGTCAAAAGGAAGGATTTTTACCAAGTTGGATTTAAGGGACGCCTATTTCTGAGTGCAGATTAGAGAAGGAGATGAATGGAAGACAGCATTCAGCTGCCCCCTAGGTTGTTTTCAATATCTGGTGATGCCGTTCGGATTGTCGGGGACACCTGTGGTGTTCATGTAGCTGATAAATGAAGTGTTACATACATTCTTGTACAGGGGACTGTTGGAATATTTGGATGATATTCTAGTTTATACAGAAACGATGGAAGAGCATGTGGAATTGGTGAGGAAAGTGCTAAAGAAACTGTTAAATGCCCAGTTATATGCCAAACTTTCTAAGTGTGAATTTCGCAAAGAGTAAATTGATTACCTGGGATATCGGATATCTAGCAGAGGGATTGAGATGGATCTGAGTAAAGCACATGATGTAGTTGGATGGGAGGTGCTGAAAACTTGAAGGCAACTACAGAGTTTCCTGGGGCTTGTGAATTTTTACTGCCAATTCATTCTGAACTTTGCTCAAGTTGCCCTCCCTCTGACTTGTTAAAAACAAAAGGGAAAGATAAGGCAAAAGCCCAAAAGCCAGGAGTGCCTCTAAGTTGGCAGAAGAATGCCAGTCAGCATTTGAGCAATTAAAGAGGTTGTTTACGGCGGAACCGATTTTAAAACACCCTGATCCCAAGAAGCCATTTATAATCCAGGTGGATGCATCAGATGTGGCTGTAGCGGCTGTGTTACTACAGAAAACTGAAAGTGAGGTGTTACATCCGTGTGCTTACATCTCTCGGAAGTTTACAGAGACTGAGAGGCGCTGGTTGGTGTGGGAGAAAGAAGCTTTTGCAGTGAGATGGGCATTGATGAGTTGGAGGCATTTGTTGGAGGGGTCATCTCTTCTGTTTGAAGTCTGGACTGATCACAAAAACTTAGAGGCTTTAAAGTCTCCGAGGAAATTATCCCCAAAGCAAGTCAGATGAGCTCAGTTCTTCATTCGGTTTGATTTCACATTGAAATATATACCGGGGGGAAGAACTTCTTGGCTGATATGCTCTCTAGATTGTCCCAACACAATGGTCAGAGAGAGGAGGTGGTCGCTGCGGTTATTCCTTGCTCCCAGACAGGAATGATGGCTGTCACCAGAACTCAAAGTAAACAGCAGGAGGAGGAACTGGAGGGGGATTTGTTAAAGGAATTGAACTGCAAAATAGAGAAAGATGAATGGTTCAAAAAAAAAAAAAAATAGAGCCTCTTTGGCAAATGAAAAGGGAGTGTGGTGGTTAGGGAGCAAGTTGTATGTCTCAGCTGAATCCAGAAAATTGATCCTAGAACTTAGCCACGATAGCAAAACAGCAGGGCATTTTGGGTTCTTAAAGAGTTTACACCTTTTTCGAAGGCAATTTTGGTGGCCATCTATGAGAAAAGACATAGCTGAGTACATGGCCAGCTACCCAATGTGTGCTACGGCAAAAAGGCAAGGAGGTAAACCAATGGGTCTTTTACAACCTGTAGTGAACCCTGAGAGGCCTTGGAAACAGATTGCTATGGACTTTATTGTTGAATTACCTGAGAGTAAGAAGAAAACAGTAATCTCGGTAGTTACTGATTTATTCTCGAAACAGGCGCATTTTGTGGTGTGCGCCTCTATTCCCTCTGCAGGGAAATTGGCTAAAATGTTTATATAGCATGTCTATAGACCACATGGAGCCCCTGACCGGATCATTAGTGATCACGGAGTCCAGTTCACTTTGATTTTCTGGACAGCATTCATGAAGTTAATTTGGTCAAGTCAAGCCCTGAGTTCAAGTCACCATCCCCAAACAAACGGTGCCTCTGAACGCCTGAACTCCATGTCAGAACAATACTTAAGGTGCTTTGTAAATTATCAGCAAGACAATTGGATGGAACTCTTGCCATTTGCTGAAGCAGCCTATAACAATTCTGTACATCAAAGCACTGGATTTATCCCGTTCAAAGTAGCTACCGGGCAGGACTTTGTGCCGATCCCAGAACTTCCACAAGAAGCCACTCAAGTGACCTTAGCGGATGAGTGGATTAAACAGACAAGTGGCCAATAATTAAAACGGTATTACAAGATGCAAGAGAGAATTACAAAAAATACTCTGATCGCAAGTAATCACCTGAAAAGGAATGGAAAGTCGGAGACAAGGTGTAGTCATCAACCAAGTACCTCAAAACACTGCAGCCCTCAAAAAAAGTAGGACCCAAATTTGTTGGACCTTTTATAATAGGAAAAGTTATGAACCCCATCACAGTTCGACTGTAGTTACCAAAAATCTTAAAAGAATTCATCCCATATTTCATTGTAGCCTTCTAAAACCTTGCAAAGAATTGCTGGAGTGGCATGCCACGCAGCCACCACCAGACCTGTCTTGATTGAAGGCGAACAGCATTTTGAAGTGAAGATTTTAGATGCCAGAAAACACAGAGGGGAAATACAGTTCCTCATTCAATGGAAACATTTTCCCAGATCCCAATGCGAGTGGGTTGCAAAGAAATATGTGAGAGCATTGCAGCTGATCAAGGATTTTTACAAAAAATACCCAAAAAACCAAAGTAACAATTTCATTTAATGTTGTAATTTTTTCTCTCTCTCTCTAATCTTTTTATAAGTCTCTACTCCCAAAGACTGAAACTGATCCTTTTCCCAGAAGGGCGGCATGTCAGAATCCTCGCAATCAATTAACCATCTTGCTAGTTTGCTTGCTTCATTTCTGCCATTACAGAGGAAAAAAAGGGGGGGGAGGTTGGAAGGTGAATTGTTAGATGCAGATGGACTGTTATCTGGTTCTCAGGAATGCTCAAGGTCGTACCAACGTGAGACCAGGAGAGAACCGTTGACATGTGCAAGGGAAACTCAGAGAAGAAGAAGAAACAGGAATGGGGTAAAATCAAGTTTTAGCACACGCAGGACTCAGTTCCAGCAATGCTCTAGATCTGTACACTACTTCTCAATAAATGAACTTTTCTTTGAACCTGCAACAATTTTGAGGGGAGTTGCTTTCATTGGGAACTGAGTATCGCAGTTTCTTACACTCCGTTTCAGGGAGCAGGCAGTATTGTGAACTCCTGCCTGACTGCTGTGACCAATTTGCACAGCATTTTGCTGACAAAATAACTCAGAATCACCTAAGTGTTGACTCTCATGGACAGAGTGGTGTCCAGAGTCAGTGGTGACTAGAGCACCTTCTTGCTGTGTTATCTTGGATTCCATTAAGGCCTGTGAAGTAGAAAGTCAATAGGGTGTTTAGACTGTTCACTGCCACATGTAGCTTGGATCCCTGCCTGCTTTGACTTTTACTAGGAGCAGGAAAGGTATGTGAACACCTGGATCCTAGAGACTGTTAATGCCTCACTACAGGAAAGGAGTTCCTCAGGCCTTGAAGGAAGCTATAGCGTATCCCCTTCTGAAGAGGTTGCCCTTGGATGTGGTTGCTGGGCTCCAACCTTCCCTTTTTAGGAAATGTTGTTGAGATGGTAGTGGTAGACCAGCTACACAGCACTCGAGAAGAAGTGGATTATCTGGATTCTTTTCAGTCAGGGCTCGGGGCCAGATGCACTGGTTGATCTCTTAGATGACCTACATTAGGACCTGATGAGCACTGCATGCCTCTCCTGGTCTTTTTGGATCTCTTGGCAGCTTTTGATACCATCATCCATGGTATCTTACTAGACTATCTGTAGAGGGTTGGGGATTGGCAGCCCTGTTTTCCAGTGGTTCTGCTCCTTCCTCTGTGGACAAGTTCAATCTTTAGTGGTAGAAAATTAGAAGTCAGTTTGGCAGTTCCTCACACAGAGGATACTGCAAGGCTCAGTCCTTTCTCCCTTGCTCTTTAACATTTATATGAAACTTCTGGGAGAGGTCATCCGACTCTTTGTGGTGTTATACTATCGGGATGCTGACCATATCAAGGTTTACATCATCAACCCAGACTGCAGGGGAAAAGCTGTCAATGTTATATTCTGGTGCTTGGAAACTCTAAGGACGGGATGGGAGAGAATAGGCTAAAGTTAAAACCAAGCAAGATGGAGTTGCTGTTTGCTTGTTTTTTCATTGTGATTCTTTATCAACACCAGTATTATCTCTGGATGGGCATACACTTCCTGTGAAGGAACAGGTTTGTGATTTAGGGGTCCTTCTGGCACAGATATCCTCAAGCAATAAGTGGAAGCCATGGCTAAAAGGGTCTTTTCCCACTTTCATTTGGTGTACCAATTGCAGCCTATGGTAACTGATACTGTCGTTACAGCAGACTATGCAATGTGCTCTACATGGGGCTGCCTTTAAAGGCTGCTCCAAAACTACAGGTGAACCAGAATACAGTAGCCCATGTATTAATTGGTTCTTGATGTTGCAAACTTATAGCTACAATACTGCAGGTCTTGCACTGGTGGCCAGTTGGCTTCCATATATAAGTTTAAAGTGCTAGTTTTGACCTTTAAAGCCTTTCATGGCTTGATACCTGGGTACCTGCAGGACTGTCTAGTCCAGCCTGAATTGGCCCAACCCACTAGATAGATCATCTAGAGAGAAGTGCTGGTGATCCTGCACTTCTGGGAAGTGAAAGGAGACAGAGCTAGGAGGTGATGCTTTTCTGCGGTAGCATTGGTGCTTTGGAATAGTCACCAAGGGAGATCAGACTAGGCCCCTCCCTGATGATAGATGTTAAAAGCTGAACTCTTTGGGAGAGCATTTCACCTGAACCATCTTGGTTTTTTTTTTCTTTCATTTTTTTTTTCTGCCTTTTTGCCCTTGTGATGGTTAAGGATGATTTACTAGATTATGATTTTATGATATAGATTTCTTTTTTTTTTCAATGCTGAATTATACCATGGATGTTTTAATTAATTTTTTTGTATCTTGGAAACTGTCAAGACTCTGGATTGTGGTAATTGATATATACACAGATAGATTGATAGATAGATCAATCAATCAATCCTTGGCTGTGATTGTTCCCACACCACAAAACACCTTGCCCTTGGAGGCACCCAAGCTACTTGATTTTCATAAAACTGTTAAGACGGTATTGTTTCAATGGGCATTTGGTAGTTGATTTTTAATTTAGTTTATCCAATTTTATGGTAAATGGGTCACTGTTTTAATTTTGTTGGAGCTTGCTGATCAATATCATTTTTATTATATTTGGATTTTTTAAAACTATTTCACTGTAAATTGCCTGGAGTCTTGGGAGCTGGGCAGTAACAAAATATAAATAATTTTTTATTTTTATTTATTTTCTCATATAAATAAATGAGAAAATTAGGCTCCAACCCTAAACCCATCTTACATACATATTTAACTTAATATTTAAATATTCAGCGCTTGAAATATATTCATAGGATTTATTACAGTAAAATATTAATAACATAGAAAGATTAATAGCTTTAACCATATTTAAGAGTAACTGTAATTTAATTAAATCGTATTTCATTTTGGCCTTGTTCCACTATTTTTTGGAGAGTGTGTCCCTGCTTCTCAAGAACCGACTGTCAACCTACCAACTTCCTCTTAGATGAAGAGTAAATCAGAAGAGCTTCTACTAGCAGGCATATTTGGAAGAAGTCATTGAGTATGCTGGTTCCCAACTGTCACAGGCTTTACCGCTCATGTTTAGAAAAAGAAAGTATAAAACAAAGACAAACTCTAGCAACATTAGTCTGTTAGAACATAGTCTGTTTTTCTTTTACAATAAAAATCATTCTGTGGCATATTATACCAGTGATTTAGTGAAGTAATTGCAGCAGAAAAGATTGAAGCTGAATAAACGTTAGGAAAGGTGAGATATGAGGAAGTGTGAAGGCCCATGATGCATTGTGCTTATTGTTGAAAAGGAACAATATCAAAACACCCGCTTTGTTGTACACAGCACTGTGTCTGCTAAAGCATATGAGCTTTCAAGGTAAAAGAAGAAGAGCATTTGTGAAATTCATCTTACAAAACTCATGATTAGCTTTGCAGTCTGCAAATATAAATTATGATCAAAATGTTTTTAAAATAGAAGAGTTTCATATTATTAACCTGTCATTTTCATCCTCTCCCCTCCCATTTGCTCTTTTTGCCTCAGTAATCACGGTTTTACTAATCTCTGCTGTTCCACTGCCAGAGTTGATTGATGCTAATTAGCTACTTAATCAGGTACGACAACAACATTCCATTATTGTGTCTTATAGCAAACAGCAACGAACCTGCTCATGTTTTTCTTTTTCTTCTTCTTTTTGTTATCCATATTAATCAGAAACTTATTATTGAGGGAAGCTAAACATAATGTGAATAATTGCCATATGTAAACTATAATTTGGAGTACTGGAATTAATCCTTAGTCTTAAGTTTCTTAATATTAAGATATAACTGTATTTTGAAATTGGCTGGAGGTGGGGGGGAGAGCAAGGTGAAACAGTTTCTGCTTTCTATAAATGGGTTTGTGCGTGTGTGCGCTTTTACTGCAGGTCTCGTTTCTTTAAAAAAATATTCTCACTTATTTGCATGCATATATATGCAAGAATACCCCATTCTCTTCTTTCATAGATATTATAGTGTTTATTTGTTCAGGGAATGAATAGGAAACTGACCAGGGAAGAAGTGGCATGCCATGTGGCAATTACTGGAATAGGACGGGATGAGCTTACATGGTCCTTCCTCCTTTCCGGTTAGTCTTCTTCCAAGGCCCTGGATATTCCAGTGATAGATGTGATAATCTCACTATAAATGGGATGATATATATTCCATTTATTATGGACAATTCACTTGGAGGTCTTAAGTTTAGCTCCAAATATCTGCAAGGTGGAAAGATCCACTTCAGAGCAATATGGGTCTGATGATTTTCTTATTACTTCAGGTAAATGCCCTGCTGCTTCCTATTTTATGAATAGATTTTTCTTAGAAGAGTTTTTAAAAAGTCACCAGCAAACAGGCATAATTCACTTACATCTCACTTCTCAGTTCTCCTACTTTCTCCCACTCAAATCCATTTGTCTACTGAGAAATACTCACTTAAAAAGCCTGGCTGTTACTCTGATTTTTTTTTTTTACAGGTAAATCAAAGATAATTGGACTTCAGAATACTTTTAAATTATAGTCTAAGAAAAGAATCTAGTTTAATGCATCATTTGCATTAATTATAAAGAGTACTTTATTATCTCTTAATGTTTATAGTGCTTTTTTGTATCTAGAGGAAAAGTACAGAAGAATTATATAGCAATTTTACAGAAGTGTGGGTTTCTCTGAACAAAAGGAATTTATGAGAAATCTTAAATATTGAAGAAGAAAAGAAAATCAATAACTAACTCTTGGGATTCCTCAATGCTCCTAGTTATTAATAGAGGTAATGAAATATTTCTCTTAAAGAGAATCTTGCTTGTTTTATGAGAAGTACATTATTAAAATCATATTTGCACAGAGTGCACTACTAAAAAATCTTCTGGTTTAATATAATTAAAAGATACATTCATTATATAAAAGTCTAACTGTATATATATTTTCTATAAATAAATTAAAAAAGACAGTCTCTGTGTGTTAACATTCAGTTTTATAGAAGTATTACCTAAAGGCAAGTTCGTAAAAGCTTCACACTGTGTTATTTTATACTCTAATGCCTTTAACACCTAGTAATATTATTTGGCAACTCGGTATACCTGCTTGTCAACATTTCAGGATTATAAATAGGACCATGGCTTT
Organism: Liasis olivaceus; assembly: GCA_030867105.1. Lineage (NCBI taxonomy): Eukaryota > Metazoa > Chordata > Lepidosauria > Squamata > Pythonidae > Liasis > Liasis olivaceus. The sequence goes on from CM061349.1 coordinate 228,216,340, forward strand.
ATCAACATGTCACAAAGCAAAACCGAGCGCTTGGATCTCAACGAAATGACTGCAGGAATGCTGCAACGGCCGGAACTCCGAGGACTACTCGTAAATCCCCCTTGTTCAATGTTGTTGTAACTTTGAATGGTTGCTGAACGAGTGGTTGTAACCTGAGGTCTATCTGTACTACATAACACAATGACAGCACTGTTAATGTATGACACTGCTACCCTTATAGTGGGACATAAAAGATAAGAGAAAACTACAGATAGAAACAGGCATGGAAAAACGAGGGAAGTCTTTCAAAAGATCTCTGAACTCAGAACAAGGTTCCAACCTTGAATTGCTATGCTAAAGGACACCAATGTACAGACAGTAACCAATTCAAAGGAGATCAAACAAAGATGGAAGAAGTATACTGAAATACTGTACAGTAGAGATGTCAACATCCAAAACACCTTAGAAGATATTCCCTACTTACAAAAACCTTTAGTATAAGAAGATGAAGTTAGATCATTACCAAGTTGGAAGGCTACAAGAATTGATGGAATACCCACTGAAATATGGCAAGGAACAGAAGAAGAATCAGTCAAGGTTCTAACCAAACTATGCCAGCAAATCTGGAGACGCAGTGGCCAACAGATGGGAACAAGTCAATCTACTTTCAAATACCAAAAAAAAAAAAAAGGAGACCTAACAGGGTATGCAAACTATTGTACAATATCCTTAATTTCACAGGCTAGCAAACTAATGCTTAGGATCATCCAACGCAGATTAGAGCCCTATATGGAAAAACAGATGGCAGATGTTCAAGCAGGCTTAAAAAAGGCCAAGGAACACAAGACATTATTGCTGATGTGTGCTAGATGATTGAGAAAGCCAAAGAATACCAAAAATAAGTTAGTGTGTGCTTTATTGATTATAGAAAGGCCAACTTTGAAGAAGCAGGATAGGAAGTGTATTGACACTTTTGAACTTTGATGTTGCGGAAGTCTCCCGAGAATACCATGGACAGACAAGAAAACAATCCAATGGATCATCAAACAAATCAAACCAGAGTTTTCACTCAAGGCACAAATCACCAGGCTCAAATTATCCTACTCTGGACACATTATGTGAAGACCTATCTCTCTGGAGAAGACTCTAATGCTGGGAAACATAGAAGGAAAGAGACGAATAGGACAACCAGCAGCAAGATGGATGGACTCAGTTACAATGGTGATGAACGCACTATTGGAAGACCCGAAAGACCAGGTTAGGGACAGACTGTCATGGATAAAATCTATGTGGTCACTAAGAGTTGATGGTGACTTGAAGGCACATAATCAATCAATCAGGGAAGATGAAATCCTGGAATACTTTTGCAGTCTTGCACAAATTAGTGCCCGGAGTTACAAATCTTGTCATGCAACATAGTGGTAGGCACTGTCCTCCCATGGCACTGATCACCCATAGTCAGGTTATCAATCTACAGTGAACCAAAAAAGTTTTCCAAATCTATTGTGTCAGCTTATCATTCTATTGATAAATACCTTTTACAGAATCAGTGCTTGTGAGATAACCATATCCGGATTGTTAGCAGTGTGGATGCATTCCACTGAGTTTAACTAATTTATGAAGCAATATGTATAAATCATACAATTTTGAAATTAAAAAATTCACTCTAAAATCCTAATAATTATTGTAATGAAAGGAAGCAAGAAGAAAAGAAGTCTATTCTGAAGCGAAAGTGCAGTATTTATTCATATTTATTTTTATACAACAATGACTCTTTGATTCTACATTCTTTTGAATTAACAACTTCAGGGAAGAAGACATACTGTTTGCCTGCAGGTGATGCTGTTGGACCAGTCTGTGAAAACTCACAGCTCACAATAAACAGGAAATAGTTCTGTTCAACTATTTGAGATCGGTGATGGATCCAAACCACACTGATTTTTTCCTATGCTTCTCCAGCCCCTTAAAGTTGGCAAATTTCAAACCTCAGCGTAATTAATTTGTTACAATTTTACTCTTACTAAAGCTGAATGCATTCAGTTGAAAATAAAGAAGCATAAAATTGTGCACATTAAATATGTGTGTACATTCATTTTATATACATGCTACTAAAAAAAAGATTGTTCAGTTAACTTTTTGAATTAAAAATCCTCTCTAATGTTACAAAGGAGAGCTATAACAATTTTGCCACAGAAAATTGTAAGGATTCACAAATAAAACAGGAAAAATTAGAAAAATTAGTCTGTCACTAATTTTCTACCATCAGCATTATCCTCACCTTTCCTAAAATATGAGTTGGTACTGAAGCAGCACTATAAGAAAGGCTGAAGTGGTTGGCATACATGATTTTCTTTCCCTATGTGGTGTTAAGCCAGATGTCATCTCTCTTTTTTTAAAAGAAAAATTAAAAATGCTTATACCCATGGTTTGCTTAACTATGGTTTACTGAAGAAGCCATAGTACGTATCCTGAAGACCAAGCAAACTTTGAGCAAAGTAAAGCTATAAACAAATGTCTTTTCAAGTAATCAATGTTCTAATAAAGACATAGGTGCAACAAGAACCCCTTTGGCAGACCACAAAGGCCCCTGGAAAGTATAGGCCCAACATTTCCCCATGTCTTGTCAATTTAGAGGTTGTGAAGATTTAAAGGAGTGAAATCAGTGCCTCCAGAACTCCTTCCAAGATCAGGTCCATTTTTGCCTGGCCCCTTCCCTTTTGGAATATGATCTTAGATAAGCTGCACAAAGTCTGGTAGAGCCCTTGGGTCAGCAGGAGTTGAAGGTGAATTCAGTAGCTAACGTCTGATTATTTTCCAGCCAGCAGAAGACTGGATTCTGAACAGCACTGGTTTTTCCAGGGTCTCAGGCAGATTTGGAGAGGGGGGATCCTTGCTATTAGTCATTTCCACATCACGTATAGAACCTGGGATCTTCTCTTTGCAATACATTATTCTGTCCATAAGGCAGAGATTCATCTAAATTCATCAGCATTCTATATGACAAATTCACTAAAAAAATGTTTAGCCAAAATATAGCTAAAGCCCTTTTTGCAAAAAAAGGAGAAAACAGCTATTTTGATCTTGTTGATTATACAACATTTGCACACATGGAAAGGAAAGAATGATCTCAACATTCTCTGCTAGAAGATAAGTTAGGGTGGGAAAGGGTGTAAATTTTCCAACATGAAGTTCTGTTCTAAGACTGACCAAATTTACAATGAAGTGGGAAGTTATATTTTGTTTCAGGCACATAAGCCATTCTGAAAGAAAATCCACAATGGGATAACTCAGCATGACATAAGACTTTAATCTTAAAGAAATTATTTCATACCAAAAATGATGCTCAACTCACTTAAGACAGCTTCAGATTTTTATAAGCAACTTCAATCCTGAATACTGCTACCAACCTTTGGTAACATTCCACTAAATTTTAAAAAGACATGTGTACATTTTTATACTTCCATTTGTTGTTCATTTAAGGGATGAAAGAATTTAGTTTTAAATATGGTGTATCTTTAGTCTTTGTGAAAAAAGAATTACTTTCAGCATAGCTGTGCCACTGAGAAATGCTAGATTTCTCTGCAAAGTAATTTTTTTTTTCTTCCTAGCGTTTTTCCCACAGGTTCAGGGTCTGCTTTTTTTCGGATGAATTCAATGTTGATCCATTGGTTGCAACAGGAACTGACCAAATGGCTTGTTGCCTGAGCCCGAAGTTGTGGGCTGAGAGAGTGACTGGCCCAAAGTCACCCAACTGGCTTTCATGCCTAAGATGGTACCAGAACTCACAGTCTTCTGGTTTCTAGCCTGGAACCTTAACCACTAGACCAAACTGGCTCTCTAAAGTAAAGGAATAAATCTTATTCTTTATTAGTAACAAACATTTGATGCCTTTTAGTATTGTTACAAATCCTTGCCAAACGTCCATCGAAAGAAGATACTCTGGTTTTGAAACTTTGTGAGTGTGCAAAGCATTCAGCATTAATTCTTTTCCCATTTATTTATGATGGGAAAAAATACACACATTTTTTTTCAAATGTATCAATTTTAATGGGGTACTCTTCTAACTAATGTCAGGAATAGCATTATTCATAACCTTGCAAACCCTACTTATCCCATCATGGCAGCACAGCCTTCTTGCTTCTAGCTGCTCCTATTAATCTCCAAATGTCTACCTCCTCCAAAAGTTGCAGTCATGCAGACATTATTTAGAGGCCATATGGCATAGCTGCTGGCTTAGCATTTATATGAAAAGCACACTGATGCTTGGAAGTAGGTAGAAAAGGCATGAGGACAATGTGCATGCTATAGACCAATGTTTTTCAAGCTTGGCAACTTTAAGATGTATGGACTTCAATGCTGGCTGGGGAATTCTGGGAATTGAAGTCCACGCATCTTAAAGTTGCCAAGTTTGAAAAACATTGCTATAGACTGAGGTGAGCATGGAGGACATTAACATGGTGCCCATCTTTTCTAGCATTAAAGAAACTTTCTGGCAGAGAAGGAGCAGAAGGGAAAGAAATGGAATATTAGCAGAGAAGCAACTGGGCAACTACTACTTTCATAATTATTTGCAAGAAAAAGGGAAACTAAAATCCGGAATAGAGGCTAACATTCGAAAATAAGATAATTGTTCAGGAAGTAGCTGCACATATGCTTAAGGAAGGAACAGAAACAATGATGATCATTATACTTTCAGAGACTTAGCAGTATTAACCTGTTGGTTACCATAATAAATGTCCAAATGATGATGACATTATCTAGTGGCACTGAAACGTTTGCAAACAAACAACCAAGCTCAGAGAGCACCAAGGACTCCACAGTTCAACCCTCAGCTACATATATTCTCTTCTACTGAAATGTCCAAGTCTTTAAATAATCATTTTATTATCATTCAACTGTCAGTTACAAACCAAATCAGATCAGCGACAGATAACAGTTTCATTCTGATTCTTCCCGTAACATATAAAAAATGAAAGTAAACAAAAGCAACAGCATAAGATGAGAAAAAGTTCCCAGTTTGAAAGATGTAACGAACAAACAAATACAGTATTTGCAGTGCATCATTCTTTATTATTTACTATAGAAGTAGGCTTTTTTCTGGATTTCAACATGAAGAGTTATCTGAATAGAATAGCCACAGAATAGCCAGATCTGTACAGTTTTGGTGAGATATTTTACACTGCCAAAGAGATAGTCCAATCTTAAAAAAAAGAATCTTCAGTGCAGGTAGTCCTCGACTTATGACAGTTTGTTCAGCAACTGTTTGAAGTAATGACAGTGCTGAACAAATGGTGGCTACAAATGGTCCTTGGAGTTATGGCTGTCCCAGCACCCTCGTGATCATGTGATCGCAATCTGGGTGCTTGGCAATCCATTTGCACTTATGACCGGTTGCCAAGCACCCCGCAATCACATGATTGCAATTTCCAACCTTCCCTGCCGGTTTCCCCATAAAGTCAATGGGGAAGGTGGCGGGGAAGGTCGCAAATAGCTGGTGTAAATCTCCCCCACCTGCAGACCCTCCCCAGCCCCTCTGCATTTGCACTGCACTGCACTGGCCACTTGAACACCCCTGTGCACCCTCCCTGACCTGTGCGGCACTTCTCATGCACAAGTGGCCAGGGAGGTGGAGCATGAGTTCAGCGAATCTCAGTGAGGGTGTGCGAGTGGCAGGGAAGGTGCAGCATGAGTACGGTGGAGCTTGGAGTAGCTGCTGACGGGTCAGGGAAGGTGCATGAGGGTGCACAAGTGCCAGGGAGGTGCAGAGCGAGCACAGTGAGGCTTGGGGTGGCTGCTGCCAGGTGGGGAAGGGTGCACAAGTGGCATGGAGGGTGTGCAAGTGGCCGGGGAGATGTGGTACAAATCTGAGGCTCGAGGAGGGAGCATGAGGTGTACAAGTGGTGGGGAGTGTGCACAAGTGGCTGGGAAGGCACAGTATGAGTGCAGCAAGAGTCATGGAGGGTGAGCGAGGGTGTGCGGGTGATCAGGAAGGTGCAGTAAAAGTACAGAGGAGTTGGGGGAGGTGCGTGGGTGGGGGAGACTTACCTGAGCAACTTGCGACCTTCTCTGCTGGCTTCCCCATTGACTGCTTGCGGGAAACTGGCAGAGAAGGTCGCAACTCACGATCATGTGACTGTGGGATGCTGGAACTGTCATAATTGTGAGCAACCTGGTTGCCAAGCACCCAGATCGCGATCACATGACTGCGGTGGTGCTGGGATGGCTGGAACTTCAAGGACCGGTCATAACCACCACTTATTCAGTGTCGTTGTAACTTTGACTGGTTGCTGAAGGAGTGGTTATTAACCAAGGACAACCTGTAGCATCTTAGAATATGCTGCATCCTCAACTGTTCAAAATGGCAGTACCAAAACCTATCTTCATTTCAGGCACTTTTGGAATCATATAGCTGCATTTCTTATTTAAAAAAAAACCAAGAAACAAATCCTCTATACATTAGGTTCAATTGCCATTGGGGAATAAAATCATCATAACTTAAGTTTTTGAAATCCATCAGAACCCATCAGGGTCCTCATCCACACAATTAAAAAAGGTCTTGATATCATTTGGCAGCCTCATCTCTACTCGACTCTTACATTGTCTGTTTCACTGCTTGCTTCTGCACTATCACTGCAAGAGCAATCAATCACCCAAACTTTGAGATGGCATTCTGTTCAGTCCTCTGAGCTATTTCCTCCATTCATAAAAAGCAGCACCACACCACTAAGCAGAGAATCATCCACTTCACTAAAATCAGTTTATATAACTTGTATCTTTTCAGAACAGTAAACCAGTTAATATGTAGGAATGTTATTGATGTCTCTTTTTAAGGGATTACTTAAAGTCTCTTGCTCAGAATCTGAACAATACTATATCAAAATAAAACCCATCAACAGCCATCTCATTTAATGTGCTAACCACAAACTGTGTTAAATTGGACATTAATGTTACAACTGCCAGCTCTTTACAGAAATCTTGTATAAAATGAATTTCTGGGTGCTAATCTACCTATCAAGTTTCTGTAGCATATACAGGATAAGACAGTCTCCTCCAGGGTTTTTCTGTGCACAAAGAATTCCAAGTAAAAACAAGTTGATGCATTTATTTTAAATATCAGGTGTCCACTATATATCTAAATATCCATATCATAATGAGGCAGTTTTTCAAATTGCTTTTAGGGATTACTTGTTTAAACAGATTAAGCCCTTCACATGATACCTTTGGACTAAAAATAAGAACAGAAATATTTAAATAGCACATTAGAATCCACATAATGTATGAATACACTATGGTTTATAAACCATAGTTTATAACTTAGCTTACTGCATGAATCTAGCCATTGTGGTATGTTCAAACCACAGATAAAATAAACCATGGCTTAATATTTGTATTAATTCATGAAATCATTGTTTTGTTATATTCCTGTAAAATAGTTCAGGTGAACAGGTAGTCCTTGCTTAATGACCACAATAGGGACCAGAAAATTGGTCATTAAGCGGAGCAGTCATTAAGCAAGTCATCACATCACCAGACCCAATTTTATAGCCATTTTTATGACAGTCATTAAGCAAATCACCATTGTTAAGCGAATCACATGGTCGTTAAACGAATCCAGCTTTTCCAACTGACTTTTTTGCCAGAATTTGCTTAACAACCACATGAGTCACTTAACAACCATGGGGATTTTCTTAATGACCATCATAAAAAATGTCACAAATCACAATCATGTGACTGCGGGGGTGCGTGATGGTTTGCAATGGTCGTAAGTGTGAATACGGTCATAAAGCACTTTTTCCAAGACTGCCGTCGTAACTTTGAACTATCGTTAAACAGATCGTTAAGTGAGAACTACCTATATGTATGTGTGTGTGTGTGGTTGTGCGTGTGTGTGTCTATGTATATATGTGTGCATAAATGTATGCATATATATATGTACTATGTATATTTGAATATGTGTGTTTATGTGTATAAATGTGTGTGTGTGTGCGCACACACACGTGTGTGTTGTATAACAGAACTCTTAATCTGTTTTAAATTTTAGTTGTACCTGGGTTCCATTTGGATTGAGGTGGCAGATAAATCTCATAAATTAAAAAAAAAAAGGAAGAAAAGGAAGAAATCAAGAAATTTTACAATCCAGGCAACATTTAAACTACATCATTCCAATCTGTGCCATGATCTATTTGCATTACATTATAAGTCAGCCTTTCCCATCCTGGTATCCTGTGGTTGTATTGAGACTGTGCACCCTAGAATTCTCCAACCAACATGACTTCAGTGCTGTGGAAACTGATATAAGACTCCTCTTAACTACAATCCTTTTGTGGAACCAGTAAATTTGGGTGGTAAATACAAATGTTGAATTACAATCATAAATTAAATACAAAATCCAAAGAGTTCAGTTCAGATGGCAACGAACACTGCCCTGGAAGAGGAAGCATTATTAGGAAATGCTAGTGACAACACTTTGTGACTTTTCAACCCAGAATAAAGTCTTATAAGAAAAAAAAGTGGTAATCCTAAAGGGCAAATTAGTTACTGGATTTCTCTTTTTCTCTGTGTGTGCAATATATCAAAATGTATGAAACACCTTCTCTTCAGAAAGAAACCTATAGGACCTCTTTTTTTAAAAAAGCAACTGAAGGAACACCTAATAGAGACCTATAAAGTTTTAAACAATACAGAGAAACTACATTTTCAAAGTAAGAGTCCTCAGAATCCTTCCTTTAAATTGATTGCCAATAGCTCAAAATAAAGAAAAAGGAAGCATGTTTCTTTAAGCAACATATAATGAATTTCCTGAATCCTCTACCTCAGCAATAGAAGGATGGGGAGCTGGGAAGTTGTTTCAAAAAGGATTTGTCAAAAGCAGAGAAAACAGGACTCTCAGAAACAATTAGCTACAACAACCTTTCTCAACCTGGTGTCCTCAGATGGCTGGGGACTGAAACTTCCAAAATTCCCACCTAATTTAGCAGATATGCTTGCTGTGAATGCTAGGAATACCATCCTTGTGTACAGGTGGTTAGAGAAAACTGAACTAGGAGAACTGAATGAATCATCCAGCTTCTACATTACTAGATACTACAAAGAAGCCAACCAATAATTTCCATACATTTCTAGGAAGATGGGCTGGCTATCACTTATCATGGGCTGGACCTCATCCAACAAAGCAATTCTTAGTACAGAACTGTCACCAACATTCCATTATCTGCACCATCAGGAAGATTTTCCACCCTCTCTTTTGAGGCCTATCAAACTCCAGCTGTGTCAGTCACTGGACAACGGTCTGGAAGATCAAACATGTGAAAGTGCATCCAGACAATAAATGATGGGGAAAGCTTTGTTGGATGAGAGTTTGCTCAGCACCACCAACCATTCCTTGCACTGCTCAAGCAGGGAATAATGTGTGTGTTCTCATCTCATGTAGGGTAGTAATGAGACACAACAGGCTCAGCTGTTACTCTTTATAAACTGTCAGAGCGCCCCAGAAAGTAAATTAGGTACCTGAGTTCGGAGAATTTCGCTTTTTGACAATTGCATGTCACCTGTGAGCTCTTTCACTGTGATGCCCAGCGGTTCTAGACGCTTGCTGAAGTAATTCGTCATTTCAGCCGCCAATGCCTTCATAGGAGCAACATAAACTATCTGCACCAAAAAGGATACTAAATTGATAAATGAGCAAAATGTTCAACACTGAATATTCATATCAACTGATACCAATCACAATTTATGTAAAAGTTTATATTTAGCATTTACAGCAAGAAACCTAATAGCAGCATGTGGATTTCGGTTATTTTGGTTTAGAATAAATGCTCAGCTATTTTTAAACAAAACAATGTATTTTGTTTATAAAGGACTATCATTTTGAACATTTGTTCTGCACCAAAGCTAAATATATTTTCAACACTTTCACACAGGCAGCAACATTTCCAGAACCAAAAAAGTGAATTGCGAACAAGCAATGAAGTAAATCAACAAGCACTGTACCCATATGTCTTGGAGAAAACAAGCTGTCCTTGAAAACTTCTTAAATTCACATTACGTGAAAATCATACACGGACATATCTCTGTCCAACAAGTTATCAAATTGCCCTCTACATCACTGAATTCCTACCTTAAACTCATCCTTTTTGATAACTCCATGCTGAACGTGCTGACGGATTTCATGCAAAACTGTTAACATGGCAATGTTAGTTTTTCCTGCCCCAGTAGGTGCACATATTAGCATATTCTCATTTGTGTTGTAGGCAGTTTCAAAAACAATGGATTGGATTCGGTTTAATCGTTTCATGCCTTTAAAAGCAAGTTGTCCAATCTACAAGGAAAATTCAGGAAGAGAAGAAAAGCACTCCAATTAAATAGTGAATAAAATAGTTACAGCTGAGCAAAGACAGTATTGTGCAAACAGGAGCAAATATTCCTGCATAACAAAATGGATTATCATTCATTTAACATGCACTGAAAACTATTTACTTTTATTTTGAGGCATGGGAACTTTCAATTCAATCTGACACTTCCAAATATTTCTTCAACTTTTCTTATTGGAAGAACTTTCATAGGTCCCATTTGTCTCTTCTTTTTCACTTTCTTAATTCATCTCTATGCTACCATCCTAACTCAGATTAAATGTGTAACAATTATCCAATTCCTCTTCATGCTTTCTGTTTTTCAAATCCAATTCAATTGCTATTTCCTGCTATTCTTTATTATATGTACACACACACACACACACACACACACTTTATACTTCACTTCTCCGTCACACCTGTCAGCATTTGTGGAACAAACTAAAAATACTGGGGAAAATCCCAATTTGTGTTTAGTGGTAGTCTACTAAATGGTAGACTGAGCAAGGATTTTGACCCTTCTTCCCTCCTGGGCCCCCTGAAATCTTAATCCATTGGATACACTCTGAAATAACTCTGGAGATCCCACTGACAGGATGTGTATATACGTGTGAGAGAAATATGTGAATAACTCACTTTTTGTCTTTCTTGAATCTGCTACTTAATGATCCAGAACTACTGAGAGAGAAAATATATACCCATGTCTCCACATATTTTACCTTTTTATAAAGCTTTTACCATTTTTCATCATCATTTTTCTAAACTGCAGAGTCTAGCATGTGGTCTCTGTATTTTTGTATGCCTTCTTGCAAAAGTAGAAGAAAAAAAAATTGAACAATGGAAAATAGGCTCATTTCAAATTGCTTTATTAAAAAGCACTGCCCAAAAGCTTATTTCAGAAGTACCATCTGTCAGTAAGAAACTTTGTCTGCAATTCAACTTTGGATAGCTAGCAAAGTACAGTAGTTAAATGTCACAGGGCCTAGGAGACCATAATTCAAAATCCCTATCATGAGTCTTCCAGTTTGTCATATCATATATCATACTCTCTCTCTCGACCTTTATTGATTGATTGATTGATTGATTGATTTGATTTGATTTGTCCCCGCCCATCTCCCTTACAACGGGGGACTCTGGGCGGCTTACAACCACTAAAATCACAATACATAATTAAATTATAAAAGGTTATATCTTGTAGAAAAAAAGAAATGCGGTTGTGTATTTCTCTCATACATTATGTGCAATTAAAAAGGCAGAGACAAATACCCCAACAATCAACAGTGTCTGTACAGCAGTATTTGTGAAAGATCAATGCAATCAAAAAGAGGTATGAAAGATCACATGGATAGAATGGCTGGGATTATAAATCACAAAGCATAGGATATTACATTGGAATACCTCCACTGTGTTGCATTTCACACTGATGTAATTTAAGTAGTACAAACAAAACATTCCATACTTATTCCAGGCATTTTAACATCAGACCCAGCAGGTCAATCAGTAGACATAAAATGCAAGTATGACCAGAATAATATATATATATATATATTTTTAAAGGATAAATTCCTTGCCTTCTACGATCTCAAGTTACTTTGAATTTCAATCACAAGTTCCCAAGTTACATGTCTTCATTACTTTCATAAACCATCATAATAGCACTATCAGAGACTACATAACAATGTATTATTTTATTATTTTCTCCTTTCATTTTCTGACCCCCAAGTATATGTCTGGAGAATATCATGCAATCATTTTCACAAAACTACTTCGACAAATGATTACATAGAATTAGTTTAGAATTCTACTGCTAAACCCGAGTTTTCAACAATAGCGTCAATCCACTAGAACTAATAGTATCAAATAATTTCTCTGTTGTCTCTAAATTATTAAAAGTTTAAATGGGTAAGTTGTCAATGGAAAAACCAGACTCTAATAAAAAATTGCCAACTAAATAAAATCCATTACAAGTGAAATTCATTCTGATTTGTTTTACATATTATTGTTGTTGTTGTTGTTGCTGTTATACAAACTGCTGTCCTTATCTTTAATCCAAAATTTTAAGAAAAAGACACAAGTAAGAACTCTGACTAGTTCTCAAAATACATTGGAGAATTTACAACTGTTGTTCAAAAGTCTAAGAAGAAAACTGCTAGGTGTTCAGTCTGCTTCTTTGTCTCAGTAGATTTTTAAATACATTGAACAGCACAAGGGGCCAGAACAAAACTTGCAGAACACCACTCAACACTTTCACTTGAGGTAGAGCCACCAATGTACACTTGTATTCAATCAGCTCTGTATCCATCTAATGGTTGCATTCAACGAGCTCTTTATCCATCTAATGGTAGCATAATCCAGCCCACATTCTGCCATCTTCTCTATCAGGATCTCATGGGGACTTTGTCAAATGCTTTGTCTTCAGCAAAGTATATTATGTCCACACATACCCGTGGTTAATTAAACTGATCACTCTATCAAAAAATGAGACCAAGCTGATTTGGCACACTTTGTTATTGATAACCCTATGGTGGCTCCTGCTAAACAACATTATTTTCTAAATGCTCACAAAGCAACTGCTTAATAACGTGTTACATAATTTTGCCCAGTATAATGTCAAGCAGACCAAGGTTAAGCTGTAGTTACTTTGGCCTTTATTGCCTCCTTTTTGAAGAAAGCAACATTTGCCCTTCTCAAATCCTTGGGCAGTTTACCTGTCCTCCATGATTTCTCAAAAATCAAGAAAGCAGCTCTGAGATGACATCCACATGCTCATACAAGATTGTCAGATGTAACTGATCTGATCCTAGAGATTTATTCATGGAAGGCAGGTGCTCCCTAACAATCTCTTTACTTGCCTTAGATTGTACTTCCTCCTTTTATCAGTTTATCTGCTTAGGTCCATTTAGGGAGAAGACTGAAGCAATTTAGTAAGAGCTTTGCCTTTTCCTCATTACCTATTTCAATACTACCATCTTCTCTAAACAGTAGGCAAAACCTTTCCTTTGCTTATCATTTTCTAAGGACATAAAACCCAAAGGGCACTGGGGCATAAACCTAAAAAAAACAAAAACACTCAAATGACTCAACATCCTTGCAGTCCTTTATCCTTTACCACTAGTTATTCTTGGCTGAGCATCTAAGTCTCTGTCTTCTCCAACCTACTTGAATGAACAGAAAAAATAAGTCTTTTCTTCTTTCTTTATTCCTGTAGAGCTGCTTTTTGTGAGATGGACGGCCATATAAATGCAATTAATAAATAAGTAATAGCTAAGAGCTTCTTTTAAAAAAAACCCCTGATATGCATATAAAATTCCAAGAATTTGAATAAGCATATCTGTTTGCAACTTGGAAAATAGCTCCTCAATTATATTGATGTAAGATCACTTTTTTTTTTTAATGTCAACGTAGTAGTATTCCTGGTCCAACCACCACATACATTTGTTTCTAGCAATTGTTGGTACTTTAGAACTGCTTCTCCACCAATTTTGCCTTTGGGTTGTCTTTGACAAACTCCCATGATCCACAGCCACAAAGCCTCTAACAACGCTGAAGGGAACGAGTACAGTAGGTGCTAAAGACACCTGAAGAAAAAATACACTGAAATAAACTGGTCTAGAAAATTTTATAGAATATTATACAGCATACTAACTGTGATTTTCCTCAGCATTTGATTATATGATCTTAGTATTTGGCTGTTATAAATGAGATATTAAATCCACCATCTAAATTCCAAGATACAGTCTTCAATAAAGAAAACAGGCCTTGCTGGTTCACATTCTTCTATTAACTAAACTTCAAAATACACTAAAGAAAACCACAATTAAACAAAACAATCCTTAACTTAAAGAAAAAATAATGAAAACAAAAAAAGAAAAGATAAAGTTAAAAAAAACCAAACAAACTACAGTAGGGGGGAAAAACCTATTTCTGAATTCTGTACCTTAGAAAGAATTTATGCATCAGCTATATTGAAACCAAATGCTAATTCAATGCACTATACTGGAATTATGTTTTTTTTTCTATATATTTAAATTAATTTAATAACCTATTAAGTCACTGGATAACCTAATGATCTAATAAGTCTTGTACTCAAAGAATACTTTGAGAGACATTAATATTACCTAATTGATACCCATGAGAACATAACTACTTGCTTCGCTTGATTCTATCATCGATAGAACATCACATTTACAGTAAGGAGTCTTGACTACTGAACAGTTGCATTTCTGGATCATGACAGGGCCTGGAAAAAGCTAATTAACCACCCTCCAGCTAATCATATGGATACAGCCAACATGTCAGGCTCTGTTATGCTAGATGAAAACAGCCCTGCTGCTTGTGTTGCAAAAACAGTGATGCACTCCAATCTTCTCTCTATGCCACTATTAACAGCAGCAACTGTTTATGGGAAACCTGGGGTATAAAACAGAACACAAATTGAAACACAAATATAAAAACAGAAAGCAAAAGTATGTTGAGTCTGGCCTTACAAACAAGTTTTAAAATCTATCTACCTCCTCTCTGAGAAGATGCATCAGCCTGCCTTTCTCCTGCCCTACATTTACATCAGTTGTAGGACAAACCTCATTCCACCCATTAGAAGAAAAACACATACAGGACATGTGCAACTCTTCCTTTCAAGCTCACCAGACCCAGAAAGGGAAGGGTAGTCAACCTGATGTCCTCCAGATCATTTGAAATACAAAGACCCTGAGACCCAGCCAGCAGGGGAGTTGAAGTTCAGAGTATTCAGAGGGCACCAGGTTGTGTCATCCTGTTGTAAGGCCTCAGGTCACATTCTCAACAAAAAGGGAAGACATGAAAATACCTTCACAGCATCTGTGACATAAGTGAGCATGTTGCTATCACACTGGCTACAGACATTATATTTTCTTAAAGAAAGACAGCTCAAAACATTTCTCAGTGTAGGGGGGCCAGATCACTGCACAACTGGAACTCACCCAAGAGGAAAGGGGAAGGCAGGTCACTACCTGCATCTCAAAGACAGATACATATTCCATTAAGATAGCAAAGTTGTAGCCAACTGAACTTAAATACACTTCTCCGTTTGATCTGAGCACATGTAAGGCCAAAAGTTTGATTTTTAGACAGACACTGAAACAGTAGCATTTCTCCCACAACTTACAATTTTAATTTTAAAATGCTTTTTGTGGTCTTATATACTTTCTGTGTTTTGTCTGGTTATTAAGTGCAAAATTAAAGATAAACTGTGTGGTTGTAAATGAAATAAAATTATATGAAACAGAGGCAATCTGCAAAAATAACTGGACTCACAGCAAGAGTAATATGCAAGGTGTATCTTACAGGGAAGTCTCCAAGAAAATCTAGAATAGAATGTTATTGCAATATTCTTGTTTTATCACCCAATCTGCAACATTCAGCCCCATGCAATTATAAACTGTTTTCTCCATTCCTAGAACAGTTTCCCATACATCTAGACACATTTCAATGTGCTGATTTAAACCTGTACAGCAAAGTTGGAAACCTGAGGCCTTCTGAATGTCATCAAACTATAATTCCAGTAAACCCAGACAGCATATTCAATGGTGGGAGATGCTGTTGTACTTCTGGAAAATCTAGATAGTTGCAAGTTCCTTTCCCTTGATATAGAGCACATTATGTGGTACCAATGTTATTTCTCCTTTTGTGTGATTCTATCATCTGAAAATACTCCTCCTTTAGTGCCTAAGTAAGGAGATAATGACAACAGCTTACTTGTCTATTATGATGCTCAAAATCAGCATTGCCCTTCAAAGATCACTTGCTCAGCACCAACTCTTAAGAACTGCAGCTAGTTGGAGAAAATTATTGTGTGTTCCCAGATTTTAACTAAGGGATATACTGAATTTACATCTCTAATTTTATTTCTGTTTTAGTTCCCCTGCTATTTTAAATGTAGATTTAATGCTATTTAAACCACTACTTTAATTCTGCTTTTATTTCTTGATTTTATTGTGTTGCATTACATTGTTAACAACAATTTATGGGGGGGGGGGGATAAATATAACAATTCAGAGACATACAGAGTTAAAGAGTGGATAATGTTTAAAGCTGTATATTAAATTCATTCATAAAACATCAGACCACTCCTGCAGATAGTAGCTTCCCTAGTATTCCCCACTTGTTCATAGTCCATACTTTATAGTTCACAAGATACTGAGTAGGCAGATGAGGAAGGCAATAAAAGGAGTCATGATATTCACCACAACAATGCCCAGAAGTGGTGGTGGTGATATTCAGCTAGCTATATTCCACTCAGTTCTGGAAGCCTATGTGCAGAAGTTGTGTTTTCTAGGAAAGAACCCAATTTTCCTAATATGCTTTTTGTTCCTAGAAAACAATGAGCAACAGAAGCACAACATTGTCAGAAAATGTGCTCAACTGGTGTATATTTATTGCGCAATAAAACTGTGGAGCACAAAGGCCCAGAGTAAGATTGCCTTCTCTATAGGCATTACTAATGGTACAGCTTCCAGCTGCTTGTGCATGAGTCACGATTAAAGCCTTCAACAATCTCACCACTTTAGGGATCTCCACACGTACCAAATAATGATTTTCAGAGTACATATTTAATTTGCCTGTTCTCCTATGATAGGAGATAAACCACCTCCTTCAAGGTTGGCGCTACAATATCTATTTAACAAAAAGGGGGCAGAACTGACAAAGTCTATTTTAAAGGGTAATTATAGGTGACAGAGGTAATAAACGTTAACCCGTCAAGGAGGAGTGAGACAACTGTGAATACAAAGAACATTATTCCAAGAATAAACATTAATGTCATGAGCTCTGTTTTAACACAGCTTGTTTTTCTCAAGTTCTTTATTTCATACAATAGCTAGCTAGAGTAAAAGACTATTAATGACATGTGTGTGTATATATAAACACTGTTAGAAGAATGTTATCAACCAACCTCTAGAAGTTATCAGCCAACCTCCAGACTTTCGCCCAAATCATGAGATAGAATCTCATGTTGTATGAGCACCATTCCATCACACAACAAAACATTGAACTCTTCTTCAACATCTCCCTTAAAATCTGCTCCCAACTCATTTGAGGACACATTGAGCACTGGATTCTATCTACATACTCCATATAGCTCTAGCTATAGGGAATCCCTGGCTCTAGAGTTGCCATCAGTCTACCAGAACTATAGTCACAAAACTCTAAACAACATCAAATCTACATAACCCAATCTAGTAGAGAGCCCCAAATGGCTACATTGCTAGATAGATGTGTCCAATAGAATTGATCTCTATTATTCAAAACACACTAAACACATTCCATAATTCTGACTTCATAAGATATTTGGAAATAACACAAAGAATCTGAAAGCAGTCACAGAAGATTGAAGCACTTTTTGCAACAGAACCTGAAACAGACAGACTTCAAGGTTTTAAAATAATCTATGTCTACTTAGCACCCCTTGGATTCTTTAAAAAAAAAAATCCTCAGGAATTCCAGGAAGCCACCCAGCATTGTACTACCTGAACAATTTATGGATACTCTCAGGACCTTAGTCACCAGACATCAAAAGGCACCACACAATCTTAACAATGGCCATTTGGAACACTTAAAAATGCAGGCATTTTAAACATGAATAGTACAATTAAATATTTCATATTCATATTAAAAATACACTTCTTAGAAGAAAGATCATGCAGAATGCATGCATATTTTTCTGGGTAAGCATATTTAGAAGAGACTGCTGGTTACTAATTATCAGTATGATTTATTGTTTCTTCCCCTTTTTCTTTTGGAACAGAATATTTAAACAAATATATTAAGCAATACACATTTTTCAGTTTACTGACACTGGGTATTCCATAACATTGTAAGTAAAATTAGTTAAGCTGATAAGCAAAAGAATAGTGTTTCATACATAGTTTCTAGTTGCATGCAGCTGGCCCTACTCCCTCAGCAACTGAGCAGAGTTTTCTTTTTTTTCATAGCAGCTGGCACTCTTTGCCAGACTACTTTTTTCTCCCAGACAGTCAGGCATTTTGGAAATACAATGCAATATATAATTCAAGCATATGCATGGCATTTCATATGTTGCATAGTTTTTTGTGGTATATTTGCTATATGTATACGCATGCATGCACGCACACACAATTTATTTATACCATATTACTGAAATGACAATTTCTCACAGTATAGCCAGGAATGATATTGCTGTAACAGCAACAATTGGCTGGATCATACCAAGCAGCTGTCTAATCCAACATCCTGTTCCCCTCATGGACAACAAATGCCTATGAGAAGATTATAAGAGTAATCACATGACTAACGGTGTTCAGCTGATGATGGTTTTTCCACCACTGATCCCCAAAGCAAATGCTTCTGAGAACAGAAGTAGTAAATAGTCATCATGACTAAACGTTACAGCCTGTATTCTATAGATTTGTCTATTTCAGTTTTAAAATGGTCCAAAGTGGTGACCAACAGTGCATCTTAGGGTTGGGAATGCCATATCTGAACTATGTGCACAGGGATTGCTTTTCTCTACCCTGACTCTCCCAATGTTCAGTCTGATAGAATGACTTCAGAGTTGCTCTTCTTTTGCTATACTATGCATAATTTTATATACCTTTACCATGCCCTGTCCTTATTTGCCTTTTTCCTTAAGCTAATTCTCATCAAATAATGTAGTATTTCTTCGCCTGAAAAGTTCTCCCATCCCTTAAATCATTCTGGCTTCCTGACTATGCATCCTTTCCAGTTTTAGAACTGTACAAGCTCTTTCAAGTGAGAACCCTATATATTTTTGTAAAGGGACTGTGATACAGGTGGCATTATTTCTTAACTCCTGTCCTAAGAATCTCATATCTACCTTTTGCACAGCCTTCTCAATGTCAGTTGGTACACCTCCACAGCTGAAATTCCACTAGTGTATTTGTAAAACTGGGAAAATTTAGCCTCATGTGCATCACTTCATAGTTGGTTATGTTTACCTTAAGTTTGCAATTCTAATACCATTATTTCCAATGTGTAAAATCCATTTTTGCAATCACTTTTTATTTTAATCACCCACTCTAAAGTTGAGATATATAAACTCTGACACTTCACTGTTCACTCCCTAAATCCAGATATTTATAGAAGTTTAAAATGCCACTTTTCAGGGGCCTTAACAATCATGAGGTAAAAGAAGGGATCTGATTTATTTAAAATGAGATCCCTTCTCTTAACCATGATTAAATTTCTTCAGATGTCTCTGATGAGCTACTGTGAAAAAGCTTTCCAAAAACCTCAAACAAAACAATTGTCTACCAGATTATGCCAACTAAATACTTGCTAACACCCCCAAAGTTTGGTAAGCCAGGATTTAAAGATCTGCAGAAGCCATGCTGATTCTTTCATTTTTAAGTTTCCCATTGATTTATCCAGAACAAAAATTAAGCTAATTGGTAAAGAACTTCTGTTCTTCTGGCAGCATCCTTGCTACAGAATGTCCTTCCTATTTGCCTATTATCTGAGGCCTGAGCACCAAGCAAATAAATTGTTTCTTTCCCATGCCTTATATTTTATTTTACTGGTAGTTAAGCTTTTCGTACTAGTGGAATTTATCTAGCTTTAATATAAAGTTTTAGAAATTCTTCATTTTGTTTTTAAAAGTTCCATATTTATTTGGTGGAAGTCCAAAAAAAAAAAAATCATTATAATCTATTTGCATTGTCACCTCATATAATCTGGGGGACAAATGGTATAAGTGAAATCTTTAATATATGCTCTTCCAAAAAAATGTGAATTAGCATTCTGACAGCTCCCCAAATGCCAAAATAATGCTATGATTTCTTCTGCAGCCTGTTGAATAGCAGGACAGAATTATGGAGAGTGGCTGTTTGGGCGTGCAAACAAAACTCATTTGAGCCTAGTTCTAGCTAAAGTTTTTAGAGAAGTTGCATTTTTTAAATTTCTACCGTGCCAACAAGCAAATTTTCAGATACCACAGCATTGAGGTGGGATGGCTGAAGGAACTGTTTTACCTAATTATCGTCTACAAATTTCTAGGACACATATGTATTCTGTTAATGCCGAACACTGACAAAAGGAGGGCACTGCTTTATTCTTACCCAGAGCAGACTTTTAATATGTAAAACTCAAAATAATTATCTGCTTTTGTAACTTTCACCATGTATGCCATTTTGTCACAAAGGTTTATCTCTAGTTAATAACAGTATTCAAATTCTAGTTGTTACTTGGTAATTATATGGAAAAAGACACACTAAATTTCCTAAAGTAGAAATTGCACAACACTTGTATTTAGAAATCATGACTTTAATTTCATAAGATACAGCCATTTTTTCAAATGAATGAAAATGAAATGTCAATGTTTTAGACTTCAGGAAATTTAAGCATCAAAATAAGTTTGTGAAGACAGTGTCACATAGATGTCATTCACAGTTTTTCATAACTGTTATCAACACAAACCCTTTAAATATGAATTATTATTCCACACTATAACTGGGTTAAAATATCACACTATGTCATTATGGCCTAACATCTTGTGTGAACTTAGCTGACTGTGGCTTGTTTAGTAGATCATGATTAAACAAATTGTAGCATAACATATTTGAACCCTTTCTATGGGTAGAAACTACTCCCTTGCACACATAACAAAATACAGTTTCCTCACAGTGTGTGTAGCCTCTATGCAGTCTAATGCAACTGAAAATGCCCCTAATTTATTTATAGTTTTCAACAATAAACATGAAATCTAACCTATAGCAATATATAGAAGATGGTGAGTTTTCTACATAAATTCTATGTACCCAGCTTGTATGTCTTATTCATAAACATGTGGTGACTAATTTAACTCAAGTATAAATTGAGAGAACCATAGAGAAGAATGGTATCTAGGAGTCTGACACAACAACAACAACAATTAGAACACCAATTGTAAATGCTTTAGCAATTATACTTCAGCTCCAGGAGTTCCATCCTGGACCTATCACCTTTGGGGTGAAATCCTCTGGTAAAATCCAGAGGCCATAGACTGAGTGATTTCCAAAGTCAGAAAATGCCAGTTTTAAAAAGCCCCAAAAGCCAATGATGGGAGAAATGAAGGAGAAGTACAGAGTTAGAGAGACACTGTTGTTCTTTTTCTACTTCATCCTATCACCTTCTTCCTTTTTTTATGGTAGACTGCTCTCAGTTCAAAACAATCCTGCCAATATTTGAGTCCTGTTTTGAATTATGCCCTGGTCTTTAATTCCTTCCTGGAATTTTAATCCTGCTTCTCTCTCTCTCTCTCTCTCTCTCTCACACACACAAACACACCCACACAGTACCTTGCCTGCAGGTCTAAAAAACATGACAAAGAGGGTGAAAAAGTATGAGAAAATAGGAGGATAAAATATATACTGGCATCAATCCTTACACTTAAAATTTGTAATGCCTATAAAGTGACCAACTGGATACAGATTTGGGAGAAGGAAGCGAAGGATGGAGTTGGTCTTTTTAGCAAAGGTGGGAAATGGCCAGAAAATTAAATCTTCAGATTTATTTCTCAGCTGTAGAGAAATTTCTGTTCCAAGGATTTCTCCACAAAAACATGGTCTAGGGCATTGTTTCAAGCATCTCCACTATGACAAGAAATTCCAAAAGATTTATATATTAGATATTCTATATTTACTATTCCTGAACTATTTTATAAAATGATGATATTTTAAAATATATTTTAAAACGAAAAGATTCTAAACAGAGGTTTAGTTATACCTTTTTTGTTGTTGTGCTATTATATCAACATGGGAAGAAGAGACCAAAGCCTTATTCAGCTGAATAAATCATGCAGTGTACCTTTTGTGTCTAACCGACGTACAGATAAAAGGGCTGATTAAAATCAATAATTTAAATTGAGGCTTTCTGCTTGGTAATTAATATCATGGCTAAAATCAATGTAGATGATTTTTAACCCACAGATTCTATCAGCAAGGCCTACTTAACTGGTTTATTTAAAGTCTATATAACTGATGCTTTTCTTAAATAAAATACACAAGGAAATTCTCTATAGTCACTAATGCTGATTATTTCTTAATTTCTACACTAGACTTGCTCAAGAGACCCCCATAAAATTCCTATATACACTAGTGGCAGATGGCTGCCGTAAGGTATACTGCCTTCAGGAACATAAACTACCCTCTCACTGCTCTGCTCTAATATGCACATAATTAGGAGCGATTTAACGGATCATGTTGCACAACTGCACTGTTCTAGAGGATTTGCTTGCTTTTGGCTTGTTATGATATGCAAATCTATCCATTATGATATAGTATTCTGTGAGAGCCAGGCCACAATGGCTTGTTCAATAAACCATGGTTTTAAAAATCTTGTCACTGTGGGATTTATGCAAATGCAGCTACTTGTGGATACAGAAGTTAGAAAATTAGATTTGTGTCTGATATAGAAATAGAGATTCTTATCTATTTTGAAAATACTTTACATTAAGACTGTCCTCAACAAAATTACAACTTTAGAAATCTATGAATACTCTATGGCAAATATGTCACTATATCTTTCTTTCTTTTGCTTGTGTTTAGAACATTAAATTAATATACTAACAGAAATTATGCTTCCTCCGCTTTTACTTAATATTTGATAGGATGTTTGTACAATTTTGTTCCGAAAACATGTTTCATGAATTTTTTCTGAGATTATTTATGCAATAGTGTTCTAATCCATGCATTTTTGCTGCCTATATTGTTCAAAAAGTACTACAAATGGGATAAAAGGTGTGTGCATTATTTATTCACTGGAATAATATCTGTGTAAAGTTATCCATAGGTAGAGTGCATGCTATACATATACCCCAATATACTGCTACGGTATGATAGGAGCTGTACACCAACACATCTGAAAGACACCAAGCTGAAGAAAACTGACCTTAGTATTACTTATAAAAGGTATTGCCCCTCACATTTAAAATAGCCTAATGTAAAGTTGATATTTTCAAAAACATCTTCCAAACAGAAAACAGCTAAAATTAGAATTTGAGCATATTTTTCTCCACAATCCTGTTTGGTAATATCTAACCATATTTAGAAAACATCTGGCAACTCAACTAAGTAAGAAATTGGGACACAAGATGTATTATTTTAATGTCAGTTTGCAATGCAACTTTTGAAGTAAAATAAATAAATAAATAAATAAAACCCAGGTACCACCACTTGAAAGTACTACATAAGAATTTTGAATATTTTTAAGGCTGAATGAGCCAAGAAAACAAGGTTTCAAACAATTAGCATGTATATATCCAAGGACATTTTATTTTATAAATAAATATAAATATTAATGACAGCAACAGGGACTACCAGGATTTCTGTTACTAAGCAATGCAGTCGTAACGTGCAACATCACATGACCACATTGCTTAGTGATGGCAATCCCGGCAGTCCCCATTGCCATTGTTAAGTGAGGATCATGGGTCATTAAGTGAGCCCCAGGTGGCTTGCAAGCAGGCCAGCAGGCACCTAAGTGGCTGCTGCTGGGTGGATGAGGGTGCGAGGGTGGCTGCGAGGCACAGTGTGACAGCGGCGGAGCCAGGGCAGGGGAGTGTGTGAGTGACTTACCGGAGTGACTTGTGACCTTCCCTCCCGACTTCCCCTCTGACCTTGCTTGTGGGAAGCTGGCAGGGAAGGCTGCAAATGGCAATCACATGACCACGAGACATTGCAACTGTCATAAATGCAAGCCAGTTGCCAAGCACCCAGATTGGATCATGTGACTGTGGGGGTACTGGGACAGCTGGAACTTCAAGGACCGATTGTAAGTACCACTCGTTCAGTGCCATTATAACTTCAAACGGTCGCTGAACGAGTGGACATTTAACAAGGACTACCTGTATCTAAGAATGTAGGACAGATCAAGGTTTTTAGCTAAAGAGAAACAAATTTGTACATTATTTCCAATCCTGAAAAGGTCACATGTGACCTCTTCAGCTGCCCCCCCATGACAAAAAAGGGAGTTCACATATCCTATTTCCTAGTGTGATTACACGGTGACAAAGCAGTACAGAGAGGAAAATTCAGGAGTGCATACAGGAGCTTACATTCTCAATGTTGTCACTTTTGGCCTACAAACCTTTTGTGCATTTTCATCCAATATTTTCCATCTTGGATATGATATATCTACTATGAGCATTATTTCTAAGCAACATATAATGTTTATAAATTGTTTTTAAAAAATCTTTAAATTAAAAGAAATGTATTTATTATAAAAGAAATTTAATTATTCATTATTTAAATAATAATAATAACAACAATTTTACTTTATCTCCATACTGCTGTTTCAATATTTATATTGCAGAACTATAAAATGCTGAAGCTTCTACAAATGCCTCAGAGCAGAAATTAAGAAGTTAAGTTCTCCTTACCTCATCTAAATCCTTTATATAAACTGGCTTTTCCACTAAACCCATTGGCATTGGTTCACTGTGAGGTATCTTTACTTCTTCATACATTTTATTATTCTCTCTCTCAATAGCTTCTGGCAGAAGCATCTGTAAAAATTAAAAAGAAGAAAGGGAAGGGGGAAAAGCAGTTTAAAGTAATGAATTGGACATATCCATTTCATTCCACAAACAGTTAGCAAACTAGAAATCAGTTTAAACATAATCTGAAACAAAGGTATCTAAAAATGGACAGAACAAGTCTTTGGAATTCCATTAAAGTTAACTCACTCCACTTAATATTTCTGGTCTTTTAGATATATTTCCCAATTCTACAGTAAGATCCAAAATGTCTCTTAAAAAAAAAAAGAGACAGAAATCAGAAAATTGTTTTGGAATACAGTAATTTGAAAGTATATGTCATTATGTACTCCACTTATTGAAACTAGAGCCAAATTCCTGCTTGTAAATTTGACTATTTAAGACAGTCTTTTCACTATCTGCTCAGGAGTGGGAAAAATCATGGCAAGCAGCCAAGAAAATAATGAGCTTGTTTGCAGGGAAAAAAAATTGTATGGTTCCATTTGTATTGCACACAGTTTTAACGTATCATTGTAGATTATAGATCGCTTTTAAAACCAGCCTTCTTCTATATAAGCCAGAGACTGTAACTCTCAGAAAGGACACAACAGCAGGGAATTTTAAGACTTAGCAGTCCTAAGACATCTGGAGGGACACTGGCTGCAGAAAACTGTTTTAAGTTATCCAATCAAATACTTTTGGTAAGAATAAGGCTGCATGTTTTGTATTGTTTGCTTCAAGACATTATTTGACTTGTCAATAGAATGCTAAGATATGTGATCAGAGAGGGACATCTTTCCCTGGACCAACCAATAATTTCAGAGATGTGGCTGCAAGCTTATTTAAATACAGAAGACCAGAGGGACTGCTCAGCAAAGTATTGGAGTACTTCCCAAAGCTTTTGAATAAAATGGGTCTCTCAGGTTTCTTGTCTTCCTCCTTCTTTTATTGAACATGGTTTTTTTCCCCCTTGCCCTTCATACTGTACCATAATAAAGAAACATCTGCACCAATGAGTAAAACAAAGTTTGCAAACCAGCTTCAACACTTAATTCAACACTAATATAATCAGCATTATAACACAGATAAATATTACACCATGGTTAAAGCAAATGTGGAGGGTTAGATAAACATCATGCAAAAGAAAGAAAAGGGAACTATAGTGAATGTAGGAAAGTCTGGATATGTTCCCAGTCTCCTAATCATGATGAGACAATCAGGAATACAAAAGGCAGGTGTTATGGCTTGCTTTACCATCTAATTAAGGCTTTTTTAGATTCCCAACTAATATGCAACATGAAATTCTAAATCTATGGCCTAGAGATTTGTAACAAATGAATAAATTCATTTTTCCATTATTTCAGCTGAGAATACCTAACATTCTGTAACTTGAGAATGGTTAGGAACAATACAGTTCTATTCAAGAGCAGATCTAATTTATAACTCGAAGTAACATCTTTCAGCCCCTGGGTGGTCCATTAATATATGTTCTTGCCAATAAAAGGATTCAATATTTCAAGACAGAAACAGCTGAATATAGTAAAAGTCACCCAAGCCCCCAAACCATTTCATGGAACTAATGGCAGTGAATTCTTTAAGATATCTTTAGGGCCAAGTGATTGACATTTCTCACCATTATGAGAAAATATGCAAGTACCTATCAAAAGGGGAGGAAAAAGCAGTGGGAACAAAAATTACTTCCTCAGAGTAAGAAAATACTGTTTTAAACTATTCTAAGGAAGCTCACTTAAATTCATCACTCAGAAGGAAGCTGCAAAGGCATACCTTTGATCCCCCAATAAAAGCTGATGTTTTCCTAGCTTCAGCTTGTGAGTCATAAACATGCGGGTAATGAATTTTTTCAAATTCCATGTCTCGTTGTCTGTTTAAGACTGGCACTGTGCGAGCATTCAAAAGTGCTTGTTCTCTGTAATCACAAAAGGAAAACCAGTGACAATCAAAAGTGTAGCATATAGGAACTCAACACAGAATGCAGTGATGTCATGGCAATTGTTATAAATAGTAAGCAAATTCAACATTAGGGTTAGGGAGTTTTCTATTGGGCATGAGGGCGGTCTTACATTTCAAACACTCCTTGGTTTAGCAAATAAGTCTTTGCACACATTAACATTATTCATAATGGTTGCTTTTAGGGAAGTAGAAATGGGGAACAATTCTCACCTATCATCTTCAGACTAACAAAAACCTATATAATTATGCACAGTTATATGCTGAATGTTCAAAAACAGCCTCTTGGGATATTATAAACATTCTACATACATGTGATGGGAGTGAGGACAATAGCACTACTGTAGTTCCTTCCCTATTCGTGCGTAGAGGATACATGTCTATGGCAGAAATGCTTGAATTGATGACAATTGTCACATGACTGAAGACCCTGAAAAATCAGGGTGGAAAGTCTTTTCCATTAATGTGGAAAGTTCTCATAGATAATTTCCTCAATCCTTTCTATTATACGTCTCTATTATAAAGGAGGATTACATGAAGGGAGAGTGCTAGTGTGCTTATTCTACTCCCCCTAAACATAAGTAAAGTTACATTATTTTTCATAACATTAAAAAAGAGTTAATGAGCAATCATTCAAATCAACCATCCATTCATGCCTTTCAGAATATCCCATTTCCTACCAGAAGTAGAGGTTTTCTGCCCCCATGTAGCATTTTCACAGGCCACCAAGGTATGTGGTTGCATACCTTCCATTTTGGCACTGACCAGGTACATATACGCATTAAGCCATAAACCATGTCACAATGGCTGGGTTCGTGGGATATGCTAAGTCAAAACCAGGCAAACCACAGTATAGCTTAATGTGCACCTCTCTGTGTTTTCCCACCACTCCATTATACAATAGCAATTTGGAATCTGTATGGAATATTTTGGAGAAACATTTCCCACCCCGAGAAACAGTCTGTAGTTTTATCAGAATTTGACTTCAAGTTGGAACTTTCTCATTGCTAGAGCTAAATTAAGGGAAAGTAAATGCTTGGCAAACATCAAGGATAGCATTACAATGGCATTTCTTACCTTTGCATCCGTAGCTCCTTTGGATCAAAGGAGATTCCTGTATCAACAAGAACTTCTCCTTCATCCCCAGTTCGTTTTTCTCGCCTAGCATTTCGTTTTTCTTCACGGCGATATAGTTTCATCAGCTGCTTCTCTTGTTCAGACTGAATGGTGACTTGGCAGCCATAATTGGGCTTAGAATTTTCTCCTGTAAATTTTCTGCATTGTTCTACAACATGGAAACACACTCAGCTATTTATAGATTCCTGTTCTCTGCACTCTTGGTACTGAACAAGACTATGAAGGCTTAAAGTTGTTTTACGAAGTATTTAAAATTGACTAAAATCTTGGAAAAAATTAATATACCAATTGTATTTCAGATTTCCTTGTACAAAATAGCACAGAAACAAGGAGATCCTTTTATCAGAATATAGTCTGACCCTGAAAAAGGAAGCAGATATAGAAGAGCAAAGCTACTTTCTATAAAATATTTGGCAAAACTTTATTCCCTAAACTAATGTACTGAGAGTTCATTCCCCCACCTATCCTTGCAGATTTCAACTTCAATTGAAGTTCAGCTAACTTCAATTCAGCCTATTAAATACTTAATTCAATTTTTGTATGAAGGTCTGTTACTTTGGAAGTTGTTTTATTTTGTTTTCTAATCTTTACTTACAGTACAAGCTTTTATTATTTATTTATCAAATTTATATAGCCGCCCATCTCACAAATACGATTCTTTTATATAGAAAAAGATATCAATGCATGATATTTTTTAAACTTGACTATTCCGAAACATTGGTATAAGGCAAATACCATTATCATAGATTCTGAGTGTTTGGAGCATTTTGATGGATCATCTCCTAAAGAAAAATGAAATCAAACTATATCCACAATCATGCTCACCTGTTTTTTAAAAAAATACATCTCAAAAAGGTATGTTTTTTTAATTCTTTAAGGAAGAAATTAACTATGCATTTTAAAATTTTGTGTTTACTAATTTCACTATATTTATCTTTTTTTTTTTTTAAAGAAAGACATTAGCTATGCAACTTTGTAAAGTCTTGTATATTGATACTTACCTTGTAAAGATTGTAGCTTATAATCATTTGGCCCAGAGAAAGATCTCTCCACAATGGTATTTCTGTTCTGCAGGAGCTTTTCTATTAATTCAAATCCTTCAGGTCCTAGTAATTCAAACAACTGAATATGAGGGGGAAAGAAAAAAAAATTGTGATTTTATCATTTTTGTTGATACAATCCATTCACAAAAGTCTGCATATTCACAATTTGAAGCCACTATGCTCAACAACTGAAAAATGTGTAGAGTTTCTCCTACTTGCTATTATATAGGGAGATCCATGCACATGAAGGTAGTATAAAATTCTACTAGAGACATTAGGGGATGACCTACTTAGAATCAAGAGCTGATTAAGAGAGCCCATTTCCTTATATTTATATAGATTAATTTCAGCATCAAGCAGCATGAACGCACTGAGCAGACAGCTACTGCTATTAACACTGTCAAAAATTATTGCCTACGAGGGATATTATGCAGAATCCAATTCAGAACATGACCCAGATATGGAAGCCCAAGTTCACACCAGTCTTATAAGCACTGGGAGATGAATTTAAATTAATCAAGTCGTTATTTCAAAAAATAAATTATCATACTATCAGTCATACTTGCTGAACAGCAGAAAACTAATTTATAAGAAATTGCAAACTTAATAGGAAATACACAACAGTTTACAATTCAGTTAGAAATATTGCCATACACAATTTGCTACACAGTGCACTGTAATATCCTCTGCTATCACTTGCAAGAAAAGACACAGCCATATATCCTATAGAATGATTCAGGAAGTGCTCTCCATTTATTTATATATACATATATACACACATACACACAAACTACAAATGATTCAGGCACTTAATGTGCAACTAGATATGTTTCCCACTACTGGTAACAAGTTTTAACCATTGCAATGCACTCAGTTTAAAACTCACTTGGCTTAAGAAAGGAAAATAATTGCTAAAGTGTATGGAAACCTTCTTGCAAAGATACAAATATACAGTTGGACAGCATGGTTGCTACTGTTACTAGACACTGTCATCAATATAAAAAATAACTTGCAGAAAAAGAGGTCCTCCTTACCCCAAGAACTTTTAGTCTAAGTTTCAACTGGGGAAAATATGGGGTAGGAAATCAAAAGGGCAACAGAGGTTAGGGTAGCAAAGGGGAACAAAGAACCTAAACAAAAACACTTTCTTGATGTTTGGCTTTAATTCAATGAAGATATAGAATAAAAAGTAACTGAACAGTTTCGGATAAATGCTTTATTTTCATAAATAATATGAAATTAGAGGGACAATTGGCTTGACAGATGTTTCTGGAGGGCACTAAAGAAGACAGGGCATTGTTTGTTTATTTATTTAATTTGATGTACAGGATATGGCCACCCATCTTGCCAGGGCGACCCTGGACAGTGAACAGAGTTAAAAACATCAGCATAATAATGAGAGTATATTAATCCATGAGATCTTGATATACTCTTTAAAAAGAGATGTTAAAAGAATGTTGAGAATCAGAAATTAAAGACCAATTCTACACACATGCGCGCGCGCACACACACACACACACAAATTACAAAAATTCCAAAAAAGAAAACTTACTAAAAAAAATCAATGATATTTTTAGAAGTCTCTATCAAGAAGAAAACAAAATCTAGTCATTTTCTCCCCCTCACAAACCAGCAACAATAATGCTATTTACCTGCTTACTCCACCTCCAAGAATCTTTTCCGATATTGTCTCTCTGATGTAACTAATTCTTGTTCCTATGTCTTGTTTGGCCAACTCCCTACCGCATAAGCTCAAACTCACATTAGTCCATCAGTTACCAATTTTTTTTTAAATGCAAACCACTATATTTTCATCAAGAACCTTTGAAGACTACCACATAAACCACATAATTTTTTTAATGGCTGAAATCTTGCAAAATTGTCAAATCTCCCAAGTGTTTAGAGTTTATGGCTGAAATCTTTTGCAAGACTTTGATTTTCCAAAAATGTATTTTTATTTATTTATATTTTATTTTATTCCATACTAATAGTACAGTGGTACCTCAAGATACGAATTTAATCCGTTCCGTGACTCTGATCGCAAGTCGAATTGGTCGCATCCTGAAGCACGTTTTCCCATAGGGTTCAATGTAAATACAGTTAATCCATTCCACCCTCTGAATTTGGTCGCATCCTGAAGCAAATTTCCCCATAAGGTTCAATGTAATTATGGCTAATCCGCCCTCCGAATTTGGTCGCATCCTGAAACACATGTCCCCAAGTGGCTAGGAAATTCCCCAGGTGCGCTTTAGTCAGCCCTAGCGCAGAAAAAGGAAGTGCTAATGAAATCTGAGAAAGGCTCCCGTGCGCACAGCCGGGAGCGGGAGCTTCCCCCCCCCCCAATTCTTCTTAATTCCTCAATTCCTCGCTCTTCCCTCCCTGCATAGCCCTTGGCGCGCGGGACAAAAGCACACTGAAAGGAATGGGGGGAAGGCTTATGTAGCGCGCACAGCGGAGCGGGAGCTTCCCCACCCCCGTCCTGCTGCTTAATTCCTCGCTCTTCCCTCCCTGCATAGCCCTTGGCGCGCGCGAGAAAAGCACAGTGAAAGGAATGGGGGGAAGGCTTATGTTGCGCACACAGCGGAGCGGGAGCTTCCCCACCCCCCCTGCTGATTCTTCTTAATTCCTCGCTCTTCCCTCCCTGCATAGCCCTTGGCACGCACGAGAAAAGCACAGTGAAAGGAATGGGGGGGAAGGCTTATGTCGCGCGCACACACAGCTGGGAGCAGGAGCTCCCCCCCCCCGATTCCTCCGCGCTCTTTCCTTTCTCCATAGCGACAAAAGCACAGTGAAAGCAATCACCAGGCCAAGGGCTATGGCCAAAGGAAAGAGCAAATTTCCCCATAAGGTTCAATGTAATACAAACAGTTCTGAAACATATATATTTTATTTTTAAACCACAAAAACATGAAAAAAAGCACAGTATAAAGAGGGAGAATGGGGTGGGGAGGCAGTTATTGTTTGGAGGGAGAGGGACTTCGGGGAGATCTCCTTCAGGGGTTTCCTCTCTTCTTTGCCTCTTAGCTGCAAAGCCTTATTCTTGCCACGCCCGCTCTGCATTTTCTTTGGAGCCATGCTGACAAGCACACCAAAAACCTTCCAAACACCACAAAACACACCACAAGCCTCACCGAACGCCTCCTTGCTACCTCAATCTCGCCCACAGGAAGCCGCGACCACGTGGCAGCAGGGCAAATGGCTTTTCCTTTTCCTTTTTCCTTTCTCCATAGCGACAAAAGCACAGTGAAAGCAATATCAGTGCGCAGGCACAGCCGGGAGCGGGAGCTTCCCCCCCCCCCCGTGCGCTCAGATTTCATTAGTAGTTCCTCTTTCTGCATTGCTTTCCTTGGGCTTTTGTCCTCCCGCTCAGATTTCATTAGCACTTCCTCTTGGAAGCTGCGACCACGTGGCAGCAGGGCAAATGGCCGCGGATCCGGTTCGTAGCTTGAGGCGGAGTTCGCATGTTGAGGTAAATTTTTGCGGCCGGAGGTGGTCGTATCTTGAAACTTTCGTAAGATGGGGTGTTCGTATCTTGAGGTACCACTGTACTTTCACAAACTAACAGTAATTTCTGGATTAGAGGTTGAGAACTACTGTTTTAGTTTAAGAAATACAGTGGTACCTCAGTTCACAAATGCTTCGGTTCACGAACAATTTGGTTCACGAACAGCTCCGGTCGCAAAATTTTGTCTCCATTCGCGAACTCCACATCGGGTTACGAACAGGATCCGCGGCCATTTTCCCTCCCGTGACACGTGGTCGTGGCTTCCTGTAGGGAGGGGGACTCTCCCTCCAAGCAGTAACCGCCTCCCCACCCGCCTTCCTGTCCTCCACGCCAGAAGTCGCGTCGAGCAAGGTTAGCTTTCTCTCTCTTCGTACTGTACTTTGTGTCATATTTTTGCGGTTTAAAAAAAAAAAACATATGGTTCAGAACGGATTAACCATAATTACATTGAACCTTATGGGGAAATTTGATTCGGGACGTGATCAAAAATCGGTTGGCGACCAAATTCGTAGGGGTCAGAATGGATTAACCGTATTTATATTGAACCTTATGGGAAAATTTGATTCGGTTCACGACCAATTCGGTTCGCGACCAGAGTCGCGGAACGAATTAAGTTCGTGAACCGAGGTAGATGCTAAAACTGTAGATGCTAAAAGCTTAGAACAATGGTTACCAATTTGTGGCTGGGGGATCATTGTCCTGTTTGGGTACTGGAACTGGTCCCTTGTGCTGGTACTAAATTAAAAGGAATGCCAACATCTCACAAGATTTTGCCACTTGTAATCAAAATGTTCTGCAGCGGGATTGGAAGAGAAAAAGAGACTTCTCTTGCAGGAAGAGTTGTTAGCATAAATAAGAAATAGAAATAACTCCCTACCATTTCCATACCATCACCCAAGTAAACTCTCCAAGTAGACTCTCCAAGTTTTCTGTGGATGCTAAATTAGACAGAGTATTCATTCCTCAATATTTTATTCTCAAAATAAAGAACAGTAAAATTCTGCATAAAAAATTAAGATCTTTGTATATTAGTGCATTAAAAATAAATCTTAGTTTTGTCTGGAAAACATCTGTTCCTGGGTGAAGGAGGTATGGCTAGCCAACTTACAGATTCTCACTCAACAAGTTAACTAAACTAAGCTTAAATACTTTTATTTTGAAATGCTGAGCCAGGTTGGACCTGACTGGATGAGGAGACTAAACTAGGAGTTGAAAAACACCCCAGAAGGCAAGGGCAAACCTCTCCCATATTGTTGTCACAAAAACTCCATGAATGTGTTCATAAAATCACCAGGAGACAAACTTGACTAAGAAGAAAGATCCTTAACCTTTATATATTCTCATTCATCCCTCTGAAAAATCCAGAGTAATTTTATGCAGTATTCAGTATTCAACACAGGTTTTTTTTTTTCCCGACTGAGGCTTTGTAGACATTTTTTTCACAATCCATAATTTAAATCCATTATACAAAATACTATCCTGCTACCTGGTGAAACAACTACATCTTCCACAACAGTAGATCTATAATGTCAAATAATATGTCTTCACAATTTATTTCAAAAGAGCAGCAAAATCAGTTTCTCCTGTTTTTCCTAAAACTTTGAAAAAGTCTGTCAATAATCTTTAAACGCAATCTACCAAATTACATTACAGCATTATATAAATTAGTGCCTTAAATCTGTTTTTACTCAAGATAAAATTTAATATGCAATGTCAACAAGGTTCTTATTTTGCATTCCTAGGAAGAGACATAATATCTGTGTAGTTTGACATTTTAAGAATTATCAAGAGAAAGAGAAAAGGGGGGCTTTTCGTTTTTGGTCTGAAGAAGAGTAGATTATCTTTGTGTAATATTAAAAAAAAACTGAACAGCATTGCTAAGTATATACTCATATGTAGTAAAAAAAACGACAATGTCACTATGTATGTATGTATGCCTATGCACATATTCCTATATGCATTTTATATGTTTGACATATTCCCACTTTTTAAATATATATATAAAAATCCTACATATAACAGGGGGCTGATGCAATTCTTCTAAAACTGATACTATTATTCATTCTCTCTCTCTCTCTATATATATATATATATGAAAAAAAACACAATGAAATACTAAAAAGTTATTATAATTATCACAGCTTGCATTTCTTCCATATGAAGGCATCAAAAATATTCTTTCAAGTGACAGAAAACCATCTTACTATCAATTATATGTTAACTCATGACTTAACTACCAACACTCCAATAAATCATAGTAATATCTTGAGTAGCACATGGGAACAGAGCAATTTTCACAGTACTGCTAGTAATTATAACTATATCTTGACACTATTTTGATTAGTGAATATGAAGTGTTATGTAAAACACATTACAGTATAATTACAACAAAAAATCTTTACTATTACTCTATTTCTTGTATAGTGTATACCAGTAGAGATGCTGGCTAGGAAAAAGTCCCAGCATTAATCTGGGGAAGACTGGACCAAAATATGGGTAAGATACTGGTGGTCCTCTAGATACTTTATTTCACAGACATCTGGAAGGTCATACATTCCTCATCTCTGCTCTTATGAAGTTTATTTTACGTAAGAAAATAGGCAGGGATATGAAGCATCCAAATGATGCTTGAACTTTTATTTTTTTTATCAAGAACCAAGCAAAATAACACCTGGCAAAACAACTTCGAAAGTAAGGGGACTTTTAATTTCTCATGAGGTATGAAGTTCTGTTATTAAAATCAAAGAACAAGAATAATTCAAAACCATACAAAATGCATTTGAAAGATTTTGGATCTCTGCCATTATCAGTGCAGGTAGTCCTCACTTAATGACCACTATAGGGACTGGAAAATTTGTTGTTAAGCAGGGCAGTCATTAAGCAAAACATCATGTGACTGCACCAGATTTTACGACAGTTTTTGCAGTGGCTGTTAAGCAAATCACAATGGTCATTAAGTGAATCATGAAGTTTCCTATTGATTTTGCTTGCTGGAAGCTGGCTGGGAAGGTCGTGTGAGCTGGTTGCCAAGCACCAGATTGCGATCAGTGACCACGGGGTGCTGCAACAGTCATAAGTGCGAGGACAGGTCGTAAGTTACTTTAGCACTGTCATAACTTTGAACGGTCGCTCAATGAATGGTCGTTAAGCGAAGACTACCTGTATGGTCATTTTCATTCATTCTGGCAAAATGTTAAGATTTTGGAAAGACTGAAATTCTTGAATCTAATTGCTATTATGTAACTAGAGGAAATTAATCAATTGAGACTCGTTGGTATACCATACAAAACAAATTCTACGTTGGGAGAGTTGAGGGGAGAAAAAGTTTGATAAGCAGCAGCAGCAGAAAAAGTCCAGACTAAATAGTGTATGCTTGTTTTCACCAATATGTACCAGAAGGTTTCTATCCTTGGCTATAGATAGATGTTTAAGCCTAACACCTGTAAATAATAAATCTGAATTTATTAGTAACATCATATGCCAGAATCCTAGACTGTAATTTCCCCGCTATATACTTAAAGTTATTGGAACAACCAAATTGGCCCATTCCATAGATAAGATATGGACTGTTTAGATCTAAATGAACAGTCCTGTACTAGTAGCATTGTTTAACACTGAACTACTTGAGACCATCAAGGAAAATATCCCCTTTTGATAATTATGTCTTTACAACACACATGCATCGATGAAAATGCCAAAAAAGACACAACATGCATTAAGAAAACTGGTTCTAATCCAAATGTGTCTCAACAAAGAAACCGCAATTAATTGTAGTTTTATAAATAACGGCAATTATACTGAACTGTATGTGTTGTTACCAATTTCAGTGTACAATACAAGTTTGGTTGATACTATATATGTATCAACCAAAAGTAAATGGATCAACTCCAATTTAATTGGTCCCAAACAAGCATGAGAGCTCAATTTCATTAGATTACATTTACAAACATTACAAAATTATGAGTCAAACTAGTTTATTTTTTTATTATTATTGTATTAGTTTTACAAGATCTAATTTTAGACAAAGTTGTCCCCATTTCAAAAGAAACCAATTGATTACATAGCAGATCACAAGCACTGTGCATGCTAGGAAAGAAGCAGCTGCAATCCAAGTGCTCTGAAAGCAAACTTTGGTTCAATTTCAGCACAGAAGAAAAGCAGCAGCTGGAAGGCATCTGGGAGACTTGGATGTTGATTCATCCAGAGAGAGCACGAAAGGGCAGCAGCTAATACGGAAATGCTAAGTCTTGGATGCCGTTTGAGACAATGTGCCAAGCAGGGAGCATGGGTGGACTGGAAAGGAAGATTCGGAAACATCTGGTTTGCAACAATTAAAACCCAATTTTCCTGCTACTGTAAACAAAAGCACATGCTAGATTTTTATGCATTTTTGTGCTTAATAAAGAATACAGAAAGACTGTGAAGAGAGGCGCTTTTCATTTTCCATTTAAAAGGGACGCTTAACAACAAGGTACATTCATTTCTGGATGTCACATTTCTTGAAACTTTTTGGAATTAAACACGATGTTGATGTCTTCTGTTTGTTTGTTTGTTTGAATAAAAAATAAATTGGTAAGTGTCCAAAAGCATATTAGTCCCCACTGTTCAGGACCCCAAATTCAAAACACTCAGAAGAGACATGTTAGGTTAAACAGAAAGCATCTCATATAAACTCTTAAAATTCCTACTTTCTAAAGGACAAAGAATTACTCATCTCCCAATACAGTGATGGGCAAAAGAAAAATCTGCATCTACTAGTAAACATCTGGATACAGATTAGCTCTGTAGTCAAATGAACACAAACCTAAGTCCCCTCCATCCAGGCCCAAATGCAAAAATTTAACTACTATATGGACTCTTGATATACTGTACATGCAGCAGGACATGGAAACTGCTAATTGAAACAACTGAGCAAAGAGAAAACTAAACGGAAATCATTGCAGTAAGAGATTTTAGAACATGTCACCAGGCAGCACAATTGGAAAACATGAAGAATTAGCTGCAATTCGAAGTGAGTATGCATACCACCACCTGAGAATTGTACTCAAGCGAAGAATGAAAAATAGTTTGTGCTTAGTGCTATAAAGTACAACTACGCAAACCAGGACCTCCCACATAATTTGAATTTCAACCTACAGCAGCTTCTGCTGATGAAGCCAGCAGCAAAAGATTTAAAAAGTCCCCAAA
Source organism: Liasis olivaceus (assembly GCA_030867105.1). Classification (NCBI taxonomy): domain Eukaryota; kingdom Metazoa; phylum Chordata; class Lepidosauria; order Squamata; family Pythonidae; genus Liasis; species Liasis olivaceus. The sequence goes on from CM061349.1 coordinate 228,253,990, forward strand.
ACAGTTGGAGGGCACTGGATTGCCTTTTCTTTCAGGGATGGATTCTATAAGGGTTACTGTAGTCTCTCAATTAATATACTTTGAAGGTATGTTGAAGATGGTCCCACCAATGCCAGAGGCAATTAATTTGAGTTCCTGGACTGTGTAGTATTGCAGAAAAAGTTAATTAAAGAATATAAATGGAAAAGGTAAGATGAGGCACTTCAATACTTTTAAAAACAGCATTGAACTACAGCTGTTTGGAGCTTCAAAGAGCATGTTAATATTGAAATGGGGCTATGCTGCTTTGATCTGAATGCTAAAAGTGGCTTTAAAGCATGAGACCCATTTCTGACAGAATGAATGGATCAAATCAGCTTGCTTCAACCACGGAGTAGCAACTCAATTTTCCAAATCAAGGCACTGTCATATTATATGTCAGATTACATTTTGCAGTGGTCTGGCTCACATTTAGAAGTAACTCACCATTTAGCCATACTGTATTGGCACGAGCTTCTGTAAGCTACTGTGGAATACTCCATATCCAACTCTCTGCTCTTCCCCCATAACTAAACTAAGTGGAGGAAGAAGTTACTGTATAATGCATTTTCTTTTTATGTAATTCTTGGCTTGTTTCATACACAGGTTTCTTCAACAAGCCTAATTTATATTCCACTTCTTGAAGCAACTAGTTTTAGCAATTGCCTAAATAATATTTACCCGTGATTCCTAGTTCATGTATAACAAGATTGCAACTGGAATAACCAAGATGTGTTAATTCCACCCCCTGGCTGAGCAGAAGTGGGGAGGGCAAGCACACCCACATCTGACGCTTTGCAGTTGCCCACCGATATATCATTTTTTAAAGGTGTTATGTACTAATGTTCAAAATAAAGTTTTCCCAGGGCTACCCATTTAAACTAAAAATAGCAGATAAAATACCTAACACATAAACATCAAATCAGTGAGAGCTGCATGCAAACAAGCCCAGTTGCATGTATATTTTCTCCCAAGGATTTTTAAAGCAAAACCAAAATCCAAACACAGACATTGTAGTTTGTCTGAGAAATTCAACAGGAAGCTCAACATCAGCATGCAGGTGGAGAGGTGATGGTAAAAAGGTCTTTTGAAATCTTGCATGTAAAAACATCATGTGTGTCACAGTAGTTCAGACTAAGAGGCCACAGAGACTAGTAGACATTTGAAAAGACTTTTTTTCTCTTTTTTGCGAACAGAACTTGTATCAATTTAGCACACTGTTCCACCAGAGGGTGCTATAGTAACATATCTGTAGTTGAGAAAAAGGATTGATTCCCCAAACAACAAAAGAACAGGATATTGAGCCTAACAGTCACCTACATAATTTAGATACAGTTGTGCCAGAGAGCTGTGATCTCTCATAGGACATTCAAGTCTTTTATCCAAGAATAACAAAGGAAATAATACACAAATACAAGCTTCCACATATAGTATTAACTGAGCCAAAGAGTAAAGTTAGAGGAAAAGTTATCCTCTTTCTCCTTTTATCATTAGAAAACATTTTCACAACACAAAGTAGCCAACCTGACAAACAAAATCATTTTCAGACAGATATTTGGCACTTAAACTGATATGTAAATAGAATTAGCTTTAACTGGTTGTTCTGTTTTTAATAATGTATTTTATTACTGTTGGTAGTGACCCTGTTCAATATCTAGCAGGCAGGCAAGGTGTAAATAAATAATGCACACTGTGCTCGCCACCAATCCCTCCTTCCAATAAGTCTTTCAGTTGGTGAAGAGAAAGTTGAAGAAATGGAGAGGTATTTGCCCATGTTGGACATTCAGAACTTAATTCTGTTTCCTGAAAAATCCCAGAACAAAAATCTTTGTTCTGGCCCTGTCTACTTTGAAAGTGGCTCCTGGCATGTTATTGAAAAGCCAAGAGTGATCCTGCATCTGTAAAGTTAGGCAACTCTGCTTCAGATTCTCCATTTAATTCAAAATGCCAAATTAGTTAGTTTTATATTCAGCTATTTAGTTTTTGGTTTTATAATCAGTAACTATAATAAGACTTAATAATTTTGCCCAAACTAAACTATACAGTAAGCCTCCTTTTACCTTGACTTGCTCTCACCCAACCTGTACTTTCTCCACTTTCAACTTAACTCCAGGTTTCATTTTCTTAAGAGGATGAATTGTATTCCTACTGTTCTAAGTCCCAGCATCACATGCAATGAAGATTATTCAATTTTCTTTTCAGGTCATTGTTTTACCCTCCCAGCTTCCAAGGCTCTTCTAGATATGAGTGGTTGAGCTATAGCACAAAAAGTTTCTGCAGAGCAACCTTGCCATAATTAAATCCCAGGCTGCTTACTCTTATGCAATCAGCTAAATTAAATACATGATAGGAATAACAAACTCAAGATCAAGTTTGGTGTGAAATTATTTTTCTCATATCAATGCATCACATTACCATTTTCCATTGGTTCAAAATGTCATTTCATTTGCATTAAAAAAAACCCCAAAGAAACAAAAAAGGAACAAACATGATGCATTCTTTCTAGGCTGCCTGATGCTAGCTGCCAAGATCACCTTCATGCTATTTTCAAAGAGTGACTTCGGGGGAAAAAAATATAAAGATTTTGCAGAGGCTAATTGTGGGGGAAGGAAATCCTAATGTACAAATAGCTTTAATTCAAACATTAGATCTGAACCATTTATGCTTGTTATATTGGCAAGAGAAGAGCATTAAGGGCACCCCTACCTCATTCTGAAGCTCATCACCACTTTTATGTGAGGCAAGCATCTCATACAAAGTACAACAAAGATGCTCCATTGTTGGGCCTGCAGTATTTCCTTGTAGGGAGTCATTCAGATACTTCCCAACTTCACACCACAGGAAGGTATCATCAACTTTCCCAGAAGGTTTTGAACCAGAATTTTCACCACAGTTATTCGGATAATATTCAAAATGGTTATTAAAAAGTTTCTCATAATCCAAGCTAATGACTTTCTGGTTATCCATTTCACCGTTTATCAGCAATTCTTCAAAGTCATCCAAATCATGCATATCAAAAGAAAATGCAATATTTCTGCCAAAACACAACTGTGGCTCACTGTTTAACTCTTCAGAATTCTGCAGAAGAGCTGCAAGCTGTTCTTCAGTCAAGTGTGAAACAATCCGACAGGTGGCATCACAGGCTGCAGTTGCAGAGGAGGAGGGAAAGGGTCCAAACATCTGCTTGATGGCTTTAGTCTCATCATGACCGATACATTCCTTGGTGTGAAATGTTTTAAAAAGGAAGGCAGCACCACTTTCAATCGCTTCTTGTCCATTCTCAGATCCCACTGGACATAGAAAAACAAAAACAGGAAAAAAATGACATGTTAACTACTAACTATTTATCATACAATTAAATCTGATGGGATTTTACTTGGGTGATGTTTTTTACATCAACTTCTTGAAGCCATGCCAGATAAGGGATTTTAAAACATGAAAATGAAATGAATAAGATCTTTTTTTTATTGTCAATAAAAATGTATAACTTAAAAAGGTGGGAAAAGAAGGAAAAACATCCATCTGTAAGTAGATTCTTGCAAAATATTCTATCTCTAGAGACAAAATGTATGTGTGTGTGTGGGGGGGGGGCGGGTTTCCAGAAGACTACTGGATCATGCCCAGAATGGCCAAAATCAGTGTGCTCCCCAACCCCAAGTTCTACCGCAGATATTCTTCAGTAAAGTATGCTAAAAATAAAAGAACTATCTGTCCAGAATAACAAAACATAAATATTTTTAAATATAAGAACAGTCCTGTGAAACTAAGACTATTGCTTAGATTTACTTTAGATAGTAAGTGTAGGTATGGATGGTGGAACAACTTTTCCTTTAGGCAATATGAGGAAGGCGAAAGACCTACCCCTCCCATACATACAAATTTCTCCCTTCCTTCTGCTGAACTTCCTGACTCTCTATTTGCCATTATCATCCAAAGACATTAAGCCAATTATTATTATTATGGTTGGTTGCACACTCAGCCAGATGTTTAGACTGGATTTGGCATTTTTATCCACCTATCAGGTCCTTCCCAAGCACCTGGGATAGGCAGATGTTGTTGCTTGATGGTGTTAAAGATATCGTTGCAGGATATAAGCTGTTCCAAGTAAAGCTACCTTTTACAGTTGACTGATGGTGATTTTGTCAATGCCGAGGGTCTTCAAGTAGTACTCCAGATGTTTTGGGATTGCACCTAAGGCGCCTATAACTATAGGTACTATCTTTGCTTTCTTTTGCCACAGTCATTCTATTTCTATTTGCAGGTCTTTGTATCTTGGGATTTTCTCCAGTTCTTTCTCTTCTCTTCTGCTGTCTCCAGGTATTGCAATGTCCACTATCCAGATTTTTTTGTCTTTCTTAACAACAATTGTTAAGTCTGGAGTGTTGTGTGGCAGGTGTTTGTTTGTTTGAATTCTGAAGTCCCAGAGCGTCTTCATTTTCTATTACTTTGTCCGTTCTGTGGTCCCACCAGTTCTTGCTTGCAGGCAAATGATATTTCTTGCAGATATTCCAATGCACCATTGTTGCTACTCTGTCATACCATTGTTTGTAGTCAGTCTGTGCAATCTTCTTGCAGCAAACTAGGTGGTCCACTGTTACTTCAGCTTCTTTGCAGAGGCGGCATTTGCTGTCTTCTCAATTCTGGCTTTATATGCATTATTATTATTATAAATACATTGGCTGCCCAACTCCAATGGACTCTGGGCAGCATACAAAACTAGAAAAAACACATACAAACAGCTAAAAACGCTAGTAATAGTAAAATGCTAATCAAGGTAAAATTTCCACACTTGACAGTGCCTGTCGCCCACTATTCCATAGTCCCCACAATACTCCTGAAATGCCTTTAACAAAGGAATTTTCCATCCCTACCTACATCAACTGCCTATTCCTATTATACCCACTTCAAAACACTACTCACCTATTTGTCTGGCAGCGTGAAATAGTGCTCTTAAATCTCCATGTAGAGATTGCTGCTGTTCCTTGGGTAAGTTTTCTTCAACAAATGTTACTATTTTCTTCCAAGTGAGATCCGAATTCCACCGCTGTTCTTGTAACTTGGATCTTTTATCCTGAACACAATAATTCATAGTCAATAGAGCTCTTCTTTGAACCCACTGATCTTCACTTAAGTAAAGCAACAGGTGCATGTTTTCCCCATACTTCATAATTCAGTGCACACCCTGTTATGTTTCTTAGTAAAAATGAAAAGTATCAATGCAAAGGCTTGCATTCATATGTTAAAGGCAACTGTATCATCATTTGAATCACTTAGAATAAGATAAAACCTGAAAATTTAGAAACAGAATTGCACTCTCTCTTTAACAAAAAGATCCAATGCACTCATCCCATATAAATTATCTGTCTCATAAATGTAATTGACAATGACATTAATAGGAAATCTTTTCCTCACGCAAGAAACAATTTATCAGATTATCTTATATGCAACAGATCCAAGCACCATTTTTTGAGAGGAACCTGTTTTATTTCCCATATAATGCAGGACAAATTCAAATTAACCATTAGGCATGAAACCCGCCCCCCTCAAAAAAAATCTTGAAAGTATGGTACTTATAATAACTACAGAATGTCTGCCTTACATCTATGTAACTAAGTTGCGAAGAGGCCTATGAGCTCACTTAATTCTGTTGCCGCTTAACATCTGATGCCTTTGTTTCAAGATATCCAGGGAGAAGTATGTGATATATGTTGTGAACAAATTGATTTTTTAAGAGTAAGAGTTTATAAAAGAGAGAATATAGGAGAGTTATGAAGATGCTTGCATTTCCTGCTACTACAACTACCACATGATAAAAGTGTTGAGAAAAGGCCTGAAACCAGAGCTATGCCCTTTGTTACATAAATATGATAGAGAAAGAGAGAGAGGGACACCATAAACTAAAATAGGCCATCTTTCCTTTTAAAAGTGAAAAGCTTAGGGTTGCCTACCATCTGATCTATTCCCTACTTTTCCAGATTCAAATGCAGGACAATAGCTTCCATTCTACATTTAAATAGGAAAGGATTAATAACTTGTTCCAACAGATTTCTTCATATTTTTTCCCTTCCCATCATGAGAAAAGGTAGAACTGGTCATTTATTAATCAAACTCCTACCTCACCCCCACAATTGCAATTTCCAGTGACATTTTTCAGTTTTAATTCTTCCTTTCCTACCCTCAGTAGGCTTTTCCATTCCACCACTGTCCTTTCCTTATTATGGTTTTCAATTCTTCCAAAAGACAAGGCTCCAAGGGAAATAGAACATGAACGCATACAAACGTATCAGCACAAATGCAACCTCATGATGGGCCTTTCTATCTAATGCTGTACCGGTTATAGTGAAAGCAGCAGCAGCTGGAAGAGCTGTACATCCAGATGATTAAATATAACAACTATTCGAACTCGTCTTTGACATCCGTCAAGAGATTATTTAAGAAAAATGCATTAAAGTGCTGTACAGTATGTTCCTTCAATTATGCTATATTAGTTGTTGCCGATGCTTGTTCCAGTGAATGGATTCTCTTTTAATGGCTCATTTAGTTGTAAGTGCACTATTTCAAATGACATGGAAAGAAAGGGCCAAATTGCTTCTCTAGTTATAGTGATAAAAAAAAAACAACCCACTGGAATAAAAAGTAAAATCAGTAGAGTGACTCTGAGTTATACTGGCATGATGGAAAACAGGATCATCCTGAAGAGCTTGGATATGTGTAGGTGTTGATAGCACCTTAGTATCAAATTGAGAGGTGCCAATTTTTTTCATTTTAATTTCCTGAGAAGGGAGACGGAACTGGCTAGTAGCATTTTTCTTTTCTTTTTTTGTATTTAAAATGACAACACTACTCTACTTCGCTTTTTGTTTCAGGAACATCTGCACTTGGAGAGAAGTTTAAGTTTTCTATTTTACAAAAAGACAAGCAGCAGAATTTCTGCACTCATAAAAAAGAAAACAAAACTAATACACCAACACAACTAATAATTAGACTTTGGAGCAAAGCATAAAGAAAAGTGAAAAATTAATCTAGCAATTCCCTAATTATTATACCAACAGTTTCTCATAAAGCCACTGAGAACTTTGCTTACAGAATAACAGTAACATAAAAACATGTAGTAAAACCTCAATTCAATGTATCCTCATTCAGTGAACTTTAGAAGGAACTGATATTTTAGTTCAGAAGTAATCTCTAAGAAACAAAGTCTGCTGTTTCCGAAGCTCTTCAGACTACTGATGTAATTTGCATTATTGCCCATATACCCATATAATATTCTACAAATTTACATTATTTACATAATTACAATTACACTAATGACTTAATTATAACAATTATGCAATTACACTAATGACATACTTATGAAATGACATACAATTAATCTATGAAATCCAGGTCCTATAATACAACAGATACCAAGTTTTTGATCAATTTGTTGGATACTGGCACCAACCCGTCCCCTAAAATGCCCCATTGTTGCCAACAAGAGGAAACTTACTCTTGAATATATGGAATTTAACTAGACAATACCACTAGTGCAACATAGGGAAGAGACTCATACTTTGTGATGCTATTGACATTAACAAGTATACATTATAAATCAATCAACATGTTAAAATCCTTCTTGTGCTTAACCTTTATTCAAATAACTTACTGTTAGGTCAGCAGATTCTTGACTATAATCATCTTGTTTAGTGACATTTGAAAAGGAACGAAGCGCTCCTGTTAAGCGAGGAAGGGCCATTTATTATCCATTCAGTGATCCATAGGAAGATACATTAAATTCATTTCCAACTTGTAAAGTCCTGATAATGAACAATAAGATCAAATTAAGTTTTGGTAATGGCTTAAGGGTAAAACAGAACAATTATTTGAATGACTCAAACACTGCTATACAGTAGGCTTTTCTATAAGTAGGCATTCAAGGTGACAGTATTCTCTATTTTCAAACACAGTATAGCATTACCAGCTCGAGCAAACAGAAACAGGCCAACATGGACTGGAAAGAAAAAATCAATATAATGAAGCAGTTTATTTTTTTTCCTCTCCACAATATGTAATTTAAATAGTCAGCAGGACTGATATAAGTTTTCCCTTTGCTGACAACTTTAAACAATACACTGTGTCTAATACCCTTCTATTTGATAACTCTTGAACCTAATTTCTAGTGGAGCTGATTTCTTCCTTCATTACAATATTTCTCAAATTTGATCATGTTATTTTCAGGGGTTTCAGTACAGCCTTCCCATCTTTCTGTAACTTCACTTGCTTCTATTAAATGTCTTCCATGATTACCCGAGACTAGTTGTACCTTAACTGTCAATTGCCCTGCGCTTTGTCTGGTTTTCTTACAAACATGTCTATTTTGTCCCTTTTCTTATTATTCTCCTCTATTTGTTGAGATTCTTGGCTAAGATACCTTTCCTTATTCATTCTTGCTGGATGATGAAAGCCTGCATTCAGTTATCAAACAGCCTTTCTGCTCCTTGAGGCTTTCATCAACCATCTTTCCTTCGCTATCAATATAAAGCTTGGGCATTACAGTTCTGTTTTCAGTGTCTCTTGTCTCTTCCCATAACTCCTCATATTCTATTTCACATGTTCTGAATCTGTTCCTTATAGCAATCTTATATTCTAATTATATGGTTTCTAGGCCAAATCATGCTAGCACATTTGACCCAATAATTTATGCTTGGAATCGGAATCTGTAGCTGGGGGTGTTATGGCTCACTAAAATGTATTTCTCCATCTTCTGCTCCCTGTTATGTAGTATGGAATCTGAATGTATGTTGAAGCAAACACTGCCAATCATGTTATTGTTTCTTAATATATGTACATCTACTAATTAAGAGAGAAATCAGATATTCTTTGAGAAAGGAAAGAAATATTTGGCATTTTATACTATATCAGTAACTAGGTCATATTTATTAATAACTAAATGTATTTCCTTGGGGACATTACATACCTTTGAGCAGGCCTCACTGAACCGAATAGGGTTTAGTTCTGAGAGATATAAGAAAGCATTGTTAACATCTGGATCATTATATAAGAAGTGCAGCGACACTGTCTAAGGCAAGACATATTTACAAGTTATTTAAAACACCAGATGAGTTTTACAGAGGGAACTGTCCCAACTGATAGCTCACTAACGAATTTCAGAACAATAATTAATGATATCACAGTCTATAATTAATTCATCCCCCTCCTATAAAAAGAAACAGAGAGGAAGAATGGCTTTTGATGTTCTGGTACAGATGTTGCCAAAGACTGACATCATAAAGTACTCATCACATTCTGCAATGCTTGGTAGCAACTTAAAAGGAATATAACCCTCATTTAAAAAAAAAAAATTGATCCATTACTCTTTCAAGTAAAAACAAAAATAGTGGTAGTATCAATACAAATGTAGTATCATTCAAAAACTACATTAGGCAAAAATGGAATTCAGGCTAAGGAATGCATACTGCATCTCTCCTTTGATGCAAGGTTTTCATTTCTTCATAGGTTGACTTAACACATTGTGTTAAGCTATAATGTGTTATGGGAGTTAATTTTGGTTTAACCTGTGATATGAATTCATTCCTTCTTTATAAATCATGCTATATGACTTGTAGTTTCAGTCCAACCAACCATGATTTATTCAACAAGCTGCTATAAAAATTCCATAGCTTAACATGGTATGAATATTCGGATTCTGGCAGTATATAAATGTGAGAAATAACACACTCTTATTCCTAGTACCCTCAGATTAAACATAGTTTCTATTTTCCTTGCCCTATAAGATGATTCTGTAACCATCATTCAAGGCATAGTTTACTTTATCACATCCTGGTTATCTACTGGACTATCTTTCTCCTGTTGTTTCTGTCCAACTAGTAAGATCTGGAAGAGATGGTACACTCTAAGTCCTAGCCGTAAAGCATTGCCAGCTTCTCAGTAGCTGGGGTACTTGGTATACCCCAAAATCAGTATGGCTCCAACCTTCTTTGGCTTCCATAAAGCCATAAAAACCTGGCTCACTCTTATTCATCCTGATGTAGGATTAAGTGTCTATTCTCCAATGGTAGTTTGGCAAGGGAGAATATGTTTGGATTGTTATCCTCCCCAATGTGTTCCATATACTCTTTGGCGATTCTGTTTTGTATGCTTCTACTTGTGATTTATTTGAAGTATAGTCCTATTGCATAAGCCATCTAGAGTCATTCTGTGATTGAGGCAGCATACAAATTGATAAATACTGTTTAAATTAACTAGTCAGCTTTTTGTAATTTAATTCTGGACAAATTATTATGACTAATGATGAAATAAATAATTTATGCTATACAAAAAAAAAAAAAGAAGATGACACAAATATGCATTTTCAGTTTACAGTGTCGACTTCAGAAATTCATCATTACATTTCAGGGGGCCAATGATGGAAAGGAAACTTTAACGATTTGAAATAGTAAACCTAGCTCACACATTTTGCTAATTCAAAGCCAACACACCATCTTAGCATATGAATCTAGAAATTGACTTTACCTGCATAAACATCTACATTGGTAGGCCCTTACTGTGTTAAAAACAATATCAAACATGCAATATGATGTTGATTTTGTTTATTCCTTTCACCTTAAACCAATGCTTGCAGCAAGTTATTCATGCTGATAAATGGATTTTGTTTTAAACATGATTTAAGGGGCTGTTAATCCTAATAAACAACCTGCAAAAAAGTCTTGTAATGTGTTTAGATATAAGGGTATACCAAATAAATATACTATTTTTTTTAAAAAATGATCAGTACCATGGTCAAAGAGAGATTTGGCTTTCCTAAAATTTACCATGATCAGTACCATGGTCAAGAGGATTATTTTTATTAGAGTGGTTTAATAGAGTAGGACCCAACTCTACAGGCCTTTAAGAAGGCAGTTAAGACCTGGCTGGAGGCTTTGGGGTCAGGTTGAACTGAGTCCCCAGTGGGTGAGTTGTAGAAGTTTTCAGTTCTGTTTGTGATTTTAGTGTTTAGCATGTGTTAATGAGCTATTTCATTTTGTATTAATTATGTTTTCCTTTTTGTACACCACCCAGATTCACATAGTTTGAGTTGCGTAGACATATAAATGCCTGAATAAATTATTAAAATAAACGGTTAATGCCAACCTAAACATCACATTAAACAATGGCCTAATAAAACATGAATGAGCTTGGCCTCCCCCTGAATGCAGTGGCTTCTCCTCTCTTCTCAAGAGAATAATCTACCAAGTTAATGGTGACAGAAGAACTCTTCTCTAGCTTTCTTATTGCTCTGAATTTCACAATATAAAGTCACTGTCTTACAGCTGATGATGTATGGATGAAAACTGAAAATTACCCCATGCAATTTAATATAATTTGCCCCGTAAATTTTTCCATTTTCTAGAAAACCCACAGCACTACTTAAAGCACTACTGAAAGTTACAGAAGCTTTTGATACTGCTGCAGAGGAAAAGTTCTTTAAAACCACTAATTAAAAATATTTTAATAAAATGCGTTATTCTGAAAAGATGCTACCAGAGTTCTTTTAATTTTAGGCTATGACAGATTAATATGGCTGTCCTCCCACAATGTGAATAAGCAAGTGACTGTATTATAAAGGCTATTCTGAGAGGTTTAGATCTCTTTCAGGTGCATAAAAGAACCCAGATAAGGTCAGGGGGTTGCTGCCATCCGCTGAAATATATACATTTCTTTTCAAAAAGCTGCACAGTATCTTTTAATTGGCAGAACTGGTAGTCTGTACCCGGAAGCCTCTGTCCAAGCTAATGAGGCGTAAATTTCAAAGTCTACTCATTTTCAGCCCTTTGGGATAGACGAGACCTGACAATGAACTTCACAGGAAGACTAGGACTATACTTTATTCAGACAGGCTGCAATAACAGAACCTTGCAAGCCTGACTGTGCTTTACCTCCCCTCCCTCTTATATCCTAGTGAATCAGAAAGTATTTGGAAGTGACTCAGGCAAACACCTATCTTGTTTCCTGGGAAATAAGGAATATTTCCATCCTCCCTCTTTGCTTATGTAATGACTCTTGCCTATTACCCTCAAGGTCATCTCCCCGATTTTCTACAACTCAGCATATTCTTTTAATCCTCTAAGGGGCACTGACAGCCCATAAAAGATCCTCAGTGACGGGACTATGCACCTTCCTTTTGGAACAAGACTCATGGAGACCAGCAGGCCTTGCTTCCATATCAGCATAAGTCTGGGATAGGCAGCTGTGATTCTAACCAAGAGCAACGTCCTTTTCCCATCAGCCGAGCATGAACTTCCAGGACACCGCTAGTACCAAGTAAGATTTCTATCAGCTCTTTAGAACTGCGGGCAGCTCACGACCCCCTCTCCCCCAAAATTGTAAGACCCCATGCCCACTCCTTCGAGACTAGGCTGCATGAGTTCAGCGGGGCTTACAGCCAAGGAATCTTATCTAAAAACAGGCTACAAGGGGACGGAGTAATGGAAACTCAAGACCGCCCGAGCGAAAAAGCTGGAGCTTCTTTTCTCACTGGCAACGAAAGCAATGCCCTTAATGGGGCGCCAGCATTCACAGCTGTGGGCTAGATAAAACACGCCACGAGCCTCAAGTCATCGCTCACTTTTGCTTACACCTCTCGGTGGAGGAGATCGGGGAGCCCAAAGGAGGGCCCCGAATTACCTGCTCCGCTTACCTGCTCGGCTTCCCCGCGGGCCGGCCACGCTGCCACTCCGACTGTCCCTCCCCCTCCGAAGGGCTGCGCCTGCCTTCACTATTTCGACTCAGCCGCTTCCGGGTTTTTCTCCAGGCGCAGGCGCGGCCCTCCCCTTCCGCTGGTTTCGCCGGCTGAGCCGATCAGGCGGGGCCGCCCGCCCTACGAGCTCTCGGGAGCCCAATGACGCTCCAGGCGCGAGGACAGCGCGTGAACGTTCTTCCTGGTGGAGCGCGGCGCCCCACCCCCTTGGAGAAACTGCGACTTTCTCTTTCGTTTCCTTGAGCGACCTCGTTTGGGAGAGAGCGTGGAACGTCATCATCGACTGGGTGAAGTCTAAGAGTGGCAGCTCGCTGGTTGACAGAAAGACTTCCGGTTTGCGTTGGAAGTCCCCCCCCGCCCCCGTGGCTTGCGGGCTAAAATTGGCGTCCCGCCCATAAATCCCGGAGAAGTGCAAAAACTTAAAAGAGCGCTGTTCTCTCCCCACTTCCTGCAAATTCAGCCAGATTTGGAGGAGCGGAAGTGAAGCAAATTGGAGCATTCAAGAACTTTCTTCAGTGGTTCGTTCCCAGCAGTTCGCATTTGGCTTACAGTTCCAAGCCCCTTTCCCTGCTAATATTGTACATAACGCTATTAACTTGAATAAAGTCTGGGTAGACCCGCTTCAGATTATCAGTGGCATGCCGAGGTTGAAGCTGGCATACCCATGTATTTAACTGGCGACTGTCAATTGCCTTTGGGCGAGAAGGAACTGAAAGCTTAAAAGGAGAAAGGAAGGCTTGAATTTCTCAGCTGGCTGGCAAGCCACTCCAAGGGGTCGACTCTGCTGTTGCTTTGGCGGAGCCATGCCGCTGGAAAGGGAAAACTAAACGTTATGGGCATGTTCATAAAAAGGTTTCCACTCCAAGTCTCCATTGTTTTCCCAGAGCCGCTCCAACAAGTCCGACTATGCGGGAAAACGAGAATGAGACCAGCCTTCTCCAACGTTTTGCCCTGCCGATGAAGCTGGGCTGACTAGGGATTTGTAGTCCAGCACACCTAAATGCTTCTCAAAGGGGGAAAACTAAACGAGACAGTTTCCTTAATTCTCAGAAACCCAGCGGAGGGTTGGGTCCAAGACTTGAGATGTTGCTGCCATCTTACACCGGTCAGTCACTGATGTCTCAGATATGGTCGGAGCTGATAGCGTCAACAAGTAAGGCCACTCCGTCAGATCTGCTTCTTCTCGCAGACACTGATCTTTCTAGGGCAGCGCCTGTCCTGGTCATCTATGATTCATTTTATACGGGGCTTGCTCTGAAGACAAGGCAGTGACTTGATGGGGCTCTCAGAGGCTGCCTGTTGCTTCAAGGTTTTGCTAACTTCAGATAAAGCCCTTTACGGAGCATGCGGGAGTTAGGAGTTTCTCAAAAGTGAGACCGAGACTAGAAAGTTCTCTCCTTGATGAGGTTAGGCAAGCTCTGGCAGTTGGTCACTTAAACACCTCTGCAAGGCTTTGAACAAATAGGCAGGTGTTTCATATTAAGCGTTTAACATTTAATTGTTGGACTTTGTTATTCTAGGATTCTCTTTAAACTGAACAGCCTAGATCAGTGTTTCTTAAAATTTTCTACAGTTTTGGACAACTAAATTAATAATAGTAAAATGCAGAGACTACCCAGTTCACCCCCCCCCCCCCCATATTTTCAACTTTGAAAGTGTGGGAATTCCCAATTTTCAGTGAATAAAAGAATGATTAATGTGGCATTGGAGTATGACTTCCCATTTGCTGCATTTTTAAAATCCCATCTGAACTAAATGTTATGCCAAAATGTTTAACCTAAAATTAAGTGTTTATTTACCCCTTGAGGCAGGGGCTGTATTGGAGGGTGGGCTTTGGCCAGATGTCTCTTGGTGCATGCAGTGATGTGGGGAATGTTAAGAGTCCCCTCACCGCCTCAGCCCCACCTCCCCAGTGTTCAACAGTCAAGCCCCAGTTGATTGTGAATGCACAGAGTGGGCTTTGGCTGGTATATGTGGAGCCTGCAGTGGTCCATTTGGTGGACTTCTGCACTCCCAGTAGATCATGGGCCACATTTTGAGAATCACTGGCCTTGATCCTTATGGGATTGAGCAATAAATAAATAAAGGCTGATATGACTTTGTGTACAGTATCTAATTAGGTTATGAATTAAGCTTTCCATTAATCAATGATTAAATTATTACAGTAAAATAGGGCTTTCCCCCTCTTTCCTTCCTTGAAATTGTTTTGGAGGGAACTCCATTTTGAAAATCATAAGGATAGTAATAAATTACCCTTCTGAGTCTTCCCACATGTTCACCTAGCTTGATCTTGACCAATGTCTTCTCTTTGTCTACATTCTTAAATGGATTTTACATAACTTGAAACTACATTTCTCACAACTTTTTTTCTTTAATTTTCACAGTTTTGCATACAGTTTTAGCCATGATACTCTGTTGGGTGACAGATGCTGTCCAAACTTTGAATCTCCAACTCAAGACAAAAATATATGTGACAAAGGTAGTTGTGTTAGGAAGGGTAAAGCAAGCAGATAATGCTTACTACACAGGCTTTTCTTTAACAAGTTAAATTTATTAGAGTTTAGTGTCATGGCCTACTATTGCTTGACATCCGTCAATTGTCACCACTACAATTGGCCTGCATTTTATTTCTTCTGTCTTTGTATGTATGTATGTGTGTGTATATGTTAATGTTTGAAAAATATTATAAGGGCTTACTAGTGTCCTCTCTTAGCCTAGGAGATCTGTGTAATTACAGCTCAGTCTGAAGGATTCAATTTCTGGCAAAAATGGTTAGGAAGATGTTGGGCTCCCATTGCCAGATGCATTGGGAGGATACTGATTGTTTGGACCTGTGTTGTACAAACAGTAAAAGCAGAGGAAGCAGCCACCAGTGCCTGGGTTCTTCTTTGCCCCACCCCTTGCCACGTTTGTACTCTGGATGGAAGGTGAAAGTAACAGTTGTGCAGAAAGGGAAAACAGGATGACTGAGAAGATGGAGGCTCAGGACTGCTGTTACTGGTGCAGTAGAAAGGAAGCAGTTGTTTCATCTTCTACCTCCTTTTTTCCCAGCCAGAAAGCTGAAGAAGGAGAGCAATGGGCTGCATCCAACCCTCAGGCCAGAGATTCCCTACCATTCCTTTAAAGAGACAGGCTATGGTGACAGAATTTTAAAAGCCTGACAGCGTTTTCCCACCCTCCTTTTTATACCAAAAAGTGTTAAACAAAGTCAGTTTATCTTTCTTTCTCTTCCTTTCTCAGGCTTAAAGCATGTTTTGCTAACTACCTCATTCCTTCTCCAAGGTCATCTCTGTGATTCTCTACAGTATCCCACTCCTCTGGAGGTCAGTGGTCTTTAAATAAGACATCAGGTCTTCTCAGTAATACCCACACTTTGGAAAACGCTGCCTTCAGAAACGTGACTCGCCCTGACTTTCCTTTCATTCAGGATTGCCCCAAAGGCTTCTATTTCAGTGGGCCATTGGCCCATAGCATATCTGTTCTAGTGACTGTATTATGTTTTCCCTTTTCTGTGTTTTTGGTGCATCCTGCCAAGAGTCCTAGCGACTGGGGTGGCACACAAAATCTGTAAAATAAATGAATAATAAAAATATTGCCACAATGTGGGTTGGAAGACAGGGAGGTTGTAAACCCTAATTGTTACTAAACTACCTATCCTATTCACCAGTTGTTGTTGTTGTTGTTGTTGTTGTTGTTTTGGTGCCTTTGAGTCAGTGTTAGACTAGTCCCTGCAGTTTTCTTGGTAAGATTTTTGGCTTTGTGAGACTAGGCTGAAGCTGCCATAACTAAAGATGAAGCAGGCACATAAGCAGAGAGGGCAAAAAGCCTCCTCCTCCTCCTCCATGGCTCCTCCTGGACTCACGACTACTGCTTGAGGAGCTGGTGGTAGTCGTGGTCTGGAAAGGCCTTTGTTTAACTTTGTGTTGTGTGCCAGTTATGCGTTTTCTTGGATTGGGAAGCCCTCCGGTCAGTCACTCATGCCCTAGTCATCTTCTGTATAGACTGTTGCAATACGCTCTACATGGAGCTACCCTTGAAGAGTATCCAGAAGCCACAGCTGGTTCAAAATGGGCCGCATGGGCAATTTTGGGTGCCTCAAGGATGGCACATGTAGCACTTTTGCTGCAGAAACTGCATTGGGTGCCAGTTTGCTTCCCGGTCCAATTCAAGGTGTTGGTTATCACCTTTAAAGCCCTACATGGCATGGGACCAGGCTACCTGAGGGACCGTCTCATCCCCATTACATCGACCCATCCCACTTGGTCAGGCAGAGGAGGTATGTTATGGACCCCGTCTATGAAAGAATGTCGACTGGCAGGGTCCAGGAAGAAAGCCTTCTCTGCCATTGCCCCTGCCCTATGGAACACTTCCCCCAGAGGTAAGGTGGGCCCCCACTCTCCCGGCCTTCTGGAAAGGGGTGAAGACCTGGCTCTGCCAACTTGCATGAGGAGGGATAGCCAACCCTATGGGTGGCTGGCATCCTGAAGATGCTCTCGTAGATTAATAACTTTTATTTACCATCAGTGCCTTGGAAGACATTATTTATTTATGAGCATTGTTTTATTGTAGTTTAATCAGTATTTATTCTTGTTTTATTGTAAACTGCCCAGAATCGCTCTTTGAGTGAGACGGGCAGTGACTAAATTTGAAATATAAATAAATATAAATAAATAAAGTCTAAATGTCTTGTCTAAAAGATCCTTTTGGGGAGGTAGATAAGAAGAAAACAAGTCATTAAGGAAACAAAGGAAAAAATGTCACCTGAACCAGACAAAGGAAGTTGGGCCTGAGCACATGGAACTCCTCCCCGTCATCCCATCAACAGCTACCAGGCTTGTAAATTAACAAGGCAAGAGTATCTGCCAGTCTTGTGAATCAACAAAGCGAGGACTTTGGGGGATAAAATGGGTCCTGAAGCTCACCCACTCCTTGAGTTGTCTTTGGATCCAGATTTGGCAGCTTCTGTCCCTCTAGCTAGTGCCTGGCAACCTAGTTGAGAAGAATGTGGGTAAGTGTGGATGAGTGTGTGTGTGCGTGTGAGAAAGAGCAAGTGTACATTGTAATCAGTAATGTTTTGCTGTTACTTTAAATTCACTGCATCTCCATGTATTCCAAAGAACCTGTTGTGTTGCAGTGTTCAGTTGGAAATGATTTGTGTATATCCCTAATTATTTCCCAGCTGTTGACCAGGACTGTGTGTCTTGTCTGCTCTAGCTGCCCACCCCGCTTTTTTCTTTTTAGATTTTTTATCCTGCCTTTATTATTTTTATAAATAACTCAAGTTGGTGAACATACCTAATACTCCTTCCTCCTCCTATTTTCCCCACAACAACAACCCTGTAAGGTGAGTTGGGCTGAGAGAGAGTGACTGGCCCAAAGTCACCCAGCCAGCTTTCATGCCTAAGGCAGGACTAGAACTCAGTCTCTTGGTTTCTGGCCTGGTGCCTTAGCCACTAGACCAAACTCCCCTATCTGGAACACCCAAGTAGAAAGCAAGGGGGGCGTACAAGATCCGTATGCCAACAGGCTGTGAGTGTGTCAAGTGACCATAAGCTGAACTTGGGTGTGCCTGTAACACTTGCCCTTGCCTGCTTCCTAGGGCTGAGAGAGAGTGACTGGTTCAAGGATACCCACCTGCCTTTGTGCCTAAGGTGGGACAAGAATTCACGGTTTCCCAGTTTCTAGCCTGGTGCATTAACTGCTACACCACACTGGCTCTCACACAAGCTAAGGACATTTTCTTAAAATAAAATAAAAAATGTGTGTTAAAAATTGGAAAGCAGATTGATATCTTATCAGTTGCTTTACAATCAGTTTACTAGACTGCTCCTGCTAAGCTCTCATTCATAGAAGCTGTTTTCAGAGATGCTAGCAGTGCTTCTAACTAGACACGTTTAATACTGAAGTGTAAAATAAATGTTGGGGGCCCAATAGTGTACTACAGTTTTGGTAAAACAAGCAATACCACCTTTGGATGCAATTTATTATCTGTCTGAGAGCAAAATGGCCATTTCCTTTTTCATTATTCTGTATTGTGTTGAGGACAATTTAAAATTAGCACTGATTTGCTCTTCTTCCTATTAAAAAGAAGTACAGCTTTCCCTTAAACACTCCAGTGTATGCAAACTGGAAAGCAATCTACCAGCAGCTGCCCACTTCTTCTGGGCATCCTGCCTGCATTTCTGGCATAAGCTAGTGAGGATATTTTGGGCAAGGTGCAATGTGAGTTTTGTTGTAATCAAAAAAAGAAAAAGGAAGAGAGAAAAAAATGCCCCTTTTTATCAAGCTCTACTGGAAATACAAACCTAGCTAGTTTAAAAGAAAAAAGTCCCAAACAGTCAAACAAACAAACAAACAATAACATGTCCACCCATTTGGCAGTTTGGTGGGGAAGGGAAAGAAATTTAATAGAATTAGCATAAACACAATTAGTAATATTAATAGAATGTGTGTGTGTGTGTAGATATGTGTGTGTGTGCAGTTTACGTATTATGCAATTTATCTGGCACCTCAATTCTCCCAGACTTTAAGCGGTTTACGGACATTACAATAGCAATTAAATAAAATTGTATTATGAAACATTCATAATAAAATGATAAAAGCAACATTTTGCTGTTCTGTTTTTTAATCTGCGTACACTGTCCTGAGTTATATGTCAGTTAAGCAGCTATATAAATTGATGAAAGAAATAACAATATCAAATAATAAGAAAAATATACAGTGGTACCTTGGTTCACGAACTTAATTCGTTCCACGATTCTGGTCGCGAACCAAATTGGTTGCGAACTGAATCAAATTTCCCCATAAGGTTCAATGTAAATAAGGTTAATCCGTTCTGAACCATATGTATTTTTTTTTAAACCACAAAAATATGAAACAAAGTACAGTACAGTACAGTATGAAGAGAGAGGACACTAACCTTGCTTGAGGCGACTTCTGGCGTGGAGGACAGGAAGGCGGGTGGGGAGTCGGTTATTGTTTGGTGGGAGAGTCCCCCTCCCTACAGGAAGCCACGACCACGTGTCAGAGCAGGGAAAATGGCTGCGGGTCATGTTCGTCACCCGATGCGGAGTTCGCGAACAGAAGCAAAATTTTGCGAACGGTGCTGTTCGTGAACCAAATTGTTCGTGAACAGAAGTGTTCGTGAACCAAGGTATTACTGTACTTGCATATATACAAACATACATATGCAAACTATGAGATGCTGTTTCACAATTTGCTTGAAACAAAGTAATAGCATTATTTGAGAGTCAATTTGGTGTAATAGTTAAAGTTGCTAGACTAGAAGCCCTAGATTGGATCAAAAAATCTATCAGCTTGTACTGGGCCAGCATGGTAAATAACAGTCTACAACTTCAATGAAGAGGCCTTCATCCCGCAGTGGATTGATTCAGGCTGATTATATTTCTTCTAAAAATCGGGGGTGGGGTGGGGGTGTTGCAGGGACAACATTCAATAAAAATGTCCTTCTTTTGTCTCTACTGAACATAGCTGGCTAATCAATGGTATGCAAAGCAACATCATAGTGGTGCAGTCTGAGATGAGGATTACAAAGGGAAATTGGAAAAAATTAGATATATCTCAAAAGCAGCAGTATAACTGTGATAAAAATATTCTCACTTCCTAAGCTTACCACTGTTTCTATAGATTTACACATTGGGTATCTGAAAAATATTTTTCTGGAGGAAATGGAAAGTAGAAGCATTTACAGTTAAAAAAAACACCCACAAATAAAAAAGGCATCTTTTTTATTCCTGTAGGCTGAAAGGGCAATGGGATTTACCAAACCTGAAGCTTTATTACAAAGTTTATCAGTTTCAATGTTTGATTTCATTAAGTAAAGAAGGAATACATAGGACTTGGGTGCAAATAGAGAATAGTAATCAGATTGATTTAACTATAACTTTTGTTGCAAAATGATATCTAAGATATTGAAAAGATGAAAAAAAATCATTTTATTTGTATTTTGTTCAAGATTAGGAACTTAAAGAAAAGAGTGTGTATCCCCTTATTCTTACCCCCTCTTATCACTTGTTAGTTGTTCACAATTTGGAATTGAAATAGTCTCATAAATGGAAGATAGTAGGTTCATTTCACTAGTTAGCTAGCTAGCTAGCTAGTCAAATCAATAGGCTAACCATCACCAAAAAGAAATTAAAAACTTTAGAGCCAAATATTTCATTTTCTTGGTGAAATATTTGAAATTGAATTCAAATATTGCGGGGAGGGTGTTGACAAAAAGGAAAGATTACAGCTAGGTAGTCAAGCTTTAAGAGAATTTGAAGTTTTGCTCCAGTTTGGAAATATGGAACAGCAAAATCCATATAATTGGAATTCAATGGTATGGAATATTGTATTAATGGTTGCATATATAAATGTGTGTGTGTGTGTGTGTGTGTAAGTAACATGGCTCTTTTTTATATTATTTAATCACCAAAATGTATTTATAAGATGCACTGGAATATGGTTTTGAATGAATAAGAATGAAAAGATTGTGTGCAAATGAGATGTTCTTCACTCCCTTTTGGATTTTTTTTTGTTTATTATTGCTGCTACTCTTTGTTATTCTGTGTTTTTATTTTGAATGAAGCTAATAAATCAAATTTAAAAAACAAATGCAAATTGCAATAAATTCTCATACTTTGAGATAATTGTGTTGTGCACATTAACTGCATGTTTTTTTTCTTTTCTGGTTCTCTTTTGGAACTAATTTCACATATACAGGATGTATTCACTGATCATACAGGTAGTCCTCAACTTACGACCACAATTGGGACTGGAACTTCCATTGCTAAGCGATGTGGTTGTTAAGTGAGTCACGCCCGATTTTGCAACCTTTTTTGTTGTGGTTGTTAAGCAACTTATAAGGTCATTAAGTGAATCTGGCTTCCCCTATTGACTTTGCTTGTCAGAAGTCCTGTGGGAAGGTCGCAAATGGCGATCACATGACCCTGGGACGCTGCAACCATTGTAAATACATGCCAGTTGCCAAGTGCCCAAATTTTGTTCATGTGACTGTGGGGATGTTGCGATGGTCATAAGTGTGAGGACTGGTCACAAGTCACTTTTTTCAGCGCTGTTGTAACTTAGAACGTTAAATAAATGGTCGTAAGTTGAGGACTACCTGTATTAAGCAATAATGTGGTTTTTTTCAATTTGGCTAAGCATGTTCCATTAACCCAGCCAGTGTGGTTTTTAAACCATGGTTTACTGCTCAGTGTAATATGAGAATCTTGTCAGTTGCACTTATTCTACAAATTGTGGTTAAAACAAACTATGGTTTAGTGTGATGTGAGAACCCAACTAAAGTTCAATACTAAGGAAACCTAGATTTCCATTTTGGGAGAAAGGTGTAAAGCAGGTTTTTGAATCAGCAACCAATCTCTGGACCTTCCTGAGCATTCAGCGGCCAATGGTGCTGATGCTGCTTACTTAGAGCATCCTTACTTCAGAACCATCATTGGCATCTGGACCAACTATCAGTACATTTATGGATGTCCATTTCATTTTATTTTCTCTCTGTCTCTTCTTGCTAGCAAAATGTGTTTATGAAAATAGCATGAAGCAATTCTACTTAATCCTGTAGTCATGAAGATGCCATAAGTTGAGTTTGAAATATGAAACTGCACATATTTAGAGTTGTTTTGTTTTGTTTTGTTTTAAATCAGAGATGGCAAATTGTCTTGTAATCTAGCAGCAATTGCAAACCAGAAATAGCACCGAGGCAGGGAGTGGGGATGTTATTTATGAGCTTCACAACTGAAATAATATTGAAAAGCTGAAGAGATTAAAACAATGCGTTAATTAGTCTGAGATTTCATCACATGACTGTCTAAAGGTAGCCTCCCAGAATTTATTTATTTATTTATTAAATTTATCTCCACCCATCTCCTAATGGGGGCCTCTGGGCAGCTCACAAAATCCATTAAAACAATAAATATATAAAACATAAAAACTATACAAAACATTACCAAACAAAAAAAAAGTCCAAGAGGCTGATGGTTACCAGAGCTGCAGATGACAGGCTTCTAAGGGGCTAGCCATCCCCACACTTGGTGACTTCCCTCCCCACCCCATGCCAAGTGGCAGAGCCAGATCTTCAGATCTCTCTGGAAGGCCAGGAGTGAAGGGGCCAATCTCACCTCCGGGGGCAAGATATTCCAAAGGGTGGGGGCTACAGAGGAGAAGGCCTGCCTTCTGGACTCTGCTAATCGGAGCTTTTTTATCAAGGGGGTCCAAAATGATCTGGTGGGACAGGATGAAGTCATGGGGAAAAGGGGGTCCCTTAGGTAACTTGGTCCCATGCCATGTAGGGTTTTAAAAGTGATAACCAATAGCTTGAATTGGACCCGGAAGCAAACTGGAACCCAATGCAGCTTGCAGAGCAACGGTGTTACATGGGCCCTTCTTGGGGCTCCAAAAATAGCCCGTGTGGCTGCATTCTGGACCAGCTGTAGCTTCTGGATACTCTTCAAGAATAGCCCATGTAGAGCACATTGCAGTAGTCTATATGGGAGATAACAAGGGCATGAATGATTGTTTGAAGGGCACCCCGATCCACAAAAGGGCGTGACTGATGCACAACTTGAAGTTGTGCAAAGGCCCTCCTGGCCACAGCTGCCACTTCAAGCAGGAGCCGTGAGCCAGGAGGACCCCCAGATGCACTGGGTCTGTTTGGGGCAGTGCTACCCCATCCAGCACCAAAAATGACAAAGTCCCAGATACAAAGGAGCCATTAACCCACAGCCACTCCATCTTACCAGTGTTCAGCTAAAGCCTGTTGTTCCCTATTCAGACTCTTGCGGCCTCCAGGCACCACAAAAGGGTGGTCATAGCATCACTTACCTCACCTGGGATGGAGATGTATAATTGAGTATCATCCGCATATTGATGATACCTCATACCATGGTGGTGGATGATCTCACCCAGCAGTTTCATGTAGATGTTAAAAAGGAGCGGAGAGAGAACCGAACCCTGTGGCACCCCACAAAGGAGGGGCTGAGGATGGGACCTCTCACTCCCTATCACCACCAATTGGGAACAGCCCTGGAGAAAGGAGGTGAACCAGCACAGAACCGTGCTGCCCACCCCTAATTCCCTGAGCCGTCCCAAAAGGATACCATGGTCGACAGTATTGAAAACCACTGAGATATCAAGGAGAGCAAGGATGGTCGTACTTCCACCTCCTGCTCCCGCCAGAGATCATCCATTGTTTGTTGTTGTTGTTTAGTCGTTAAGTCGTGTCCGACTCTTCATGACCCCATGAACCATATTGCGCCAGGCCTTCCTATCTTTCACTGCCTCCCTGAGTTTGCTCAATTTCATGCTCATTGCTTCAGTGATGCTATCTAGCCATCTCATCCTCTGCCGTCCTCTTCTCCTTTTGCCTTCCATCTTTCCCAGCATCAGGGTCTTTTCCAAAGAGTCCTCTCTTCGCATTAGGTGACCAAAGTATCTGAGCTTGAGCTTCATTATCAATCCTTCCAATGAGCAATCAGAGTTGATTTCCTTTAAGATTGACTGGTTTGACCTCCTAGCAGTCCAGGGGACTCTTAAGAGTCTTCTCCAGCACCACAGTTCAAAGGCATCAATTCTTCGGCGTTCAGCCTTCTTTATGGTCCAGCTCTCACAGCCATACATTACTACTGGAAAAACCATAGCTTTGACTATGCGGATCTTTGTCGGCAAGGTGACGTCTCTGCTTTTTAATATGCTATCTAGGTTTGCCATAGCTTTCCTCCCAAGGAGCAAGCGTCTTTTAATTTCATGGCTGCAGTCTCCGTCTGCGGTGATCTTGGAGCCCAAATAAATGAAGTCTGTTACTGCTTCCATTTCTACCCCTTCTATTTGCCAGGAATTGATGGGTCCAGATGCCATGATCTTAGTTTTTTTAATGTTGAGCTTCAAGCCAGCTTTCGCACTCTCCTCTTTCACCCTCATCAAGAGGCTCTTTAGTTCTTCTTCACTTTCTGCCATTAGGGTGGTATCGTCTGCATATCTGAGGTTATTGATGTTTCTCCCTGCAATCTTAATTCCGGCTTGTGATTCTTCCAGCCTGGCATTTCTCATGATGTACTCTGCATATAGGTTAAATAAGCAGGGTGACAGTATACAGCCTTGTCGTACTCCTTTCCCTATTTTGAACCAATCGGTTGTTCCATGACCGGTTCTAACTGTTGCTTCTTGGCCCGCATACAGATTTCTCAGGAGACAGGTAAGGTGGTCTGGTATCCCCATCTCTTTAAGAATTTGCCACAGTTTGTTGTGATCCACACAATCAAAGGCTTTTGCATAGTCAATGAAGCAGAAGTAGATGCTTTTCTGGAATTCTCGTGCTTTCTCCATGATCCAGCGAATGTTGGCAATTTGATCTCTAGTTCCTCTGCCTCTTCGAAACCCAGCTTGTACATCCGGTAGTTCTCGGTTCACGTACTGCTGAAGCCTAGCTTGTAGGATTTTGAGCATAACCTTGCTAGCATGTGAAATGAGTGCAATTGTGCGATAGTTTGAGCATTCTTTGGCATTGCCCTTCTTTGGAATTGGAACGTAAACTGACCTTTTCCAATCCCGTGGCCACTGTTGCGTTTTCCAAACTTGCTGGCATATTGAGTGCAGCACTTTAACAGCATCGTCTTTTAGTATTTTAAATAACTCAGCTGGAATACTGTCATCTCCACTAGCTTTGTTGTTAGCAATGCTTCCTAAGGCCCACTTGACTTCACTCTCTAGGATGTCTGGCTCAGGGTCAGTGACCACACCAGCCTGGACATCAGGGACATTAAGATCTTTCTTGTATAGTTCTTCTGTGTATTCTTGCCACCTCTTCTTAATCTCTTCTGCTTCTGTTAGGTCCCTGCCTTTTTTGTCCTTTATCGTGCCCATCTTTGCATTAAACGTTCCTTTGATATCTCCAATTTTCTTGAAGAGATCTCTAGTCTTCCCCATTCTATTGTTTTCTTCAATTTCTTTGCATTGTTCATTTAAGAAGGCCTTCTTATCTCTCCTTGCTATTCTCTGGAAATCTGCATTCAGTTGCTTATATCTTTCCCTTTCACCCTTGCTTTTTGCATTCCTTCTTTCCACAGCTATTTGTAAAGCCTCATCAGACAGCCATTTTGCTTTCTTGCATTTCTTTTTCTTTGGGATGGTTTTAGTTGCTGCCTCTTGTACAATGTTACAGACCTCCGTCCATAGTTCTTCAGGCACTCTGTCTACCAAATCTAATCCTCTAAATCTATTCATCACCTTCACTGTGTACTCACATGGAATATGATCTAAGTCATACCTGAGTGGTCTAGTGGTTTTCCCTACATTCTTCAATTTAAGCCTAAATTTTGCAGTAAGAAGCTCATGATCTGAGCCACAGTCAGCTCCTGGTCTTGTTTTTGCCGTCTGTATAGAGCTTCTCCATCTTTGGCTGCAAAGTATGTAATCAATCTGGTTTCGGTATTGACCATCTGGTGATGTCCATGTGTAGAGTCGTCTCTTGTGTTGTTGGAAAAGAGTGTTTGCTATGACTAGCTTGTTCTCTTGACAGAACTCTATTAGCCTCTGCCCTGCTTCATTTTGTACTCCAAGGCCAAACTTGCCTGTTATTCCGATTACTCCTTGACTTCCTACTTTAGCATTCCAATCCCCTATGATGAAAAGGACATCTTTTTTTGGTGCTAGTTCTAGAAGGTCTTGTAGGTCTTCATAGAACCGGTCAACTTCAGCTTCTTCGGCATCAGTGGTTGGGGCATAGACTTGGATTACCGTGATGTTGAATGGTTTTCCTTGGATACGCACTGAGATCATTCTGTCGTTTTTGAGGTTGTACCCCATTACTGCCTTTCCCACTCTCTTATTGACTATGAGTGCAACTCCATTTCTTCTAAGGGTTTCTTGCCCACAGTAGTAGATATAGTGGTCACCTGAATTAAATTCACCCATTCCCGTCCATTTCAATTCTCTGATTCCCAAGATGTCGACGTTCAATCTTGTCATCTCATGTTTGACCACATCCAGCTTGCCTTGGTTCATGGATCTTACATTCCACGTACCTATACAATATTGTTCTTTACAGCATCGGACCTTCTTTTCGCTTCCAGATACATCCACAGCTGAATGTCCTTTCGGCTTTGGCCCAGCCGCTTCACTCTTTCTGGAGCTACTTGGAATTGCCCTCCGCTCTTCCCCAGTAGCATATTGGACACCTTCCGACCTGAGGGGCTCATCTTCCGGCGTCATATCTTTTAGCCTTTTAACATTGTCCATGGGGTTTTCTTGGCAAGGATACTGGAGTGGGTTGCCATTTCCTTCTCCAGTGGACCACATTTTGTCAGAACTCTCTGTCATGACCTGTCCGTCTTGGGTGGCCCTGCACGGTATAACTCATGGCTTCACTGAGTTACACAAGCCCCTTCGCCACGACAAGGCAGTGATCCATGAAGGGGAGATCATCCATAAGTGCGACCAATACCATTTCCATTCCATATCCAGGCCTGAACCTGACTGAAAAGGGTCCAGATAATCCGTTTCCTCCAGAACCCTTTGGAGCTGTGACGCCACCACTTTCTCAACCACATTCCCCAAAAAGGGGAGGTGGGAGACTGGACAAAGATTGTCCAGTACAGTGGGATCCAGGGAGGGTTTCTTAAGGAGGGGGTACACCAATGCCTCCTAAAGGCAGAATATAGAGGCTGAAGCAGAAATGGACAGCACATGTCCCTGCTTTAAATGCCTGCAATCTTCTGCTTCATTTCAGAAGGGCCCTGCAAAGAATTAATTCCTGAGTTTTAAAAAAAAATTATTTATTTATTTATTTATTTTATCCGCACTCAGTCATTACCGACTCTATGGTGACTGCTTGGATGAGTCCTTGCAGTTTTCAAGGCAAGGTGTTTTCGGAAGTGGTTTGCCAGTGCCTCCTTCCTAGAACAGAGCTCAGCTGGCAAGCGCAGGAGGTGGGGTTTCCATTGCTTCGTGCCTTTTTCGGGGATGCGCGGGTTCCGCGCTACTGGCAACTGCTCCTGACTCCTTTTGTAAGGTGCCACCAGCATTTTTCCTCCCACCGGAGTGAGAGTACCCATTTATCTACTCATGTAAGTTTTCAATCTGTTGGGTTGACAGGAGCTGGGGAGGTGTGATGGAATGGAATTATGAAGGCCAGACTCAGGGAGAGAAGCATCCTCTTTCGTCTCCTGAGGGGCGAGGAAGAGATAAGAGGATGAGGCTGGCACCTCCCTGAGGAATTCACTCGGTTCTGACTGGCTGGCCTTGGGAACTAGTTTCAGTCTGGGAAGATTCTTATTAGAGGTTGTAGCTAATAAACATTGCTGAACTGAATCTGCATGGTCTCCTAGAGTTCCTTGGGCTAGGCCTGACACGAGGAAACAGGAGCCACTCTGCTGGGTGAAAGCTGGGCTCAAACCGCTGAAGTGTCGACCATTTCTGGCCGGCAACTTTCAGTGTCATTAAGCCGCTGTGCCACCGCATCCCCTAATTTCTGAGTAGGACCAGCTAAGAGTTTTGGTGCTTGGGATGGAGAAAGAAGAGGGTGTCAGAGAATGAGAGAGGGTTAGGAAATACTGTACGTCAGAAACTGAAAAAAAAGGATACGCTAGAAACAACATGACTTCATCCACTCCTTGCTTCTGGTCCTCCACACATGAACACAAATGGGTTTACCCTGAGGGAGTGCTGTCTTTGACTAAGGGTCATCTGAAATCTGTTTCTGAGCAACCTCTGTAGGGTCACAGAGTGTCCTTGATTTTTGAGTAATGTGCCAGATGTCACCTTCCAAAAAGTAGAGGGCCAGGGCAACAGTGTGTGAGGTGAAAACAAACAAACAAACAAAACTAAACTTGGTAGAATTCAATGTGAATTAAATACAGTTTATTTTATTTGTTTATTAGATTTATATGGCCACCCATCTCAAATACATGAGTGGGTGGCTAACAATATCAAAAATGATAAAAACGTGTACCAAAAAAATACACACAAAAAAAAGCCAGCAACCAGCAAATGTTACAAAAACAACACAACCAAGAAACAGGCTCTGTCATACACCTGGGCCCCCAGGCCCAAGCACAGAGCTAAGTCTTCAAGGCCTTATGGAAGGCCACCAGGGATAGGGCAAATCTAATCTCTGAAGGGATGGTATTCCAGAGGGCAGGTGCCATGGCAGAAAAGGCTCTCCTCCTGGGACCTGCCAGCCAACCCTCCTTAGCAGATGGGACACAAAGCTTGTCCCTCTTGTTACTAACTGCTGTCAAGTTCTTGATTATATTTCTTTTATATAATACTATTTTTCAGTTTTCAAAATAGCACCCTACAACTAGGAAATAAGTGAGTTTTTACAATCCTGCTCTAGTATAAAAACTTTTAAACATTTTTTTTTTAATTTAGCCTTCATCAGAGAATTAAAAGACAAGCAATGCATTTTTTGATGTTGTGTCACAAAAAACAACTACCTGTTCTTTCTTTGCAGGCATATTCCAATCTAACATCATTGTGGCACTGTTTGATTTTTGCTATGGTAAGTCACAACATTTTGTAATCAGCAGTGAGATTATGAACACTGAATTTTTATTAAGATTTTAAAAATAAATACAGCCTTTTAAAATATTAAGTGGGTGTTAGCTGAAATTTTGTGGATTTAGACAAGCTTAGGAAACAACTTCAGTAAGAAAACTTTTACTTTGAAAATCTAATAGAAATTGTAATGACTGCTCCCCAAAGCAATTTACTGTGGGGGGGAAAATGCTATTATTTGGTGTAATGAGGCTTTCTGAAAACATTTCTCTTTCACTACTAAGACAATAATGGGAGCTTCAATTAATTATTTAAGAACACCCCAAAAGAACCTTCTTCTCATTAAGATTGTAACTATCTTTTAAGACCTTTTAGTTGAACATTCCATTACTACAGTACACAGGTTTTACATATTTTTTTTTAAAGTGGGACCACAATTCGAAGACACGGTTTGAATGGTTTTCCCCAGAATAAAAAGCTTTTTGTTTTAAGAAGCAGATCTTTCCATTCCATCAGAAATGGCTTTTGGACCACAGCAGAACACAGATTTTGGAATTCAAAGGGGAAAAGAAGCCAGGCCAATGCTTTTTTTTACTAATATTCAAGCAGGATTTGTTCCCAGATAAATCTGCAAGTTTTCAAATTGGTCCATTTACCAGACTTAAATATTCTAATGCAATGTATGAATTAGGAGCCCCACTGAAACCATACAGTCAACTGGGTCTTTGAATCTTGATGTCCAAAAGTCCAAAGATAGCAGCACCATAAATAATATAGTTTAAATGTAGCTATTCCCTCAACAATCATATTGCTTCTGATGCAGCTCTTAGAACTGATTTATTCTTAGGCACTGCAAGCATGCAGCAGCGGCTTCTCTGAGTGATGCAGATAGACAGCTCCAATTAAAGACATCTGATTTAGTAGGGATGGTAGATGGGGATGGTATATGATTGTCCCATTCATTTGAATGCATCGTCATGAGCTTCTTCTCCACCTCACCCCTGGCACCCAGTTAAGCACAAACTTGTCCTGGCAACAACTTTTTTTCTGCTATCTCCCTCTGATGTTACCTTCATGTCACCCCCAGTCCATAACTGAGATGGGTTTAAGTCTATACCAATGTTAAAGTTGTGCTTTTCCTTTACACTGACAGCATCCAAAGAGCCCTGCAGGAGGTATGAATCCTGTTGTGCTTTGCAACCCATTATGTGTGGGTTGAGTTCAGGTGATGAGTAGTAGGTAAAATCAGACAAGGGGTTCTTGGCTGTTTCAGGCTAATATGGGTGATCTGCTATCACTTGTTAACCTCATTCACCATCATCCTGTAGTTGCCTCCCTAAGAATCAGACATAGCAGTGCTGTGCAGGTGGTTCTTTTGATTTGTGCAAGAATTCATTCATTTCTTCATTCATCCAATTCCTTGGCCACTCTACTCCAGGATGATTCCAGGCAGCTTCACAAGTCAAAAACAGATGAAAATGATATTATATAAAAAGAATAGCTGTTGCCTGGAGGAAGCAAGTTCAAAAAACACTCATCCTCTGACTTAAAGGGGCCAGGCAACAGCTACAGTAACCCAAGAACCAGTTTTTAAAATTTTGTTTACAGGTGGGTGGAGTGAGGGCCATTTGAATCTCTGGGAGAATGCTGTTCCAGGGAGGCCATGGGAGACAGACAGTCCCTCAGATGACTAGGTCCTATGCCTGTAGAGCAGTGTTTCTCAACCTTGGCAACTTTAAGACATGTGGACCTCAACTCCCAGAATTCCCCAGCCACGTATCTTAAAGTTGCCAGGGTTGAGAAACACCGCTGTAGGGCTTTAAAGGTATTACCAGCATCTTGAATTGCACCTGGAAGCTTACTTGTAGAAGTATATTGTTTCAAGCATAGGGGTTCCTTAGGCACCCCTCATTTGGTGTTATGCAAATATTTTCCTGCCATAATCACATGTCTGTCCATACAGCAGCAGCCTTTTATTATTTATTTTAATAATGTAAAATTCATTGTAAATTAAATGGATAAATAAATTTAAGGAATTATTTATTTTATTTAGCAGCAGTTGAAGCAGTAAAAAAAATAAGATAGACATATGGGTGTTGCCATTTTATATCCCTTAGAGAAAGTTGGAAGCACTCAACAGCCAATATATTTAAAAGGTGGTCTGCGGGAACTGAATAATAGCAGTAGAGTGCTCAGTGAGTAGTATTGTAAATGCTTTAACTCTATGACCCTTCTCAGTTCAATGCAAGACTGAAATGCCATAATGCTAAAATGATGGGACCAATTCTGCCTCCTTCCCCATTATCTCCCAAATATGGAGGAAACACAGAGGAATCTGGAAGTTGGCATTTGTTACTGATATTAAATTTTTAAAAAGTGGGGGGTGAGAAATCATAAGTAAAAGTGTTGCTTGTGATTCAGTTCCCTTTGTGACTCAGTCTGGTTTGGTTGGTTTCTTTATGGCTAAATGAGGAAGGGCACAGGAAGAAACCTAAAAATAATGGACATACAGTCAGATGCAATCTATTCCTGCCGCGGTGTTGTGATTGTTTCTCTGGCCAGCAGCTGACCCACTGAAGTGGAAGGGCAACAAAGCCAGAGGAATCAGCCTTTGCTTATCGTATACTGCACATGAATAATCAGGACACCCTCGTTCAGCAGTGACTCAAAACAGATGCAATAAAGGCAGGATAGAAATCAACAGTGAAGCGGCAAATGTCATGCTGGTAAGTTTTCTGCTGATGACATAAGGATGGGTGCATAGGACTTTAACTTAATGGTGGAGAAAACCCTTAGATGCCACCCAGACATGTGGTGTGGTTTCCAGAGGTGTATGGGGGGGGATCAAGAAGAGGAAAATGATAAAAACATCACTGCACACAGATAAGAACAGGTTAGAGCTTGTAACATGATAGCATAATGCTACTAGTTTGGTCACCTTCTTTATTTATTTATCAAATTTATATCACCGCCCAACTCCCCCACTTTGACAAAAGCACTGGATCCCGCACATATCTCTGATGGTATCACAAACAGATAACTCCCCAATGGCTGTAGTATGGTTTATAAATATACCTTAATATTGTGTGGGCAGAATTATTTTTAATAATAATACGAATATGAATATGAATCATAATATTGCTATTCCTAGAATGGAAGGGCAGTCTGCATGCAGCTCTTCAAAGCTCCTTTGGTGCTCCTTCTCCTATAGTTTTGGCATGCAGCATTCAGAAAATTGCCAGGGACAAAATGGCTGGATTCATGCTGCTAATGGCAGCAGGAAACCAGTGACTGGAAGCAGGATCTCTGAGAGAAAGAGGAAGCTAGATTTCTTCCTCTTCCTCATAGTCTAGCTATTCATGATATGGGGTAGTATTTGGAAGAATATTGGAATGTGGTGTGTATGTGTGCATATGTAAGTGTTTGTGTAGTGCTCATGCTCTCATTAGATAGTGAATGTGATGTTCAGCCAGAAATGTACCTTTCTGCGATGGGATGTCTAACAGACCCAGGAAAACAGGGGAGAAAACAGTCCCATTGCAAAAGGGATACCTCACCCCAGAGGATGAAGGAAATGTGAGAAAGAGATTCAGAGCAACTCTGTCTTAATTACTCTACGTATATGTTGAGATGGAGAATTAGCAATAACAATCTTTCCAGACTCATGGACAATTTATTATGTAAATTACATTAAATGTTCAAATCTGTTTCCATTTTTTTCTAAACACTTTCTTACTCATTTGCCATATGATCTTTGAACATTCCTAAGTACAGTAACATTTTGTCTGGAAAAAAAGAAAGAAATAAAGTTAATAAAATATTCTGTGATAGGCCTATGGGGGCCTGATTTTAGTATACCCTACAGAGCTAGTTTGGTGTAGTGGATAAGGCACCAGCCTAGAAACTGGAAGACCAGGAGTTCTAGTTCCATCTTAGACACAAACCAGCTGGGTGACCTTGGGCCAGTCACTGTATTTCAGCCCTGAGAAGGAGGCAATGGCAAACCATTTCTGAAAACCTTGCCAAGAAAACTGCAGGGACTTGTCCAGGCAGTTGCCAGGAGTCAACGCTGACTTGAAAGCACAAAAATCAATCAATCAATCAATCAATCAATCAATCAATCAGTCTCTCTCCCTCTCACACACACACACACATTTATTCTTCAGTCATACAAATTAATTTACTATGGCCTCATTTTTTGGCCCAACCTAGCAAGCATATTTGACTCATCACTGATCTCCAAGTGCTCTCTGTTGTGATGTGCGTATCAAGTAATTGAAATGAAATTCCTCTCTGCAGATGCTACTGTTATGGAAATTGTGAGAAGAATCCTAAATCAGTGTTATTATGTAGGGACAATGCAACTTCCTCAGAAAATATCCAACATCTCTATTGCCCATGATTATGAAGTGATCATACTGTTCATGGAAAACAACAGCAGTGCACTTTACTGAGTTTGTATCATTTAGAATCAGCTGTCATTCTTCCCTGTCATCTTGTTGCTATGGCTTAATACCTCCTTTCAAAATAACAGGAAGACTCTAAGTGGTCTGTTGGTTTCGGAACTAAACGCTATCCTTCTGAAAAAGGTATTGCTGCTGCATAAACATTTGTAAGACTCATTTGCTTCTCTAGAGGTTGTTCTTCATTCTGATATTATTGCAGAAATGGGTATGACATATCACTGCTTGTCCCTACATATATTGTTTTATAGCAACTTTGCCAATTAAAATTCCCAAACGTGGCCTGCTATACTTGGCAGATCATAAGGAGCAGAACTGTAAGAGCATCTCTGCATTGCCCATCCCAATGTGTTACTGATATTGATAAACCATACTGTTTGTGGCTTGATTGTGCATTTGGACTTCCCTCTAGAGTTGGTGCTTGGGCTTCCTGCTAAGAATGTCAAGGTTTTCACAGGCCCCTATTTTCCTGTTGCTTGGGCTAACTTAAGCTCCTGGCCTTGTGGTAGGCCTTCAGATCCCTTGCCAGTTGCTGCCACCATTGTGAACTTGGATGAGATGTCTGCCAGTGCTCTGGCT
Source organism: Liasis olivaceus (assembly GCA_030867105.1). Taxonomy (NCBI): domain Eukaryota; kingdom Metazoa; phylum Chordata; class Lepidosauria; order Squamata; family Pythonidae; genus Liasis; species Liasis olivaceus. The sequence goes on from CM061349.1 coordinate 228,288,301, forward strand.
CCCCCTAATCACTTGAAAGCACTCTGAGCCTCCATAGATACTTGCCAGCACCCTGGGCTTTCATATTGCATTGTTGGCACTCTGGGTGTCATTACAGCCCTCCTGGGCTGGGGAGTCCAGCATTCTTATTGCCAGAGACCTGGGCCACCTTGCACTCTTGTCAGTGCTCTGGGCCTCCTTATGCAATTGCCAGTGCCCCAGACCACACTCCCATTCTGGGCCCATTGGAATGACTGCCGGCACTCTGGCCCTCTCTGTTGTGCAGCTGATGTGCTTCAAAGTTCTTCCCTGCCCCTGCCAGTGTTCTCTTCTGCTACACTGAGGCTATTCTGCTATTGCTCTCCTCCACCATCAACATTCCATGGCATCTTCTAGGCCAGTGGTTGTCAAACATTTTGGTCTCAGGACCCCTTTACATTCTTAAAAATGATTGGGGGGCCCAAAGAGCTTTGGTTTATGTGGGTTATATCTATCAATATGTACTGTATTAGAAATTTAAAAACTCCCAGTGTTGGTGTCTGGCAGACATGCATTTGGGTGCCTAATTATGCCGTATAGTAGTCCCATCTGGAAATGGGAGATGGGAGAAAACAGATCTACCCTTCGGCCTTTTCAAGCACAAAGCAGTGCTATGTTACCAATTCTGAAGGTGTTTTCACTGTTTTGATTCTCCCCCCTCCCCCATTTGTGGGATTCAATGCTATAAGCACAGGGATCAAAGTTGTTCATAGTTGCAAACTCCTAGTTACATATTGTATAATCAGTGGGAGGAGGCGGTCCTCAGTCACAAGTCCCAGATCTGTCCCTTCACCTAGAAGACCCCCACAGCAAGAATTATTGCTATGCATTACTGTTATAATTGTAGACAAGAGCATAGGCTGAACACACAACATACATGAGCTGATGAACTGTGCTAAGTCGTTTTGCCTTCAGTTAATAACAATGGGATTTTTTTTTTCTTTCCATGACTGATAAGCAATTCCCCTTCTTTTTCTTTCTGAGCAAGGAAGGGTCAATGTAAACGCTTTTGTAACTGAGTGAGCCTAGCCAAGCAATTCCCAGTACAATCACAGCTTGCAATCTTTAGCTTTGTCTCCTATATTTTCCTATGCTTCACTTACATGCTGGGAAGATAGACCGCCCCTCCCTTATCTCAAAGTGTATCACATGTTGCTCTTTCCACAGCTCAAACAAACTCAATAGCACCATGCAGTCAGAAACTAACTATCTTGATTGTCGGCCTTATCAGCACTCTTACACCTCTCCAGGCAATCTCACAGTAATTCATGTAGTACTTGAACTTATGCATGAGTTAACCAACTAAAGCCTACTAAAAATCTGCAGAAGTACAGTTCTATTCAACCTCAATGGAATTTTCTCTTGTCACTTTAAAGAAGAGAATATCCCTGTGTTGGCTGTAAGCACTTTGGCATTCAAGACAAAATCCAACATGACACATTTATATTTTTTATTATTGTTGGTTGCATAGTCAGCCAGATGTTTAGACTGGATTTGGCATTTTTATCCACCTATCAAGTCCTTCCCAAGCACCTGGGATAGGCAGATGTTGTTGTTTGATGGTATTAAAGGTACTGTCGCAGGATATAAGCTGTTCCAAGTAAAGCTGACTTTTGCAATTGACTAATGGTGATTTTGTCAATGCTGATGGTCTTCAAGTGGTGCTCCAGTTGTTTTGGGATTGCATCTAAGGCGCCTATTACTCTTGGTACTATCTTTGCTTTCTTTTGCCATAGTCGTTTTACTTCTATTTGCAGGTCTTTGTATCTTGTGATTTTCTCCAGTTCTTTCTCTTCTATTCTGCTGTCTTCAGGTATTGCAATATCCACTATCAAGACTTTTTTGACTTTCTTGTCAACAGTTGTTAAGTCCTGGGTGTTGTGTGGTAGGTGCTTGTCTGTCTGAATTCTAAAATCCCAGAGCACTTTAGCTTCCTCATTTTCTATTACTTTGTCTGTTTTGTGGTCCCAACAGTTCTTGCTTACAGGCAAATGGTATTTCTTGCAGATATTCCAATGCACCATTGTTGCTATATCATCATCATCATCATCATCATCATCATCATCATCATCATCATCATCTATGTGCACTGCAGTCCTATGCTTGTTTACTTGGGAAAAAACAGTGATGGTCGATAAAGCTTACCCTCTAAAAAGTATAGGCTTGATCTGCAGACACAAAAATCTTTTAAGAGCATCAGATTTTCCACAACAAAACAGTTTGTTGAAGTACAATCTTCAGTGCTCCTAGGCAGGTCGATCTGCTAATTGCAGTATCGTGTTTTGTTTGGTCCATCCTAGTGCTTAATACCAATACCACAGTTCTGCATTGTTGAACAGTTTGCTTCCAAGCCAATTCAAGGTACTGGTGCTTGAAATCTCCCAGACAGTCACACGTCTTATAAAGCAGGGGTCACTCTTTTAATTGCATGCTTTTTCTACCATTTGGTCCTCTAGCTCTGCAACCAAACTTGAAAGGAAGATAAAACAGAGAGAGAGTGAAATGAAATATTATAGATGAAATGTTCATTATGAACTCATCTGAGACCTGTTTACTGTACGTGTAAGATCTTACACTGAACTCTAGAACAAAGCATGTAGTGTAATTAATCCAGATTGCTTACTTCCTTTTCCCTGTCCTTCAACCTAATGCTGTATTGGTTACCATTGTAAATACAAGCTAAAATCTTCATTAATGGACTTCTTATAAAAATGTCAGTGTCTGGGTGAGAGACAAAATGGTTGTTGAAGAACACACCTGGATAAGAGGGTGGGTGGAAATACATTGCTAACTGTGTGAGGTTTTAGTGGGAAACAGGGCCACAGAAAATGAGGAATGCAAGACTTGAATTTTTGTATATGATTGTATATGGTATTTGTATATGATTGAAAAGTGAGAGTCTATTACTGGCTGGCAGGAGAGGCTATCAGGCCAAATTTTATGAGGTGTTTCATGCTGAGTTGGAGTTCCAAAGCTTGGATGTGGGGGAGAAATATAGATCCTGCAGGAAAGTTATGAATGCAGGAGGCAAATCACTGTTGTGCTTGGCAGAGGGAGATCTGATGGGATGTGTTGAGCTGACCATTCTGGGAATATGGGAACTAGCAATTTGGTGCTGGTCCCCTCTTCAAACTCAATGGCTCCTTCTCTAGATTCTAGATGTATTGCTAGACATCTTGGCCTCAAGCTGTTACTAATGAAGGCCAAATCTGGGTAGACCCTTGACGCATTACATCTGGAATTTCCACAATTTAATCATGGAAGAGGAAGCTGACTTAGCATGAATAGGTCCTGGCTGGGTGAGGATGGCATTGTAGCCCTATATGGGAATTGAGGGTTTTAGCAGCCACAAATCCAAGGCTGGGGGTTGGGTGGCAATGATTCTATGTGAGACCTTGGCTATGATCAGGCACCTGACTCTGCAAGTATCTGTTCCTGAGATTTTGTAGAGACAAAATAGGGACCCTGGTATATTACCCACCCTGTTGACTTCTCTATCTGAATTGCTAGATATCACTGCAGGACTGTTAGTGCTAGGAGATTTCACCTAGGGGTGGGATCTCGAGTGGCTCAAGAGTTATGGCCAAAATGATAAAGATGAACTTATCTCTGGTGATAACAGGCACAATGCATATATTTGGTCACATGCTTGATCTCGGAGCAGATGGCTAATAATATGAAAGTAAAGGACAATGTTATTAGCACTTTATCATGGACAGATCACTTTCTGATCAGCTTGTGGCATGTTAACATTACTGACTGCTACAGGGGGATAGGGGCTGGTTGAATGCCTTAAGGTACATGTAATGGGCTATAAGAGTAACCTGGAGGAACAGGAGGAAGATAAGCAACTAAGACAATGGTCAGACAAAAGAAATTTGAGTCCAAGGCAGAAATGTAATTTGAGAAAGTGTCTCAGACGTGACCTTCTTTAGTTTTCTTGATGATAAAGGAAGGGAGGCACATTCAGACTTACAAGATTCTGTTACTATAACCCTGTAATAAAAGTAGTAATAGCATTTGGTTTCCTAGTCTGGTCTACCTTAAAGGGCTGACAGTACCTGATACAGGTAGTCCTCGAATTATGACAACAATTGGGACTAGAATTTCCATTGCTAAGCGATGCAGTCATAAAATGCAACCGTATCACTTAGTGATGGCAATCCCTGTAGTCCAGGTTGCCGTTGTTAACTGAATCCCATGGTTGTTAGATGAGACAACTTCCTGCTGGCTTCCCACAACCAAAGTTAGTGGGGAAGCTGGTAGGAAGTTGCAAGTCCCAGGCCAGCAGGCAAGTGGCTGCTGCTGGGTGGAGGAGGGAGTGAGGGGTCCACGGGGTTGCTGGGACATCTGTAACTCCGAGGACCAGTTGTAACCACCATTCATTCAGCACCTTTGTAACTTTGAACGGTCACTGAATGAATGGTCATAAGTCGAGGACTATCTGTATATCTGCTTGGTTTTCAACAGATGCTTAGGGATTTTCTAAGTGGTATGTTGGTAGTCTCATCATGCATCTAATTGTTCTCTAGAATACAGAGAGGATGAGTCTGTTATATGAAATTGCCCTTAAGCAGTCTCTGTCAGATGCAGATCCATGGGAATCCATGATTTACCAAGAAGTTTCAGGACATGAAGCAACAGAAATGAGGCTTTGAGGAAGATGGGGAGTAAGTACAACCATGCATCAATAAGAGCTCAGATTCAAGCCTACACTGTGGTGATGAGGGCACTGAAGTATTAATGTTCGTTGAAGTATTAATGCATAGGCAGAATGTCATCTAGCAGCACTGTTTAATGAGTCTTGTGTACTATTGGGAAAAGATGGGTGGGACAATCTCCCCTCAGACAGCTGTGATATGTTTGCAAGATTCACTCTGATTTAGACCCCACATTGGCAGGAACAAGCAAGATAACTGGAGCAACATCTTGAGGGTTATCTGAGGTTACTTTGATTCTGTGGACTCTACAGATATAGGCTGGGTTCCTAGCTACATGAGGCCATCTATTGATGAAGCAGTGTTGAATAACTTTCCTTTTATCTCGAACATTTTCTTCCTGGGGAAGAAAAAGCAGTAGAAATGTAGCTGCAAGGAATCCTGGATGAAGCAGATTATCTGTATTCTTCTCAGCTGGGCTTCAGATCCAGGCATGGGACTGAAACTGCATTGTTCATTCTCATGGATGATCTCTGTCAAGACCTGGAGAGGATGCAACCCTCCTGGTGCTAATGGATCTCTCAATGGGGCTTGATATAATTGGCCATATAATTGACCTTCTAGACTGCCTGCAACAGTTGGGAGTTGGGTGCACTGTTTTTCAGTGTTTCTGCTTCTACTTGAATAGACAGCTCCAACTGATGGTAATGGGAGATGAACAATTGAGCCCCTGGCCACTCCTGCATGAGGTATTACAGGGCTTGGTTCTTTGTTCCATGTTGTTTAACTTCTACATGAAACTGCTTGATGAAGTCTTTCATTGATTTGGGATGCGGTATCATTAATATGCTGATGATAACAGTTATACTGTATCCTTCTTAGACCAGATAAAAGGTGCCATGGATAATCTTACTCAGTACCTGAAGACTATAAGGAATTGGGTGGAAGAAAACAAGCTGAAACTAAATCCTAGCAAGATGAAGTTCCTATTAGTCTAGAAGCCATTAGATTTGGTAGGTCCCCCTACCCAGAAGGAGCAGGTCCGTGACTTAGAGGGGGTCCTGGATTCATAGCTTCTGCTTCAGCACCAGGTTGAGACTAGAACCAGAGTTTCAGCTATTTCTTTGGAATGACAGACCCTCATAAAAGTCACTCATGCCTGCATTACCTTGAGCTTGGATTACTGCAACACTGTCAGCCTTTGGTTGCCATTGAAAACTACCTAGAATTTTAAACTAGTATAGAACGTGGCGGCGTATATGTTGGTGGATGAGAGCTGTTTCAGCACTGTTACACCTATATTATTGGGAATGCATTGGCTGCCAGTATGTTTTCAAGTACAAAGTGCTGGGTTTGACCTGTGGCTTGGATCCATATTACCTGTAACGCTGTCTTGTCTGAACAGACCCAGGATATTTACAGGCAAATATTTAACCAAATTAAATATCAAGTTATTCTTGGCTGTAGCCAGGCAAGGCCATGCTTCCATTACTTGCATAGCAAGCAGAGACATCTGTAGGATCAAAGGTTTTTGGCAGAATTACAAAAGCAGTGTTATGCCATTGCAATACAAGACTTAACCTTTTCATGCATCCATGTGTTGTCATAATGCATGTAAAACAGGGGCAGAACTTGCACTGCCACAATACAATGCTGCTTTCATCATTTTTCCTGCTTGACCCTCTGAGATCAAGAAGATTTGCTGCTGTATCACTTCAAAGTCTTTAAAGTTTTTTAAAAAGGGGAAACAGTTTTCTAAGTTCTTACCATCAGGCTTGGGCATCCTCAAAACATCAGAACATACATTACCCTTTCTTATTAACAAGCAAACACAAAAGAGGCTTTCCATGCCAGGATATTTTTGAAAAAGACCAATATAATTATGGAGAAACATTGTAATAATGAGTAATTTATTTGAATACTGTGACCTTGTTTTCCGTTTTTAGAACACTTTGACTTGCCTTGATTTGTTGTCATTCTTTGAGTGCTTAATGGGCATAGAATCTCAATAATAGGTTGGTTGCAATTTGTGTTCACAATGTAATTAATTGTTTCATTACTGCATGCGTCATTATTTTAGTTATGCAACATTATTTCTTAGTTTGAATGAATGGAATTGTAATACAGAAATAAAAGAGTGTAGTCAATGAACATTTCAAACTGTTCTCCCTGTACATCTTTGGGTATCTAAAATCAATATTCAGAAAGGTTAAGAGAAGGTGTGCATGCGTGTCTGTTTCTAGAAACAATTTTCCTTTCTTCTCATCCTTCTCATCTTGGATTAGTGACAGTAGGCTTCATGAATTCCCCCACCCCCATCCCACCCACCAAATAATTTGAGCACAGCAATAGGACTTAAATAACTTTTGAATCTTTGGGCATACAGTACAAACCTCAAGAAACAATTTTAAAAATCTTCCATAAAAACCGTTTTAATAGTAGAAATTAAAATAAGCAATGAGAATAAACTGTTTAAAAATAAGTCTCAAAGGCAAGGTGGCTTAGTGGCAGCTCTTACCTGGGAAAATGCCCAAGTGAGCAAGAATGTCTTCAGTTGTTTTTTTAAATGAGACAGCACTGGGGGAGGGACAGAGCAACCATGTCTCCTCTGGGAGAATGTTCGGAACTGGGATGCTGCCACTGAAAAGAGTAAACTCTGAATGCAGGCCAGACCCACTGGTGGGATTATGAGCAAGTCCAAATTTTAAGAACAATTGATCTTAGAAATCCATGTGACACATTGGCATTCAAAATTTGCTCTTTCCATATGGCTAAATAAGAGATAGGGCATGGATTGACCTCACTGCCAATCATCATATAGTCAATGTTGTACTCTTCCAATGTTGTGGCTTATAACTCTTATGATTACCAATCATGTCTGCTTTCAGCCCTAAAAATGGACTGCTGCAGTTTACTAGAAAGGTTTTAATAGCTATATGAAATACCAAAGTTCATCAGGTGAGCCTTTAGCACCATGAGGAAACTTCAGCTGCCTCTGTGTTTTATGCTTTAGGGTATGTAGGTACTAAACATATAGCAGTTTTGTCAAAGGAATATGCTGATGGCTACTTTAGAGTGATCAATTTTTTTTATCATCTTAATAAAGGATCTGCGCTACTCTCAGCCGTATGAGACATGTCTTCAACCAAAGAAAATGTTCAGGAATTGATTTGCCCCTTTTATGCAGAAACCTCACAAAATCTCTGAGAAAACAGGAATCTCAGACCATACTGATGGTCTAAATTATTATAGCAAAGCAGTAAGAAAGTACATTTGATTTTCTGATTCTCTTATCAGTCCTGTTCCACATCAATAGAAGGATACATCTATTGTAGTATAAGCAGGATCTGAATGTGGATTCAGAATTGGTTTGATTTTTTAAAATCTCCCATTGTTCAAATGCATGAATGCATGCTGTGTGTGCAAACATAAAACAGATATATTGCAATACTTGAATATTGTTTATTTCAAACTCCCAGTACGTGCTTTATGTTGGAAATGAGAATTCTTTCACTAAGGAGGCATATTTTTCTTCTTTGCTTTGAATGAAAGACATGTTTTGCAATACACCATTGGGCCTAGAAGGAATAAATAAAATCCACATGCCATTGTTTTCAGGGGAAAATTATTGCATTTCAAAAAAAGACATTACAATATCAACACATGTGTCTGCATGAACATAATCTCTTCCACAAAATCCAGATACTGTGATCTAGAAATGAATTGCCTAAAAAGAAAGGTTGATTTTGTTTTTATATTGTGTATGTACTCTTACATGCACTCATAAAGCATATTATTCTATTTTATTCAATTCCATTCCATTCCATAATCCAGATGTGAGAGCACCTGATGTTCCTAGAGAAATTGCCTAGAATTCAGTGAAATAATTGAACTATTCAGTGAGATCTAGTGGTTAAGATGATGGACTAGGATTGGGACAACAAGGTTTGAGTCTAGCTTCAGCCACAGCACTCATTTGGTAATGTTGGACCAGTCACTCTTTTTCAGTCAAACCTACTTTGTGGAGTTGTTGTGGGGATAAAAGAAAGGAAAAGCCCCATGTAAGCAACCTTGTGCTCCTTGAAGAAAAGCACAAAACAAATCTAATAAATAGCCAAATAACTGGATAAGTATGCACAGTAGTTGGTACAGTAAGACATCATGAGAGCCTTTGGCCAACTGGGGAATCTCCACCAACCCCAGACTCTAAGACAAGCTTCTACTTCCTGATGCCATTGGCACGAGTAGAAGAGAGCTGTGTTTGCCTTCCCTTTGGGACAAGGGAAATTGCTAGAGACTTCTGTAATTCTGTACTCCTCATTGTGTGGGATACCCAGAGGAAAAGATACACAACTCCTATGCCTCTCTTAACCTGGCCAGTTGTGAACACAGATGGTGAAGGGGCAATACTGAAGGATGAGGATGATTAGCAGGAGTGACTGCCATAGGCTCATTTATCCTCTCAGGCTAAAAGAAAAAAAGCAAGCAAGTATAAGACAGCGACCTTGACAAAAACCTGCAGTAAACCTTTTAAATTAAAGATTATTTCTGATATTTATTTGTTTATCTATTTGTCCCTGCATGTGCCCATGCTTTTCTGATTACTTTTTTTTGGGGGGGAGTGGAAAAAGCAGAATGTGGACAACACAATGGAATGCACAAAGGAAGGCAATTACAATGGCCCTACATCATATTGCTGAACCAATCATCAGAGTTAAATATCATTCCTGGCAAAGTCAACAGAGATTTTTTTCCCTGTTTTGAGAATCCAATAATCATGAGCTTTTCTTTTCAAGTCTGTTCAGTCTGGTTGTTGGTTTTGTTTTGTTTTGTTTTTTGGCCCTAGTCTTAGTTTAATGAGATATGTTAGTTGCTAAGCATAGATATATGTCTTGAGAGACCAGGCTGAAAACTGACATAATACATTCTGACACCATAAAGTTGTAAACTGACAACTTAACACTGCTGTGTAAGTTGGAGAAAGAGGCAATATGCTGTTACACAGTTGCTAGCCTTGAGTAACTTTATCTTGAAAGTGTCTAGTGAGGCATAGAACTGCTGCCGAACACACAAGAACCAGTCTGAATTAACAAGCTTCCCCCCTCCCCCCAATGACTGGAGCTTTTAGGCTTCTGTTCATAGTTGCTTTTTGTGTGAGGTAACAGCAGTTTTGATCATACAGGCTGATGCTTCCCATCCTCTCCCAGGGAAATTGCCCCATCTTCCACAGCAGCTTTTCCCACAAGTGCTGGTTTTAGCTGCCATGGCGAGAATGGATAGGCAAAGTGGGAGTCCCAGTTTTTCTGTGTGGAATTATCTTTTGAAGAATATCTTTGGATATAAGCTAAGATTTGAAAATGGATGGATAGATTTGGCATATCCCTATATTTGTATGAAGGGAAAAAAACAACAGTATTTAGAATGTTCAAAAATGAATATCCTTCCCAGGGTTTTAGAAGAAGGAGGACCTACTGGTGAGCCTCTCCGTTTCCTAAGAAAACAACCAACCTTCTGTATATTAATCAATCAGCACACAGCAACCATGTTTGTATCAAGATTTATCCCCCTATGAAAGCATTATGCATATCAATTCAGTAAGTGTCTGTGTACAGTATAACCATTTTTTATGCTTTTCTTCATAGCTGATGGGAAATGACATTGAAAAGACACATTGGCAGCAAGAGAGATATAAGGTGAGGCTAGACAAATGGATTAGTATGGACATAAAAATCGGGGAATGATTTTTTTTGTAAAGGGTTTCCCCAGGGATTTCTAAAAAGATCACCTTGTGATCTTGAGCACCTAGAAATCAACCCAAATCTCATTATTTGGAAACAAAATGGCTGATTCTGGAATGATTGGGAACAAGCTATTAACATCTCCGGTACAGATAATCCTTGAGTTATGATGGCAGTTGGGGCCAGAATTTCCATTGTTAAGCGATGTGGTCGTAAAGTGAGACCGCATCACTTAGTGATGGAAAATCCCTACAGTCCCAGTTGCCATTGTTAACTGAATCCTATAGTTGTTAGGTGAGGCAACTTCCTGCCAGCATCTCACAACCAAAGTCAGTGGGGAAGCTGGCAGGAAGTTGCAAGTCCCAGGCCAGCAGGCAGGTAAGTGGCTGCTGCCGGGTGAGGGAGGAAGTGAAGGGGTGCATGAGAGGGCCAGGGAGGATGTGCCTGTTGTCATTATTTTGGTTTTATTTTTTTTAATATTTAATCTTAATTCTATTTTTGTCACTGTCCTCCTTGACTTTCATTATGAGAGTTTGCAGATTATTTCCATTTTCAGCTATCAGAGTAGTATCATCTGCATAGTGCAGGTTATTAATGTTTCTTCCTCCAATTTTAAAACATACCCATCTTCTTCTAACCCAGCCTTATATTCAGTATATAAATTGAATAACTAAGGAGAGAGTAGATAATCTTGTCTCACTCCTTAGCCAATCTGGAGGCAGTCTGAGACAGGCATTCTACAGAGCTATTCTCCTCAGTTAATGTTTGCCGATTGAGTGCTACACTACCTAGAAGGTTTCCTTTCCCTAGCTTATTACAAGTTTATTATGCAATTATATATGTAAGCAATACTTTTTATTTTTTTTAAGCGTGAAATACCAATCTACATTTTATACCTTTATTGCATTCATTTCACAAAAAGTAAGATAAGGATTGATATCACACAACTTCATAAGTTGGTCTGTAGCATATCTCCCAATAGTGGAACAGCTGAAAGTTGGGTACTTTTTATTTTTTAAAAATGTGGGATGAAATGTAATTATTATTCCCTTATTTTTCTTCAATAGATTATAAAATGATCTGAAATAGTTATAAAAACATTTATAGCAAATCAGTGGCATTTAAAATTAGAGAAATGCTTACTTCCTATTCCCACCATGGAATATAGCCAAAAGCTAGTAACAATTTCACAATGTTTTACATAGCAAATAAGGAGTCATTTAATAACTTTCTTCTTACTGTGTATGTATCATTAAAAACAAAAACAAAAAAAGCTCTTTAAAATTCCAGATGTGCAGTACTATATGCAAGATATAATGAGCATCCTAAAAGTTATAACCAGCATCTTGCCATCTTGCCATCTTTTTTTCCTTTTATTGGTTTTATTGTAATTTCTTTGTTTTGATTGTTGTGAGCCACCCAGAGTCGTTGGGAGTCAAGCAGCGTACACATTTAATTAACAGTAATAATAATGATATAAACTCCAACATCAACATCAGTTGTACTAATGCAGTTCTACAGCTTCAAGAATGGAAGAAGAAGAAAAATCCAGTGGGGGTACTTCATTTTAGCACTGAATAGGCAATATTCCTAAAAGTTCACAAAAGCAAAAGAAATTATTAGCCTGGCTGCCTTTATTATTTTAAATCAATTGCCACAAAGTGTGCGACAAGATAAATGTTATCTCACCTTTTTCTTCCCTTTAGCTTTCTAATAAGGGAATAAACAGATTTAGTTCCTGATTCTCCTCCTAGACCATTCCCATTTCTGGAATGCCAGCTGCTCTGGATCTCTCCTTCCACCCCTGCCCACTTGTGTGCTAGGTTTCCATTTCCTCTTCTCTCTTTTTCTTCATAAGCAGGAGTAGCTATGGGGATGTAGGATCTGATGTTGGAGAGGCCACATGCCCTGGGAGAGGAGGAGGAGGATTTCAGGAGGGGGTGAGATGGAGGAGGCAGTGAGGCCCTGGAGAAACATCAGGGTGGTGCTATGTAGAGGGAGATATAATGGGAATCTGAAGGTGAGCTACTCATGGGAAAAATAGTAATGGCTAAGGCCAATCATGATCTCTGGCAAATATTCACCCCCATTACTACATCACTGGATCTTCAGTGTCCCTGATCTCTGACTGTTGCTAGTAAATGCTAGGTTGATATGTAATAAGGCCACTCTCATCCATGATTTGACCTGGCATATATAACTGAGACCTGGGTGGGCACAAGGGCTACCACCTCTCTGAGATATTGAGGCCAACAGATATCCTCACCTGTGTTTTGAGTCTGGCATCAAATGTGACCCCAGGTAACACATTAGGGGAGGGATGGCAGCTATTAAGTGGAAGCTCTAACAACTTTCAGAGTCTCTGCGCTGCAGATATCCAGATGTGAGACCTTCTGACTGAAGCTGGGTCTAAGGAATAGCTGGGTTTGTCTTGCTGTACCAGCCTTTCTACTGCACAACATTCCTGCCAATGCTGCTTGACTCTGTTGCTGGGTTGGTGGTGGAGTCCTTGGGGACTTAACTTACCTTCTTGTCACATAGAGGCTAGTGTGATGGAATGGAATCATGAAGGCCAGACTCAGGGAGAAAAACATTTTCTTTCATTTCCTGAGTCACGGGGGAGAGATAAGAGGATGAGGCTGGCACCTCCCTGAGGAATTCACAATGTTGTGGCTGGCATTGCTTGGGAGCTGGGGTTTCAGTCTGGGAAGATTGATGTCAGGCCTAGCCCAAGGAACTCCAAGAGACCATATAAATTCAGTCCAGCAATGTTTATTAGCTACAACCTCTAGCAAGAATCTTCCCAGACTGAAACCCCAGCTCCCAAGCAGTGCCAGCCACAACATTGTGAATTCCTCAGGGAGGTGCCAGCCTCATCCTCTTATCTCTCCCCTGTGACTCAGGAGATGAAAGAAAATGTTTTTCTCCCTGAGTCTGGCCTTCATGATTCCATTCCATCACAGCTAGAGTGACCCAGGAATTCCTAGCCACCATAGTAGATATGGACCTGACCCAGATCAGTAAGGGCCCAACATGCAGAGATGATCATGATTATATCTATTTTGTCTTGGGGCAGTTGCAACATGATCTGAAGATGACAACATTACCATCAGCCCTTTGATGTGGTCAGATCACGCTGTGGTTGCTCTTCAGACTGCTGGTGCTCCCCCTTCCCAAGGAGAGGTTGGACCTATTGGATTAATCAATCCCAAATGACTAATGAACCCTGATGGGTTCAGAGGGAGCTTGGTTTTTTTCCTTAGAATCTGGCAGGCTGTTCTGTTGAGGCCTTAGTCTCCACCTGGAATGAGCATGTGATGAGGCCTTGGATCAGACTGAACCTATATGACCTCTCCCTGTTCAATGATCACAGGAGACTTCCTGGTTTCCAAGGAGCTCCAGGAGAGGAAATGACAGAAGAGATATCTAGAGTGCTGTTGGAGAAAGACAAAGATTGAATCCAACTGAGCACATGTAAGAGCCTACATTAGGATTACACCATGGTAATAAGAGTAACTATTTTCCCCCTCTTATCACATTTATACATAGCCAGCAGCACATTTTAAGGTGACCCATTCCCTGCCAGGGAGGGCTGAGTTGCAAGAACATAAACAGGCTGCTCTGAAGAATATTCTTGGCATATGACAGGAAAAAAAATGATCAGACCCACTTGAAATTGGACTCTAGCTGGACAGGTCTGGTTGAAATGACCGAGGCATGGTTATATGAGAAGAATTTGATCTTGTAACTCCTGAGGACGTGGATAGGATCCTTGGGGCTGTTGAACCAGCCACCTATTTGTTAAATCCACTTCTCTACTGGTTAGTGAAAGCCACCCAGGAGGTGACATGCAATTGAGTCCAAATGCAGGTGACTTCTTCTCTGAGAGAAGGGACTGTTCCACTTCTCTTGAAGGAGCTGGTAGTCCACCCCCTTTTCAAGGGACTATCACTGGTCCCATCGGTCCTGGACAATTTTTGTCCAATCTCTAACCTTCCTGTTCTGGGCAAGATTGTTGAGAATGTAGTTGGGATATAGCTTCAGAGGCCCTGGAGGAAATGGATTATCTGGATTTTTTTCATTCAGGTGTCAGGCTGGACCATGGCATTGAAATGTCATTGATCATACTTGCTGATGACCTCTGGCAGAAGTGGATGAGGGTGCTACAACCTTCCTAGCCTTCAATGTCTCAGTGGGCTTTGATGCCATTGATCAAACCATAGTATTCTGGTGTTTCTCCACCTTTCTCTGTGGCTGATTCCAGTTGCGTTGACAGGAGGAGAGAGATCAAGTTCTAAGTGCCTGACCTGTGGAGTGCCACAAGGCTTGACATTCTCACTCCTGTCAGCATGAGGTCAAGTAACATCAGTATGCTGATGATATTCAGCTGAATATCTCAACCCAGAAAGGCTGATTAAGTGATGCTGTCAAGTTCTTGCCTCAATGCCTGGAGGCTGTGGGGGGCTGGATGGAGAGGAACAGACTTAAGCTCAACCATAGCAAGACTGAGTGGCTGTAGGCACACAGACCTTCTGGATCTGAGAACTTTCCATGTCTATTCTGAATGGTGTTGCACTTACCCTGACAAAACTAGTGGACAATTTGAGAATCTTCCAAAACCCTCAGCTACTACTCAAACAGCAGGTGGCAGCCTTGCTAGGAAAGCCTTCATACAGTTTCATCTTATGCCCTTGTTCTGGACCTGCAACCCATTTTCACAGTCACTCATGGCTTTGGTTACTTTGTGTGTGGAATACTGCAATGCTCTGAATATGGGGCTGCCCTTGAAGACTACTTGGAAGCTTCAGCAAAATGCAATGGTAAGAGCAGTTATGGGCATGCCATTGTATGACCATGTAACATCTCTGCTTTATGAATTGTACCAATTACCAGTAGGCTTCAAGATAAAATTCAAGGTGCTGATTATCAGCTACAAAACCTTATGTGGTATATGGCCTAGCTATTTGACGGACCATCTCTCTTCCATTCTTTGTATCCATCCTGTAGGATCTGACAGGGGGACTCTTGAGTCATTAAACAATGTTGTCTGATGGGACCCAGGAAGTGTCTTTGTCATGGTACCTGCTCTCTGGAACAGCATCCTCTCAGAGATTCAAATGACTCCAACCTGCTCTTCTTTAAGTGAGACTTGAAGGACTGACTTTTTCTCCAGGCTTTGAGCTAGGGTGAGATTTATTTTTTATTTTTATGTATTTATTATTAAATTTATATGCCACCCATCTCCCCCAGAGGGTGACTCTGTGTGGCTTACAATTAAAAACCAAGACAATAAAACAATAAAAATATAAATACCCCCCGATTAAAACACAAACAACAAATCTATAAAAACAATATACAGATCAAGAAGATGGGGGAAGCAGTATCAATCATCCCACAAGCCAGCTCCAGCAATGCGAGCTCCCATCAGGCCCCCATGCCATCTAGCATAGCCATGTTTTTATACCTTTTCAGAAGGCCAGGAGAGTGGGGGCAGCCCGCACCTCAGCTGGCAAACTGTTCCACAGGGAGGAGGCCATGGCTGAAAAGGCCCTCTTCCTAGACCCTGCCAGCTGAAATTCCATGACAGGTGGGGTCCACAACATGCCCCTTCTGCAGGATTGGGAGATGTGTTCTCCCTTTTTGTGGGGTTTTATGTACATTCCTCCAGGATCAACATTTTCCTTGCCTGTTGTCTGCTGTTGTTCCATTTCTTTTTTTCTAAATGTGTACACCTCCAGAGTCACTGAAAAATTGGGCAGCTATAGAAATGTGAATGATAAACAAACAAAAGCTTTATATCGAACAAATTATTTACAGGATAAGTTCTATCATAACTAATGTTCATTAAGTGCAGGCAGGGAAACTGTTTGTATAGCTTTGAGGACAAACCTGGCATTCTTTATTATGTCTATAGCTTATCCGTGCCTACTCAGAAAAAGGACCATTGAACTCAATGAAACTTACTTCAGGTAAGTATGAAAACACTGTAGCCTTAAGTAGCTTGGCAGTAATTTAAAATAATACAAGACAGTATAAAGAACCACTTCCTTCTCAGACAAAGAGTTAATTCAGGCAGCTGATTTTGTCAAGAGGGAAGAGATGAATCAACCCCGACCTTTCTGCATAAGTCATCTTATTTTTGAGGCTTACATAGGAAGTTGCTTTTAATATTAATTGTTGTTTGGTCCTTTGGATTGTTTTCAATGGAAGTTTCTAAAACCCTTCACCAAAGTGGAACAGTTCTGAGAGTGCCTTGGTAGCAAGTGAAAAGGGACTAGTTGCCCATCAAGAGTGGCTGCTATTGTTCTTCACAGATGTGTTGACAGAAACTAGTCCTACTGGAATTAGCACAAAGTAATGACAGTGCTAGTGGGCTGCCTGTCACAATTATAGGCATAGCTGTGTGTGAAATTATTCAAAATGTTTCAGCATCCTATGAATAAATATGAAGTACTGGCAGCAGATATTGGTGATTATGCAAGTGCTAGGAACTGCCTTCCACCTTGAGCCAAATCAGAATAGGTTATAGGTGTACTTACTTTGCCTTTATGATACCCCAAGAATAATCAAGATGGACAGACTTTTCTTATTTCTTTTGCAAGCACCCTGCTTTTAATCTAAGATCATAAGCAGAAGGCAACAGGACTGGATGTTGAATAATGTTTCTAAATGGGAAGAGGCAAGTGTCTGCAGTGCTAGGATAATAAATAAAAATTGGCATAATTCTGAGCTTGAGAGAGTGTTGATTTACAATAATAGCAGAATTTTCCTCTTAAGCAGCCAGGCAATTTGGGCATATTAGGTCAAGAATTATTTTGCTTATTCCAGTTATCAGTGCCTGCTGACCAGATCACTACAGAACTCTAGAAAGTTCTCAAGGGTATGAGCCAACCAAGTCAGCAAAAGTGCTGTGAGGGACTCTGAAGAAGAGCCTGCAGGCTTAGAGGATGGTTGTGCTAACTCCAATGTCTCTGCCAAGTTCTCCCACATATAGGAGGGCAAATATATGTAGCAGTGAGTGCCTATGTGAGTCCAACAGGTTTTCTGCTGAGTTGTGCCAGTAAAAGGAACACACTGGAGGGAAAGGAGGTAATGCACTTATACAGGCTTCTAATCATTTTGCTCCAATGAATTCCCCAATAGGCTCAGGTCTCAGCATCCTTTATTTGCATTTTGAGAAGAATTGCAAGAATAACTTTGAATGGAGATGTGTTCCTTGCAGCTGAGCTATTTTTGAAGTTGGACCGAAACTTCTGTTAGTACAAAATGTAACTTCCTGAATGTTGCTGGGTGAGAGAGACATAATACATACATTTAAAGGCTTAATATGGTTTGGAATCAAATTATCTGAAGGACTGCCTTCAATCTTACCATTTAAAATCAGGAATAAGATGCTGTCTGAAGTTCATCAGACTACCAGCTTTTAAGAAATCTTAAATCATTATTTATTCATGCAACCTTCCTTTGAATGGATTCATTGCAAAGAAACCTTACAGGTGAAACTCGAAAAATTAGAATATCGTGCAAATGTTCATTTATGTCAGTATGGCAACTCAAAAGGTGAAACCAATATATGAGATAGACGCATTACATGCAAAGCGAGATATGTCAAGCCTTACTTTGGTATAATTGTGATGATTATGGCGTACAGCTTATGAAAATCCCAAATTCATGTGTGTGCTTGTATATGTGTGTTTAAATTGGTTGATTGATTAACTTTTGGTTTTATTAAGCTTGTTGCGATGATGATGATGATGATGACGACAACAAGAACAACAACAACATGGGATTTTGTTTTTGTAAGCTGCCTTCATAGAATTTTCTTCTAAAAGGCATCCTAGAAATCAGGTGGGGAAGTATTGTAGGTAGATCTGTCTTCAGGGTTTTCTTTCAGTGAAGAAAAGCATATGATTTTATATATATTAGTTGCTTTATGTCAGTAGAAGGCACCTCCACTCAGGATAAGTACCTAAATGTTACTAGTCTGTACCTTCTGCCTAAGCCCACTACTCTGCATCTACTTAGAAGCTACTCCTGAGGACTTACGGCCCTCTAGACTTGGATAGGATATGATGTTGAAAGCCAGAGTAGGAAGGGGATAACAAAACTCACATCTTCCAATGTGTATATAGTGCTTTTATTTATGGTATAGAACCTATTCATTCATTTGTTTGTTTGTTTGTTTATTTATTTAAAGAATTATCCCTCTTGCCAGAGCAATGCGTAAGATCCACATGCCTGTGCATCACTAGGGAAAATTTCCTCACTAGGGAAAATTTAAAAACTACCTTTAAGGCTTTGAAAGATGTTTTTCTCAAAGCTTAGTTTAGAGATCAGCATTTTATGGACAGCAGACCTAAGCAGAAAGTTATCTTCATAGCTTTTGTAAAGATTTTCCCTTGAGATGTTGAGCAGAGTGCAGCAAAAGACCCATAAACCTTGCTCTCAGGACAAATACACATCAGCATGAGAGCTTGCAAGCAGCAATGTCCATATCCTGAACTCCAAAGAAACTCCAGTCAGAAAATATAAGCTAACTGGTCTTTATTGATAAAAATGCAAAAACTTCATAAAATACAAGTTGCATACAAAAGATAGGATATAACAAAAACTTCTTCTCATATTAGCTTCCAAAACTTATCACTGCAAAGCCTCTAGCTAAAAACACTCTCAGAGAAGAGGTTCACTACTTAGTTACTTGTTAAGACTACATAACCTATAAACCTACATGGTTAACTGTAAGACTAAAAACACACACACATACACACACTGGACAGGTTGGGCATTGTAACCCTCCCTTATAGTGCCAGTTGAAAACACTCCTACTGAATAACGAACACACATACACAATTTCAGTAGGCGGCAGTAGACAAAATCATAACAACATCACAAGATACTTTGTTATCTCAACACTTGTTTTGTAAAGCTAACAGGATGAACTTTCTTCCCATGAGAAAATCCTGATACCCCTCTCAGCCTGTTTGCGACACAACACGTGTTACGGGATAGTATAAACAACTGATTACAGCAATACAATAACAATTTACATTTGTTCTAACCCAAGGTTTGCCAACATTGCTTCATGTTGTACAATAGGCAATGATTTTGTGAATACATCAGCAAGATTTGTTTCAGATTCACAATACACAAGATCAATGAAATTTTCTAACATAGCTTGTCTCACATTTTTATACTTTACATCAACATACTTTGTACGAGCTCTAATGTTTTCTGTTTTAGCTAACCCTATACAGGCTTGGGAATCTTCATACACTGTATAAGACAATGACACTTGGATGTTTAAATCAATGAACAACTGATTAAACCATCTTAATTCACAAATTGCTTCTGATAAAGCTGCGAATTCAGCTTCAGCAGTAGACAAGGCAATGGAGGTTTGCTTCCTTGCTTTCCATGCAATTGTAGATTCACCAAATTTACAAACAAATCCAGTTATGGACTTTCTATCACTTTCTTCTGCAAATGAACTATCAACAAAAATTACAGGCTTTTCTAACCCATTAGGTGACATTTTAAGACAAAGGTCTATTGTACCTTTTAAATATCTCAGTAATCTTTTCAATCCTAGCCAGTCATGTTCTGTAGGATTAGCCACCCTACGGCTCAAAATCCCAACAACATAAGATACATCTGGACGTGTCCATTGTGCTAGGTGCAGTACAGAACCAATCACAGAATGATACAGTGCAGGTTTTTCACACAACTTTTCACGTTTCATTTTTCAAAAAATCACAAGTCATTGGAGTTTTTACAGGTTTTGCATCTAACATTCCCATGTTTGCTAACAACTGTTCTATCTTTTTCTTTTGACTTAGATAGATTTCTCCATTTTCAGCTCTCTGCACTTCAATTCCAAGGTAGTATTTTAACATACCTAGATCTTTCAATTTAAAATATTGCTCTATTTGCTTGGCAAATTCTTGTACCATGTTTAAAGAACTTGTAGCAAGACAGAAATCATCAACATAAGTGAGAAGTACTGTATACTCTTTTCCAGTTACTTTGGTATATACACATTGATCAGCTATTGATTTCTTGAAACCAATTTCCAACAAAGCTTTATCTAAACATTGATGCCAACATCTTCCAGCTTGTTTCAATCCATACAGTGCTTTACGCAATCTGTATACTTTCTGGGAATCCTCACATGTGTAACCTGGAGGTTGCTTCATATACACAGTTTCATGAAGCTCAGCATTTAAATAAGCTGTATCTACATCAAAATGATGAACAACCATATTTCTTTGTGCAGCTAAGGCCAACATTACACGCAATGATTCAGGCCTAACTGTAGGTGCAAATGTAAGATTATAATTCACAAACTGTTCTTGTGAATAACCTTGTGCAACCAGTCTAGCTTTATACTGAACAGCATTATCAGGTAAAAGCTTTTTCTAAACACCCATCTGGAACCTATGGCTTTTTCTGATGCAGGTAAATCAACAATCTCAAAAACATTCTTATTTACTAATGCATTGAACTCAGTATCCATAGCTTCATTCCATTTATCTTGCTCATCAATTGGCAAGGATAACATTTCCTGAAAATTTTGTGGCTCACAAGTGATTTGACACACTCTGACTTGTTGAATAACAAATCTTTCTGGTGGAACACCTTTTGTTATTCTTGTTGACCTACGAGGAATCTCAAAACTCTCCTGTATTTCCTCTTTCTCCTCCTTTTTTTCTACTTCAGCTGAAACTTCTGCTTCTTCAGCTAAAGCTTCTGCTTCTTGCTTTATCTGTGGAGAGGAGGATACCACAAGCGGTGTTTGCTCTCTAGCTAAGTCTGTCTGTGACTCCAGAAAAACCTCTGAATTTGCATGCAGCCTTTGCCAATTAGAAGGCTCTTCAAAATTCGCATTTCTAGAGATAACAACCTGGTTTTTTCCAAGATAAAAGCGATAAGCTTTTGATTCTTGAGAATAACCAATAAACCTGAGACGCTGTGTTTTTGGTTGGTTTCTCCTTCTTTGAGACTTAGGAATTTGTACATAAGCAAAAGTTCCAAATGCACGCAGATGCTTTAAGCATGGATGTTTACCATACAACAAAAAATAAGGAACTTCATTTACAGCTGAATTCCAATGTCTGTTAGTAAGAAACACAGCGGTCAGCAAAGCTTCACCCCATAAACGGGCAGGTAAATCATTATCAATCAACAAACTATCTTTGATTACTTTCAAAACACCAATCTTGCGCTCAGCAATGCCATTCTCAGCAGACATGCCCACATTTGTTAATCTGTGGAAAATGCCTTTCTTACGTAGCCAATTTTTAAACTCAAGACTCATAAATTCACCCCCTCTGTCAGTCTGCAAACTCCCTACTTGATATCCATGTCTTTTTTCAATCATAGCCACAAATTCTTTGAAACGAGAGAATGCTTCAGACTTCTGTTTCAACAAATAACAAAATGTGAAACATGTTTTATCATCCACTAAAACAAACATGAATCTTGCTCCCCCCTTACTCGGAGGAAACGGACCAGCTAAGTCAGCATGCACAAGAGCAAATGGTCTTGTAGAAATCCTGCTGCTTTTTCTGGCGACAGGGGCACATTTTATCTTAGATTGCTTACACACAGTACAATCAAGAAACTTAGAACACTTCTTGAATCTCAGTTCTGGATACACTTTGGCCATTTTTGACAAACACTTCCATCCAGGATGACCTAGTACTCTATGATAATAATGAATGCATTTATCATGTACAGGAACATTACCAGCACAACTTCCAATTAACACATCCTGTTTAGGAAGCATTTCATACAATTGATTAACCATTCTCCCTCTTGCACATTCAGCCCCCTCTTTTGTAACATAGCATTCAGAACCTTGGAATGTAACAGAATAACCAATGCTAGTTAATACAGGGACACTGAGAAGAGAAAAATCAAGTGTAGGAACACAGAGTACATCAGAAACCACTTCTCCCAAACAAGGTATGAACACTTCACCTTGCATGGTTACTTTAGCTACAGAACCATCAGCCAAATTAACCTGTTGAATTTTAGGTTTACATTTAGTTAACAATAACTGCTCATTGTTTACAATGATTTCACTACAACCAGAGTCCAGTAACCACTTATCAGCATTACGTTTGTCTCTGTTAGAAATCAAGGCAGACACCAGCCTAGTACTTCCTTGTTTCTTAACTGTTGCTTTTCCATGACGGACAAACCTTCTGGAACTCTCAGCAGGCTGATTTTTCATAGGACAGTCTTTTATAAGATGCTTGGTAGAATTACAGCGAAAACACTGTCTCACCAAATACGCACAGTCCGTGCCAGCTGGAGAAAGTTGCTGCTTTACGTTATCAAGTCTTTTCTTAGGATTAGTCTGCAAGTCACGTGTACATTGAATTTCTTGTAACCTGTTTGTTAAATATTCCACGGTCAGGTCAGCGAGTTTAAGTGTCTGTACAGCTTCTACTAATATGTTGAATGACTCATCCAGACTTGAAAGAATTATACATGCTCTTTGTTGCTCGGGAATGACCAGATTACGATCTGCCAACTCAGCAAACAAAGTTTTCATCTTATTCAGGTGCTCAATTACATTAGCTCCTGGCTCCAACTTAAGGTTATACAACTGCTTTGTCAAACTCACGATAGCAGATGCAGTTTCCCTTGCATAGATCCCACGCAAAGCTAGCCAACATGCATTAGCAGTGTTCAAACCACGAACATGCACCAATTCAGACGACTCAAGCCCCAAAATCAAATTACCATATGCACGGTCCATCAAAGCTTGCTCTGCATCCATGGGTGCCGCCGGGGGTGCGTTGTCCACATAACGCCAAAGCCCCTCTCTCATGAAAAAAGATTTTATCTTTATATTCCATGTTTGGTAATTCTTTGAATTCAACCTTTCAAATGGAAGGCTCACTGCTGTAGGTGGAACTGCTGCCATATTTCACTTAAAACAAGCACACAGCCACAGAGAAAAAATCCAAACCTCAAACGAAACAGTCACAGGCAGGGTAATAAATCCATAAATCACCCGTCACTCAGGAATTTAAGTCCTCACTTTCAGCATGCCTGGAGTCATGCCTTGGACATCATTCCTGGAACCTCACGCCTGGAATCCTGTTCCTCGGAACCACCGACCTCAGTCCTCAGTCTTCAGTCCTGGGCACTTGGTCCTGGTTCTGCATACTGGGTCCCCTCCGGACTTTAAAACTTAGTCCTGAACCCTGGGCTCTGGGATCTGTGCTCTCTGGGTGCTCTGGGCTCTTAGCCCTGGTATCTGTGGGCTCTGGGCCCATAACCTGTTGAGCAGAGTGTAGCAAAAGACCCATAAACCTTGCTCTCAGGACAAATACACATCAGCATGAGAGCTTGCAAGTAGCAATGTCCATATCCTGAACTCCAAAGAAACTCCAGTCAGAAAATATAAGCTAACTGGTCTTTATTGATAAAAATGCAAAAACTTCATAAAATACAAGTTGCATACAAAAGATAGGATATAACAAAAACTTCTTCTCATATTAGCTTCCAAAACTTATCACTGCAAAGCCTCTAGCTAAAAACACTCTCAGAGAAGAGGTTCACTACTTAGTTACTTGTTAAGACTACATAACCTATAAACCTACATGGTTAACTGTAAGACTAAAAACACACACACATACACACACTGGACAGGTTGGGCATTGTAACCCTCCCTTATAGTGCCAGTTGAAAACACTCCTACTGAATAACGAACACACATACACAATTTCAGTAGGCGGCAGTAGACAAAATCATAACAACATCACAAGATACTTTGTTATCTCAACACTTGTTTTGTAAAGCTAACAGAATGAACTTTCTTCCCATGAGAAAATCCTGATATTAGAATGGACTAAAGTGTCCAAACAGCATTAGGAAATATCCTGACAAGAGATCATTTTGGACGTAGCATTTTTCACCTTGGCATCTTTTCAGGATGCTTCTACAATGCCACCAACTGAATCATTGCCATTTGAAATATTTATTTATTCATTTATTTCACAGGTGTACATGATGCTTCAGTCATAAAACCAACCCTAAGTGGTATTACACTTCAATCCAGTAACAATTAAAAGATAATAACTTCATATACTCCAAACCTAAACGATATAATAAATAACCAAAAAATTAATCCAATCATACAATGCTGAGAAAAACCTGTTCATAATAATTAATTATCACTTACTGCAGGGGGGAATCCAACTCTCAGTCTCCCCTCAAAGGCTTCCTGGAAAAGCTAGACCTTGATGGCCTTTCTAAACATACAGAGTTGATGCTGACTTGATCCCAGGAGGAAAGCTTTTTCCAGAACTGGGACAGCAATGGAAAAGAGCCACTTTCATGGTCTCTGGTGCTAAACTTTTTCAAAGTAGAGATCCAAAGGAAGATCTCCCTTATAGATCTTGTTGGACAAGCAGAAACCACAGGGAACAGGCAGCCCCAAAGTTATTTAGCTTCTCAACCATGTAGAACTTTAAAGGTGACAACCAACATCTTGAATTGCACCCCAAAATCAACTGGTAATCAGTGCAGTTCCTGAAATAGAGATATTATACAGACAAAACAATCTATAGCTGGTCCAGAATGTAGTGATTCAAACAGATATATGTGCCTCTATCTATTTGGATTACTGCATTTTGGACCAGCTATAGCTTCCAAGTGGTCTTCAAGGACAGCTCAATATAGAGGACCCTGCAATAGTCTTAACTGAAAGTGATGAAGGCTAGAATATCCTGATTTAGGAATGGTTGTAATTGGACAACCATTACACAAGATGGAATTGTATAAAGGCCCTCCTGACCATAGCTGCCACCTGTTCCTTAAGCAGGTAGTGAGTCCAGGAAGGTCCTCAGGTTATGAACCAGTTAAGTACAGGGGAGTGCATCCCCATCAAAAAATAGAATATTGCCAGCCTCGCTAATTATAGGTTCAACTCTATGGGATCCAACTGGTTTTAAATTCTGTATAGATAATTCTTGACACTAGCTTGCTTATTTATTTGTTTATTTGGTTTAGGTGGTACCTGACTCCAGACCTACTCTGGATGGCTCACAGTACAATGAACAAGATAGAGTATAAATAAAAACCAATTTAAAAAAAGTAAACAAGTTGGCGAATCTGGCCAAAAACATAAAAACATATATAAACATACTCAACAGAGGGCTCTAGCCACCAAGCTCAGGGCCTGGGAGAACAACTAGGTATTTAAGGCCTTCCAGAATGTTATAAGGGTAGGAGCTACCCAGATCTCAGGGGGAACCTTATTCCAGAGGGCAGGAATTTAGTATCACCAATAGCTATCCCTTGTACCACAATATCAATTTAGTTTTTTTTCCTGCCATTATTACTTTTTGGAGAATATCCCCATACTTTCCACTGAACCCCCAGATGCTTCAGTCTTCTGCTATTGTAGCTCCCTTGGAAAATCAGCATCACTTTGTCGCTTAGCATGAAAGGATTTTGAGCCTGGATAGATATAAAAACATCCTGGAAAACATGCAAAAAGTGTCTTAGACCTATGTTGACATCTTAATAACAGGCACCCCTTGGGGAAAGGTAGAAAATGGGATCATGTGGAACACTGTAACTTTAAATGAAATCAATAAGAAAACACACTATGATTCGTTTCTGTTTTTGATGTTTTCAATTTGTCTTTGTAGATGTGGTTCTCCATCTGTTCATGTGATTGTCTGGGAGATCAATTGCATGGAGAAAGCTTTTACTCAGTGTTTACTAGAAACAGCTGCAGCCTGTATTGAACCGGACATTTGTTCTATTATGTGTAGGATCCTGAAGTGCATCTTTATAATTTATGGCTTTCATTCTGAAGTTAAAATTTTACCACAACAGGCAGGAAGAAGGGAAGTCTCTCCAGGACAAAAGGTCTCTGCAAGGGAGAGTTGCAGGAAGCAGATGACATGTAAGGGCAGTAGCTACAAAAAGTTGTATCTTACCTTCTTTTTAAATTGCAAGAATGTTTTTACCTGGTGAAAAATGGCATCCTACGCTGGTGATACAAAAGAATTTGACCTTTTCAAACTAAAGGAGCAATCGTTGCGTCAGTATAACTCCTGCTTGTATTGGGTAATTTCTGCTTGGGCAAGAGATTGAAGAATGTAATATTACCTCAGTTCCAGCAGTTTTTGGAAATCTACATCCATTTTATTATGGCTTCATGACTGGTTAAACAACAGAGACCAGTTTGTGGATGTTCTGATCTAGGAACTGGGCAGACAAATGTATCACTGGTTCTGTTGGACTCCTGTAGGACTTTCAGTGCCATTAATCATAATTACTTTCTGGATCACAATTCATTCATTCCTCCTCCTCCTGCTGCTCCTGCTCCTCCTCCTGCTCCTCCTGCTCCTCCTAGCATTGTGAAATGTGCTCTTTGTTTGCCTATGAAACTTTCAGGTGTGGTCTCTCATCTACCTCATGATACCAAAGCTTACTTGTCAGCCATCCTATATGGGTAAGCTGACACATGCCTTATTTGTATCATGGGTACACTAACTGTATAATGTATAGACAGCTTTTGGAAATATCCAGAAACGTTAGCCTGTTCAGAATACTGAAAGCAGGCTACTAATTATGTTGTACTGCTTTCCTACAAGAATCAATGTGGTGTAGTAGTTAAGGCCTCAAGCTAGAAGCCAGGAGACCGTGAGTTCTAGTCCCACCTTGGGCACAAAGCCAGCTGGGTGACTTTAGGCCAGTCACTCTCTCTCAGCCCTGGGAAGGAGGCAAGGGCAAAACACTTTTGAATCTTGCCAGGCAGTCACTAGGAGTTAACACTGAGTCAAAGGCAGAAAAAAAAAATATTTCCAATACGTCAAAACATCAGAATAGACTTAATAAGAGAAATTTTACTAAAATGTGTATGGCTAATTCTAAACTTAAACACTGGTGCTTTGTCCAGTGATAGATATAAATTGTAGCATATTTACTCATGTGAATCAAGCAATCAATTATGTCATCTTGAAATATTTGAAATCCAGAAATATATCATGAGCTGCTTTTAAAAATGAATACATTTAATGGTGGCTTTGTTATAAAGGTGATGATTAAAATCTCTTATTAAAGAGACTACAATAACTGCAATAATCGATCAAAACGAATAATATGCATGGAAAAAGTAGAAGAAATTGAGAATATTTCTACACAATACCTCAATTCAATACCCTATTGACACAAATGAAATTCAGTGGCAAGTCTTCAAATAACAGCATGTTTGAAGTCAAAGAAATGGAATAGATATATTAAACTTTTGATGAACTTACTTATTTTAATTTTAACAACTGACATTCCCCCCATTTTTGAAAGTCAAGAATCCAGATCTCCCTCCCTCTGGTGAGGTATCTCATCTTTGCTATGTTGCCTGGATCCTTAGTTGCCAGTAACAATAATAAAAAAGTACAGCTTCTGGCTGCAAAAATGTGCTCTACCTCTACACTTGCTGAAGGACCACAGAATCTATCACTACATTATAGTTGACACATAATTAAATAATGTATGTCCAGATTGTCAACAATAAGGTTTTTCACATTCTCAAAACTAATATGTACAGCTGCTAACCAAATCAAGTATTTCCTTGCAAAAGTTTCCAGAGGATTCAACAACAGATGCGTGATTGGATTGAGTTTTGCATGCCAAGAGGTAAAAGCCAAAAAAGAAACATAACATTTGTACAACACTTGGAAGATATGCTTGTAAAACTGTTAACAAATGACCAGGAGCAGAATTTACTTCCTAAGATGAGGTAGCATGCCCCCAAAAGCAAGATTCAGTAATACTTTGTCTAAATGTACATGTGTCCATATTAAATGTCAAGCCAGCTGAACTGATAACAGGCATATATCAAGTGCTAGTTCCTTGGCTGTTCTTTTGGAGTATTCCCAAGCATGATAATAGCATCCATATAAGAATAGCATATCCATATATAAGAATAAGAAGGGAATTCAGGCTTAAGAAGTAATGACAAGCTTTAAAAGGCAATAAATCAGAAGAGAACAATCTGAAGCCTCAAGGCAGCTTGGGAGCGCTGAAACCCTTGGTTAAGACTCTCTGAAACTTAAAAGTTGTTACTGAGACATTCTTTTATGTGTCAGAAGGGGAAAATTAGTGAATGCGTGTTTAGAAAATCATCTTATTAACTATACTTAATTTTAAATAAATGCCAATGAAATCTTTTAAATTTAGTCTTGTCCTGAGCCCATCTACTACTTATTGGATTAAATAAAGCCCTCATCTTGGAAAAAGATGTACAGCCTATACTAGATACTGATACAATTCCATAGGCTTACAGAATAATCCATTGTGTGCAATAAATATCTGTAAATGTCTTTCTGCATCATGATTTGATCATACACACTGTATGCTACAAATAATAATTAAAAATCTTGCCTCCTGAAATTCTGCAAGCACTTCTTCAGTTCAATGGCTTTATCCAGTTCTCTTAAGTCCATACAAAGACAATCATCATAATTGTTTTCACTTTCTCACTATAATAGGTTACCAGGCTATACCTTCTGCTGAAGATATGACTATGATTGCTAAGCTAAGCATTGTTGTTTCTCTTAGACAGCTACTGCATTCTGTTGTGTTTTAACTTCATGGGCAAATCTTAATATACAACCAGATACACTAAAAAGCAGTGGTTATCATCAATCTGCTAGAGTGGGTTCTACAACTTTAGCAGGAGTGAAAAGGAGGTGGAGACTAATTTCACATAATCTCAAGGACACAAGTCTGGGTATGAAGTCCACTGCATTCTGAGGAACTGTGAAGGACAGAAAGCAAAGGGCAGATAGCAGAGGAGGTGCTCTGGGATTTATCAAAAGCCCCCTCCAGAAGCCCATCTATTGCACTTGGAGGATTGAAAACATGGGACAACCATAGTGATGGGTATGGCTCATAACCACCATGTGAATGGAGGACTGTCCTTAAGGCGAGACAGCCGGTAGTGAGTACTGCACAGGGACATAGGACTGCTATAGAAAGTTTGGGGCACCTTCACCCCTCATGCTTTCAGTGATTAAATGAGGGCCATTGTCTTCTTGACTATTGCCTCTCTTCACTCATACATTAACCCTTCAAGTGTGGCATTCATTGCTGGCAACAATAATGAAACATGTTAGTCAAGAATGTGGTTGATCATTCCATGGCACTAGTGAGGGGATTGCTTATTTGACTCATGGCATAAGAAGGGTAGTGATATGTGGACCAGATTGATAGCATATGATCCCACCCCACTGCACTTTGGAGGAGTTCATATATTTTGTCCCAAGAGCCATAGTAGCAGCTGCTAAGTCCCTGTCTAACTATAGTTATCCAACTTCTCCTAAACTATAACCCTTCATATCTTTATGTGTTTATAATCAGATCACCATCTCCTCTGGCAATGTTATGATCATCCTCTTCATGGAAACCAGCACCCCTATCTCCTCCTTCTTGTCCTCTAGCCAAGATATAAGAGCTTCTAGTGAATGAAAACCAGGAAAGGGGAGACCTGAAGTGCATCTGGGGATAGTTTGGTTCTGTTATGATGAGACAGACTCTTATTTGGAGTAGCAGAGTTTGACAGATTCTGATTTTACAACTCAGGAGCAAGTGTGCTCTCAGATTCTGGAACAGTAAGGCAACATTATTGCAAAGCACAGCAGCAAGCTGAGTCACCTGACCTAGAACCTAAACAGGAAATGATTGAACAAGTCAAACTGAGATGTTCATTGAAATTCTTCAAAAAGAAGAGGCACAACTCAAGAGGACAGGCGTGCCTGAGTTGATATATAAAACAAGGGCTTGAAAGTCAGACTTCTTTTGATAAACAAGTTTTCAACCTTGGACCTGACTTCCTATATGTGTGTTTCTTCTGATTCCCTGACTGACCTTTGGACTGGTAGAAGACTAGTCTCCACTCTGATTCCTGGAACCTGGATCTTTCAGGATGGAACTTTGGCTTCTGAAATAAACTTGTTTTTCCTGAGTGCTTGCATTCCTGCACTTGCAGTTGCTGCCCCTGGACAGGCTCATGAGAAGCATGGCCGGATCTCTCTTTCAGCATGATAGCTTGTTTATCTTTGCCTTTACTGGGAATGTGTGTGATTACCTCAGTCACTCAAGCTAAAGAAACTCTGTTCCATTTTCCTTTATTGATGGTTATCAGTGCTTACATTAAGACTGGAGGGGATGGCTCGGTTTCCTTATAGCCAATGGTGCTAGGGAGGGATGTAGTCTTGTACATGAATGGATCTGTTTAGGTTTAACAAAATTTAACTCTCTTAAGTTAGCTCACTGGGTCAATTAAACTTTTTGGGTGTTCCTACAACTCAATCCCTCACTGGCTTAGTCAGCGTGTCATAGGAACAAGGCCCAAACAAAGCTCTGTAGATATTACAGGCAAACATCTGTATAGAAAGGTAAATTCTCAGATAACTAATTATGCATCTGCAATTATGACTTAATGACTGGCAAATCCATAGAGTCATGGAAACTAGCTGATATCAGTAATGTAGAAATTGCTGAGCCAGGATTTAGCATCATTTCAGTAACCTTTGATATCCCTAGTGTTTTACTTGATTTGTATTGGGTATGGGGCTAATCCTGTCTATACTCAAGACTAACATCTGGTACCATAAATGCATGCACTTGCTGATTACACTGACTTGGCTTTTATGACAAATGCTGGCAAAATGCCTCATCCTTTTACAATAATTACACTTAGCTTTCTGGGCAAGACATCCTATATAACTTGTAAATTGCTGTAAAATTGAATCAATGATTTTCAACCAATGTCCTCTTTATAAATGTCTATCTTATAATGAAATTTTCCTGCAAGAGATCAGCTGTTTGCACCACAATTTCTTTCCAAACTCTATTTTGGCTTCTGCCAGGAATGTCCCAACCTGGGTACAATTGCTAGAACTTTCTCCAATATAAAATGGAATTCCAGAAGCAAGACAAAGGTTTTTTTTAAATTTCTACCAGCTAGTTTCTAATACTCATACTTGATATGGACTAACCCAGTCTCCTGCAGGTACAGTATATATTCTATCTTACATTCTCTATGGAACTTAAGAGAGGGCAGACAAAAGATAAGGATTGCTAATCTATTTGTTCAAGGCTGCCTTCTGAACTCTTGCAAACTTCATGATTGCATAACGTGAATGAGCTGCTACGTTAGAACTGGTTACATGAGGGTTTCTCTGCCAAGCCACTCTAGAGCTACAGCAATCCTGGGGAACCCAAACATATCTGTTATTTTGCTGTTCAATAAAGGCACTGACTTCACCCCATGTATTATTTACTGTTGCTCTACCATTTCTTTGGGAGGTTTATTTATGCTATTTATGTACAGGGCTTATAGCCTGCTCAGTCTGCTGACTCTGAGCAGTGTGCAACTTCCCAATACTTAATTGGGATTAGAATCATCGAATCAGGGGCCATGACTAAAACAATTAACAGTAATAAAAAGAAATCCAGTTCCTTGACCAAGAAGCAATTGCAGCAATCCAACCTACCCTTACCATTCTTCCAAATCAACTCCACTCTCTCCTCAATCTTCTCCATCTCCCATTGCCCCAACCCTTCGTTTTGAGACCACCATGGCAACAATTCCTTCCCATCAACCAGGTCCATTGACTTTCACTCTTTCAAATCCAAACAGCCTTTTTAATTGGTATCGTTTCCCCTCTTACTCAAACACAGACATGTCTCCCTGTGCCACTGTACAGATAGGGTTAGATCCCACTGTGCCCAAATTAGGACATAAGGAAAAGTAGCAGAATTTGAATTCTAATATCCCACTGCCACCTGCCCCCCCTCAAAATCGATAACGTAGAATTAATAAGCTGTTATTTGAATCATATACTGATCTACATTAAACTTGTTGCCTTGCTTATTGGCTTTTCTCCTGGTAGCATAGTATCTTAGATGGGGGGAGCATTATATTCTTATTATAATAATTACTTATTCTGTTTATTCAGAGGATAAATTGATAATGATAACGGCTAGTATAGGATATAAGTTGTTTAATTTTAAAATGATATATCAGTGAATCTATGCTGTTCTGGTTAACTGCAAAATGAATGGTGGGTTTGTGACCGGCAATTTTCACAGGTTCCACAGGTTCTTCTCTTTTTCCCCCTCTTAGATATATTTGCTATTTTCTTATTTTGACCCTGTCCGGCATTTAACTGCCTTCCTGTTTTCTTACTGAATTTTTAAAGTTTTCTTAGCCTTATAGATGAGGAATTATCCAGTTAACTTTTAACTCTCATTCGAAATGGATAACCAGGCAGCCATATTAAAATACAATCCATCAGTCCTTGAGCTGGAAGAATAGTAGGTCAGCACATATTACACAGCCCTTGTTGCTAGTGACTTTTCTGTCTCAGTGATGAGACCAGCAAATGCTGTTGTCCTTCCTGTTTTAATATGGGACAGCAAGGACGGCGATCGCTCTAGCCTTGTTTTCCCACCAAGTATTACCTGCCAGGAGGAAAAAGCAAACCACCATCACTTTCCTTAATTGTGATAGGGCAAAGTTTTTGTGTCTCATGGGTCTTGGAATGGTGGGTTGGACCTGGGCAAATTCTAGCCCTGACCATGTCATCAACTCCATCACTGATAAAGCATCCTTCCAGGGGAATAATGATGGATTGAAGATGGGTCCGTTTTTGCAGATTTGATGGCCTCAGCAGATAAGAGGAGCTGGTGAAGGATCCAGCTCTTTGGAATCATCTCCAAACAAAGGAGGTGACTGGATCACCCACAAGTTCTCCTTACAGAAGCTCCCTGTGAAGAGATCACAGATTAGCAATCTCCAGCAGGTTGAGCACTCTGGGAGGCAAGGGAAACATCGAGCCCAAGCCATGGTTCGGAGCCTTCAAAAAGACATTAGATTTGCATACATTTCCTCTTTTAATTAACAATGGAAACTACTTATTATCAATTCATTTGGAAATTAAAAACCTTCTGAAGGGCAACTTGCTGCACACCAGGAAAATTTCCTTCTGTCCTAGAAGAAAGAAGATTCAAGTAAGTTTAAAGATCAAAAAGAAAAAATATAATTTTTGAAACAGCAAAAGGGAGTTTAGAATGTTGACTGTGGATAGTTAAGGGCCAGATGGATTTGAAAGAATAGTTTTTATGGACTGTTTTAAAATGTATAAAAATACAGCTGATGATTTTGGAATTAACTGTAAGAAACCTTGCTGTGGGAAAGTTTGGATTCTGAAAATAAGCAAAAGATAAGACTGGTCTTTGAAGGTTAATTAGAAGGAACCAGAGAGCAACTAAAGGAGAAGACACTTACTAAGATAATGGAGGAATACTATTTTATTATAGAAGAATTTAAGTTGGCTTGGGAATAATGTGTTCAGGACCTGTTTTTAAAAATTTTCTGATACTTTCAAATTGGATCTAACAGAGGTTATAGAAGAAGAAAAGATTCTATTGGATAAAACAGGCTGAGTATGATTTGAATAGGGATCTTAAAATGGACTTTAAAAAATTGCCAGACTATAAAAGAGATATGGAAGACATGGAAAAAGATGTTGTGGATTTGAAAAGGGACTTAAAAATGTTCAACTGTAAGAGTGACATGGATAAAGAAGCTGCATTGGACCTACAAATTATGCTGGTTGATGTCTTAACAATTAAAGGAAACATCCAGATCAATCAGAAGAGTGACTCTAAGAGTTATTTTATTTTGGATCCACATAAGGGAAGTATTAAATTTCTGAAGTTGTTCCTGAATATAGACAGGGAGAAAATGATAAGAGATCATCATGTGGGACTTTATTTGAAGAAGCAACTGAACATCAAGCCTCTTAAAAAGAAGAAAAAGGAGTTCAAAGTGGACTTATCCTAGTCATAGAAACTAGGGAGGGTCCCTTCTGAGACATTTGTCATGCCCCCATTGCTTCTGTGGGCTAAGCTGCCTCTTATTTGACTGTTGCCTAGTCTGCTGCTGCTACTACTACTGCCCCTCCTGTCACTTGTTATTAGGGTACAATTATATGGACAGAACAGAGTCAGATGATGTGAACCTGGCCAATTAGACAGAAAAGAATTCCAGTACAAAGTGTGGACCTTAAGCATATAAGAATCTCCCCCAAACAGACCTAGTAGTGGAGATGATAATCAGACATGTATATCTTCCATTCATGCTGCTTGATAGCTTCCTTCATCTCAATCTGCTCATAAGAGACATCTCATAAAGAGATATTGGTATGGTCCTCAATATCTAAATTGCATCTTGGTAATCATCTATTGTCATGTCATTACTTCTATAACTGTTTTTAAGATAGGGTATTGGTAATAAATTGCATATATTTGGTGCTTGTATTTCCTTGCAGCAACACAGTCAGAAATAAGACCAGGAACAGATTTGTGAATGTGAATGAAGCATGGCAGAGTATGTAAGATTCTGAATGCATGAGTTTTCTGAGTATCCCATGAATAGTCATAATTTGGTACAGCAGAAAACTGAATGAATCTTTTTAAAAGGATAGGTCAGTTTGACTCTAGACATAAATTGTGCCAAATAAAGCAAAATGCATGGTGGTGAATTTGTTGGTTTAAGATTTTAATCCAGAACACAAGCCATTGAAGTGTGTGACTGATCTAATTAAAGAGATTGCAAATTGACTCCTGACAATGTCATACAAAAGAAGTTACTAAGACATGTTCATGCCATAGCTGGGGAAGGAAGATGAGTCCTAAAAGGACAGCAAAATACCTTTCATAACACCCAACTTCAAAGGATTTATTTACTGACTTGGGACTTGGGGCCAAGAAAGGTCGCATTTTAACTGAAAAGTCTCTTCTCTTTCACTTAGCTATAAGTGAAATAAGCAGTGCTTTACATTATTTTCTGTGTATTGTATATGCATGGGCAAAAGGTATTTTAAATATTTCTAGAATGTTAATTCTATATAGACAGACAGTACAGCAGGTGTGAGAAGAAATGATCATCTAGTAGTAGATGACATCTGCTGACTGTGTGAGAGACAGCAATGGAAACTGCTTTTGACTAATAAAATCAGCAGAGTTATTAAAGTTGGATGATTGACTTTTATTTTATTTTTACAGAATTTGAAAGAAATTTTCCTACAGATAGATATTGTTTTAAAGAATTGTATTTCCTTGTTGTTTCTGCTATTCTGCTAACAGAATGATTCTGAGCAAGTCTCTTAGACCCATCATGATACTGTACTGTACATTGTTCAGCAAATGTGCTGAGCTTCCAGGATTATGAACATTTGTAATATTTTTTTTTCACTATTGCTGTACAGCAAAGATGAAATACATAGTTGGAGAGGGGAGAATGACCTCAAGAACTTCAAGAATTAACCAAAATTATCTTTTTTTGCCTTAATTAATGCTCTCTTGATCCCTTTGCTCACATAGATATTTGGAAGATTTATATTATTCTGAATGCTTATAATATACTGCAGCGATAAATATGATAAAACCTGAGCAGAATATTGGTAATTTAACATCATAACTATCAATCTATCCATCAATCAAGATCTCCTGATAGCTGCCTTCGTACTGCGAGGTTTGCCACCTACAGAGGAAATGCAGATAACTGAAATGTAATTAAAAGCAATTGAAATTCAAAAAGACTTGAATTAAATCATATTAAATCACAGAGTTAAAATTCAGTCATAATAATCCTAATACTTTCATTTCTGAGATTTGCAGTCAGTGCCATGAACTTGCAATCAAGACCATAGAAATCCTGGCAGTAAGCATCAATCTCATTATACCTTCATCTAATAAATTCTTATCCATTAGTTTTGTGAAGAGCAGATACATTCTTCTTCAATGCCTTCAGTAAAAGTAACAAGGCAGAGCCGGTTTGCCTCAACTGGCTAATTTGCGTCTAAAAACACGGCTTCTCTGCATGGGTATGATGCTTTTCTTGAATGACAAAAAGCAGCCCAGATGCTCCACTGCTTCTTAGAAGGCTCTTTTTTTCATCAAAGTCCTTCAGAAAGGTGCCTCCACTGTACCTCCATCAACTGCTTTGCTTGGGAGAAAAAAAAAGTGGTTTCTGCACATCACACATGGTAAAGTGACATCCCAACTCCACTCCTTAGAAGCTGTTTTTCTTTCTCACTGAGGTGCTTCTGAAGAGGCATGATGATTGAGCTTTCGTTGACTGCTCTACAAAAGT
This sequence comes from Liasis olivaceus, assembly GCA_030867105.1. Classification (NCBI taxonomy): domain Eukaryota; kingdom Metazoa; phylum Chordata; class Lepidosauria; order Squamata; family Pythonidae; genus Liasis; species Liasis olivaceus. Next base: position 228,324,912 of record CM061349.1, read on the forward strand.
GGCTTCAGCACTTCTTGCAAATGAATCAGAGCACTGCTCTGGTTTGGCTTTTTAGAAGTGGGAGCTGCTTCTCCTTCATGATGCTACGAAGAGAAACTTCAGTCTAATCTTCAGAGCTTTGCCTCTGTTCCTATAAGATTAAGGAACATTGATTTTCCACTTTTGTCAAAGCACAGAGGTGGTGAGCTCAGGTTCTTTAAAAGGTTCTTCACTCGAAGGAGTCATGGATGAATGCAGAACACTTCCAGAAGAGGGTGGAAACTGATGGATTTGACAATCATGGAGTAGTTGTTGGGGACTCACCATTGCATATGTCTTGACTTCTTCCTGTTGCAGCATGGAGGTTTTCAGCAGCTGGGAAATTCTGTTTGCAAGAGTGAATGTCATTACAGACGTAGTTGTGTTGCACTGAGCTAGCCTCCATCAAGCATCCCATGTGGCTATTGGAGGGAATAGGGCTTGCTCTATCTCCCAGCTCCTCCTGTCCCAGGATAGTTGGTTGAACATCAGAACTGGATGAAGGGCAGCATAAACAGCTTGGTGGCTTGCCACCATAATGAACAAATTAAATTCTTTTCTTTTTTTTCAACATAAAACGGAGGGGTGGGACAAGGTATTCCTTGCCGCCTGGTAGATGAATATTGTTCCAATAATTTGAACAGCCTGGTTTTGATTGTGAAGTCAGAAGGACTGGGTAATAGAATGGTTGGAGGTCTGTAACTAGGCTCCATGCAAATTATTTTCATATCCCTACAATAAGAAGCAAAGAAGATGAGTTACCCATTCTTGATAGGTTGATGCAATAACAGAGTGATAAGTTAGAGCATGCCACAACATTGATAAACATAGTTGGTTGATGGGTTGCACTGCCTGGCCGGCCAAAATGAACTGGGGGCCATTATTTCCTTTATTTATTTACATCATTGTCAGCCCATCTTCCATTAAAAATGTAAGAGTTCTCAAGTCAGAGAAAGCATGATAGCAGGTCTGACCATTGCCAAAACAAAGAACAGATGGAAACCAAAAGAGGCAGTCAGGCTACCCATGATATAGAGTGGGCAACAGAAAGAGGCACAGAAGGATTTGAATATTGATTCTATAAATAAGCTTTGCTCTTGAAACACAGCAGTTGCTGGATTTTTTCATATTGGCTTCCTAAATTTTCTTCAGTCAAAACTACTTATTAGAAATTCTTAGATTCTTGTGAGCCTGCCTAACTGGCTCCAGTTCTGTCTCCCAGTTTAAGTCTGGCAAAAAGTAATCCCAAATTTCCCTAAGTTCTTGCAGAGCTGAGAAATCCCATCCTTGCCAAAGTTTCTCCTCCCTTGCTTGTCTCATAAGCTCTAGTTTTCATACATTATGCCGAGCCAGAATGTGGTTTGCTTAATTTCAGTTTAGCCCAATGGGTTTGTAAACTTTCTAGCTTAGCATGCTGTGCAAACCCAACCAAGTGTGGGTTTGTACAATGTACTAATAAACTAGTCACAGATCATAATAAAGAATTCATTCATTCATTCATTCATTCATTCATTCACAACAGGCTGTGGTTGTGTTTGATTCCTAGGCAATTATAATACTCAGGTTTTCTTTAGTCGTCCTAAGCTCTGTTACGTTTGTTTGGGGTAGCCAACATATATGATATACATTGTTATAACTCCCTTTTCCCCAAAGTGCAGCAACTAGGACTGTACATGCATATATTGGTTGCAGAGGTGCTTGTGTGTATTTATTTATTTACAAATTCAGGAAAACAATTATTTCTTTTAAATAGGAATTGAATTAAATGATGAGCTTTGGTCTTGGCTACTGCTTTGTATTTTGAGATATGGATACTATGGTTCTATTACAATCTAGACCCTTCCTCATGAATATGAGCAATTTTAACTAACTTACAGAATTTATCATGCTATCAACTCCTGGTGAAGATCTGATGCCAGTCTCTTATTTTGTTTGTTCATATTTTGTAATATTTTTGTATTATATTGTGAATTGCTGAAAAGCAGCATATAACTGAAGTGAATAAATAAAGAACAGTTCCATCTGAGAATTTCTTCTGTGTGAATGCTGTGCAAGGCCAGAAATTATGTTCTGAACAAGTCACCATCTCTTTATACATTTTCAACAGACTTGTTAAATCTGCCAAACAGGTTTTCATGTTTTATTAAAATTGGAAATGATTATATTCTTCAAGGTAGCCTGAAATATGAGAATTCCCCAAAGATTAGTGGTTCACCTGATTTAAGATGATAAATGACTAATACTATTCTTGTTAGTCATATTGGGAAAATATGATTCACTGGACAACATTTTAAGGTTGGACAAAAACATGATGAAAAATGAGGAGTAAACAAACCATTAACCACTGTCAGTACAAATGATTTAGTTGTCCATAAGACTTCAGGACTTCTGTAGACACATGAAATATTCAAATTCAAATACATTGTGCTGATGTTTCTCATGATAGATAGGCGAATGGTACTGTGCTTTAGATAATATTTATCTGCTTCATGTACCTCTGTATTTCTCAACATATCTTTGAAAAGTGATATGGCCTCTGCAAATAACTAGATAATCTGCCCATTTAATGTAATGACTGCTGGCAGAATACTGATGGTATGCATGCTTATAGTTCAATCACTGAAGCATCACTGGGTGGTTGAACATTACAGAGGTAATGCCAATGATTGCATGCATAATTTCCTAAAGTGGAAAGGGAGGCCGGTGTTGCCAATTCCAATTCCTCTCTTTAGCTACTTCTATGTCCCCCTCTCCTCCAGGATCTGATCCCAAAAACTGAGGTTCTCTAGAATAACAAAAATTCCCCAGCGAGTGCCTTAAGTCAGTCTAAGGGCACTTCCACACAGCTATTGATTATGTGCCCCAGCCCTCTGAGACATTTTTCCCCTGTTTCAAATGTGTCTTCACTGCTTTTGGTTTTGCAACACCTGATATGCTCTATGAGCCAACCAGTGTTGTCTCTAGCTAATTAATAGAGGAGCATAATAATCAGTATTGAGGCAGTACCCTGTCCTCCATAGTTAGTTAGTTAGTTATTCAATATACTGCCTGACTTCCAAAGACTCTGGGTGGTATATAAATTATTTTTAAAAGTCACTTAATTTATAGAGCACTGTGACATAGCAATGTGATGTTATGCCATATTGACTTCAACAGGGAGGGAGGGAGGGTCAAGGAAACAGGACAATGCAAGACTTCCCATCAGTCAGGGCTGATTTAAGAAATTGGGGGGGGGGGGCATTTGCAATGTCCACTACAGATGGACTCCTATAAATCTAGTGTTGCAAGATGAGATGAAGGAGGAGGAGGAGATTGTGTGCTTTAGAAGAAATAGTGCTTTGCATTGACAAAATGATCTAGGACCAGAGCAGCACCACACACCATGAAGTAAAATCCTACTTAAGAGAACGAGCCCTTCAGCCCACTCAACCCATTGGCTAACATGAAGCTGTGTTTGCCTATGGCTAGAACAGCCTGAAAAGTCTATTGGCCTGAGGTGAGTATGAGCCTTTGCTTTTATACCCTTAAATTGTTTGCTCATTGTCTGCTTCTAGCTGCCACTCTGCTTAGAGAGTCCCCACGTTCTGGGCTTCAACACAGCTCCATACGATGTAACCCCTTAAACCAGCCCTGCCACCAATAAGAAACTGCATGCCTCACAGCTCTAACAATAATAGTCTCAAACCATATTTGCAGCATTTTCTCATACACTGCAGTTAAACATGCAGTTCAGTTTCAGAAGTATTGCCAAAGAGCTCTGACATCAAAAGAACGTGGGCTACTGTGCAGATCTGGAGTGGTGCAAATAACATGTCTGAAGGTCTTCTAAGTCCTTCATGCAAAGAGAAGACCTCATTCCATAGACAGAAAACACTGTCTGAACCCAACATTTATGTTCAATTTCATGCATGTATTTTCATGGTAGCAGCTCAAACATTCAGCTTTATTGTATCTTAGACTGCTGGCCAGTATAGCATAGCGATTAAGGTGCCAAACTAGGACTGGGAAGACCCATGTTCAAATGTGCTTGCAGTCCCTGAAACTCTATAGGTAACTTTGGGGCAGTCATTCTGTCTCAGTCCAACCTATTTCAAAGGTTGTTGATGGGGAGAAAATTGGAGGAAGGAGTGCTGGATGCCAGCCTAAGCTCCTAAAAAAAAGGTGGGATATAAATCTAACAAACAAACAGAGTTAGAATAGTTGAGCTCATTGACTGTTTCTCAGCACGTAGTAAGTTACAATATTTTGTATAATAAATAAAATACAAATGCTAAAGGAGAAGAGATAGAGAAGTGAAGTGACTGTGCACTTCAGTTATATGAAACTGTTATCCTGTTTTGTTCCAAAGTCAGTTCAGAAATGATGAATTCCCTACATCATAGGTAGGTGACCTGCGATTCCAACTACAGCCTACCCCTTTCTGCCACTAGACAGCTAATCAGCCTGAGGGCCGAAGAACAACTTGTGTCGTTTCAGGATCAAAAAGCTGCCTATAGATGACACATCCATGTGAGACAAAGGATGCATGTGCTTCTGATAGGTTGTCCTCCTGCATAATATAATCTATAAAACATGTGTGCACTTTACCCATTTCATGCATTATAAACATGATACAATATGGTTGGATTTTAAAGTTTTTTTTTTCAAGTTTACAACAAAGGTTGCTCTTGTTTTTTTAAGTAGTGTGACCCAGGAGTATTTTAAAGGCTTACATGAGAGTTTTTCTGTTATGCTTAGCATCATTTCACTTTGTTAGCATTCAGCTATTGAAGAATTGAAAGCTAAAATTGAGCTACTAAAACTAGAACGCTCATACTGTAGCCAAATAAAAATTAACAGTAGGTTATAATACAGAAACAGCAAATGTCAGCATAAGGAACCAGAAACTCAACAATACATATTTTAAAAATTAGCTGCTTAAATCAGTCAACCATTAATTCATCCTTAACAGGACTGCAATGGAAACTTGATGAGATGGCATATGATACACAAATCATTTTGGCACCACTCACATTAAGTGGAGGGGGGGATATGTCTAATTTATGTGGCTTTTTCACATTTCCATTCTCCAAGGAACCCATTTTCTTTAACATTAAATGGTTCCTGTGTTGCTTCTATGAATTTGCAGCATGCTGTATGGATAGACTAGGGTGGAACTAACAGTATACTGACTGTTCAGCTTGGAGACCATTATATTCTAAAGTGTGTTTGAAACAGCCGAGAACAAGCACAATAGATTTAAGATGTGCCATTATAAGGATCCCAGGGCTAAAATTTGAATGCACAATAAAAGGTTTGCTTTAAAAATGAGAGACTGAATCAATTTCTGAAATTCAATCTCTCTGTTTTTTTTTAAAGCAAACTCTTTTTGTTGTGTGTTCAAACTATAGCATATTCATGTTATTTTAGACTGACTCTCAGGTGGCAACTTTGCTGGACATTCAGGATGCTGAAGTTGGACATGATTGATTATAGTACTCTCTGAATCAGTCTATTGAATTTATGGCCCACTGCATCCAAACTGTGCTCTCCAGATTTACACTGAACACAATGATGACATTCTTAATTCTAACAATTCTAAAAGCATCATGGAAACAGTATGCCAAATTCAAATTCCTGAGTCTATGAACTGTCAGTGGTTTTATTTTGCCTGTTTACATCGGACTTGAAGCTGAATCCAGCAATGAACTAAATAATTCAGTCTTCCAGCAGAAAAATTTTGATTTGATATAGCTGTTTAGATGTCTGCTTTTCCTTTTCCTTGCTTCAGCTCCAAGAATAACTAACCCTGTTTTCTCCTTATGTTCAGGGAACATAATTTTTAAAAAAGGCAATCAGTAAATAGCACTTGGTAATTCAGCCCATACATTGTGAATCTCTGTAGAACTTCTTTGTTTAGCTACAGATGACTAATTAATTCAGAATGGTGGAAAACTACAGCTACAGCTGCTTAGATCAGAGAAGAAGTCCTCCCCTTCAGGACAGGGACTGGATTGCTCAGATGGATGGCATTTACAAACACAACAAAGATGTTGGAAGAAATACAGCCACGCATAGGAAATTACCATAGAATTTCTTTGTATGGCAGTACAGAATTGGATTGCCTATGGTCCATTACATCAGCAGAATTGCCTTGTTAAATAGAGGAAGTGCAAGGCAAGTGAAGGAGCTGATACCAAGTCATTCAACCAAAGGGAAAACATCGTAGAAAAAATAAAACTGGGATGGAATAGAGCAACAAAATGTGATCTGAACAAACTGGATATCAGTGAAAATTTGCTCAGAGAGACATTTCTTTTCCCACCTCCCTTATTAAAATGCCCCTGACAGTTGCAGGAGCCTGCTGGAAGAAAAAAAATACAGTGCCTGCCTCCTTTCACCTTCACTGAGACTATCCCAGTGACTAATAGCTATGTGAAACCCATCACAGGGTGATGGATATGTATGTGAATTCAAATAAAATACATCTTGTCATGAGATTTTGAAATTCCCATTAACTCATGTTCACCTTATTTGGCTTATTGTTCTTGTTTTAATATTGATCAAAATCAGGAAGAATCAAGCAAGCTGCCTGTGCCCTATAGATACTAGGACAAGTTGCAGGTAGTTTTAAAAGAAAGCTGGCAACATCTACCACATCTGTCCATGATGTATGTGGAATTTGCCTTCTTGTAGCCACTTTCTTCATATTACTGCATATAATGAATTAGAACTGGCCTAGGAAAGCTGGGATTTAGCAGAAGGTCATCCTAAGATCTGCTGCCCTGCTTGTGGAGAACAGCCTCTTCACAGGTGTGAACCCACCCTTCAGGCTTAGTAATAACTGGGGTAACAACAGCAGAACAACAATAATGTCTGGGTCCTTTCAATCATAATGCCTTTGTTTACTTTTGGATTCGCATGTTGTATGAGTCTCACCATCTCCTTAACATATCTTATATTTTTTAAAAATGAGCAAGCAAAATTCTTTTTCTGTTAGAGTCCATTTTACCCCCACTGTTCATTCAAAATTAACTATCAGGCAGGCTACAAAATTAGTGTGGTAGTTCAATCAGAAGTGGTTCTGTTCACTTTGCATTCTTGTTATTAAATTATCAGAAATGCTATGTAGGCTCAATAGGTGGCGAATTCCATTAATTTCCTTGAATTCCCCATGATGTTTGAGTGGCAAGAAAATAGGCAGTTGTTGCAGGCCTGTGGCAGTAGTACACCAGTTCCAGCTGTTCTGATAGTAGCTACAGGATCAGCCCAATTCTTGTGGAGGCCATTGATTCTTTCATAACTGCTGGGCTAGATGATTCATGATTTGGGCTAGTGGATCCATCTGGATAGTCTCTTGATTCCAATACTTGCTGAAGGTTATTATGGTCAGCTGACTTCTTAAGGCTTTGGTAGCCATCCTTCTGTTCCTCAAATTGTGTGGCAGGAATAGGTGAAGAACCTAATCATGTTGTCAGACTCTCTTGTAAGACTATGGCAAAATTTACCAGATACTCCCATTTCTGAGGATTTGATTAGGCTCTAGGCTCACACTTGGCTTAATGCTTTCAGATGTAAAACATGGCATGGTAGATCTGGCAACTCTAATTGCCATATCACTGGCCACATCCTCATAGACTCAGATTGGACAGAAAGTCATAATGTGGCCCCCAGGGTGAAAGAGTTGGAATGCCATGATTTATATAATAGGGGGAAAGATAGTTATTACTCCTCACTACCTATATTAAAGTAGGTGTACAGAACCACTTTATAGCCAGAATAGTATTATACCTTTATAATTTATCTTTCAGGAATGCAAAGGATAAAGATATTTATGCTCAACTGTATATAGTGAGAAGGAAAACAATCTGGAGCCTTACCACACCATGTTTAATCATGCTTCTGCTGCTATACATATCTTTTCCCCATATATGTTCCAAATGGCAAGCTATGGTAACACATTAAAACTGCAAAAAACTCTACTCTCCTTATTGGAAAACCAGCTGTTAATTGTTTATTCCCCTTGCTTCAGGATGGGATGGAATAAATATTATAGACTACTTCTCTGTGTTTGCAAGTGTTTCTGTTTTCACTGCCATGCCCCTCCCCAGCCTCCCACCTTAAACTTTCCTAAGTGATTCCAGCCTAGGAAAAATAATTCAAATGGAACTTTGGCCACTTAAAAGTTTGCCACCTAGTTTAGGATTTGCAAATCTGGTGCTGTGGTGAAGGAAAAGTTTTAAGTCCTTCAAGCTTGATAATAATTTAAGTAGTTAACCTTTCATTGTGATTGGCCTCATAGCAACCTATCAAAAGGATTTTGCAAACCATCAGACAAATGCATAGAAATACAAATGGACAAAAATCTGGATTGTATGTAGATGTATTTGGGGAAGGGGGTGCCAGAAACCTTCCTTCTCCTTCTCCTTCTCCATAAAAGAAGGACTGTGGGTTTTTCATTGAGTGCTGGAAGCTTGTGGGGAAGCAGTGACCTCAATGATTAGCAAGTTTGAAATGGAGAGAGTGAATAGTGATTGGCTTTCATTTTCTGTCCTCAGCTATTGATTAATCTAGGCTGAGCAATGATTGGCTTAAGGTGCTGTCTGTGAGATCTGACTCACGGACCATTAGGTAGGTTCAGTTTAGGATAATAAGCTCAGACAAGGTGGGTGAGAAATCCTGTGATGGGCAGCTTATTAGGTAGTTTGATTACAGGATGGTTACCGAACTTGGGTCTCTCCTCACACTGCCTTCTCAGCGGTCTAGGCTTATTCTCATTACCCCTCCTGCCTCAGAAACTACAGGGATTTCTATGCTTTCTCAATGGACCACTAGGTTGGCTAAATGTCTAGTGTAGCTAACTGACTACAGGACCTTGTGTGAGCTCTTACTTCCTTTGGGGCCTCCCACCTCCCACCACCTTTTCCCAGAAAGCCACCCCAGCCAGTCTGAGCCTCTGCTTCCAGAAGGTGGTGGGTTACCTTGGTAGCCCACATAAACCCCACACCACTCTGCCATTTTGAAAGTCACTAGGCTGCTGGACCTCTTCCTAGGCCTCTATCTGGGTGGCTTCCAGCCTCCCATAGCAAACCTATTGACAACCTTCTTCAAAGGCCTACTCCCTATGGACCCTGCTGACCCTGCTGCTCCCACTTCTGCTGGGCCTTGTCCTTCAGGCTGCCTTGTCTTTGCCTGCTTCAGCTGCTGTAGCCTGAGGCAAGGCTGCTGTTTTCTTTCTGGCATGAGCTACTTAGCTTTCAGCTCTATGGCTTCAGGAAAAAAAGCATTACCACTTCTCTTCATGAACAGCAGCATTTCTTTTAGTTTCTCTAAATCTACAGAGGGGAAAACTTCTCCGTACCTTTCTTTCACACATCCCCCTTCTGGGCTCTAAACTCTTGCTTTTTATGCTACCTAGGTCCATCAGTGTAGGCAGGTGGAGCTGTTTAAAAGCAATGGAAAAAGGGAGAGGCTATAGGGCATTCCTTTTCAAACCTTGCAGACTATATCGTTTCACAACTACAGTGTGCAGAATGCATCTTTTATTTGCAGATAGCAAGGACAAATGTTGGTTGGATTTAGAGTCTGTTGGGAATTATTTGTATAAATAATTGATAGATGTATGGTAGATCTTAGTTTATTCTATTTAGCACTTTTTAATTCACATCCACACATATAATGTGTATCCTACTCTGCATCAATGTTTGGCATTCAAGGCTATTCAGAAAAGAGTAAAGATCAGTTCCAAGCAAGTCAATATAAATTATATACAAAATCAATAACACAGAGTGACAGTTTGCATCATATTAAGGTCTAAAAATGCAATCCAATTATCAGCTAAGCCAAAGGCCTGCCAAAACAAAAACAGCATATATCAGTGGTAACAGTACTGAAATCTGAATATGTGTGACTTTGATCAGTGATGCTTCCTTAAGAGCAGCTTATCACCATGAAACTGACCACAGACTTAGGGAAAAAACTCAGATAGGTGAAACAAAAAAAAAAACCAGAAGTATGCTGGCATGACCAGAGAAAGAAAATACCTTAAAACTGTACCCAGAGTCCAATAATGGTATTGATTGTGTGTGATGAGAAATCATACATTTGGAAGCAGTAATGGGCAACTTATGCCCTTTGGAATTTCAAGTCCCATTCTTATGGGATTAGTTCAGTACTGTAGTAAGGGCTACTTGCCCTTCCCTGCAGCACATTGCTTCAGAAACAGAAAGGACAGTGACAAAAGGAGAGAAAAGGTATCAGAGAGAAAAATCAATATTCCTACCCAGTTTGGGCTCTGGTTGTGTCAGAGCTTCTTGGAGGGGATGGAAATCTCTCTGTCTCTCTCTCTCTTCAATAATGCACTCAGGTGCTAGCAGTAAAGAGTGAAGCTTGGATAGATAAGTTGCTTGTTTGTATATATGCCAAATAAAACATAATAATAAAGAAGAAGATCAGCTACTGCAGTATCTTCCTTGTCTAAAGTGGTATCACATAATTGCCGAGCCTGCATTTATTGTCAGCTACCTGTGCCCTGTTACAGAAGCACTGCTGTTTTATGTGGACCAATCTGGGAAACACAGAACAGATTGCAACATTGTAAAGAGTGCTATTAAAATTTTCCATGAAGTATCTAACACCACTCCTGATAGGTTTGGGGACTTGGAGAATAACAATCCTACCTAGGGTCATAACAATTATCTATGCATTATTCTGTATTCTCTTGGGTGTTCAGTATGGACAATGTATATGGGAAAACTGCTGCAAGGAAATGCAAAATGCGCCCAGACCACGCAAATATATCCAATCCATACTTTATGTTGTATCCAATCACATGAATATTTTAATTTGCATAATTCTGTACAGAGGAGGTTCATCTCTGCCCCTTTTTAGGTAAATTTATGCTGCCTCTGGTGCCATGATAACCAATTTGTACTTCAATAAAAGAACAGGTATGATTCCCCTTATTAAAGACCTCTGTGGATAAATTTCTCCCACAGAACCAAGCCATAGTTCTACCGAGTTCACTGTTTAAATACTATGTCTCTTTATCCTGCTCTTTGTAGTAATGGATTTTTTGTTCATTTTTTGGACTTGGATATGGAAGGCACCTGCTCACTGTTTGATAAAGGTCTTGTCTGGTCTTAGTCTCTTTTCTTCCAGCTTTGGAAGAAGGCTGCCCCAGAATCCTGACACCAGAGGACTGCCAGCCAAATATCCCACGCAATTTGCCCATTAGCTCTGCTATAAGATGATTTAGCTCCAGCAAACTGTAAGCTCATTTTCATGAGGGGGAAAGACAAAGCTAAAATTGGTTGATATTACTATAATATAATATAATATAATAATATAATATAATATAATATAATATAATATAATATAATATAATATAATATAATAATCTCTAGAAAAGATTTGCTAGACTTTGTTCTCATACTCTGATGTTAGAATATAATGTTGTATAAGGAGTATTTAGCCTAACTTTTTATCTGGGTATATCTCATTATACACCATGCTCTCAGTAGAACTATTAGTCACAAAATTCTTTAGTCCCTGCTGGAAATTAATAGAACAAGGTGGGTGATTAACAACAGAGAAAAGACACAGACCCCATTAAACAAAGACATCAGTTTGGTTTGAGTTGACTTTTCCTCAATGTATTGAGACTTTGGTCTGCTGTGTATTGAGGGAAGTCACTGGTGTTATTTCTTTATTCATATTTTATATTAATTTGCACCTTTAGAATATACCTGAACTTCTGTGTTTTTGTATTACTCATTTTGGCAGTTACCTAGGTGGGAAATTCAACTTTCATGTATCTTCTTGGGATCAACTTGTCCTGTTATCTGGAAAGAGGAATGGATGCTTCAGTATTTATACCAGGTTAATTATAACCATTATTAATCTTGACCTGATCCTGCATATTTCATATTATGATCATGTTTAACAGAAATTGGTGGATATCAGCCCTTTGAGGTAGTCCAAACAAGAAGCACAAGCCTTGAGAACTAACACTACCTTTATTGTAAGGTTACATTAACAGAATCTTGCAAGACTGAAAATATTTCTCCCTTCCTTTACTTTCACTTTCCAGAAAACTAGGGAGGGTCCCTTCTGAATCGCTTCCCATACCCCTTCTGTTTCTGTGGGCTGAGATACCTTTTGCATGATGGTTGTCTAGTCTGTGACTCTTCCTCCAGTTTCCCAAGGTCATTCCCACATACCACTACAGTGGAGGTATAATTGATATATGCCTTTATGAGTATATGTTTTACGGACAAGCAGTGTTGGGTTATTGTAGGTTAGTGTAGGGTATAGAAGCAGCCCTTTGAGATTCATTGAGGGTTTGTCTCCCCTGGTCCTCGCTGGACCAGTTATCTCAATGCACGCTGTTGGTATATCTTTTTGTGTGTAACTATTTATAATAAAAGAACTTGAATATCATCCTGCACTAAGCACAAGAACTTGGCCTAAATTTGTTATTTGTTAGTTTTATTATAGTGACCTGTACTGTTTATTTGCATTTATGTTATATCAACATTTCACACACATATTGTGATGGAATGGAATTATGAAGGCCAGGCTCAGGGAGATAAGCCTTTTCTTAGCTCGCCACAGGAGCGTGGGAACTACAAGAGGATAAGACTGGCACCTCCCTGAGGAATTCACACTGTTGTGGCTGGCTGACTTGGGACCTGGGGTTTCAGTCTGGGAAGATTCTTGCTAGAGGTTGTAGCTAATAAACATAGCTGAACTGATTTTGCATTGTCTCTTGGAGTTCCTTGGGCTAGGCCTGACATAAATCAGCAATTTCAGGGCTAATCCTGAAAGCTAGGTATAGTGACATTAGCACCTCTAATTTGCAATAGACAAGATGTATATATACATCCATGGAATGTATAAATATGAGCAAAGGCCTATTACACAGGTGTCATCAAACTTATGTGTAAGGACCTTCCATTTAAACCTGGTGAGTGAAAGCTTTAAAGTTTTAAGATACCTGTTGACTGATTATATGTGTTATAAGGAGCAAAGTTCAGCTCCTTACCACATAAGCAGAGAAAATGAACAATCATTAGCCAGTCTACAAAAGATCAACTTTCTGATAACCAGCTGTCCTTGTCACTATATTTCAAAGCTTCTTTCATTGATGCTATTCCGATCAGACATTGTGGCTTAAAAGAATTTTATATATTTCCTCCTGAAGAAAAAAAAAGGTGTTAACCTAGGGAAAAATCCATGTAGGGGATGGCACATGGCTGCCATCAGAAAAGAGGGAGAAGTAGAAGTGGGAGCTCACCTAGATGAAATAGTTTTGACTAGATTGCCTCCAAGTCAATCATGACTCCTGGTGACTGCCTGGACAAGTCCCTGCAGGACAAGGTTTTTTGGAAGTGATTTGCCATTGTCTGCTTCCTAGGATTGAGAAAGAGTGACTGGCTCAAGGTTGCCCAGATGGCTTTGTGCCTAAGATGGGACTAGAACTCACAGTCTCCTGGTTTCTAGCCTGGTACTTTAACTACTACACCAAACTAGCTCTCAAAAAAAAAGAGAAGGAAAAGAAAAAAGAGAAGAGAAGAAAAGAAAAGAAAAGAAAAGAAAAGAAAAGAAAAGAAAAGAAAAGAAAAGAAAAATGAGCATGCATGGAATTGGATGGGGAAAGGATTGCACAGCAGCAGAAGTGCTATCTGGAGGAAATTAATTTCAGTCTCATGCAACAAAAGAGCCAGAACTTCACATTTATTATGGGAGGAAAAAAAAACCCATAACCTGGAAAGGTGTTTATATTATTGCGTTTAAACTGCTGAACTGAGAGTAATATCAATTCTGAAGACTGATAGTGCAAGAGCAGGAGACTATACAAATGCTTCATGAAGCATGCATCTTGAGGATTTGCACCAGAGATGGTGCAACACTTAGCATATGTTGTGGAAATTTTATATTTCTATCTTTTATCCTATTTCAGATATTTACATTTTGTTATAGTATCTCCCTCCATATTTTCTTCTTTCTTGTTCTCCTACCCTTGAATCTGCCTCCTGCTCTTCCATTGTTATTCCAAGGCATCATCAGCATTACTGGCTTTCCCCACCACTGAAGAGATTTAAGCCTCTCAGATGGAGCTTAACTAAGATTGACTTTACCTGATCACATACATTGTTTAAAAATCTCCCTATTTCCATTCCTCAAGACTTTTGTTAATTTCCTAAGTACTGTGAATCTAGCCATGTCCTTAATTGCTGGTAATACTGTCAGTGTCAGTGTTTCAATGATTTCTTCTCCTTTATTTCTTCTCCTTTATTTGTACTGTCCTGTTGACTTTAAGCTGACTTATGTACAAGAAAATGCAGAAAAAGCTTGTACATTGTAAGGAAGAGAGCGTAGCAAGATAAAGAAATAAATGGCTATGTTACATAACTCCTAATTCCAGAATTTAAAATAATTCATTATTGCTTTTCATCCTGTCTGCAAATGCTGCTAATTTTCTGAGCACATGTATCTTGGGGAGTTGTATAGGACCTTTCACAAGAGATTACAAACAAAAAAACCTCTGACTCAACATGTTATGAAGTCTCCTACCTCATTCCACTTACAGAAATTGACTGGACTATATCTGTCGCTCTTACTTAAAGATAGTAGGCAGTTTGGGGGATCAAAGTAGATACTGGGGCACATGTACATTATCCTTCAATGGAGATTATAGCAGGCAGAAACTGGCCTGAAACAACCAAGGGACTCCTTTTGCTGCCCACCCCTACACCCTCTCCTGCATCTGTTGCCTGAGGTGGTTGTTTCCCTCAGCCTAATAGTAGGGTTAGGTCTGTGTAGCAGAAGTATATTGCTAGATTTCAGTTCTCTTTTTTCTTGCAAGAGTTGTGCAAAGCACAATCCCATTGAGTTAAAACACAGTATCACATGCAGAAGGATACTTATATTTCCCGTACAATATAATGAATTAATAATGAAATGAACATTGGCTTCTGAATAGATTTGACTTCAATAAATGATGCTATCCCTTTGAGCAGTCTTTGACTTTGCTCTAGCCTATACCCAGAGGGAAAATTCAGTTCTTAAGCAAAATTCTAGGGAAGTAATCTGGAAAAGATAGAAGGGCACGTATCTCACAATTGTTACAGGCATCAAAAACATGGTTAACAGGCTAGCCTTCATTTTGTTATCAGCTTGTCTTTCTTTTGTCTACTCAGGTGGAATGCCCTGGTTATTTTGCACAGGCAAATCTACCTGTCGTTGATCATAACTCTAGGAAAACAAACTCATTGAGTTGCTGTTCAGGTATTCAAGATGTAAAATGGTTCTCTGTTCTCAGCCAGTTGTCTGGCTCTGTACACACCTTGTCTTCTGCTCTTATTAAATTCAACAGCCAAATTCATATTGACTTTAATGGGAAAAGAATTAGACTCATATTGAGATACTGAAACAGCATAGCTTATGCCGTCAATATGATTATGAGTTCTCCCATCAACTCCCCCCCCCCCAACATCTGTCTCTTTCAGCATATAAATGAACTGCCTTGCAATGCAAACATTTCAGGAAATTTATGCATCTGGCTTTACTGGCAACCAAAAGAAAGCTGTGGTATACTGGAAGCTTGACAGACCCACTAGTTTTTATAGCTTGGATTACAAATGTTCTCCATTTAGTCTAATTAGAGGACTAAATTAACAGAATAGAAAAGAGAAAGAATACCTTTTTTTTGACTGCTTTAGCTATGTAACATATATAGTAAAGAAAGGCAGTAAGAGGGATAATAATGAACTACAATAGTTCAGCATTATCAACTCTTACAACAACCTTAAGCTGCCTGATGCCCTCCATATTGGAGGACTTTGTTTCTCATAATCTAATAAATTCAAACAGATGGATAGATAGATGATAGATGATGGATAGGATAGATAGATAGATAGATAGATAGATAGATAGATAGATAGATAGATAATCTCTATTTAGCATGACC
This sequence comes from Liasis olivaceus, assembly GCA_030867105.1. Classification (NCBI taxonomy): domain Eukaryota; kingdom Metazoa; phylum Chordata; class Lepidosauria; order Squamata; family Pythonidae; genus Liasis; species Liasis olivaceus. The sequence goes on from CM061349.1 coordinate 228,340,882, forward strand.
AGTGGCCCTATCCTCAATTTCTTTTCAACGCATGTTACTAACTTGCTCCAAACAATTAGAAGATTCAGTTAAATATTTGGTATAGACTATATTTCTTTTTTACATCTTACAGCAGCTACTTTGAACATTGTTGGAGATTTGAATCCAAGAGCAGTGACTCTTCAGCATCTCATGACCTACTGACTACAAGGGGCAGTGGGGTGTATGTAGAGACTTAAGGATTTATTCTGTGTTCCCTCTTTGCCAATCACTCTGCCTGCTGTTTGTTTCACGAGATTGCTAATTTGAGGTTACTTCCTTCTGCCTATTTATTTATATTTATTTATCTATTTATTTATCATATTTGTGTAGCTACCCATCTCACAAAATAGTTACTCTGGGCAGAGTACAACATTCAGTTAAAAAAAAAACCCCAATAAATACATATAAAACATTCATTATTAAAACTATAAAAGCTATAAAAAAGCACACAGAACAAGAGAGGATGATGTTAACCACAGTAAGAGAGCCATCGCAAAATCTCCCTGGTCCTCTGGCACCCCAGGCCAGACCACATAGCCAGATCTTGAGGGATGGAGCTAACCTCATATCTGAGAGGGGGGGGGGGCAGAAGATTCCACAAGGTGGGCACCACAGCAGAGAAGGCTTGCCTCCTGGGATCTGCCAAATGTAATTCCCTGACAGATGGGACCTATAGCATGCCTTTTACTTCCCAGGCACACACACAGCAAGTACATGTTCTTCGATTCTCTTTCTGGTATGATGTAGTTAACTAGGTGCTATGTTTTGTCTAATCATTGCTCAGATTGGATTCCTGTCCTCAGGAACACTCACATGCAGACACAGAACACCTTAGCCTCCAACAAAATTAAGGGATGGGATAAAGAAAAATGAATGGGGCAAATTATTTTTATCTTTTTATCATCCAGAAAAACCTTCACTTTAAATTAGTAAAATATCTGATTTCCAAGCAAGTGTCATCCCCAAATCTGACCCATTTTGCCTCATAGAAACAGCAGAATGCTGAAAGTTGTCTTATCATGTCAGAAATGTGTCCGTTTGCCCCAGTATTATCTTTCTGACTGTTAACATTTTTCTAGAAATATTTCACATTAATGACACTTTAACAATGAATAAGATTTCAGAGAAAAGGGGGGGGGGGGAACCCATTACAAATATAGTCCCTTAACAAACAGTGGACTAGGTTGGGTGAGAACCTTGGTCAGAGTTTGGAAGTGTGGTGAATCCCATCCTCAGTAACTATCCAACTGCCAGGTGGGCTCCTTCTGGCAGTCATCTGTCTTTCCCAGCAACACTGCTATCAACGTCTCTCTCTTGAGGACATGTCCCTCAGAGTGAATTGATCAGTCTACTAAGCCCCACCAGCTGCTTCCCAGTTGCAGCTATTGGAATTGTCCACAGCATCCACCAGGCAAAATGCCTTGCTTTGAAGATAGCCCTCCAAGTATGCACCCATGGCTAGGCTTTGAGGCTAAAATTCAGACGCTGCAACCCCAAGGGACTCCCAAATAAGCTCCAAGAATGTGGGAAATGATGGAATGGCAGAAGATAAGCCCAGTCTCTGTTCCTGAGAGGCAGAGGGTAGCCAGATAGAAATGCATACCTGAAACAGCAGGTAGAAGCCATGGCCTAGGGTAAGGGCTTTGCCCAGTTCAGACGAGTTCACCAGCTGTGGCCCTATTTGGACTCTGAAGTCTAGGTGCTGGTAACTTATTTCACATCTCAACTGTCATGTGGTCTACACAGTACACTTTTCTGTTAGCTCAAGGGCTAGTGACCTGGCTGTGACGAAGAGCCATTGACATAAAGATATAATCTGGGTTGTCTATAGTCTGACAGTATGCATGCTAACTCAGACCTACTTGTATCATGAAGACTCACTTCTTCAGTATAAAACAAGACACAGGCAAGTAACAAATAAATTAGAGGATTTTGTTTTGTTTTAATTTTTTGAGATGGAATGGGACAAAGTCCAGCAACCTTGGAGATCCCGTGGGGAACCTGCACAATGGTTGTACTATGTTTAGATGGATGCTCTTCTCCTGCAGTCTTGCTTTTGTTTATTTACTTTTAGTGTTTTAACAGTTTTGACATTGTTTTAATTGTTGGTTGTATACCACCCAGAGTCACGTTCAGTGAGATGGGCAGCCATATAAATTTGTTAAATAAATAAATAAAATGTAAAGGTAAGCTGAAAAACCTGAATGACTGCAGATAGACTAAATATCAAGAGGGACTATGCTATAAGTCAGACAAGTTGAGAATGAAAGAAAGAAAGATGCAAATAAGAGGGATGGATTTGAGAGAGATAGCAGATCAGACAAGAAAGGACATAGCAGATCTTTAAAAAGAACAGGCTGGTACATCTGAGTCTCTTTCTCTATTTTCAAGTAAACATGCCTAAACAAATTCTGCCAGAAGACTGAGATGCATACAGCTGAGCAGCACTCTCCAAGTGTTTGATAGGCAGAATTTGCAGAGATGGCTTTTTATCTGATGCTGAGAAAGGTAGAAGGAAAGAAGAGGATGGCCAGCACTAAGGTAAATGAACTCAGTTACAATGGCGATGGGTGTACTGTTGGAAGACCTGAAAAACAGGTTGGCGACAGATTGTCATGGAGAGAATCTATCTATGTGATTGCTAAGAGTTGACAGTGACTTGATGACAGATAATCAAGCAATCATTTTTGTTAATGTCACAAGAGACTATTCAATCTCTCTTTCAGCTTTGCCCATATATGGGAGGAATGTTTGAGACTTTGCAAAATCACCAAGTCCACTGAATCTCTAAATCACCTTCAGATCTCTCTGAAGTAAACTGAAGACACTGATTCAACTTGATTATTTGAACCAACCTGACTGTTCGGTCCAAATATGTGATGTGAAAGGTTGATTAGTTCAAATCTCCTCTGAAAACCACCCTCTAAAGCTTTTCACAGCCCTAGTACATGGCTACAGATATTTGTCTCATTGTTTCACTTTAAAGCAAATTATTCTTAAACTGTTCTTCAATAAAATATTGTTCATCCTCAAGTAAAGATAAATCACATTTTGTAAAATAAAAATTCCAAATTACTTAGCTGCAACACTGGGGCAATATATAAATGCTGCCAGTGCTCAGATGAGGAGAGAGAAGCAGAAAGAAATTAGGGATATCTTACATATATGGCTCTCAGCACTGCATTGCAAAAAAGTTACCTGATTTTTTTGTCTAGTAATAGTATGTGAAAATAGTGCTGATCTTAAGAGTTTGTAAATTACAAATGAAAACTCAAATTAATAAATGAAACTTAGATTTGATCTGCGCTTCCTACCTCTGAGTTGGCTTCTCTTATCATACGATATATTTGTTCCCATATGAGAGATTTTCTTCCCCCGAACCCTAAAATAATAATAAAAATAATAATAATAATAATAATAATAATAATAATAATAATAAGAAGAAGAAGAAGAAGAAGAAGAAGAAGAAGAAGAAGAGGAGGAGGAGGAGGAGGAGGAGGAGGAGGAGGAGAAAAATGCCAGGTCCAGTCTAAACATCTGGCTGACTGTGCGACCAACAATAATAATATAGGTTGTTTCCGTGGATTTCAGAATACTGATGAATATTCAGTATCAATATTTAAGAATTAAAATTATGATCCAGTGTGAGCAGAAACACCACATTGTTACCGGGCATATTGATCTCAGTGGATCTCTGAATTAAAGCTGTTTTCATTATTCAGTGAAATGACAGAAAATGAGTTGGACTTTGTTTCGTCTGGCACATGCATCATCAGCTAGATCTAATTGCAGCATCTTTTGACAGATGGTGATTTATAGGACAGAAAGCACAGTCATTTTTATCCAAATGCCAGCCTGATTGTCTGTGGCAACAGTTTATGGAGTTCCTGATTTCTGGACTAAACACAGGGATTGTTTGGAGAAAATAAATGCAGAATGGCAAAGTCACCCATGGTTCAAGCTATATCTTGCTTTGGAATAGCTGAAGGGGCAAGTGGATTTTAGGCATGACAGTTGGCTCCCCCCATTTGTCTTCATCTAGGTGCTCCACAGTTTGTGCAACTCTGACTGCTGCAGGTGATAGACTGCAGCTTGAAGCCACCGTAGCATCCAGCTCTCCCACAAACCCAGGCAAAACAGGGTGCCTTGCATGCCCAACTAAGAATATGATGAGAATATAACTTTTCTGAGTCGGGTCCTAGTCCACCATTTGTATCTCAGAGTGACCAACCAGATGGCTCTGGGGATATTCACAAGCAGGAGATGGAAACGCCTCTCACACCATTGTGCCCTAGCAACTAGTACATGGAGGCATGTTGTCTCCAGCCAAGAGGTACTACAATGCTGATGTGTGTTTTAATTTCTCCCTCTCTCTAAAAAAGCTATGCTGCATAGAAAGAGGGTAGAGAGAATGAGTGGTTTGATCATTGTGGGAGGCCTTACAGCATCAAGCTCTGCCCCAACTCCTGGTACATCACCAAAGAGCATACCCACATAAGTGTGCAGGTAGACCTGCATGTTTGGATAAACCCAACTCTATCTAGCATATTATATTTATCTCTGCAAGAACAAGGCAGAGTATGCAGGGTGGAGTGCGGAAGAAGCTTCCTTCTTTCTATTCCTTCTTTCTATCCCATCAACCCTGTAAAGTAGGTTGGGCCAAAAGATGGTGACTGACCCAAAGTCAGTGAACTCCATGTTCAGCTCTGGAATTGTATCAGGTCTTCCTCTTTTTATCCAACACTTAAACCACTCTGCAACATTAGTTCCAACTAGAATACTCCATCAAGGGATGTTATGGATCTAACTCCTGCATATATGTCCAGGACATGCAACCTTCAGCACCAGCATATTCTGTGGCCCCAGGAACTTTGTTTTCTTATCTCCAGAGCTCTTTCTAATCACTCTTATTGAAAATGGGTGGCAGGATTTCATGCTGTTTGGGGCTGGAAAATGCAAGCGCATGCGCTTTATAGACTTAGTGTAATTTTTTTTAAAAAAACCAATCAATTATCCCTTTACCTTTACCCTACAAGTGCAAATCCTAACTCCACACATTTTTCATCTTTGCCATACCCATTATGGGCTTTGCCCTCCACTCAAATGTTAAGTGTAGCTACCAAAAAATGGTCAGTCCCTGATAAAAAATGATAGTTAATTCACTCTTGACTTCCTTTCTTTCTAGAAGCAAAATGGTATCATCCACTCATGAACAGCAATAATACTTCTTAAAAAATATTTGTTTTTTAATAAATAATATGGTTTATTATTACAGTTCAGCAAGACTCTAAGCATCTTACAATAAAGGGTTAAAGTACAAACTACAATGAGAAATAATAACTACAGTGAAAAATGACTGCTGGAAAAGAGAAACTTGGGAAGTGAAGGAATGGAATAGACCATCCTAGGAAGGAGGTAAGTCTGGCTGGAAGCATCTCACCTGGCAGCATTTTATTGTCTGTGTCCCCCCTCTCCAGCATGAACAAGTTCACCAATCTTTTTCATTGTATGCTGGTATGATGGAATGTTATGGCGAAGGCCGCACTCGGGGAGATAAGCATTTCCTTAGTCCCCAGAATGAGCGTGAGAAGGTGAAGAGGATGAGGCTGGCACCACCCTAAGGGATTCGCAGTGTTTGCTTACTGGCTTGGGAAGTTTAGATTCAGTCTGGCGAGATTCTGTCTTGTAGGTGGAAGCTAATAAATGCAATAGAACTGTAACTGTACTGTCTCGTGGAGTTCTTTGGGCTGAACCTGACAGCTGGCTTCCATTGCAGTACTCTTTCACTAACTCTCCCATGGTGAGAAAACCACCTTTCCTCCTCCTATTCCGTAGACCTCTACCAAAATCTTAAATTCTCTGTTATGGTGGAACCTTGTCAAGTTCTCACTCCAAATCAGAGAGTATTACTCTCACTGCACAGTCTGGTCTCACACAGCAATATCTTCAAATAACTCTGACATTCTAGGTAAGCCAGAAGTCAGGCTGGCTGTCTTGAAGCAAAACTGGTGATCTGGCATGTGTTCTCGCAAAGTTCCTCATTAAAACAGATGGCCTCCTTTCTTGCCCATGAGAAAAAGAATGTAACCCTGCCTTGCCTATGACCGTGGTTTTGTTACTGTAATATTTTTAAATAAGATAGGATTAACAAGCTTCCAGTGTCTTGGCTGCCACACACTTACACTTACACAAAAGGCTGAAATTGCACTTAAGATGTCATGTGTTGCTCCCTCCCCCCATATTTTAGTATTTTTAAACATAGCTTAACATATTCAGGTTTCTCTACTACCAAGAATTATGGCAACAATCTGGAATTGGAATATAGTTTTTAAAGCTTCTTTATGACTTATGTCCAGATTTCATAATGAATTTATTATATTTTGCATAATGCATGCTCAGATGCAATAATATAATATTATTATATTTTGCAAAATGCATGCTCAGACGTAATAATATTATGTCTGAGCATGCATTTTGTTTTATTTTATTTTCTGTAACTATGTGGCATATCTTATGAAAAGGAATGCTAACTCAAATAGCTTGTAAATATAAAATATTGGTATGATATAATACCAGTACAGCACAGACATTGTATAATGGCTATACAGGTAATTCCTTGCTTAACAACTGCCCTGTTTAGCAATGGTTTGAAATTATGACAGCACTGAAAAAGTAACTTTACAACCATAATTTGAAATTATGACAGCACTGAAGAAGTAACTTTACAACCATAATTTGAAATTATGACAGCACTGAAGAAGTAACTTTACAACCAGTCTTCGTACTTACGACCATCACAGCATACCTGTGGTCACATGTTTGAAATTCAGGCATTTCACAGCGAGTGTTTATGAACATCACAGCATCCCACGGCCATGTGATATTTTGCTAAATGACTGTGGGTGATTTATGTGATGACTGTGACAGAAGTGAGGTTGTAAGTCCATCGCAGTCATGTGATATCTCACTGAATGATTGCATTGCTTAGCGATGGAGTTGCCAATCCCAATTGTGGTCATTAAGCGAGGACTACCTGTATATTTATAACTTACACTTGTTGATTAAGCACACTTGTTTATCTTTTATTTTAAAAAATTAAATTAAACGAGTAAATATAAAATATTAATCAATAAAATAAAAATAATTTAAACATAAATATAAATATAATTAAAACAATTACAAATTAAAATAAAATTTAAAATATCCTTACATCAATAAAATTAATAGAAATAACAACTAAAAAATAAAAATATGTTGGAAACACATGTCATCTGAATGCTGGGCAATTTTAATTTTGGACAAATAGAAAAAAATGGCAGTGGTGGGGAATATTCGGATGTCATGCATCCAAGGAAGATGGTAACAAAAGATGCGGTGGAAAATTTTAGTCGTTTTTAAAATTAATAGAAATTTAAAGGAGGGATGTGACATACTGAGTGCTGGCAATTTAGTTAAATTTAGGCTGATATTTTTTTCTTAACTAAAACACTTTTCACATCGAGACACTAAGAGCTTCATAAGCCCCTGAAGCTCTTGAAGTTTTTTTTCTTTTAAGGCAATAATGCCCAGTTACAAATGGTTGTTGGAATGTAACAAATTACATGTCCAAGAGTACTGTATATGGAGGAAACATGTCCAGTACATAAATTTCATGGCAGACCATTTTGACTATGATTTTTGAGCCAGCTCTGTATCCACTTAATTGACAAGATATATTATGTCTATGGCATTTCCACAATCTGTTAAGGAAGACAGCAAATTAAAAAGCAAGATAAGGTTAGTCTGGTAAGATTTGTTCTTAATAAATCTGTACAAACTTCTGGTATTTACTGCAATATTTTAAAGTGTTGGCAGATCTATCTTTTCATGATCTGGTCTAGAAGTTTCCCAGGTGTCAGAGTGATTTGTCTGTAATTTGCTAGAGCTTCTTTTTTCTCCTTTTCTCCTTTCGGAAGGGAAGGATGGTCTTTTATCTATCTCAGTGAGCTGGCATTTCACCAGGTCTTTAGGATGACCCTCTCTGAGTTTACCTTTCTTTCTGTATTTGAATATACATTTTGCTGCCGAATTTCCCATTTGGAGAACTATTTAGAAATTTGGATTGCTGAATAAATTAGTTTAATTTTTTTCTCTGAAAAAACTGAAAAATACTAATGATTTAATTATATAGCATATTTAGATCTCAGTGTAGCACATAATAGATATATGATTTTGCCTGCAAAGGAGGCCTTCCTTCCTTCCTTCCTTCCTTCCTTCCTTCCTTCCTTCCTTCCTTCCTTCCTTCCTTCCTTCCTTCCTTCCTTCCTTCTTTCCTTTTCATATCTAATGAAAGAGACAAAAATAGAAGAAACTGTATTGATTTTAGTGGTATTAAGGCATTCTGAAATTTTCTTAGATTGTCCCCAGCTAGGCTGTTGTTGGAAAGAAATCTCACCAAGTTTGTTTGCAAGCGGGGAATAACAATGCACAGGCAGTTGCTTGAAACAGAGATGGAGTTTATTTCTGAGGGCAAATGTACAGAGTCAGCTGTCGGGGCAGCTGCTGTGAGCCCTCCCCTTTAAGCCCTTTAGATAGAGAAAGCCTTGCTATTGTTCCTCAAAAGTGTGCCCTTCAGGAATTCCCAAAAAATGCACTTAGCCACCATTCTGGGAAGGAGCCCTCTGTAGTTAGGCGCCTGCTGAGTTGCGGTTTTCCGCTTATTTAGAATTTGATGATTGAAATGGTAGTCTCCTTGGGGAAAGGATCCCTTCTTATTTGATCAAAGAGATCTCCTGTTAAACCTCAGGTGGGAAGGAATGTTATTAGCTTGGCGTCTCTCACTGCATTTTAATCTATGTATTTGGCCCATTCTAATTGTAGTTTCTCACCTTTTGCTTTGGTCACGGAGAGAAGATTGCATGCTGGAGGAGGATTTCCTTCTCACACACTGTGTATTGCAAAACTAAGCTAAAGTAAAATACATTGTTAATGCAAATTCTAAAATTATGCTTATATATAGTTATATGCTTATATATAGTTATATATAGTTAAGTACTATGTATATTAACTAAAAGTATTATTCTTTTCATGTCTATTCAGCCATTGAATTAACAAGAGCCATTGGATTAATAGGATACTCTCTCAGATAAACTGCTTCACTAATGTAGGAAGAAATATGATTCTAAATCAACAATAATGTCATTATTTAGGCTAAGCTCTAACATGAAAACCATGGGTTTTTGTTTTTTTTCCCCCTTGCAGGGAACCTTTTAAAAGGATGTTTCACTGATAGTCAAGTTCTTTTCAGAATACACAAAGATGAAGCTTTTCAGCCAAAAGGGAATAATTCAAATTAGTTCAAGGCAGATTGCTGCAAGCATTTCAGCTTGAAGTCCTAATGGTGAAGCATCACTGAGCCACTCATTGTTGCTCACAGTGAAAACACAATGATAAGACACTTTTCCCTCCTTCCCAGCAGCTTTTGCCTTCCCTCCTAGGTGGGATTCGTTTGGAAACTGAAGGAATATTTTTGCCCTTGTCTGCTGTGTGCAGGTTTCAAGTGGCCACCTCACACTAGATTGCTGCGTCTTATTGCTTTTTGGTGCCATTATTCTAGGCCATAGAAAGCCTTCCATTTTCACTGCATTATCATTATAGCTCTCTGTCTTTCAGGCTATTACATCTGTTTAAATCCAGAGCACAGCAAACAATCCGGTAGTAGTAAGAGGGTGTAGAGCAAACATTTGAATTGATCAGAGCTTGCAATTCCTGCCTTTTGTATATAGCTTTAACAACTGCTCCTAAAAACTGAGACACCATGTATTTCCACAATGGGAGTTAATGCTGATGAATGGCTGGTAAATAGCTTTGATGATGCTTCAGATAACTGCCTGCATTACATAGCAGTACTTTGAAAAATGAACAATGGACCCATTAACAACTGATTGGCATGAGCTGGCAGTGTTTAATCACATTTACAACACAATAAAGCTCAGTGGCTCTTCAAATAACAATTTTCACTGGTATGCAGTGAACTTTTTTTCCTTCGAAATAGTTTCTATTTTTGTTTACAGGTGCATCTGCCCATCTGGCGAGCAAGTATTTCCCCAAAACAATTTCTACTATTTCACTGAAATAGAATTAGTCCTTGGTTGGTACAGATAGGTCATAATCCATCCAAAGCAAAATCTTACTAAGAACCATCAGTCAAATTCATCCATAATGCTATGCAACGTTGTAAACCAACCTGGGAAAACTGGGTTTTGAACAGTGGCATACACCATTTCAAATAAAGAAAATAAATAAAGTCACAAGAGAAGCACCATATGACTTAGAAGAAGATATTGGTCAATGAAATACAAATAGATATAAACTTCAAGGAAATAACATTTGGTCATATAAAGTGAATGAAATTTAGGAATCCCTGGCAAGAAACTGAAGACAAATTGCATCTACATTCCTTTGCCTGCCATCTGGTGGTGCCCGGGCAATGAAATTAATGGTAGGAGGAACCCTAAAAAATAAGTCATACATTCCTTCTATGTTCCTGAGATAACTACCCTCCCAAAATTGTAAAAAGGCTGATAAAACAATGTATACAGATCTCAACTTTTGGAAGGATGATTTCACATATATTTATCTCAGTCAAGATGTTATATAGAGAGACAAAGAAGTTTCACAGATCATTGTACATTATCTCTGATGTACAGACTAATAAACATCAGACAAGAATATTAAGTTGATAATTAGAGAAAATATTAAAGGAAAGGCTAGCTCAAAGCTCTTTTTGCATGGTTCAGATAGACTGGGGAAGCTATTTTTATACATCTTAATGTAGAAATGTATTAGTGATTTGATTAGGTGAATGCTGTGCTATGGTAACCTATTTCTATAATCTTCTGATACTATTTTAACTTGTTCTAATCTATAATAGACTTACATTTCAGGAGAGGGAGAGAAAGAGGGAGAGAGAGAGAGAGAGAGAGAGAGAGAGAGAGAAAAGAAACTCTTTGGCTCAGGACATGATAAATGATGTGTGTCTAAATCCCAGGAGACAAATGTCCATTATTGTGTGTAATAACTGGTAAGCAAATGGCTGAAACAGAGTTATATTAGGAGAATTTTGAGTATAAACAATAGCTCACAACCATAACATACTGTATATAGGAAGCTATTCCTTACTCCATGGACAAAATGTGCATTGTGACATCATAATGTAAGCTATGTTGTTTTGTAGTGGCCTAGCAAAGTCGCACACAAATTTGTAAGGGGGAGAGTTTGTTTTCTTACATACCTTTCATTGCTAGTTCCCTCCCCATGGATACTTATAATAATATACTTCTTGTGTTCTGCCTTAAAAGCTTAATTAAATAGGTTAGAGGTAATGCTGATTTAGACTTATGACAACATGCATAAACCAAACCCTCTTGGTTTATTCAAAATAACATAGTCAAAACAAATAATTGCTTATCATGTGTGAACCCAGCCAATGAAAAAGTACTTTGATTACTGCTTACAGTAAAGTTAGCCATTGAAAAGGACCAACTGTGTAAGTAAAATAGTTATTTACATAATTACACAACATAACCATAGCAATGGGATCTATTGATCCTATCTCACATCTTTTTATCATTTTCCTCTCAAAGTTCAAATAAAGTATAGACAATGCACAATTAGAATTACAATGTCCACAGTCAGGTTAAAAATTAAAACATAAAGAATACCAACACCCAACAAGCAACAATCTATAATAATACGTTCCACTGCAACTCCGTAAAGACAGATGAGAGAGACACAGACAGAGAAAGGGATATACAGTAGTTCTGTGGAAGAACACTTTGAACAGATAATCTCCTTGAGAGTAACTGGCTACTCCTAATTATTTTGGCTCAGAGCTGACCTGTAATGGCTCTGTTCAGATAGAGGATAAGAGTTTTCTGCATTTAAAGTTCTACCTGAATACAGAGCAGTTAGATTTGGTCTCTCTCTGTGTGTGTGTGTGTATGTGTGTGCATGTTATAGAACAGCTGTGTGTACTTTGTGTTTATTCTGTAAGCTAGGTTAGTTTGGAAACTGCCTTCCTTATCTTGACTTGATAAGATGAATGCTATCTTGTCCTCTGAAGTTCAGCTGCTGGGAAGACATTTTTGCTTTTCTTGAACTTGAATTAATCTGGTACAGTATCTGGGCAGATCTGGTTACACATTTTCTATCCTATTCCTCCTGCAGATCCCCAATTCTCTTAGAAATCACTCCTTAAGTCTAGGCATCCATGCGGGATGGAGAAGACAAGAAACAACGTGTGTTGTGATATTGTACCACAAACTCCATACCTTGCATGTGATATCATGATGAGAGTATGAAAGGATGGAGCTTATACTGCGACATCATTAATGTATGTTTCATTGTTGTGATGTAAATGTCATTTGTATTGTTCCCAAGGAAGGGTAAAAAAAAAAAAAAGGTACAGGGATTTGTAGCTGGGCAAAGGAAACTGGATACTGTATGTTGTTCTATGTTCCTCTAAGTCCAAGTTATTGTTTATAATTGTGTACAGTAAAGATTTGATTTATTGGATGATTTGAACAGGTATATTTTAAATCCAAGTGTCTGTTAAAACTGAATTTACATAATGTATGTCATTTGTGTCAATTTATCTTGCTTGCATAATCATGATCAATTGGTAAAAAAATCCCAAAATCCCATGTGTGTGTGCATGAATGAAGGATGGGGAAAACAGTGAAAGTTGTGAATGTTTGGGAAAAGCAAGCATCTTGAGTGGGGAGAGTGTATAATCTAGTGAGTATTCATCTAATATTACTGGTTAGTATTATAATCATTTTATTTTAGTTGAACCTGCATTTAGTTAAAAAATGTTTCTCACTGTTTTCTTCTTTCATCATATCCTCCTTTAACTTGAGATAACTTATTTCTGAATATTTATGTATAGGAAATGCAGCACCAGTAAATACATTAAAATAAACATTGTTGATGGCCAATATTTTACATTTTGATGCAGTCCTATATTCCAGTTTTGTGTTTCATTATGCCTCATTGAACAGAATGTCAGTCATTTTGAAACTTCATTTCTTGAAGTAGGCTTACATATTTTATGTCTAATTACAGTACTGATTGTTTTAAAAGCAATATTCTTCGTGTAATTAAAAACATCCTATTATGTGTAACTAACTGACATTCTCAAATTCGCTTAGCAGATAATGTTTAAGAAAGAGATAAATTAAAAGATTATGGGCCTGAACTAAATACAGACCATTATACGGAAGAGAAGGACTGAAGTGGCAACAGTAAACATGCTTATTAGGAAAAGAATCCTCACTGAATGCTGGGGGACTTACTTGTTACAGGTATCGATAGAATGCCCTCTTAGTGACTTTGGGCAGAGTTTATAGTAGCTTATCATAGTAATCATTCAGTTGCTGAGTATAATTTACATAAAAACAGTGGGATATAATGAACAAAATGGACATGGGTTTTTCCTGGACTTTATCTTCCTAGAAGGGCATTCTCATAATGAGTTTCAGAATTTTGAAGTGGCTGCTTCAGTTTCACAGAGCATTGCAAAGTTCACCATAGGGAGCCAGAAAAAATGGAGAAAGACAACAAGATGTGAAGGAGGGAGGGTGGAAAGCTAATCATCATTTGTCTCCCTTTGTTTCCTCTGAAATGTCTTATCTTGCCATTAAACAAACTCCCATGTATTGGCACAAATGGCATCTGTGCTGTCAACACAGATTAATTGCATTGCAGAAATATTAGTGAACTGAGGTCAAGGGCAGAGCCCAATCACCCTAAAGCACATTAAAATGTGACTGGAGGGATTTTCATCTGTCTTTCAGCATGTTCAAACTAAAAATCTAGCATTGTTCATTTATAAGGAAGCTATTCCATGACTAGAAAGCCAGTTTGGTGTAGTAGTCAAGGCACCAGGCTAGAAATGGGGAGACTGTGAGTTCTAGTCCCACCTTAGGCACGAAGCCAGCTGGGGGACCTTGGGCCAGACACTCTCTCTCAGCCCTAGGAAGCAGGAAAGGGCAAACCACTTTCAAAAAATCTTGCCAAGAAAACTGCAGGGACTAGTCCAGGCAGTCGCCAGGAGTAAAAAACTGACTTGAAGTGATCAAAAATAAAGAAAAATAATAATTCCATGCCCAATGTCCATATATGTCTCTGCTTACTTCACCTATTCAACCCATTTTAGGACCTGGTGATTCCTAAAACACAGTAAAGGAAAATGCTAATCCGAAGATCCCTACTCCTTTTCCCTCTATTTGGCAATAACGCTTGACATGGTAGTGGCGGTGGTGGGCAATCCTGCAGGCTCCTTATTGACAAAAAAAAAAAAGAACTTGAGACAAAGATTTTTTTTTAATGCTGTTACTTTAAAAAGTCAGCCAATTTTTAATGGGACTTTAGATTGCTGATTATACCTCAAGGGTGCATGAGTCCTTCTGGGTTATGAATTAAACTAAGAACTTTGGGCTATTTGCCCCAGTATTTGGAATCTGACAATATTTCAGAAATATGGATCTTTCTTATATGGGGAATACCCATCCTCCAGAAAGATAAATAAATGTTTATTACACCAATAGTTCTTGTCAACATTTGCATTAATATTTTCTTTTACTTTTTTTCACAAAGTGGCCTCTCAGAGACTTTTGAACTATTTGGTCACTTTTTCTGGCGTTATTCTGTTTAGGATATCTTTTTGTTGTCTTCTTCTTATTAGTGTTTCTCCTGCATGGTTGCAGGGCTCATTTGTTTTTGCATTGCGCTTGCCTAGTTCTTACAGCAAAACCACAACAATATGATGCAACAAGAGGTTTTATCAGCCAGCTTGTCACAGAACTTGACTCTGGCTAGGGCTGAGAGTGTGTGACTGGCCCAAGGTCACTCAACTGTCTTCTGAGCCTAAGGCAGGACTAGAGATTGATTTTCCTTGTCTCTAATCCAACACCTTAACCACTATACCATGCTTGCTCTCTTTTATCATATATTTTTATTGCATGTTTATTAAATTATAATATCACATTGTTAAAGATGTATGTAAGCCAATCCTTTTTTCTTCTGCTCAGCATGTTAAAATATTTTTAAAAGCACCGAACAGTTTTATCTAATAGCCAGATACGGTATAACCAGGCTGAATGTGCAAAAATGTCTGCCTTAAGAGAGTTCCATTTTTATTATATTTCTGAACCATCCTCAAACAGAAGGTAAAGGGAGGCCAGAATTTCTCATCCTGAAATCTGCCAAGACCGTGACTAATATTTGCAACACTTGTAATGAGTGTGTATACTGTAGTGAACAAAAGAAGCAAAAATCAAAATTCTTTAATAATGGAGTTTTTATATTACTGCTGTTTGTTAAAGAATGGTTAATCAAGTATTACAAAAAATAGATTATAAAAATCCCATTCATGATTTAAAAATATTTATTTCACTTATCATCTCAAAACAATAGTCTTCCTTTAAATTTAAGAATAAGAGTTTTGACATCTAATTCATGATTGATTTCCCTTCCTTTGACTGCTATTATCTTTTAGGCTAGTTTAATTATGAATTGGCTTGAACACTATTAATTTCGCAGCATATTCAGGCTCATCTTCATTTAGTTGCATCAGAAGCAGAACATTTGAACAATATTAGCCTTTACTAACTAACCAGCTATCCTTGCTCTGAACTAGGTAGGAACATTTTGCGCATGTATGCGCCAAATGAGCTGGTCTTGCTTGTAAGTGAGATTAACTAAGCTGAAAGTTTAAGAGTCAACAATTCATTGAAGGCATACAATATGAGTCTAAGAGATAGAAAGAATCTACTAGAGGTGAATGACTTTCTCATATTTCTTAATAGCTTTTGTGAAGGATAGGCAACTGTATTAAGGCAACATGTTTCACAGCATACAAGAAGCTTACAGAGTTTTCAAGACCCCAGAAATGAATGCTTAAAGGTGAGTACCAAGGCTGCTGTGATAAAAGCAGGGTTCACATTATTCCTCTAATATTTCTGACAGAGAACAAGAACATTTAGCCAAACACACAAGCAATTCACCAGTTACTCTTTCAAAAACTGGAAAAAAGTTGTCTAGATATGGAAATCCTATAGCTGCAACCAGTTTGATGATGAAAATACAATCACACTTTTTCTCATTATTTTTCATTGTGATGTTTTTGAAATGTCACTGAGAAAACTGTGTGTACATGCTTTGCACTTATCTCCTCAAATATATGAACTGCTTATTGATTGCACTGGATGGGTGATAATGTGTGCAAAGGGAATAAGATCCACATTGAAACAAATTTATCCTCCCTTTCCCCAAGTTCTCTGCATTTTTGTTCTTGCATGTCTGCAGTATGCCTGATATCTAATGCTGTTGGGGATAGGAATTTTCTAATAGGCTATTTATAGGAGTAAAAATATTGGGTGCAAAATCTTGGCAGGAAATATAAAAGACCAGAGTATCTACTAACGTTCATAAACTGATAAAGGCTAATATATCTTTCTGATATGGAGAGATTCTGAAGTTTCTCTGAAACCTTACAATTTGTCACAAGGAAAAGACTTTGGTTAGTTCTGTGTCTTCAGAAACAAATCTTCTTCTGCTTTAAGCTGCTATGCATCACTCCTTCAGCTTTTGATTTATGTAAAACCATAATTACTGATCTCTTATGCTTATCTCTTATCTCTCATATCAATATATGTCGTGTGTACAGTAAATACAGTAAAATTTGTGTCTGTAATGCAGGAGTAAACCATGTAGCACAGTCCCCTGACAATGCCAGCAATTAAAGGAGTTAAGCTGATGGGTTTTAAAGTATGTTAAGCATGATTGGCATGATTCATAAAGTATTAAAATGATGTTTCAAATAAACCATGAATTAGTTTGTAAAATGCATTACATTTTAATGCATTTCAATTATATTTTATGTCAGAATTTTCAGGGATTTAAGTAAAAGTTCTTTGCAATTACAATTTCTATTATAGTTAATCCACTAGCAATATATTACATGTGCACTTATGAGGAAATATGCTAATAAAGATATGCCAAAGGTCATATGGATGACCTGGAGAGAAACTTTATAAAGGTTAGTTCTAGAAGCTAGAGACTAAACCATACTGACGTTGATATGGAAATCAGAGGTGTTTAGTATAGCACTTATAATTTAATTGTGTGATCAGATCTAGAGCAATAGCTGTTTACCATTCATGCTTGCTACTCCTAAATAACAGATTTGTCATTACAAGGGCTACTAATATGAAGAAGTAAATAATATCTAGGGATGCTAGGTGAAATGAGTGTCAATGTGCATGTTTAGAAAGAATACCATTCATCATGTTGTACTAGAAACCGGGAAAAAAAGCATTGCACTGAAGGAGCAAGCACAGTTATTGCACATTTATCTAGTATTGTATCCTAGTAGCATTAACATGAATGGAACATTTTTATATTTATTTTCTATGGCAACATAATTATAGCCTGTACTTATCCCATATACTACTATATGTATATATAATTTTGGCATTAGCAATGTTTTGTACATTACAGTGGTACCTCGGGTTACGAACGCCCCTCCTTACGAATTTTTCGAGATACAACCAGCTCCGGCCCCCCAAATTTACCTCGACATGCGAACTCCGCCTTGAGCTACGAACTGGATTCGCGGCCATTTGCCCTGCTGCCACGCTGTTGCGGCTTCCTGTGGGCGAGATTGCGGTAGCAAGGAGATGTTCGGTGAGGCTTGTGGTGTGTTTTGTGGCGTTTGGAAGGTTTTTGGTGTGCTTGTCAGCATGGCTCCAAAGAAAATGCAGAGCAGGCTTGAACCTTATGGGGAAATTTGCCTCGTGGTGCGACCAAATTCGGAGGGTGGAACGGATTAACCGTATTTACATTGAACCTTATGGGAAAATTTACCTCGAGTTGCGACCAACTCGAGTTGCGATCAGAGTCACGGAACGGATTAAGTTCGTAACTTGAAGTACCACTGTATCAGTGAGAAAGTAAAGGTAAAACAGGAGAAGCTTGTTCTCCCTCATACTGTTTTCGAGGAAAGAACATCTTATCTCCGATAACTGTTTAAATAAGTACACCTGAGTTGGATCATTCATAACTTGGTTAACATATGAAAAGCTGACCATCGGCTGTTTAGCATCCTAAAGTTTGTCTGACTACCTTTGTTTAAGAATAGTTATGCTTACAGGTGACTCTTCTTGGGTATCCTAGGTAAAGAAACATAAATGAAAACCCTATGAAACTCTGTTTTGTGTTGTTAAGTATGAAAAGAGAAAGAATCACCAAAAGGAAATGTGGGAGAACATGGAAATAACGGAACTGAGTTTTTTTATTTCCGAGAAAATGCAGAAAGAATAATTTTAAATGAGCATACTAATTCCACAGCTCTTGCAAAGGCATCAGCAGTCATTCAGAAAAATCAAGCATAACTTTCTTAATGATCTACTATAACTATGAGAAACATTTCTACAATCATTGACAAAATGCAACTGGAGTGAGGGGGGCACTGGAATTTTTGGATCCCTTTCCCCATTTTTGTTTTCAAGCAAATACTAAATGTTTAATGCACCCATTGTTTCTTGTTTTGTCAAAAATAAGAATGTTGCCATTACTCAGAATTGAATGCCAAGGATGGATTTTTAAATTCTGCTTTATGTGTATCTTCAGTATTCTATTGCAGTCAATTCATGTGTGAATCTTTGAGTCAGCAAGTGCTGAGTAATCAAGCAGTGAGATATGAAACAGTGAAGACATAGGTGTGCACCCAAACCAACTTTTAGCTGTCAAAATGTAAAATCACTTGTGCCCTAATTAGCATCAGTCAAGGCTGGACTTAAAATGATTGAAGCTAAAAACAACTTTCTATTGCCATTAAAATTAGGAAACAATGGGAGAAATGTAGCTGCTGAGTGAACTTGATGTGGCTATTTCTGAGCATAACTGAATAAACCTCTAAGTGGATTGTGGAACAAGTGGTAGAATTGCAAAACAATAGAATGACCTGTATCTTTTCAGATTTTTTTGGCAAATGGGTGGGTGCATTCCAAATTAAAACTTCTTCAAAGGCTGAAAGCTGGAGAAGGGGTAAGCTTTGTCTGCAAGGACGTTTGGTATTTAAAAATAAAAACACCTAGAAACATTCAAAAATGACATTGTGTCTGAAGTAGTACAGCATACAATTTCTCAACATTCTAAAACGTGCACAGCAGTTTCCACTTTTATCCACCCATATGGGACTAAAGCCTCTTTAACCTAGAATTGTTATGAACGTGCAAAACATATTCAGAGGAGAAACATTTAAGTGCAGTCCTGATCTTTTTTGGGTCATTCAAAACTTGGATACACAATTGACATGGTCTGCTGGACCTCTGAATGCACCCAGGCTTCCCTAGATTTTGGAGCTCAGATTATACATCAGGGTTGGCATGGAAAGGATTCTCTGCCAGTTTGAATACTCAGATTGCACAGATGGAGCTAAGAGGAACTGCTTAAACATGATCCTTTGAATACTATCCTTTCATGGAAGTAGCATGTGAAAGGGTCCAATATGGAAAGATCTTATTTAAGAATAAAATCAGCATATAAATCAGGGGATATTCCTCTGTGTTCCTGCTCACATTTTGCATGTAGAATTTCCCAGATTCAACTTCTGACATCTCCATGTGTTGTGATTTTTCTTTAATTAAATGCAATGTTAGAGTTTGGAATAGATTTCTTTGCTGTTTGTTTTACTGAGATGTATAGAAATAGTTCAGAAACAACAAGGCCATATATACAACATCATAAGATAATCAAATAACTGTACTAGGTCACAGGCATGCTCAATCAATTCATAAATATAACCCAAGGGCTGAAAAACTGCTGTGTCAACCCAGAAGCTCCTCTTCATATCTTTCCTTTGTTCTATCCCTCACAAGTCAGTCTGAAACCAACCTGTAGTCACCTTCACTTCCCTGGACTTCAGGGAGCAAAAAATGTCATCTAAGCAGCATCTTGTCCCTAAGTTGCTTAAGGGTCCTCACTGTAATGGGACAGAAATGGGAAATGAAATAAACTGTTAGTACTTATAACATGTTTTCAGTACATCTTATGGAAGGAAGGAAGGAAGGAAGGAAGGAAGGAAGGAAGGAAGGAAGGAAGGAAGGAAGGAAGGAAGGAAGGAAGGAAGGAAGGAAGGAAGGAAACTTCCCAGCTGCAAAGACGTTGCTGCTATTTTGAAAAACCCTTGCAAGCTTGATGAGGAAATTATAGCATGCTGGCATTTTCCTCATTCCTCTAAGCATTGTTGCATGTTGCTAGGAAAGGGAGACACATTCTAAACCCTGTCTCCAGATAGGCCTGGGAAGCCCTGAAGGATGGAGGGGGAGATTATTACAAGATCCAGGAAGCAGGAGTTGGCAAAACTTTTGCCAGTGAAAAAGCAACCTACATATGGGCACTGCAGAGCTGCATATTGCAAAAGGAAAAACAAGCTGTGATTCAGGTTCAAATAAAAGAAGGCAGAGCCAGAAATATATCAACTGCATTCCCCAAACCAGCCAGTGAACTGTTGCAAAGCACTGGCATAGTGAGGGTGTCCATTTTGACAATACCAGAGCAGACGGATCAATGATCTGTCTCTGCAGAATGTAGTTTCCTATCTTCTTATCTAAAGCTGGGGCTAATTAATATCACATGATATGTTCCCTGGCAAACTTTTGGATGGGCAAAGTGATATCTCATGGAGTAATTAATTCCATTTTGCTGTTAGCTCCACAGATGGCTGGCTACAAGATACAATATATCAGCTGACTTTGATATTACATTAGTTGATTTCTTTCTGGTTTAGGTTGATATGTGGATTCATTAACTGTGGTTTGTGAACCTTTATTTTTTATTGCTCCAGTTAATTATTTCAGAATCACTCTAAAATGGCTTTTAAACATTATAAACAACCATAGAATTACAGCATTATTTACAAACAAACTTCTAGGCTCCTTGCTGGACAGTTTGTAGTATTGATCATGGGAGAGGGGTGGGAAGAATTCAGCTGCAGCTGGCTTCTCTGGTGGCTCTGGCCTTCAATCTTCTCTTCTTTTCTGAATCTTTTCAATAAAGCAGTTGGTGACCACGGCCAAGGAGTGTGGGGAAGGACAGGGTTAGCTTGGGATGTGAACCAGCATATTAAGGTTGTGTCAGTATATTATGGCTAAACGAAGTATAATCTCACATGGAGGTGTGTAGCATTGGGATCCACACTAGACAGGAATATTTCAGATCTGGGGACAACTCCCCTCCCCCCCAAAAAAACCTATGCAACTTTTGGATCTAAATATTGAACATTTCTAGCCTCAGTTACCTTTCTTTGTATGTTTCAGTGGCATGCTGCTATTCTTGAGTGATCTGCTCAGCATTAGAGTTGATGGAGGTCATTTTAACCAGGTGCCCTGCTGGAGTGAAGCTTGATGAAGAAAGGATTTGACCAAACAATAAATATCAAGTAAACAGGGAGTTATAAACTGCCCATGCCCAAAGGGGCAAAATGCATCTTTAAACTCAAATTATTTGTTATTTTGGCCAATACATATATATTTTCAAAGGAAGATCTAGCTATCTCTATCTCTACCTATATCTGTATGTCTATATCATATCTATATATCTATCTGTCTATCTCCCTTTGTTAACTTGTCTGTCAATATTACTCAGCCCTTTCACAGTGATGTAATTTCCACTTCACGTAAACCTGAGGCTGGTAAGAGTTGTGTAAATCCAGACAGAGTCTAGCAGCAGCCAATATGGATCCTTCCAAATGATAACTTGGGCCTACAAGAGTTGTTGTTGTTTATTTGCTAGACCTGGGATCTACAATGCAGCAATATTTTGCAGATTGCTTTTGTAACCACCAAGGCTATGTTATGCTATGCTCTTTGGCAGCAGGTGTGCCAACCATCTGGTAAGGCATGTCCACAGAGCCAGCCATCTACTAAAGTCTTAAATATCTCTAATATCTATATTGTCAAAGAATATGTGAGTTTCAGCAGATATCATAGAAATAAAATGATGGGGCTAATTTTGAGGACCAAGTAGTTTCCAAATTACTATTTATTTATATTTAACATCTGTTCAGAGGCATATATAAGACTGGAAGCTTTTGTCAACATAACAAAAGCAGCACCAGATGGTTGTGATGCAAGGTCCACCCCTTTTGTCTGTGCATGCAATGACACATGCACACACACACACACGGGGCAGACCTTGTGTCACAACTGGCACCATGCTGCTTTTGTGATTGGATGCCTCTGCCTCCACACAAGTAAAAATCTTCCTCTGAAAAGTGATTGTCCTAATTCAAAAGGACCTGAAAAGTGATCATCTTCATTGAAATTGAAATTTCAAATTCTCTCCATACCATATGAAAACCAACTAGCTCGAGTCTGGTACCTCCAGATACCTTGGTTTTCCTTAGCTAATTGTGCTAATGGAGTTATGGGAGTTGCAGTCAAGCACAACTGGATAGCATCAGTTCAAAGAATTCTGATGTAAATATTCCATACTTATATCAAATCTTTCAATAGCAGAGATGGTCTTCCATTTTGCTTAAATTTTACTTTCTAAGAAAAATGTTTTGTATAATAAAATGCAGAGATTATTCTCTTAACTGATATATATTTCAAATGCATTTACCCACTTCTTTTAAAATCCATTAGATATCACAAACTCAGATTTCTAAAATGGAACATAAACATAGAAAGTATTCAATTGAAATCAATAAATTTAGGAATAATTTACTAGGATTTAGTCTCCTTTTATTTGAAATACATGAGGACCACAAAATGTTGCTGTAAAACATTTTGTGGTCCTAATTTGTGTCTTTGGTAAATGTTGTATATATAATTTGTGTCTTTGACAGATGTTGTATATATTGTTTACAGTGAACTTGTATTTAAAAGTGGCTATCAATGTAAGAATGCTATTTTAGTTGCATGGTGGTAATATTATTACTTTTTAATTTATACATTTTAAGTGATTTCAGATATAATTACCATAGTAATTAAGAAAGAACAATAACCATAATTATTTTATGCTCCGCAACATTCCTAAAAAAATTGCCAGTTCAAGCCATATTAGATTTTTATTGCATTCCACCATACCAACACGATGTTCTAAAATAAAATTAGAACAAATTAATGAAGGAAAATAAATCTATCTGAAAAATGAACCAATTTTTTAGGCTGACATTTTCTACATAATAAATAGAACTATGAAGAGTGAGAAATGTTTCCAAATATTTAACTTATATAGTAATAAATCTATACACTCTTCTTAATAATCATTAAATTTTTGATTGAAATAATGCAGTTATGTTCCCCCAAATAATATTCATGAAAGATATAAGTGAATTATTTGCTTTTATCTATTTTTTTCTAATTATTTCACCACTGATTATAAACAAACAAAACTTTAATTTATAATGCACTCCTCACTGGGGTGTGGCCAACCATAATACAAAATCTACATTTTCCTCCCATGAGAATCACTTACAGAAGTAATACATCTATGTACTTAAGGTCCTTCCTACTTTAAATCTATCAGTCCCATGGTGTAGACCAGGCCAAGATATCAACTCCACCATAAAGCTATTACCTTTATTAAGATTGGCTATAACAAGTCTGACTGTACTTTACCTTCCCCCTCTCTTATACTCCTGTGAATTAGGGAGATGGTTTTGCATGCCTTCTGTGTGACTCGAGCTTAAGCCATGTTTTTGCCTTGTTGCTCTGATAATGGATCTCACCTATCTTTGTCAAGGTCATCCTCTTTACTGTCTACATCATCATGCAGATGCAAGCTTAAGCCAGCCTTTGCCATGCATACTTGGGTCTATATATGTAGGACTGTGCAAAAATTCAGTCTGAAGGTGGCTTGATAAAAGACTCCATTGGAGTTGGGTGGCCAATAAATTTAAATAAATAATAATAATAGACCTGGGCTGCAAAAATCTGGATGAATGGATGACAGCAAAAAGCATTCTATATTCTGTCATTGCTATCTCATGGTTAGTTTTTTGTAGCTCTAATCAAATCAACTTTTTATATCAAATATTTAAATCAAGCTATTGCATAGATTCAATGTGTTGAATTGAATCATGTGCCTTTGATTTGATTCATAAGATCAATGGGCTTTGGCACATGTGTGCAAATATTTTTTTTCAGATCAAGTCTTCCAACTAAACCAACATAACTTTTCAAATTAAAATGCAAATTTGAAACAGATCAATGAATGAAACTGCAAATTGGAATGGGACCTTGGATGGCTCACTGACCCATATGCGCATGCTTATTTAACTATTGAAGATGGATTACATTACTGATAAGAAGGCTGACTTTGTTGCAAGAGCCTGAGCATTTTTGCTATTAGCTGGCATAGAAATGTCAAACAAACAAACAGACATTATATGCTGATGATCTATGAATTCTATTAAATAAATAAATAAATAAATAAATAAATAAATGCTGTACTTATAGTTCAAAATAATAAAAAGCTCCAGCCACTAGCTAAAGTTTGTACCACACCAGATGATCAGCAATAATATGCTGCTTGAGTTTTGTCTCCCTGCCAAACCTTCTGGTGCTATATAAGTACAGGTAGTCCTCACTTAATGACCATAGGGACTGGAAAATTGGTTGTTAAGTGGGGTGGTCATTAAGTGAGTCAACACATGACTGGATCTGATTTTATGACCATTTTTACGACATCATTAAGCAAATCACTGTGGTGGTTAAGCAAATCACATGGTCATTAAGTGAATCCAGCTTCCCTAATGGATGTTTTTATCAGAATTCACTTAACGACCATGTAATTCACTTAATGATGTAGTGATTCACTTAATGACCATTTTAAAAAAGGTTGCAAATTGCGATCACATGCCCACAGGGGATGGTGCAATGGTTTACAATGGTTGTAAGTGTGAGTACAGGTTGTAAAGCACTTTTTCCAAGGCTCTTGTAACTTTGAACCATTGTTAAATGAATGGTCGTTAAGTGAGGACCACCTGAAATATATTGGATGGGTAGAGATGGTCAGTACTGAATTAAACCAGAGAGGGTAATCAAAATCTTTTACAGATTTCTCACTAGTTTCTTTTCAAATTTAATTTATACTTGTTATGCTATTCATAATACAGTATGAAATCATTCACTGATCATCAAATCTAGGCTGAATTTCAAAAAACATAATCATTTAGAAACCATTATGCATGCATATGTGTGTGCCTACTGAGTGTTTTAGAGGGATTTTAAATGGTATGGTGGCATTTTCTCTCCATATCCATTGATAGCTACACTAATGAACAAATAAAATTCTGCCAGAACACATTCCTACTAAATCCTCACCTCTCTGAAACTAATCTTCTGCTCGTAACCTTTGTTTTCCTTAATTTCAGAGCCCATCTTCAGTTAAGAAACATGTTTTGCATTTCACTGAGTGCTCACTAAATTCCTTTAATAGCTTTATGCAGAAGAATTTATCAGAGCATTTATATACAAAAAAAGCTTCATTAATTAGTTAAGTTAATGATGTACTTTGAAGCTTAAAAAGCACGGTATAAATGGTAAGTGGCGTTATTATAAAAATGTTCCCTGTATGTAATTGCTTCATTTTTAATGCAATAAAAATGACATTATTGGTGCCTGTCCAAATCATGTTATCAAAAATTCACTGGTAATTTGAATTTGAGGTGCTTTGTTTCTACCCATTTATTCAGTGGAGTCTCACTACTAGTGTTGGATAATCTGTACAGTTTTGATGTTCCTTAGCTCAGCCAGATTTTATTATAATTTCTCTTTTGTTTAATATGTGTAGATAAAATGAAATAAAGTAATCATTCATATATTTCTTTCTTCTTACCTCCAACAACCAAGCAGAGAGCATGTTCCTTTAGGATACTTGTTATATAATTATCAAAATTAAAACACAGAACAGACAGTAATTGTCTTCTAAAGTTGTGTAACACAAGCCAGAAAGTACTGTTAGATCAGCCTTCTCCAATCTGGTGGCTTCCAAGTTTATTGGACTTAACTCTTGTAGTTCTCAACTACTATGGCCATTGATGTTATGGTTTGGAAACTTATGATGGTTGACACCTAATAGATTTGGAGACAATGGTGAAGCCTTCCTTAGGTATATGTAGTCTGCAGGCTCCCTACCCACTGAACTGTAAGGCTGTGGAAGCAGATCTCCTGACACGCACATACACATGCACACAGACACACATCCAGTCATTGGCTGAATTCCTGATATATGGACAGTCTGTGAACATTCAACAGCATAAGAAGAACTTGAGTTGAGAAAAAGAAGAGGCAACAAAAGTGTAGATTTGCTGCAGTGGCTGACAATTAAACTGAATGCATAAATGGAGTTGATGGAAGAACTTTGTGATATTAGAGGTCTGTGTTAGTGGTTGTGAGAAGATTATGCTTAGGTAGGTTCTGAGTAAAATAGGGAAAAAAGAAAGTAACATTGTTGCAGTTATGGTCAACTAATCAGGTACAGAGCAGTGTTCAACTAGAAAAATGTAAACAAAATGTATATATTGTAGAAAGTTGAGTAGAATAAGAATGGATGAAGTATAGAGTATAGAGTATGTGGAAGGATATCCCCATAGAGTACCATGGAACATTTCTTTCTCCTGATCTTTCTTACAAGTTTCAAATCCGGGTTAAAAAAAAAAATCTGGGTGACCACTAGATGTCAGCAAAGAGATACACAAAACTGTAACATTTCATAGTTACCTAAATTTTTGTGGCTCACATCTAGCAGCTCTGACCTTCTGGTCTTCATCAAGTCACATCAGTAGCCGGTATCTGAATAGAACCCCATGCTATACTTTCTGTAAAGTAGCTGGATGGAACAGCATCTCCTGCATATACACCTGCAGGAGAGGGTAAGTGATAAAATAAGTGTTGCATCATTGGCATGCAAACTCTGCCCTTACGTAACATTACAACCTAAGTACCAAAGGGTGGATCTTATACTGTAAGTCCATTACATGCATTTTGTAATTTAGGTATCACTATGGTTAGGTACAGATGGATATAACAACAACTGTTCTCTTTTCAGTTGTAGAAAGGCCTGTTTTGCTAGTGAATGAAGTAAATACATACACTTTAAAAGGTTAATGATCATCTGTTATGTTCTTTTTGATCAGATGAAACTTGATAGATTTCATGAAATTACTATTAATATATTATTGACAGGCATATTAGAAAGCTGCAAGCAAAATTATTTTGCTATTCAGTTCAGAACGTTGCCTCAATGCAGCTGAGAATGATGGTTTAAGATGTAAGTTTATACAGTATAAGTTGTGGGCAACATTTATGTACCACCATAATCTTTCTATTCAGGAGTAATTTTGCTATTTATAATAGTTAACTTGGATGAACTAAGTTGAACCCAGATGTAGACATCATCAACATCAGACAGGCTTAAGTTAATCGTCTCTAAATACAGTATAAGAAAGACTGTGTCCAATCCATAATATTTAAAGGTATTATTAAGGATGCTGGCAAACTTAAGATGATCAATATGTAGTCATTTGTATTTAATGTTTATATTTTCTGGAGAGCTCACTTACAGTTAAATGAGCCTAATTGGAGCAAAATGTGAATTTTGCGTGCATTTGCCTTTGGCATTCAGAATTTAGTTACCCCTTCTCCTTGCTGCAGTATTTGCTGCTAAATGTTTGCTTCTTGATTGGATTTTATTACTAAATTTTCTTACACTTTGAATTATTGTGGCTTTGATGTTCTAACTTATTGTTCATTATGAGATTCTCTGAGGGGATCCAACTCATATAAGACTACTGCATTATATTTATTTATATCATGGCTTGATATAGATTATCCTTCTAGTTCCTAACCAAACTTTTCTTCCACATCTATTAAGTTATTAAGGTCCTGAATTTTGTTTGAAGTTAGTTTTGAGGTTATATAATTATTGTGAGGAATTGAAGACTGGCTGGTTTTGTTACAGACCTCTCCTTCACTCTATGGCCTTTTTGGTTGGACCTGCTTCCAAATCTGAAAATCGTATTAGTATTTAATTGAAATTTTGCAAGCCAAAAGGTTGAGGACAATGAAAATGCAGATGTACAGACTATTCCTTGGTCACTTCATAACCCAAATACTCCTATCACAACTTCACTGAAATGTTCTTTGTCAGACACCTCAAAAGTAATTTATTCAGCCAGTTATTTCTCAAAATGGTTCACAGTAATATGGTAGTCTTTCAGTAATACTTTAATCCGTTGAAATATGTAAGCTGCATTTCCAGAACAAAACCACCCACGGTGGTAAACAATATATATTAAAAAAGCACACTATAATTGATGTGTGTGTATGCGTGTGTGCGTGTGTGTGTACAAGAGTAAAGCTTGGGAAACCTTACTATTTCTAATCAAACTCAAGGCCTTCCTGAGCCTTTTCCAGAAAGAATAATTCTAGTGAAATCCTTGCCTTTCCCATGTTGCTTAAGTTGTCCAAGTTGTCTTCACTGTGAGCTAGCTATTTCCACAAAAGCTGATTTCAGCCATCCAGTACCTTAATTTTATACTTTACATCCCTATATGATTCTTTGAATTCCATACACCAAAATAACCTTTTTTTTTTTTTTTTTTAAAGAGGAATCCTGATATTTCCTTGAGAAGCCTTCTTAGCTGATTACCTTTAAGGGTCAACCTGCTTCAAGGCCAGGGTCCAAGTATTTCACAATGTTGTAAGTTAATTGGGGTAAAAAAAAATCCCTGTGGAAGAACATACATCTGCTAACAGGCTTCATCATGAATGACTTAGGCCTTTAGATACCAACTAATGACCATCTTAGGTCATTAGACACTAAGAGTGATAGCATGTAATATAATATTCTGAAAGATTTTAGGCAAAAAGTGGAAACTAACAAGACCCATTGTAACAGAGGGACACAACAATTAGACCAAATTAGTTTGATTCCTTACTCATTAGACTTTAATCAAATTGTGAATGCAAACTGATTCTGAGTTATTTTATTTGAAATTTGATTTTTATTATTAGCTCTTGGCAAAATGCTTATTAAGCACAGAGTTCCTTTACACAAGGGGAATGTTAAAGCACATTTTTATATTATTTATTTATTTATTGGACATAGCCAGGCATACACTTAATCTGCCCTCAAAATCCAAATGCCCCTCAGATGGCAGCAAAGAGTCACAAAAATTCTAATTCTTTGCTGACATCTATTGATCATCTGGATAGTCGCAGCCCAGATTTCATAGACCCACTTAAACAGACTCACCTATCACTATTTTAGGAGAATGGGCCTCATATAACCTAAAATTAATTGCTGCAAGGAAGCAGTTTTTGTACTGCTGGTGGCCTATTTATATATTTCACAAATCAATGGACCTGTTTCAATGCCTTTTGACATTATAGATAAAAAAAATAATCTTCAAATTATGGGTTCTTATGTGACAAGCATCAGTATAGGACTACATAGCTTGTATATGGTTGGTTCTTGGTTTTCTACTGTATAGTGAGTAAGTAGATACCTTGGTAAACAAATGTTGCTGCTGGCAAAAGACTATGTGATGGATATGCCGCCAAAAGCGTCTTCAACTTTACAACCCTCCTAATGTTATTGCTGAACATTACCTCTGTACAGAAAGTATACTTTCACCAGACACAATAATGTCTTATTTAAGAGTACTGTAAGGTCCATAAGTCTATTAGAAGTGAATGGGTTTGAAAGATGGGTTGACTATTCAGCCTTCCTTTAGAACTGTAGAAGAAGTTGGTCATATCAAGAAATAATACCTTTGCTGCAGGAGCTGCATTGGGTGCCAGTTTGCTTTCAGGTCCAATTCAAGGTGTTGGTTATCACCTTTAAAGCCCTACATGGCATGGGACTGGGTTACCTGAGGGAATGTCTCACCTCCATTACATCAACCCATCCCACCCAGTCAGGCAGAGAGGGCATGTTGTGGATCCTGTCAGCAAGGGAATGTCGGCTGGTGGGGCCCAGGAGGAGAGCCTTCTCTGCTGTTGCCCCCACCCTTTGAAATATTCTCCTCCCAGAGGTGAGGCAAGACCCTACCCTCCCAGCTTTCCAAGAAGATTTAAAGACCTGGCTCTGTCAGTGTGCATGGGGCGATATGGGCTCTATGCCCCTGGGGGTGGTTAGTCCCCTGATGATGCTCCTTGGAATTTTTTGCCAATTTTCTATCTTCTTGGAATTTATTTATTTTTAGGATTGTTTTTATGTTGTATTTTAATGAATTTTTATCTTGCTGTAAACCAGCCAGAGTCGTTTCATGAGATGGGCAGTGATAAATTTGATGAATGAATGAATGAATGAATGAATGAATGAATGAATGAAGCTGGAAGTGGATTGGTTGATAAAAGCAGCATCTTTCCTGCATCTAAGGGTGATTCCACACTGCAGCCTAAGGTGCTTCTCTCCCATGCTGCTACTGCTTATAATTTCAGAAATCCCAGTGGGTTGCAGTGGGTTGGGCCATGGCAAGACCTGACTGGCCAGTTCCCTCCTTCTTGCTCTTCCTTTCAATACAAAGAAGACAAACCTCACTGGCTGGCTCCTGGGTGGACTGGTCTACCAGTGCCTGCCCTTCCTTTTTAGGAATTGTTCCTTGCTCACTAGTCCCCGTGCCTTTCCTTTGCCTTCCCAGATACTTGCATGCATGGATGTCTCTACTTGCATTCCCACATTGTCTCCTATGACACTAACACAGACCCTTCTGTTTTCCTTTTCCTTCTTATTGCAGCATTGTTGTTCTGATGCTACAATAATCAAAGCAACAGGGGAACAGGTTGTTCTTTAGTCCCTACTTCCATCTGTAGGTTCATGGAAACTTTGTACCAAGGAAGAGCTGACAGTTTAGCTTCATAGAAACAAAGTTCATAGGTTGCAATTTAATTAAAGGAAAGGGAAGGTAAAGTTTACAATATTGCGGGCAGGGGGTGGGAAAGCACCCAACCCAGGCAGCAACAGAAAGGATACCCATTGGGAAATGTAAGGGTTGAATAAAGCATGTGTTTTAGAGGATAGTTCACTGACTTAATGGGTGATCATTGGCTGGAGTACAAGGTTATAGAAATGATGCAGAGAATGTATCAGCCCAGCTGCCCAAGACAAAATGGCTGCCAAGGGCAGTGGCTAGCCATTGGAGGTGAAGGAGTGTGCCAGGCACGACAGCCAATTAGAGCTAGGTACTTACCTCAATAAAATAGCTTTTCTTAAAGTTGAAGGCCTAGGCCGCTGAAATGCATCAGTGCAAGCAATTTATCTAAGCAGAGTTCCCAAGTTATTCTTATATGGATCTTTTGCTCTTTTTTTTTTTTTTTTTAACCTTTTCTATGTTGGTAATTTGAATATGAAAATACTACCTTGATAAGAAAAAATGTTCAAAGCTAGATTTCTTTTTACTTATCATTGATAAGCACTGCATGCCTCAATAAAAGGCATATCTGCGTCATTTTTGGTAATATTTTAATGCCACATGGCACCTTTTCAGCTTTTTCTCTGAGCTAGTTTGCATATTGTCATTCTTGTATTATGTCTGCATGTTACTTTGTGACATGCATGTGATTCTCAAGAGTACATCTGTGTGTTTAACATTCAGCATGAGTACTCTTCTACAGGCTGTAGCTATGACAGCAAAATGCTTTCTGATTATCTACACAGACTAGATTAAAATAAAAATAAAAAGGAAGGAAAGAACTAGAAAATGGAGGCACCTGAGTTTTACCCCTATGTGTACAAACACCAGCATCTTTTCGCCAACTATGAGAATGATGTTCTTCATTAGTGAATCCTGACTGTTATAATAGATCATCTTTCCTCAAAAATATAAACCAAACCTTACTACTGATTAAGTTACCAGTAGAATTAAAGTGTTAAGAACTCACTGGAGGACACATAGGATAAGGAAGAACATTAATTACATGTAACGTTAATAACAATAGTACATTAGAATATTACAGTAGTGGTCTCTCTAGTTTTCAAAATCCTATTAAGATGTGGTAGAAAAGTTCTGATGAAGATTTTTCTATGCCATGATTTGATGCCATTGCAAAACTGGAACTCTGCATGATGCATCTAAGGATGTAATGCTAAAATATTTCACTTCTCTGAAGCATCTGTTAAAAATATGCAAATTGTTTGATAAAAATAGGTATAAAGTGAAGGAATAATGAAAGTAATTAATTACCGAGTGACTAATGTGCAAAGAAGAACACTGATGTTGCAGGATTCAAAAGTACTTTTTAATGTCAAAAGCAAAATGTGCTTGTATAGGCAATATCTAAGTTTAATAAATGCCTTTTTCTGTAGTAGATTCAGTGCAAATATGGAGGGACAAGATGAATGGACTTCACTAACAAATATGAGTTATCATTTCCTTGTCAGTATTAGCTAATGCATCCAAGTTTTTCTGCTAGTATCTCTCAGTAATAAACTTGCAATAAGTTGGTGTTTACTCTTTCCTGCAAAATATCTGACTATGTAATGTGTAGTTGGGGTAATTTAAAGAGCAAGTGAAGTAACAATGCTGTACAGGTAGTCCTCACTTCACAACCACAATAGGGACTGGAAAATTGGTCATTAAGTGGGACGGTTATTAAGTGAGTCACCACATGACTGGACCTGATTTGACGGCCATTTTTTTTATTATGGCCATTAAGTGAATCGTGTCATTGTTAAACGAATCCAGCTTCTCCAATGGATGTTTTTTTGCCAGAATTCACTTAATGACCATGCGATTTGCTTAAAGACCGCAGCAATCACTTAATGACCGCAGAGATTTGCTGAACAACCATTGTAAAAAAGGCCGCAAATCATGATCATGTGACTGTGGGTGGTGGTGCGACTGTTTGCGACAGTCGTAAGTGTGAATAAAGGTTGTAAAGCACTTTTTCCGAAGCTGTTGTAACTTCAAACCATCAAACAAATGGTCATTAAGCAAGGACTACCTGTACTACAGTTTCTTCAGTCTGCTATTGAATGATGCCAAGACCATTAATATGGAATTCTTGTTTAAGAGCTTCAGCATTCTTACATTTTGTTTTGAATTGAGCTAGGTTGTGTGTGTGAATTATAATCTTAGTTGCTTCTGTTTTCTTATTGTTACAATGCTTCATCTCACTGATCCCCAGTTGATGTCTGCCTCTCACCTCAGGCTTCAATGTTGCTTGGTCAGGTATAGACAACATAGTGTTCCTGGGAACAATTGTACATGAAGAAGACTCCTCCTAGATTTTCTGACCTGTCTTTTTAATATAAAGGAGAAGAGGTAAAATGGGGACTCAGAAGCCATTTAACATAATCACTCCAAGAATGTCTCTAAGTCTCTAAGCAGTTTTAGAAAATAAAAGTAATGGCTGGCTGCACCCCAGTATTGTGGTTAGAGAAGCAAACTCACCAGATTGCCTCCTAGTGAAAAGGTTTTTTGTTATTGGATTCACCCACCTTGGCAATCATTCTGTGAATGGGCAAGCTCCCATCCATAACAATCATTGTGAAAGAGTGGTCATAACATTCTCTCAATGGTCTAAATATGCCTTGTGATCCAAAAGTAGCTTATACATATTCTCAATTATCTTCTGCTCTCACTCTTAGAGTAGCCAGAAATATCCTGGCTATATAAATACGGAAATATCCTAAGCTAGCTTTGTTCAGTGTTCACAATTTTGCCATTTCCCCCTACTTGGGGGGATCTCCTTGCATCCCTCCTGAAAAGCTACTCCTAAGGAATCATGGGTAATGATATAATATATGGTGGAGGTAAAAGAAAAATCAACAAAGAAATGGGTTAATCTGTCTTACACAAATGGACATGCAAAGTCTTGAACAGGATACAAGTCACAGTATTGCTTGCTTTATCTAGCACACAAACCCTAAGAATATCTGCTGTTTTGCAAATAACTACTAACCCACAGGTCTGTATTATTTTCCATTTGCCACTTCCCCAGTAGTATTTCAAGACATAGAGGATAAGTTCTTAACAATGTACACGAAGAGACAAAGCTCTGGAAATAATGTGCTGAACTACCCCCATCATTCTGCAAATATTTGCAACCTAATGGAACAACCAACAGAACACTGCACCCAAATGAATGAATCACCTGGTAAAGCCCCATCTGGAAGAGAAGTGACACCTAGCAAAGAACTATCCCTCTCCTCCCCTGAAAGCACCTGCTTCTGATGCTGGCAACCCCTGCCTGTAAAGATAGCACAGGACACTGTTGCTGTTATCCAGAGAAGAACTGTCCAACTTGAAGGTGGGAGGAACAGGCAACCCTGTGCTGTCCCTCTGCCCCTCAAGACAATGAGTCATCTCTATTAATTGAAGACAGTGCACTACACCCATGAGACCTGGACCTTAATCCGCTGTATATGCCTCTCTGTCAATTCCAAACTGCTGCTACTGAAACTCACAGCACAGAAGAGGGAAAGCCAATTGAGGTGGCAGAAGTTGGGAATGAGGTCTGAAAAATCACCCTGGAACCAGGCACAAACAGGGTTAGAGTCCGGGTTGTGGTGTAACCTTTCTCTTAACCATTTGGTTATCAACGCCAGTCCTGTCGTGCCTCTGCATGAGAATCCATCACAGAAAATACCAACTTAATGAACTATATTCCCTTGACCAATTGATTTGCAATTTCTCTGGTTTTCTGCCTTGCCTCTTTAAATATAACCATATGTACATTCTACTTTGATTATTTTATCTGAAGGAATCTATTTTGTCTTTCCTTCCAAGTTCAAATTAAAAAAAAAGTTTGCTTCTGCCACCCATTCTTACTTGCTTAGACAAATCAGGTGGGATTGTTGCAATTTCATTTTGAGGCATTAGCTGGCAAGGTGGAACTGATTTTTGTGCTTTAGGGAAAATTACATATGGAAATTTTACAAGGGACTTGGCTATAGTTTTTTGCACCTGAATAAGAACATATCTAATCACTTGATTGTGCATAATCACAAGTTAATGTAGCAAACTGATCTGTACCAAGACATTTGAAAAATAACATTTTAAAAGCAACCCCAGTAGCTACAAATGCTTTCCACCTTGGAAAGAAAGCTTTACAATTGTGGACCTAGACTTGTAGGTAAGATGATCTACAGATGGGAGAGATTTAACAATATGGGATTTCCTATAAGAGTGATAATGCTGGAACTCTTTATGCCATTTCCAAGTCAGTTTCCTAAACAGAAGTACTTTTAGTGCTCTCATCTACATTTAGATTTGAGGTAATTTCATAATCACAGGGAAGCACTTCCCATGCAGAGTTTCTGTTCATGTGTTTCCATTTCTTTGAAAATGGAAACCAATGATTACCTAGAGACACTTTGATTTGCATGATTTGTAACAAACCATAATAGCTGCATCTGTTTTGTTGATCAGCCAAAATCTAACCTTGGCACTGGTTCAGAGTACCCTTTGCAGGCCAGATAAGCAGCTAAGATGGGAGATCACCAGGAAATCTAAGAGATGTAGGATGTACTAGAAGATAAATAAATCTTCCTAGAAGACGACTGTGACAAGCTACTTCCCTACTGTTGCTAAAATTGTATGGAATATGTTGATTTTACCTTAGGGTATCTTCCCCTATTTTAATGAAATGCCTGAGGGCACATAGCCATTTCTGAAGAAGCAGGCTCCCATTACACAGTGAGATGAAAGTAAAGGTGAAACCACCCATCAGCCAATTCCATTAATGTGCCTTGATCATATCATCTTGAGACTGAGATTCAGGCCTGCCAAATTCCAAATGAAAAATAGTTGCGCCCTCTTTATTGAAATATTAATCTTGATAGTCCCCTTATCATATCACTCTTGAAAGCAATATCCAGGAGTACAATATCCATATACATTTAATCTTTGTTTTATACATTGATAAAATATGAAACTAAACTAAAAAGACATTAAAATTAGCATATTTATTGCCATTTTTATGAGATGCACTTCTGCAACAAACATAAAATCTTCTAGGATAAATCTACATCTGGCGTTGTCTCAATAACTGTTAAATTTACAGTGGCATAATATTTACACTGGTTCTCTCTTTTAAAGAAACAGCTGAATTGTAGAGATGTCCTACACAATCTTTATCTTGTCATTTGATGTTGAGAGCTACTGGGTAGATGCTACTATATGAAAATATGATCCATGTATGCTCTCAGAAATAATACTTTTGAGTTATGACATATCAAGCTCTATACTTCATTTTCTCTTTTATTTAATTTTTGTGATGTAATCTCTGTGTCCTTGGAACTGGCCCAGACTTCACTCTCCTTACAGTTTATATCTAGTATTTATGAGATTTTTACTAAAGTTTGACTGAAAAATCTTTTTCATCTTACCATAAAAAAAAAGTACTCATTGCATTAAAACGAGGGTCACACTCTGGACAAAAAAGTTCTTTAGAACTTGCTACTGATAAAAAGAGCACTGTACGAGACCCTAATACATTCTGTACCAAATTGGGTCCATCCATAGCACTAATTCTGTCAGACCTGAGCACAATAGATTATTAAATTGGCTTATGTGTTTTGGAAGCCAAAAATAAAATTATAATTAATAACCAGTCTATATAATTTTTTAAAAGATGATAAGACTAATAGCATACAAGGCAGTAAAAATAAGCACTAAGTGCTCAATAGTTACAATTAACAGCATGTAGTCTATCACAGACATTTTAAGTACTTAGCAGCATAAGGGTTAGCACAGGATGAATATGATGAATACCCTAGGTTGATTGTAGGAAAAATGGGAAGATAAGTGGGTAAAGCAAGCATAAGAGAAGGAAGAATTAAGGAGTTTTGAAGAAGCTGAGGTTGTGGGGAAAACATAGACATACAGGAAAATTCTTTTGTTAAAAAAAGAAAGTCACAGGTAGTCCTTGCTTAATGACTGCTTTGTTTAATGACCATTCAAAGTTACGATGGTACAAAAAAATAGCTTTGTGAACATTGCTCGCATTTATGATCTTTGCAGCATCTTGTGGTCACATGGTTGCTATTTGTGTGCTTTGCAACCAGCACACATTGATGACTGTCGCAGCATCCCGTGGTCACTTGATTGCCATTTGTGTGCTTCACAACTGGCTTGCGACAAGCAGAGTTAATAAAGAAGGCAGAAGTAAAATCATAAATTGTAGTCATGTGATGTTTTGCTTAACGACTGAAGGGAAGTGAGGTCGTAAGCCTGTCACGGTCACATGATGTTTTGCCTAGCGACCATGGGGCTTAGCGCTGAAGTTGTTGGTCCCAATTGTGGTTGTTAAGCAAGGAATACCTGTACTTTTCTTGGCTTACATGTGATGGAAGCTAGCTTAGCTTCTTTTGGATATAGAAAATGGGGGCAGGGGGAGGAAGAAG
Organism: Liasis olivaceus; assembly: GCA_030867105.1. Taxonomy (NCBI): domain Eukaryota; kingdom Metazoa; phylum Chordata; class Lepidosauria; order Squamata; family Pythonidae; genus Liasis; species Liasis olivaceus. Next base: position 228,378,310 of record CM061349.1, read on the forward strand.
GGGGTGTTTTTTTGAGCAGGAGCCCTATTCCCATCTGGATAAACCAAAAGAAAAGAAAAGAAAAGAGAAAAGAGAAAAGAAAAAGGAAGATTGCAAGAATCCTTGTTTTCTTTGGATAACCAAGATGGTTCATTACTATATTCTCCTCTGACTTGCTGGATGGTTAAGTGCCATTTTTATACTTTTGGGAATTTATCTAATAAGAAGACAAAACAAGTTTTTGGGAAATCATCATCATCATCATCAGAAAGAAACCTCTTTCTTTCTTCCTGGGCTGAGGGGAAGAGAAAAGGATACGGAGTTTCTTTAGCATAATGAACAGTGGTAGAGGCAGGGTCTGTCAGTCATTACACTAACCAAAAGGCTTTACTTCTGCAAGACCTGATAAACTTTGAATTATTCCAGTGTTTCAGGATTTGTATGTTTATTTCACATTCAACATCAGAAAAATAAGAGAAGTATAGAAATTGTGTGTGTGCGCATACATAGATAGAAATACAGACAGATATGTGTACATACAGTATAATCTATCCTTCCCTTTTGGCTTAAATAGGAAGGGGCAAATCAGCAGAGATCTTACTTGGTGTCTACTTCTATGGACCTTGCCTTTAAGCAATGGTTGCAAGAATTTACTGAGGAAAGCAGGATCAGCCCTTCGCGGCAGTCCAGACAGGAAACCAAAGCCATGAGTACCAACACTACCTTTATTGTAAGGTTACAGTAGCAGAATCTTGCAAGTCTGAAGGCATTTCCCTCCTTCCTGCTTTTACTTTCCATAGAACTAGGGACTGTCCCTTCTGAGACACTTACTTCACCCTCTTTCCTCCTTTGGACTCAGATTTCATTTATCAGACTGTTATCTAGGTTGTGGCTCTTCCTCTTGTCTCCCAAGCTTATTCTCATAGCCCATGACAGGAGGGGAAGCATTAATATGCTCAACAGAGTGCTTATTAATGCATTGTACATTGTTCGGGTCATAGTTTGCCTTTCCCAAACTAGAATGAAGTCTTCCTTTCGATAGCAGGTTATCTTTAGCAAAATATGCAGGAGCTTTCTAATATTCCTCCTGCTATTGGGGTATAGGCAATCCACAGTGATATCTGCAGGATGGTTGTCAGCTACCTTCTGTTATGACCACTTGTGGTCTCATTTCTTTGGTCAGAGTACAAAAGCTGCTCAAACCTTAAGGCAAATTGCAGGTTCAATTTAAGGATGGAGTAACAAATCAAATAACAACTTCTACTTAATTGGGTCCGATGCTTTTTTAAAATTATTTTTGCAACAACCACAATGGTATTAAAGTTTATTTTAATTGGACCTCCTGCTTTATTTTTGTCCTCTCTTGATGACAACTTCACTTGTCTGTCAGCCCTCCAAGGTAGACCAAACTTGGAAACCAAAGGTATGCAAACTAATACTACTTTTATTATAAGGTTGGTTATTTATTTATTTATATTTATATTTCACATTTGTCACCGCCCATCTCACTGGAAGTGACTCTGGGTGATTTACAGTAACAGAATCTCGCAAGTCTGAATGTACTTCTCCTCTCCCTCCATTTATCTTCAAGAGAACTAGGGAAGGTCATGTCTGAGATGCTTTCTCAAATTACATTCTGCCCTGCACTCATATTTCTTTTATCTGACTGTTGTCTTGGTTGCAACTCTTCCTCCTGTTCTTCAAGGTTATTCCTTCTACCCGTTACATTGCTAAAGGTTGAAAAAAGACCAAGGGGTTTGCTATCCAGGACTTAATCCTCACCAACAGTAAGGCCAGTTCTAGGCTTAAGCAAGCTAGGCAATCACCTAAGGCACCAAATTTTAGAGCGTGCCAAAATTAAAAAAGACTTCTAAAAAACACAATAAAAAGTGAAAAGTGGTAATGGTGCATTCCATGTTCCAGTGCGCCTGCTCAAAGCTTAAATATAATTTCACAGAATTGTTGCCATATGACAACAATGGGTGCTGAGGTAATTAAAATTATTTACTGTGATTGCTAGTATTTGTAAGTCACATATTGTGATTTATAGTGATTCACAGTAAATAGGGTGAAAATGTCCGAGAAAAGAAAAAAATTGTCCGGGGCTGAAAATCATAAATATAAAGTTCAAAAACATGAAGAAAAAAAGGAACAAGAAAGCACCTTTTTGAAATTCCTAACAAAATTGGAAGATGAGCCAAACCATATGACTTTGCCTAGGATGCCAAAATGTCTAGAGTTGGTCCTGCCAACAGTGAAGAATTGGTTGAAGAAGGGAAGGTGATTATACCTTCAAGGGGACAGTTATCATGTTATCCTTGGAGGAGGGACTGATTTCAGAAAACCAGATTTTGATGCACTCTGAACGAAGGTAAACCAGATGCTATGGTTTGAAATCCTGAAGGAGAAATATGTCCAGGAAGGGTGGAAAATCTTATGAAATGAGATACTGAAAGCATAATTGCAAAAAATGGGAGAAATTTAAAAGGGCCAGTATGAATACATACCAAGCTGTCCAAAATGAAAAAGCAAAAAAGGGCACGCAAAGAAAATTGAAGGAGGACATGTAACCAGAGAGGAACACAAGGTAATCTTCTGAAACTGTAGGAACTGTGTCAGAAAAGGAAAAGCTCAAAATGAACTGAGTATTCTGAGAAATACCAAAAAAAACAAAAAGGGGTTTTTTGGGCACATTTGAAATGAAAGATACATAGCCAACTGGCAGTGGGTAATGGCTGAGAAGGCAAAACTTCTTAAGTGCAATGTTGCAACTATATTCCATAGAACGGAAATGGAACCCTGGCTAGTCATAATTGTGCCACTGTAGAAGAAGGAATTGCAGCCTAAAATAGACAAGGAGAGTGTAAGAGAGAACTTAATTAATTTAAATGAATTCAAATTTGCAGGGTCAGATGGATTACATCCTAGAGTATTGAACGAACTAGCAGAGATAATAACGGAACAGCTCTCTGTAATTTTTGAGAACTCCTGGAGGACTGGCTAGGTCCCAGAAGACTGGAGGAAAGCAAATATTACCCGCATCTTCAAAAATAGAATGAAAGAGGAAAGTAAATGTCAGCTTGATGTCTGTACTGGGCAAGGTCCTTGAACGGATTATTGAACAACATGTTTCTGAGCACTTGGATAGGCATGCTGCAATTTGGGCTTTGTTGCAAATAAATTATTTCAGAGTAAAGTTATCTCCTTCTTTGATAGTATTCAAGCTTAGTAGATCAAAGGAATGCTGTAGACATAGCATAGATGGACCTCAGTAAAGCTTTAAAAAAAGTCTCCCATGATATTCTTCTTTAAAAATGGTAAATGGTGGGCTGGAAGGTACTATTCTTAGGTGGACTAACAATTAGGTGGACTAACAATTGAGGACCATGCTGAAAGAATGCTCATTAAATCATTTGAGATACCTTTTTCAGAATGGTCAGAATCACCTCACTGATTTTAATATTTCCAAATAAACAATATGGACTTAAAGGAATTAACAAAAACAAGGTGGAACATTTACATACCTATCAGTATTTGAAAATGTGTAACATAAAATTCAGAATATTTGCTGCTGCTTATCTACAAATTGCTGCTGAAGTAAAATTCAGAAACGGAGTAAGTAAAGGATTATATGATTAAAAGGATGCAGAACTTAAACAGGACAATTGACATGCACCTATGGGAATATCATGGGAAGATAAATATTAAATTTACAGTGAATATTACACTTACAGAAAACTGGTACAAAATGTTTATTAATAATATATTATTTCCATATTTATTCCTGAAATTGATAATTTGTTCTCTAAAAAAAGCTGGAAATGTAACGATCAGGTGATATCATTTTTTCAAATTTAGTGGCAATGCTGTAAAGCCCAAAAATTCTGGAAGATGATTTATAATAGAATGGACACATTCTAAAGGTTGAATTCTCTTTCCAATCTTTTATTTTTCTGATTAAATATGCCGTCTGACTCCCAGCAACTCAGCTGTACAATTGTTGAAACATTTAAAACCAAAGAACAATACAAAAAACACAAAAGCAGTGCAAGACAAAAGAACAATGATGGCAAAGAGAACAAACCCAGAGGGAAACAGAAAGGAAGAAAGGGGCATCAGTCATCTCCAAATAATCCCTTCTGTAGAACGACAAATTAAGTTGTGGGGGTATGCATCAATGTTAGAAATAGCCTTGTATTTTAAAAATAAATCCAATGCAGAATGCAATTCAATATGGAAACTATTAATGGCTCTCACCCTAATGATGTTCTGAAAACCTGACTGTTCTCTCAGGACTTGGGATGGGGTGGCTCTGAAGCCCTGTATGTTGTCCTTTGGTGGTTTGGTTTGGTTTCTTTCTCTTCTGATATCCACAACTTGTTTCTCACTTTTATTCTTGCTTTTAAAGCAAAAGCTTCCTAGAGTCATTTGGAGTTTATTTATTCATTTTGTATGGCCATCCATCTCAACAAGTGACTCTGGGAAGTGAACAATCTTAAAATAAATTAAAAACAATTCTCATCACAAATATAAAAATTAAAATACACAGCAGCCAAAGAAGCTAACACAATCAACAGTCACTAGCACAGCCAGAAGACAGGACCCTTCATGCACTTGGGTCCCCAGGCTTGAGTTGGGTGGCCTTTAAATAAAACAAAGCAAACAAACAAACAAACAAATAGACTTGTACTGCATCCAAAGTCCGAGTTTCTTTTAACATAAGATTCTAATATTTAAGTTTTTCTATTACTTGCTAAATAAGGATGGAATTTTTAGACTAGGCAGAAATTATTATAATCTTTCATCATGATTTACATGATTTATATCAAACTGGGTATTTTTGTTAATTATTACATATTATCTTGATCTTAATAGTGATCTAAAGTTTTAAACTGACATGAAGATATCTTAATATCTATAAATTTGGAAATGAAGAATTTTGTAATGCTTCTAAATTTCTCCTCTATTTACTTTTTGCTCTTCCTGCTTTTCTTTCTTGATCATGTTTTAAAATATTTAATGAAAAATAAAACTGGGAAGAGAGTACTCATTAATGGCTTCATTTCAGCTTGAAGAGAAATGCTGAATGGAGTGCCACAGTGCTCTATCAATGATACGGATGAGCGAGTTGAAGAGACAAGTATGCAGATGGCACAAAACTGGGAGGAAGTACTGATATTTTAGAAGAAGGAGAGAGAGAGACCACATTATGAACCTGAGCATTTGCCCACCATTTTCAAAGAGAAAATAAGAAATTCCTTTGAAGTCCTGAACTTCATTGATAGGGAACCAGAGGAACTATGGAATGAAATCAAAGACGTTGTTAAGGATGAATATGAAAAAAACATGGACAAAGACCCCAAAAAACAAACAGAAGTAAACTGGATGTCAGAACAGATGCTGAAAATTGCCAAGAAGAGAAGCCAAAGCCAGGAAAGACAAAGATCTCAGGAAAGAACTTATGAAAGAATTTCAGAGAAGTTTCTGAAGAAGTTCCAGAAAGAAGCAGCAGTATTACAACATCTATAAAGATGCTTGCCAAATAATGCTTAAGACCATCCAGTGCAGATTAAAGCTCTACCCGAAAAGGGAGATGCCAGCTATTCAAAATGGTTTGAGAAAAGATCAAGGAACAAATATATTACTGTGGGTGTAAGCTGAATAAGAATACCAAAAAGAAGTCAATGTGTGTGTTACTGGTTAAGGAAACGCCTTCATTAGTGTCGACCATGTCAAACTCTGCAATATGCTTAGGAAAATTAGGAATCCCAGAACATCTCATTGTCCTCATGCAAAACCTACACAGGGCAGGAAGCCACAGTCCAGAGAGAACATGGCAAAACAGAATGGCTGCAGGTGGGCAAAAGAGTGAGACAAGTTTGTATACTTCCTACTTATTTATTTGACCAATGTGCTAAATATATATTAAGGGAGGCTAGATTGAAAGAATATGGGCACGATTTTAAAACTGAAGGAAGAAACATCAATAACCTGTGCTATGCTGATTAGACTACTTTGATAGCTGAAAATTTAAATTATATGCAAGTTCTAGTAATAAAAGTCAAGGGGGACAGTGAAAAAAATGGGACTAAGATTAAATATAAAAAGACTAAACTAATGACAACAGATATAGCAACCAGCCTTATATCTGGCAATGAAGATTTTGAAGTGGTGGATAGCTTCTGCCTCTTAGGAATAACTATCATAATAAAAGAATCAGCAGTTAGGAAATACACCGCAGGCTAGCACTTGGTAAGATAGCAACTAAGGCCTTGGAAAAGATATTCAGATACCATCATGACATGTCTAGATCTACAAAGGATAGAATTGTGCAGGCTATGGTTTTCCCAATGTCATTTTATGGAAGTGAAAGTTGGACTTTGAAGCAGGATAGAAAGATAGATAGAAAGCTTTTGAACTTTGGTGTCAAAGAAGAATCCTGAGAATAGCATGGATAGCCAGGAAGACAAACAAATGGATCATATAAGAAATGAATCAGAATTCTAATTCAAGGCACAAGTGATCAAGTTCAAATTGTCATATTTTAGACATAGTATGTGAAGACCTAATTCTCTAGATAAGTCTATAATGCTGGGAAAGGTAGATGGTAAGAGAAAAAGAGGATGACTAGCAGTAAGGTGGATAGATTCAATTATAGCAGTGAAGGGTGCACCACTGGAAGATCTGAAGGGCCAGCCTGGGGACAGATCATCCTTTATAAGGTCTGTTTGTGCGTTTGTTAAGAGTCAACACCAACTTGGTGGCATAAAATCGATAAAAAAATCAAAATAGATTTAATCCTTGACAGCTGAAATTAATAAAATTGGCAAAATAAAAGTACATCAAGAGAATTCTTTTACTAGTTACTACATTAGTTTTTTTTAAATATGTAAGTTTCCAAAAATGATTTTACCAAATCTTCTAGTCTGAGGGTCAGTAGATTCTAGCAATTTATAAAGGCTGACACATATGACTTCTCCCAAATGTTTCTTTTATGAACATGTGTGAAATTGCAGCTGGGCCACAGTTATGAAAACAGATAAACTATAATTACACTCAATGTATATCAGACTTTGGAAGAAAATGAGTGTTACATATTCTATAAATTCTGGTCTTGAGAGTTGAATCAGATGTTTTAATATTCATCAAGCTAAAGCTTTTTGACTCATAATTTTTGTTTCTAGGCAGCAGGCTTGTATATTTCTTTTACAGAGGAGGAAATCAGTTCTTCCAGGCCATCCCAATGGTCAGGATGCTAAATTGTAGCCATTTACTGAGAAATATTATTTTTTTAATTCAAATGCATGGACATGTGCAACTGAAGCTAAAATAATAAATGCCTGGATACACATATAGCTTTTTGAGGCTGGAATCTTTAGGGGCCATACAAGGAAGCCTTGTTAGTTGGGACCATACCATATTCCATATGCACAGGATCTCAGAAGATGGGGGAAGCTTCATCCTTATCCCCTACAATCCTCATTGTCCCCATCCCTCACTTATCTAAAGCTATCTAGATGAAAAACTATATAATTTTTCTATACATTTTACTTAGTGAAGACCAGCCTTTATCTGAAGCTAGAGCTAAAGAATTTGTTGGCGGGGTGGGGGAAACTAAACAAAGGAAATTTTGGACTGACTCTCACAAGCCTCTGTCTTTTCAGGAAATACAGAAATAATTGATTGCCAGAATAACACTGAAATATCTCAAAACACACTGCCAGCAAAAATAATGTGAAGCAATAAATTATGCATGTTCTGTCATATGCATAATATCCACTCTCTATGTGAAAGGACCTACAAATCCATTCTTTCTCAAGGGATTATGTGTACTAGCTTTAAAATGCTGATTACCTAGTGCTGGCAACTCCAAATACCGAGTTCACATAGGAACCCTATGGCATTGGCACAACATGAAAAAGCTATATATTCATGGGCAGATGTGTGCACCAACAGCCCAGCAGACCTTAAGCCTATAGGCTGCTGCATGAAATACTACCCATCTAAACATGATGCTGTCCATAGGGAATAGTAGTGTGCACATCCTTCAGTGCAATATTTAAAAATAAGGATAGTTGGAATGAGATGAAACAGAGAATGACTATGTGGAATTCTACACTTTCTTCTTGGTCCAGTACAGGCCACTCATCACTTCCTGAATGCAGGAATGGATGACAGCATCTTCCTCCCACTTTTAGCCTATGTCTGTGCTTTCCAGCTTGGATTCAAAACTTCTGTCCCCTTCAGAGTGGATGGTTTCTGACACTTCATTCTATTGTAGCAGCAGCCCCAGCTCTGATTGGCTGCAGTGTGTGGCAGGACCCTCCCCTCAGCACCTGGTCAGTTTGTCCTGGGCTGCTGGGCTGCTATGTTCTCTGCTGGTGGAAATTACTGTTATTTTTATAATCTTGCAGTTGATCCAACATCAGCCCATTAAGTCAATGAACTATCCTTAACTCTAGACTCTCATGCTCCTTTCAATCTTTCCATCCTTCCTGGGCAGCCTTTCAGATTTTGCCTAGCCTGGGTGAAGCCTGTTCCCCTAGCGTTCCCATCCCCTGCCCACAGTATTGCAAAACTCCCCTTAATTTTTTTTTAAACCTCTGAAGTTGCAACATAGGAACTGTGTTTCTATGAAGCTGAACTATCATTCTTCTCTACTACAAAGTTTCTATGGAACTACAGAGGAAGGAAGGAATAAAAGAACAACCTGTTTGTTATCGTTTTGATTGATTTGTAGCATCAGAGGTATAATGGTAGCATAAGGGGAAAAAAGAAAATAAAAGTGTCTGTGTTAGTGTCAAAAGAGATAATGTGGGAAGGGGAGTGTGTGTGAAGGCATCCATCTGTGCAAACACCTGGGAAAACAACAGAAAGGCACCGGGACTAGTGAGGAGGGAACAATTTTTTTTTTTAAAGAAAGCATTGGTAAACTGGTCCACAGAGAAGCCAGCCAGTGAGGCTGGCCTGACTTGCATGGATGGGAAAGGCAAGAAGGAGGAGAATGACCAAACAGTCTGTGAGACCAACAGTGCAGTGACCATAGACCAGCCTGGACCTGTTGCCAGCCATTGTAATAATCTGGACCAGCATCTCTGCAATTGGTTTAAGAAAAAGCTGGAAGCACTATGGGACAGAAGCAGCTTGGGGTGCAGTATGGAATTGCTCTATATTTCTTATCCCTTTGAACTAACTGGAAAGTAAAAAGAACATGGTTCGTGGCTTTATGTCTGTGCAAATATATGCAAATAGTTGACAAAGAGGAACAATGGCTGGTGGCTTGAATTATAAATAGTCCTAAAATATATGTTTTCACACAGCCTTCAAGTTTAGTAATTTGGCTTTGGCTATTACAGGGAACTTTATTAAGCCACTGTTTATTTAATACCTTCACTAAAGATTTACAAAAGGGGCTGCTGAGCGTGTTGGTAGAGAGCATCTACGTTTCTGTTTACAGACTTGCTGAAGCAAAGCATTCCTAAATGAACAATAAAGAATATCCTTATGTTGTCAGGCAGGCAGCCTACTTTAGCAGCATCCAGCTTTGTTATTTACTGTCTGGTAAACTGGAGCTTCAGGAACAAATGGAAGAAGCTGGTTGGAGATCTAGTATTCATTATCTAATTTTTTTTAAAGGAATATGCACCTGTAAAATCCCTAATTTCAACTGGATTCTAGCAATTGGAGGTTGTTTTTTTTTTTTTTGGCCTTTCCCCCCATCTCACTGCTTCTCCACTCAAAATAGCAATTCCTTGAAACTGCCTTTCACTATCAAAATAAATCCAAACTTCAATACATCAGCCTGTGGGTAATTTGCCCTACAAAATACATTTTTGTTAGGCTTTCTGGAGGGAAGAAATTGCATGTGCTGAAAGAGACTTGGAACAACCTGTGCTTTTGCATAGGGTACAGTTGCGCTGTGATTCAGAGTCACAACCTGATGAGTCAATAATGGAACTGATAGAAGTGTGCTTCAGTTACAGTTAAGCCAGACATTTCACATTTTAAATATGCGTTGTTTGCATACTGATCAGCTTTGGTAGAGATTGCAATATGTAGCAATCAACACTACTGTGTTAGTACAAGTAATGTGGAGAAGACTGAAATATTTCCTTTTGAAATCTGTTTCTTGAGGGCTTTGTTTTCTCTAAAATATGATGTCATGCTAGATCTTTGGATAAACAGTAGTTTCATCATGGAGAATTCTTCTTCTGAAGCAAATGTGAAATTGTGTTATTCTAGCGAAGAAATCCTGGGCAAAAGCTTGAAAAGCTTATGGCTGCTTCTTCAGATGGATTAGCTGATAACCACTAACTGAGCATCTGCTACTGGTATTTTAGGCCCGCTGAACAATTACAAAGAAAGAAATAAAACTCAAAGTCAGCGTACTTTTAATGAATGTATGAGGCCTTTCCAAGGATATTGTTATTCCACTCCAGGAAAAAAGCAAAGAAATATAAATTTCAGAACATGTGCATTGAAATCTGTATTATAGTGGACTACAAGAAAAACTATTTCTGTAAGGCTTCCTCTCTCCCCCCTTATCTTTCCTGTATGGAATCCCATGGAGAAACATCACAAATCCAAAAATTTGGAATAAAATAGAATCCATGGAGATTAAAATTATTTCCAAAGGCTGCTCTCTTATATACATTTGGTTTTGAATAAGAAATGATAAGATAAATTGGAAGGGACGCAGCAGGTGAGGTTTAGCCCTCGGACCTATGACAGAAGTATACCCAATATGGCTTTGAAGTTTTCTGGAGGAGGAGGAGGGAAGGATATATGACATGTTAAGCTAAGGAGCAGTATCTTATTGTTGTATTAATTTTCTACTGTACAAATACTTTTTACAAACAAATGAATACATTAATCGCTTTAACTGAAACCTAATAAAATAGGTGGGCTGTTGCTGGAATCAGTTTGAACAAATACGGAAAGATACTGGATTTGACCCAGCAATTGTCTCCCACAGATGGAAGGGCTACTTTGTAGGGATGTGCGAAACATTTCAAATTAGAAAGAGTTGATTTATGTTCAAAATGGATTGTTCTGACCTTACTGGAAGTATTCCAGAGGTTTTTTGAGCTGTGAACACATTCAAAGTGATCAGAACAGTGTTGTAATACCAGTAGAAGAGAATATAGCTACTGTATATAAACAGAGAGCAAACCCCACTCCATTCTAGCACAAGCACTGAAGATGTTACCTAGCCGGGTAATGAAATGTTTGCAAGAAAACAACCAAACTCAGAGAACCCCAAGGACTCCACAGTGTTGTAATACTTCTGGTAAGGTATGGTAAGCTTTTGAACATAAAACATTGTGTTTTGGGCATTTTGAGCTTGAAATGGAGCATTCTGAGCACAGTCTTTATGCCTCCCATCCACAAGGTCACTTCCTTACATGGAAGAACTACTCCCATATGCTTTTGATCCAGTACAGTATTTCTGCTGGTGGAATAAATGAGGATTCTTCTCTCTCCCCCCCCCCCCCCCCGGCCATTTCTTTTAAGACACCTGGAAAAACTGGAAAGTGCTAACAAAATAAACCCTCTGGATGAAAAACATGCAGTCTCTTCCATCTATAATAATAAGAAATTCTCCATTTAACCCAAATTTGGTTGGAATATTCCTCCTGTTATTCCCTGAGAGGCCAGCAAGGAACTGAAGCAAGAAAGCCATCATCTGTGTGCAGGTTTCTCTATAAAGTTGGCTAAGAGAGTGATGTCAGCTACAGTAAAAAATGAGGCCTAACCTTAAGGTTTGTTTGTCCCAAGAAAGACAATACTGGGTTTCAAGGAATTCAGGAACTTAAATGTTGAAGCTGAACCTTTTACATCATCAACATCCTGATTGAGTTTATCAGGAACTTGAAACACTGCTTTGGACCCAAGGGAATATTCATCTGCCATTTGCATGGATAATGGGAATGCTGCCATACCACAAGTGGTATGGAAATCTCCCCCTATTTCTATGGATGACTCTGAAGTTGGGAATCTGATAACCAATCCCTGGTTCTGACTCATCTACTGTTGAGATGGAAATAGTTCCCCATACTGGTAGAAGGCTGGGGAGAAAAATAAGGCCTGTGAGAAAGTTGACATATGATAAACCTGGAGTGGCCAGTTCTAAATCTGTCTACCCTCCTTAAGGTTTTGCACTGAATATGTGGGATTTTAAGCATGTGTTATGAGGGCTTCAAGGTATTCTCCAGAATGTCAGGGTTTTTTGTTTTTTGTTTTTTACATCCTCCATCTAGCGATGGGGCTGACAGTGCACAACCATATGGATAGGTATTGGTGGGAAGCCCTGAGTGGAATGCTGAAGAAATGGTTGACAGTGAGGGAGAAGAAGGCTGTGCTTTATACAAAGACTTTTATAATGCTTAACTGAATTTAACTGAAGAACTCTAATTAGTCATTATCTCAGGATATACTTTGTGGACTGTGATTTGACCAGGCACTGGGGGAACAGGACACATTTGGTTCTGTGTCCAGTACAAGCTATCTTTGAAGCAGTTGCGTCTAGTGACCCACACCTAAGGCAGAGGAACAATGAATGCAGATCTATCAAAATCCCCCTGCTTTTGCCTGCTGAGTCCTTATTGCAATGCATCTTACATTTCTGCAGCTGGAACCTGCTCTGCACACCATTGCTGGATATAGATCTCAACATTGGAACCAGCCCTCTACAGCACTGATGCCCCATGGGTATCCCAACTCTCTGAAGCCATCTGCTAATCTGTAAAGAAGAACTACAAAGTGGTAAGTGAGTTTGGTGTTGAAAGAGGGAACAACTGCATCAGCAAAATAAACTACATGTAGGTCAGAAGAACAGTGAAAGGGGCAATGGCTTCTAATTCCACTAACAAACTGAAGTTGAAAAAGACAGGAGTGGGGTGATTTGTTTAAGAAAGAAGGAACCTTGAAACACCGAATGACAGTTTTGGTGTCATAGTTTTCCTGTTAAAAAGATAGACACCAAGTGTGTTGATGCCTTGGCAACACCAAAAACAACATTGTATATGAAAATAATAGTTGTAGTATATGTCAGAAGGGTACTGTTGCAGCACTGGTCTTTCCAAACAAAGCTCATCCACTTTAGAGATAGAGTCAACTTACCTTCTAGTGGTGTCCTTCACAAAATATTTTCAGTAAAATGTACTTTATTGCTGGGCAGAGTTCTATCACTCTACATGTCCATCAAATTCATGTGAAATTACATGGCAGCTGGCCATTGTTCGCAACACCAGAGAGCTGGGAAGAGGCTGTTATAGGAGTTTGGTCGTTCACAAAATGGCTGCCACGCAAAAATGCTGCCTGCTGTTCTCACTATCCTTTTTTTCTCCTGAGGGGGATTGCCTTTTTTCCTGCTTATTTTTATTCTTTTCCTAGGCAGGTGAGCAGATTTCCAAACCACCCAGCACTGGGATGCAGCCATATAACATTTTAGAACACTTACAGGAAGCATTGGGACTCAGAGGCATTATTGGACATAAAGACAATGCCAAAGGCTTGCATTAGTTTGTAGGGTGCCAACTTTTCTTTTTTTAAGAAATTAAAATGTGTTTTTTAAAAACAGGAAAAGTCAGATGAGCACCAAGGGAGGTGGTTATGGGCAGAGTGGTCCCTAAATACTAGTTGAGTGCCCCAGTGGAACAGCAATAAAATAAGAAGAGGTAAGTCACACGGGAGAGAGAACGCAGTATCTTTCCTGTGATACGTTTACAGGACATCCTCACCTCTATTTTAGCAGGGTAGACTGGTGATAGTCCAAGATATTTTATTTAAAACATTTTATATTTATAAATATAAGTGATATATTTCTCCTTAAGATCTTAAAAAAGACTAATCTAACCTTGTCTGTGTGTGTGTGTGTGTGTGTGCACATTTGGGGGTGGGGGTCTGCAACTGGGTATCCCTACCAAATATGTCTACTGCCATTATTTGTGAATATTTCCTATTGAGGAAATATTCTGTTCTGTCTTTAATTTTCAAACATGAATTTGGTGCGTATGAGTACAGAGAAGAAAATGGGTGTCCAAGATATGTTGTGACTGCAAGATGGGTTCCAGGAAATTATTTGTTATTGCTGATACATTTAATGAGTGATTTATTGGGAAAATGGCTTAAATGGAAACAAGTTTATACTATGCAATACTGAGCCTTAGTGCTGTGTATTTTATTGTTTTGCTTACGTCATAGGTTAAGTCTTTTAAAAAATAAATTGAAATGGATGACTCAGTAAATTTATTGAGAAATGAAGCTTTGATTGCATCTCATCTGAGCTCCATTTACATCCATATAACTTTACCAATTTCAATGGCTCCTAATTTACAGCTGAATATAATGGAAATCCATGAAATTTTGGTTGGAGGTTGTCCTTTGCGGCTCATTCGTCAACTGACAAACATGATAAAGGAAGACAGCAGTCATATCAGGTCACTACTAGCCATCTCCATCAATGTGACTAACTCTTAATTCTGTAGAGCAAGGGGGTAATTCAGCTTCAGTGCATTAACAGGATTAACTATTTAGGTGAAGACACATAGCTCATATCATGGGTATTTGTTCACTAGCAGTACAGGTAGTCCTCGTTCAGTGACCACTCATTCAGTGACCATTCAAAGTTAAGGCGATGTTGAATGGAATGACTTACAACCAGTCCTTGTGGTTGCAGCTGCCACAGCATTCCCGCGGTCATGTGATTGTGATTCGTGTGCTTGGCAACCGGCTCGCAGTTACAACAGTCACAGCATCCTGCAATCACATGATCACCATTTGCAACCTTCACTGCCAGCTTCTGACAAGCAAAGTCAATGGGGAAGCCAGCAGGAGGATGCAAATGGTGATCACATGACTGAGGGATGCCGCAATCCCATGGGATTCACCTAATGATGGCAACTGGGACTGCTGGAACTACTGTCGTAAGTCAGTGTGGTCACATGACATCATGCCTTACAACCGCCTCACTTAGTGATGGAGTTGCTGGTCCCAATTACTGTTGTTAAGCGAGGACTACCTAAATGGGGTTCAAGAAAACTCGTCAAGTATTTAGCATATTTCTGGACCTACCATTTTTGGATGAAAGATGCTATTTCTCTTTCAGGAGTGAATGCATAGAATAATTTAGTCTTATTAATATCTTGATTTCAGCTTTTTACTAGCATTAGTTACTGTGCAACACTACATGCTACACAGAGAGACAGAATAGGAGGTAGATGGGAAAATGTTTGGAAAATAAGTTCCCTTTGCTCCTACCCTCTTTTCCTTTCACAGATTCCAAGAAGAAGAAATGAACTAGAGTTGGACTGGCATCAATTCCATGTTGGACTGGCATCAATTCCATGTCACTACATCTTTACCATGTCAAGGAATTTAAAAAGTTTGGATTCTTCATATCCACAGCCTTTCTTAAAATGCTACCAGAATGGCTTTAAAAATGGACAGCACCAGTTGAAAACTATTCCACAGTTTCATAAAGGAAACTTAAGAGTGTTGGAATTCAGCTTTGCAAGCACTGGCTTTCTGCACCTATATATCTATTGATCACTAGGGGATATAGATGTAGGAATAATTAGCAGAGGGACTCTTCATATTTATTTCCTTTCCTTGTTTACAGGACTTACTTTTCATGTCTCTACATAACATGCCTCATAATATTCTAGTGATATTCTTAGGGCTTTCATCTAAGTTCACTTCCTTTTGTCTTCTGACTTTGACCTATTCAGTTCAGATACTTACCTGTTTTATTTATTTACTTGTTGTATTTCTAGGCCACCCATCTCCCAAATGACTCTGAACAGCTTCACAAACTAAAAGCACAATAAAATATAGAAAAAAGAAAACATAGAGTGGCATGTTGAGGGAAACCACAAAAGGTGCATCATATTGTCATTTTACTCATCACTAAAAGGGGACCTGCCCATATCACCTAGCTCCAATCTTGGGAAAACAACAATTTTTTAAAGATTGCCTGAAGTTGGGCAAGGTGGGGGTTATATGGATCTCTAGGGGGGATGTTGCTCCAAAGGGCAGGTGCCATGACAAAGAAGGCCCACCTCCTAGGTCCCACAACATGACATTGTTTAAATGACAGGACCCAGAGTAGCTGACCTTGTCAGAGTGAATAGGATGGGTAGGCACTACCAGAGACAGATGTTCCCTCAAGTAGCTAGGCCTTGAGCCATGGGAAACTTTATATGTGATAACCAGCTTTTTGAATTACTTCTGGAAGCCAACCAGCAACCAGTACAGCTCACACATCAGGGATGTTAGGTGGCATAATGAGGCTTACCCTACAGTGCTCGTGCTTCTGCAATCTGGACCAGCTGTAATTTATGGGTGGTCTTCAAAGCTGCCTATGAGGTTCATATTACACTTGTCCAATTGTAAGTGACTGTGATCAAGGTGTGAATGACTGTGAGGAGGGCATCTTGATTCAGGAAATGGGTGTAACTGGTGCCCAAGCTGAACCTGTGCAAAGGCCCTCCTGGCCAGAGTTGCCACTTGCTCCTCAAGCAGGAGCTGAGAGTCCAGAAAGACCTCCACCCCCCACCCCCAGGTTCTGCACAGGTTCTAAGCAGGGCAGGGCAGGGCAGATCCCCTTAGGACTGAAGATTGAAAGTACACAGAACTAAGTCTAACACTTGGTCAGTTCTTTGAGATAGGCCAGGTCAGGAACCTGACACTGAAAGGACTATTGGAACTCTACTTTACTATAGTAGGGTAAAATAACAGAATTTTGAAAGCCTGTCAGAGTTTTTGTCTGTCCTCTCTTATACCATGCAGAATCAAGGCAGAATATTTTGAATCTCTTTCTTACATTTACTTCTTTTGTCTCTTTTATCTGTTAATGGCTTTTGAATTATTTCACTATCTCTGCATTCTTCAACACACTCAAAGCCATTTGGACTTGCTAGTGTTGAGCCTGAGCCTGTTCCTCCCCATCCAGGCTCCAACAGCTTCCAGGCACTGAGACAAGACCTTGACAGCATTGCGTGGTTGGTGAAGGATCAACATATATAACTGGGTATCAGCATACTAATGATACTGGACCCCAAACTGATGGATGACCTCCCCTGATGGTCTCATGTAGATGTTAAACAGGAGGGGTGGGAGTGTCAAGCCCTGAGGCACCCCACAAGCCAAGGTTTTGGGGCTGTCCCCATCAATGCAGAGGGGGACCATCCAAGAGGGGAACCACTACAACACTGTGCCCCATCTCTTAGCCCATTGTTTCTTAACCTTAGCAATCTTGGGATCATGCTGCCTGGGGAATTCTGGGAGGTGAAGTCCACTCATCTTAAAGTTGCCAAGGTTGAGAAACATTGCCTTCGCCAGTAAAGAAGGAGAGTATGGTTCATTGTACTGAAAGCCCCTGAGAATTCTAGAAGGGTCAGGATGGTTGAATATCCCACCTCCCATGCTGACTCTGCCGAAGGTCTACAAGCATAACCAATGTCATTTGCATACTACGGCTCAACTTGAAACCTGACTGAAAAGGGTCTAGATAATCCGTTTCATCCAGGACCTTCTGTAATTGCAGCCCAACCACCTTTCCCAAAAAGGGAAAGTTGGAGACTGGTTGATAATTGTCCAGGGTGGTTGAGTTCAGTGATGGCCTCTGGGAAGAGCACAAGGCTCATTGCTGTAGACAGACTCAGGCTTTCCCAAATAAAGCATATCTTTCTTTTCTTTCACATAAACACCACCCTCAGGAATACGTCCTTACCAAAGTTATGCTCCTAAACTTTAGTGTTTCCCTTTCCATGCATTCTTCGGCTATGTAAAATTATCTGTTATCCAACAAAGGTCATATCCCAGCCCTTGGACAGAAAGCTCTGAAGAATTCTTATACTCCTTGGAAAGCCCTCAAGAATTTATATGTCTGCGTGAAATGGTTTTTCATTCTGTCTTCTAGAGGTTACATACACAGGTATATTTATAGGAATCTGATAAATAATCTCAACACTGAATTATTGTTTTTAGCAAACCAGAACTTAAATAGATTTTTAAGAAGTTCTCCATCTGTGTGGTTTATGTAGGTCAGAATCTTAAATTAACACTAAATTAAATCTTCTCCTGTTAAAAGGAGAGGGTTCAAAAGAGCCACGGCTCTTTTTCATAAAGGAAACATGCATGTCAAATCTCTTAGAGGAATTTTATTATTTTCATCTGTAATTTATATACCCCCCTTCATGGATCACTGCCTTGTTGTGGCGAAGGGGCTTGTGTAACTCAGTGAAGCCATGAGCTATATTGTGCAGGGCCACCCAAGATGGACAGGTCATGACAGAGAGTTCTGACAAAATGTGGTCCACTGGAGAAGGAAATGGCAACCCACTCCAATATCCTTGCCAAGAAAACCCCACGGACAATGTTAAAAGGCTAAAAGATATGACGCCGGAAGATGAGCCCCTCAGGTCGGAAGGTGTCCAATATGCTACTGGGGAAGAGCGGAGGGCAATTACAAGTAGCTCCAGAAAGAGTGAAGCGGCTGGGCCAAAGCCGAAAGGACGTTCAGCTGTAGATGTATCTGGAAGCGAAAAGAAGGTCCGATGCTGTAAAGAACAATATTGTATAGGTACGTGGAATGTAAGATCCATGAACCAAGGCAAGCTGGATGTGGTCAAACATGAGATGACAAGATTGAACTTCGACATCTTGGGAATCAGCGAATTGAAATGGACGGGAATGGGTGAATTTAATTCAGGTGACCATTATATCTACTACTGTGGGCAAGAAACCCTTAGAAGAAATGGAGTTGCACTCATAGTCAATAAGAGAGTGGGAAAGGCAGTAATGGGGTACAACCTCAAAAACGACAGAATGATCTCAGTGCGTATCCAAGGAAAACCATTCAACATCACGGTAATTCAAGTCTATGCCCCAACCACTGATGCCAAAGAAGCTGAAGTTGACCGGTTCTATGAAGACGTACAACACCTTCTAGAACTAGCACCAAAAAAAGATGTCCTTTTCATCATAGGGGATTGGAATGCTAAAGTAGGAAGTCAAGGAGTAATCGGAATAACAGGCAAGTTTGGCCTTGGAGTACAAAATGAAGCAGGGCAAAGGCTAATAGAGTTCTGTCAAGAGAACAAGCTAGTCATAGCAAACACTCTTTTCCAACAACACAAGAGACGACTCTACACATGGACATCACCAGATGGTCAATACCGAAACCAGATTGATTACATACTTTGCAGCCAAAGATGGAGAAGCTCTATACAGACGGCAAAAACAAGACCAGGAGCTGACTGTGGCTCAGATCATGAGCTTCTTACTGCAAAATTTAGGCTTAAATTGAAGAATGTAGGGAAAACCACTAGACCACTCAGGTATGACTTAGATCATATTCCATGTGAGTACACAGTGAAGGTGATGAATAGATTTAGAGGATTAGATTTGGTAGACAGAGTGCCTGAAGAACTATGGACGGAGGTCTGTAACTTTGTACAAGAGGCAGCACCTAAAACCATCCCAAAGAAAAAGAAATGCAAGAAAGCAAAATGGCTGTCTGATGAGGCTTTACAAATAGCTGAGGAAAGAAGGAATGCGAAAAGCAAGGGTGAAAGGGAAAGATATAAGCAACTGAATGCAGATTTCCAGAGAATAGCAAGGAGAGATAAGAAGGCCTTCTTAAATGAACAATGCAAAGAAATTGAAGAAAACAATAGAATGGGGAAGACTAGAGATCTCTTCAAGAAAATTGGAGATATCAAAGGAACGTTTAGTGCAAAGATGGGCATGATAAAGGACAAAAAAGGCAGGGACCTAACAGAAGCAGAAGAGATTAAGAAGAGGTGGCAAGAATACACAGAAGAACTATACAAGAAAGATCTTAATGTCCCTGATGTCCATGCTGGTGTGGTCACTGACCCTGAGCCAGACATCCTAGAGAGTGAAGTCAAGTGGGCCTTAGGAAGCATTGCTAACAACAAAGCTAGTGGAGATGACAGTATTCCAGCTGAGTTCTTTAAAATACTAAAAGGCGATGCTGTTAAAGTGCTGCACTCAATATGCCAGCAAGTTTGGAAAACGCAACAGTGGCCACGGGATTGGAAAAGGTCAGTTTATGTTCCAATTCCAAAGAAGGGCAATGCCAAAGAATGCTCAAACTATCGCACAATTGCACTCATTTCACATGCTAGCAAGGTTATGCTCAAAATCCTACAAGCTAGGCTTCAGCAGTACGTGAACCGAGAACTACCGGATGTACAAGCTGGGTTTCGAAGAGGCAGAGGAACTAGAGATCAAATTGCCAACATTCGCTGGATCATGGAGAAAGTACGAGAGTTCCAGAAAAGCATCTACTTCTGCTTCATTGACTATGCAAAAGCCTTTGATTGTGTGGATCACAACAAACTGTGGCAAATTCTTAAAGAGATGGGGATACCAGACCACCTTACCTGTCTCCTGAGAAATCTGTATGCGGGCCAAGAAGCAACAGTTAGAACCGGTCATGGAACAACCGATTGGTTCAAAATAGGGAAAGGAGTACGACAAGGCTGTATACTGTCACCCTGCTTATTTAACCTATATGCAGAGTACATCATGAGAAATGCCAGGCTGGAAGAATCACAAGCCGGAATTAAGATTGCAGGGAGAAACATCAATAACCTCAGATATGCAGACGATACCACCCTAATGGCAGAAAGTGAAGAAGAACTAAAGAGCCTCTTGATGAGGGTGAAAGAGGAGAGTGCGAAAGCTGGCTTGAAACTCAACATTAAAAAAACTAAGATCATGGCATCTAGACCCATCAATCCCTGGCAAATAGAAGGGGTAGAAATGGAAGCAGTAACAGACTTCATTTATTTGGGCTCCAAGATCACTGCAGACGGAGACTGCAGCCATGAAATTAAAAGACGCTTGCTCCTTGGGAGGAAAGCTATGGCAAACCTAGATAGCATATTAAAAAGCAGAGACGTCACCTTGCCGACAAAGATCCGCATAGTCAAAGCTATGGTTTTTCCAGTAGTAATGTATGGCTGTGAGAGCTGGACCATAAAGAAGGCTGAACGCCGAAGAATTGATGCCTTTGAACTGTGGTGCTGGAGAAGACTCTTAAGAGTCCCCTGGACTGCTAGGAGGTCAAACCAGTCAATCTTAAAGGAAATCAACTCTGATTGCTCATTGGAAGGATTGATAATGAAGCTCAAGCTCAGATACTTTGGTCACCTAATGCGAAGAGAGGACTCTTTGGAAAAGACCCTGATGCTGGGAAAGATGGAAGGCAAAAGGAGAAGAGGACGGCAGAGGATGAGATGGCTAGATAGCATCACTGAAGCAATGAGCATGAAATTGAGCAAACTCAGGGAGGCAGTGAAAGATAGGAAGGCCTGGCACAATATGGTTCATGGGGTCACGAAGAGTCGGACACGACTTAATGACTGAACAACAACAACAACAATTTATATACCTCATCCAATGTGAACATTCTCAGACACCACACAGCGATAAAACAATCTCAATAAATAAACAGACAATATATATGGTATATTTGACTAACTTGATAGAAATTTATATTAAGCCACTTCTACACAATATATAAAGGTAAATCACAATTGTTACAAAAGTGTTATGGCATGGACACCACTGGTCTTTCTAGAGTCTGGATTGGCTACCTTAATCTTCGTACTGCAGCTTCCTCTATGAAATTAGCGGTTGCCCCTGAGTCCACAAGAGCAAAGAGTTCTACTCACCTGAATCTTAACAAAGAGTAACAGGAACAATAAAGTATGCTTGCCTGCTGTTGGCTGTCTTAATTGTCTGAGGACCCACCCCCCTTCAAAGCCCCTGGGAGAGGGGCCTGCAAAGTTTCCTGATGCCATCACTTTGAAGTGAATTGGGCACTTGCTTGCTACAAGTTCCATAGATTTACAGGTCCTGCATCTTGTTGCTATGTCAGAAACCTGAAATTTCATTGTGCTCTATCTGGCTATATGTCCAAGCTCCATAGTAAAAGCACAGGCCCGGATCCCTTCTTTGTTTCTTTCCTTATGATCTCTTGGCTGCTCTACTTTGCATGGGCTCTCCTTTTCCTGGATTCCAAGGAGGCCATTGGAAGAGGGGTAATGGGGGAAGAGAGGCTATAAAACATTACCCCCTTGCCATTTCTTCCCCGCCTCAACAATTCCAGCCCACCATCTGTTATCACACCACATTGGAAATATTTTTTCACAAATTATTTGTGGGGTGTTGTCTCACTAGCTCATTTCTCAGTTCTTCAGCAAGCCTTCTCTGAACTGGTCAATCAGGTCCAGGTCATTTCATCCCACATATCTGGCAAATAATTTAAAATCCAATATATATAACTTCACTCTCTGCTGACCTTGCCTAAGTTTGCAGCTCTTACAGCTGAAAGTCAGGTGCCACATGGAATCACCAAACTTTTAAATCTTCACACAAAGTCTTGGCAATTGTCCAGTTAGGTGTGGCCCACTTAGCTGCTCCTTCTTTTAGTAAACTCAGCACAAAAGTCACCTTGGTGCAATCTGTGGGAAGCTCCACTAGTCTTCCCACCATAAACAGTTCACATTAAGTCATAAAGGTCAGGAATTGGTCCTGCTCTCTGAATATTTCTGGCAAGTCCCATGAGAACACAGAAACACTGGCTGTGCTGCAGGTGGCTGTGCTGCAGGCTGCTGCGCTGGGGCAGGCAAATTCTGTCCTAACTGTTGTTAGCTGCATCATGACATTTTATAAATTGGTTATTTGTATATCCACTTGCTGCTGGTGTTGCAACAATGCTGCAGCAAGGTGCTCAGCAGATAGCAGTGTCCCCTGAGGATCAGAGGCCATCTCCAGTAGCCATTGTGAGATCTTCTGCTTCTCTAGAAAGAGGGCAAGATTGATGTCACCCTACGAGGTAGACCAGACTAAGAAACCAATGCCATATAGGTCAGGACTACTTTTAATGTAACAGACTCTTGCAAGCCTGAATGTGCTTCTCCCTCCCTCTCTTTATCTTTGTGTGAACTAGGGAGGGGCTTGTCTGTGACATTTACTCAAGTTACTTTCTTGGCCTGGGCTCAGGCACCTTTTATGTGACCTTTGCTTTGGTAGCAGCTCTTCCTCCTGTCCTTCAAGGCCATTCCCTCTGTCCTCTACAGCAGTTTAGATAAGCAGTTCTTATGTTTCTTTAGGTTATGGTCAATGAAAGCAAAAGCTCAAATTCAAGACAAGTTGAACAAGCAAATAGTAAAAACACAATAGGTCTTTCTAACTGTTAATTATGGTAAGTTATATTTTTTAAAAATATAATAATACTGACCTGTGAAATAAGATATCAGCTTTAGTATATATTGTATATACTAAATATATATATTTGTACTGCCTGATAATGCTTTTAAATTTCAGTTATAAATTATTTAATCAAAGAAATGTTGAGTTCTGCTTAACCTCCTGTTGTGAATTTGGTTTGTTTGGGAGCAGATATTGAATCGGTCTCAGAATAGTACTGCTTAAATTCTTTTGCTTCTTCGAGATTGAAGCAACTGTTCAGCCAAAAGCATCTTCCATTCCAAGTAAGCCTTTTCAAGAGTTCCCAGAAATCAGTTTAAAATTGCATATTGCAGAGAGCTAAATTTACATTATGTTCTTTAACACATCACAACAGAAATATATCCATGGAGCTTAATTCAACAAGGCCATCTGCCTATAATACATATTTCCATGATGTACATATTTTTGTGTTGTACTAAAGTCTTGATTCTCCCTTTTAACTTATTTGTATACATTTCCATTCACCTATGACAATGTAGCTCCAACTTTTCTCATCCAAGCATATCAAATCCATGATTATGAACACCTTATGAAGGAATTAGAATCGTGAGAACAAAGTCATGCTTACCTACTGTCGGATAAATGTCCATTTTATACTTCTTCCCTCTTCTCACTTCCCTACTTTCCAGGCTAACAGTGGTCATGCAATTGTCAAACAGTTCTAACAAAACTACAGTGCAACAGTACAACAGGACACTTTATAACATACAAAGAAATGAGAGCATTCGGTGGTCAAAATCAGAGAGAGAGGAGGGCTTGCTAGATATGAGCTAAGAATACAGATGCTAGATAGCTAGGGGTAGTTCTGTAAATTCCCAAAGCCTTTTTCCAGTCCCATCACCAGTTAGACTTAGGTCAAACAGATTTACCCATAACATATCCTGACATCCTTTTAATTCAAAGCTTGGCATCATTATCATTTATTGCACAATATTTAGCTGTATCTTATTTTTATACCTGGTGGTGTATTATAAACAGTAAATCTGTACAAAAAACAATACCCAACAGTATAAAACCATAGAAAATCTATATATCAATAACCTATATCATTGTCATTATCTACTGTGATTAATAAAAGCGCAAGTTAGTTAGGAGCTGCCTTCTCCATCTTGGAAAATTCATCTGAATATGTGAAATATCAGGGGAAATAATGGAGGACAGCTGGATGTGAGCCCTCCAGCTTTCTCTTTGGGGCTTTTGGCAGCTCAGCTGTAAGACATGTGTGTCACAATTGGCCTCAGGAGAAAATGGCAACACATCTCCTCACTTCAAAGCCTGCTATTTTAACATCTGGTATAACAGACATGGGAGACTTAAATTGAGCAATGAGAGTATGTTGATAGCGTTCCCTCTTGGATGATTGAATTAAGGAAAATGCCATTTTTTTTTCTTGGCTGTATTCAGCTGTCAGAAACTAGGTGGATGCCAGGGTTAATGTAAACATTAAAAATATTGTTGATCATTTGTTAAATTTGCAGTAATAAAGAAAATTGAACATTTAAAAATTACTTTTGCTTTAGCGTTTACTAGCATTTCATTTTCTTTACTTTTATTTTGAAATGCTGCAGAAGAACAGATGAAGCCGATGAATGTGTTTCTATTGAACAAATCAAAAGAATGTTAAAGAGCAAAGCAAAGGAAGATGGATCATTTTTTGTGAGGCCTTGACAAAGCTATACAATCCCCAATGTTTAATTTTATAGCACTATTTATACCGTCTAGAATGAAATTCCTGCTGTTTACATTGTACAAGGGATTTTCTTTGTTGAAGACAGATCTTTATTCGCCATTCAGTTTCTAAGCAGTGTGTATTTTGATATATTAAGCTGGATGTTTTCATGGTATAAACAGAATGCTGGTTCTTTTCTGCTTTTAAAAAATGAAGCTAACAATGAAAAAGCAAAACTGGCACGAATTTCGTATGGTTTGGTTCACATCTAACAAAAAATCATTTTTTTCCCTTCATAAACAGTTTTGACAAACCTTGGCTTTGTGCATTCTCTCTCTCTCTTTTTCTTTAGCCATGATAAATAACTGGAAATGCTGCTTTTAAGTAAAGGAGTTTTCCTACAACATCTAAGCTTAGGGAATTGTGGAACAATGGATTCAGAACAAGTTATGATCTCAAATGATGGTTATTATGAAGCTTGTTCTCTAACCATTTAAATGATTTGCTGTTTCCAATGTTCAGTCATCTTGGGAAACTGTAGTTAATTTAAAAGTAAAAGTTTCCGGTCTCTATGTAGCTGTAAAAGAGATGGAGAAGTGAATGGGATTGTATAGGCAAGAAATAATGGCTCCACATTAAGTATAAACTTGACTATCTTCTATAGGGCCTGTCATCTTCTAAGCTGTATCTAGTAATATCAGTTCTTATCTGCATTATCTCTGTATTCCAAATTGAATGCAGGTCATCTAGATCAGTGTTTTCCAACCTGGCAATTTTAAGATGTGTGGACTTCAGCCCCCAGAACTCCCCAGCCAGCATGGGAGTTGAAGTCCACATGTGGGAGTGTGGAAGTCCCAGCATGGGATTTGAAGTCCACACATCCTAAAGTTGCCAAGTTTGAAAAACCCTGATCTACTGTAGAGTAACTAATCAAAGGTTAACCTTCTATTTTTACCATAACATTCTATATTTTGTATAACCACAAAACAGACACACAACCCTAACAAATACTGTGACAGCACAAGTTTCAGCAGTCTGTGCCTCTTAGCTGATGACTTGAGTGTGGGTTGCAGGTGACAAATGGTGCGGCATCTCATAAAACATTTCCTCTTCTTACTACAGAAGAAGTACAGAAGTACAAGTAGCAGCTGGACATTTTGCAGGTTTGGTCTACCCCTGGCTTGCACGAATGGATGACTGCAGCAAACGGCTCACTAGTTCCTTTTAAAATTAAGTCTCTCTTGCCCATGTAACCAAAGCATATTATCTGTAGCCTTTATGGTTCATAGAGAAGGATTGGTATGGTTTCTACTGAGAGTGAGGGCTAACGGTTGAATTTCAGGTTAAAATAAAAGTCTTGGTGGAATAGATGGGGACTGAAGAAAAAACAGAAAGGGAACACGATGGATGCATTCCCACAAGCACCAAAGCACGGTTTATTTTTTACCATAGCGGTATATAAACCAGAATTTTCTAACTTCACACAACATCCTGAACCAAAAAGCATGGCTCACTAATTATATTCAAATTCATGTAACATGCGTAGCTATAACCCCACATTACAGCTTAGCACAATGTAAAAACAAGGAGGGGAGGGGGGTCTTTTTGCAAAGCAATATGCACTTGTCCAAATTCCTCTTTTCCAGATCCTTAATTTTCCACTAAAATATTGTAGCTTTGATTCAGGATTTTTTTTTTTCTTAATTCTGTATTGGGGCCAGTAACATATACTCATTACATATAAACCATGATAAATGTCATTATTTTCAGTCAGCATCAAGTTAATATAGTTAAAGCCAACTGTCATTAAGAGCCCGGCTCTAATCTGCTGGCAGGAGAACAAAAACAAGAAACTCTTCTGGGAAGTTAATTATTAAGCATATGATAAAAACCTATTATCTTTAATAGCTGAAAGATAAGAAGTCTATTAAGGATGCTTTCTACAATGAAGCTCTGCTGGTTCTTGCTAGCTAAGGAGCTGGTATTCTTTCCTGATTATTTAATGCTATAACCCAGGTGAGGAAGAAGAATGGCCTACTGCATCATTTCTATATTTAGCAAAGCTCTCCAGTAAATTGCACTAACAATATACTGACATTTACACAATCTGTCTCAGGCATATCACACTTCGTCAATACTAAATTCCTCTGGCCATTTACACAGCAACTGATATAATTGCACACAAGACTTGTTGGGAGTCTATTTTCCAGGTCCTCAGAAACCCTAGGAGGAATTTTATAACTGATGGCTGCTTAGGCAGATATTAAATTTGCAAATGTTGTCTCATGTGCTTGCATTTCACCTGACTTGAGAAGGAAAAGGAAGGTGGAAGATGAATGTTTATTAATGTAGCAGCCATCAAAAAGAAGAGATATTAGTTGCTCGTGTACTTGTAAAACAATTGTCCCTTTTAGTGTTTTAGCAGATTGGAAGACTATAGAAATGAGATCAAGATGGATATTTCAAATTTTTATCTTTAAACAGATCCTCCCATCTCATTGGGCTCAAATCTTTCAGTAAGCATGGTTTGTTATAACTCTTGTTTGTTGAAAAAGCCATAGTGGTTTTGTTTACTTATAACGTTAAGCCACAGGGACTGAGTTCACACATTGCATTAAGCTGAAACCAGGCCAACCATATTTTGACTTAAACACAGTCCATGAATCAAGGCATTCAGTTTTACTATTGGAATTTCTGGCAAAAAAAAAAAAAAAGTTTCCATTTGTTAATCTTTCCCCAACAGATGTTGTCAAATGGAACTTATGTTCCTAAGCTGATCTTAATGTCTTAGGTATAAATAAATGGCTACAAATGGACTAAAATATAAAACTGTTTACAGAACCCCACAACATACATACCTGCACACAAAGGTACAGAGTAGATTAACAAATGTGGCCAAAATGGTTAGAGGCACCAATCTATCCCAAACATTATTTTAGCCTAAGGTCAGGAGGATACAGAGGTTGAGTAGGTTTAACTCTGCTTTATTATAGGTTTATTAAATATGAAGTTATAAACCATGATTTAGTAGCAGCAGTAATGATGTTTATACTTAGCACTAAACTGCAAATAAGGAATCCACGCTATTACTTTGCATGATCAGTGAATTGTGTGGGTAAAACAGGATGAATCTTTTTTTTAAACCCTCAGCAAAGTAGATGTTTTTAAGACATCGGGGAAAAAAAATCTTTGTATCACTTGTAAATATTATAAGGATTATTTGTTCATATTGTAAGGGATTTTAGGCTACTTACAAATATTTTCTTCTGGAAATATTTTGTGGTACTCCTGAGAGGACTTTGGGGAAAGTTGTGTATTTTGTATCAAATAATAATGGACATTAGTTAAAAAAAAAAAAAATCTGCAAATGATTCTGTTAATACTGCCTCCCTTCCCCCAAGTTGCAATTTGTTTATCTAATGTTCTGGTCAGTGTGATGCACCAAGCTTTGGTTTCTAAAATGTCACTTTGGATTTGGGTACTATATCAAATTAGAGAGCCTCTGATTTAGTTAAAATCACAATTGACAATCTCCCAAATTGGGGCTGAATCAATAGGTGTACTGCTGTATGGTACATTTATACACACTGAGACCATAATCTGTAATAGTTGTTATGGATTTTGCCTCTTAAGCATACAATTGTATTAACTCTCATTTGCAAATTATTTAATGATCTATTTGTACCACTCATGTTACATCTTCCTGCTGCTTTTGCTATTTTTACTGCATTCTTTTTCCACGGAGGTCAACCAAAATGCCTGCCCCAAACTGGTACTGGCTCTGGGGATATAGCCAAGCATTTAATTATTTTTTGCTTTAAAAAATTGCAAACATATTATTGCTGTGAGATAACACTTGATTATGTAAAGAAAGCTTTTCTTGCCATTCTAAGCAGTTCTCATGATGATGAAAGTACTTTTTTTCTTATTTGCTAAATCATAATAGCTAAGCTGAGTCAACTCTGTTTAATACTTAGATGGGGAACCATCTGATAATTATGGGCCTGCCTGAAAAAAGTCCCAGAAAAAGGCAGTTGCAAAGCACTTTTGGGGGCGGGGGGGAACTGTACAGATAAACTCATTGAGAATCAAGTTTAACTTGAGATCTTTGTCTTTACAATGAATTGAAAACCAGTCAATTGCCCAATGTGGTAAGCTTATTGACTGCTCATTAAAGATTGTACAACTTCAGTTGAACTTAATTCATTTACTGGAATGAGCTATTGAAGTGAAGCAGACTCAGTCCAAATGTTTCTTACCAGCAGTCCCATAATTTAATTAATTAATATATTGACTGATAGATTCAGTCATTTAGACTCCAGGATTCCTAATTAAAGAAGTGTTAGTAAGATCTGGGGTAACAAAAGCATCGATAGAAGAAATTGCCAATCAGTAAAAATGCGCTGTATTTCTTTTTGATTCTCTTTGTATCAGTGAGCGAATATCTTGACTCCCTAAAAGGATATTCTTTAAAAGATTTGTCTGTGTTACTTAACTTTATAGTATCACTAGTAAAATATATATATAAAATAAGATGTAAATGATGTGTTTACCATATGGGGCCAAGTGGCCAAACACCTGTGACCTTTAAAAAAAATCTTCAACCATAATTGCTTTCAACAAATAAAAAAATAAATAAAGTCTGGCTAAAAGCTATCTTACAGACCTTACACCAAGTCCAGTGGTATACTATCTTGATTGTCAATTAAGTTGAAACCTACTTGGTTTTTTAAATTACTCTACAACATTACATGCTCCCTTCCCATTCTTTGAGTTTTAACCACTCTCATATGATAGAACCTCTGCAAGAAGAAACCAGTGCAATGATGGACTGATTGAAAAGTGGCATCCTTCACTTTTACTGTGACACCATACAGTCAGTGGTTTAACATCATTTTTTCCATCTTATTGTTTTAATATTAGGTGAGCAGTCAACTGACTGACACACATACAGAACAAGCCCTTAGCCTCTTGCTTCAAATTATAGCTGATTTTTACATCTGGCAGTTCTAGCAACATATACTGAAAACCTTGATGATCTTCCATTCCCACATCTGGAAAGCACTGCTATAGAATTGTAGCCTGGCCAATGAACTAAACAGCAGGATGATGTCCTGTCCTGGAAGTGACTGTTTTGATATAATTAAATCTTAAATTAAAATAAATAGGAAATGTCCATTTATTACTGAATTGCATCACGTGCCCATTTTTGCAACCTTAATGCATGTTTCCATATCCCAGATGGGATAGGATAGGAATAATATCCTAGTTAAAGAACCTACTTAATACAGCAAAAGCCATACTGTAGCATAATCCAACTTGTGGTTATTGACATCCTAAGGATAGCTTAAGGAAGTAGCTAGAAAATCCTTCATGAACATGGGTAAAAGTAGATGTCTTTTAAGGTAAACAAGGTTAGTTTTAACTATAGCCAACTAAGAATGCAGAAGTAGATTTTAGAGAACAATCTTTCACAGCAGAGGCAGAGCAATGTATTTTATTTTATTGTATTGTTTTATTAAACACTTTTCTGTTACTATAAACTCAAGGCAACTTACAACAACTAAAAACTACAGAACAATCAAATAAGTACAATTAAAATTCAAATCATTATCATTAAAATCATTTAACATTTAGAAGCTTGATCAAAGAGATGTGCTTTTGTCATCTTCCAAATACTGTCAGGGTTATATTATTATAAAATCAGGTTATATACTGCCTTCTTTGCCTAATGCTAGTGTGCATATAATATAAAAGATTATTTGGCTGTGCACAGTGGTGATAAAATGTCAATAATTGTGTTGCCTGTCAACCCCAGAAATGTATTTTTATTTATTTAGTGTTGAATTTATACCCTGCTTTTTTGGTTTATTCCAATAGTTAAGGGGGCTTACAGCAATTTTGAAAAAGTATAAATTATTAAGAACTTGGTGGAAGAGGTGTCCAATTCCAAATATTGGGAATGTCATGGGAACCATATTTCCTTCAGGAGAGTATTCCTTAGCCCAGGAGCCACACAGGGGGAAGTGCTTTCCCATGTACCAGATCGCCAAGTTTATGGTGGTGAAACATCTTCAAGAGGGCCTCTTTCATTTCTCTAAAAAATTAGTTAGCTTCATTCAGTCACCTACTGCAAATAAAGTCTGGGATTGATCTACCCCAGAATTTGGTGTACAAAATGGCTACAAATGATGGACTGAAGAACATTTTAACTGACTCCTAAGCATTAAGGGATGGAAAAACGCACGGGTACAGTACAGGGAGTGCTAAGCCAGCATTCACTGTGGGCGTGGTAATCTTGGTCAAGATGAAGTTGACTGCCCAGCCAAAAAGCTGTTTTACTGGTGACAAAAGGAATTTTGTAGCAGTTCCTGACTCAAGAGAACCATTTATATGCTTCAGCTTGTGCAGCAACTGCCAAGATGTTAAATCAGCAAGAAAGATGCTTTTTTTTAATAACAATGCATTACATAATATCTTTAGCACTGCAGTGCTTGTAGTATATGGAAATGGTTTTATTCCAGTATTCTGTGTTGCCTTTCTCATTCCTATTTATTGCAACCACAATGTACCATAGGGCCAGAGGGACAAATTCATTTTGATTGTAAAATCCCATTGACACTAATGGAGTTTTATATCTAGAAGGAGCTTGGCACAATGTCCTTAGATAGCTTTTGTCCACTGTTAGCATCACAATTGGTTTTCTCTTGGGAACAGTTGCAATTAAAGATTTTTTACAAAGGAAAAACACAACAAAACAAAGCCCACCAATACTTTGCTTGCATGTGAGTGTACAATAATGTACAATAAAAATTAGTAGATGTTGCTGAAAAAAAAATGCATCGTGACTCGAAAGCCTTTGCAGGGACTCTTGCTGATCAAAAAGAGTTTCCACAACTGGAGGTTTCTTCTGTTGAGATCAAGAGGATTCCATGACAGC
This sequence comes from Liasis olivaceus, assembly GCA_030867105.1. Taxonomy (NCBI): domain Eukaryota; kingdom Metazoa; phylum Chordata; class Lepidosauria; order Squamata; family Pythonidae; genus Liasis; species Liasis olivaceus. The sequence goes on from CM061349.1 coordinate 228,410,190, forward strand.
AGAAGGATGATTCCAAAATCCACTTCAAACCTTTTCTGCTGCCACTTGGAGGGAATGAAGCCATTCAGTCTTTGAAATTCTTAGCACTGGGGGGGGGGGGGGGGGGGGATTTCCACATGCTCAGGAGCACTGCCACATGCAAGCAGTCTTTAGTGGATTTTGTCTTAACTCTCTAGTGAATTAAACAAATGACCCCGCACCCCAAGATGCTTCTAGCTCTCATGGAAATCACAGATGGAATTTACTTCTGGGCTGTTTTCTCTAAGAAGGAGAAATATTCTTTTCTCTGTCTTGCTTCTAATAAAGAAATGACTTGAAGTGGTAAAAAAATATAATAATACTATTCTGTCCTGCTTCCCTGAAGGCTAGCTGCTGTTTTGAGGATGAACTATTTAGTCCAACAATTTATTTCAACCAGTTCTCACTAACTGATTAACTTAACACAAAAATTGATGCTGTCCATGATGGGCGATGTTCGTCAGATGATCTGAAACTTTTACATTATACCTTATGCTGGTCACAGACCAAAATAAAAACTGCTTGAATAGTTCTAGCTCTCCAGGGGATCAAAGACAGGTCTTTGCTAGATCTATGTAGAGATACCAGTAGGTACTGGTAAATATACAAGAATACCGCTGAATGTTTGGTATTTGATTTTTTATGAGAATCACTTCCAAAAAGGAAAAAAGAAAGAAGAAAGAAAGGAGTGAAACATAGTTCAGAAAAGTGAGCATATACATTATTTATAAGTCAGAAACCTTACTTTTTATTTGAAGATGTCTTAATGGGCATTCCTATTAATGAATACTAATAAATAGGGAATACTAATAAATCCTCTATAAATTGGATTAACAATAATGTGGAGTCCTTGGTGCTCTCTGAGCTTGGTTGTTTGCTTGCAGGCATTTCATTGCCCAACTAGGTAACATCATCGGTGCTAGTGAGTGTGGGGTTTGCTCCCTGTTTATATACAATAGCTTGCCCTGCCAATGTTGGTGGAGGTGTGGTTTTCTCCTTGTTAGTTCCTTGATTAAGGTATTGTTTTATGCTTGATTGTTTGTCTGGTGTTAATTCCTGCTTCTCTGGCTCTTGATTGCTGGATAGGATGTATCTTTTTGTTTCCTTCTTAGCTTTTTTTTTATTGTCTCTTTTGAATGGTGTGTAAATGTGGTTTATCTCTATGTGTCTGTTGATGGCTGATTTGTCTGAATGTCACGCTTCCAGGAATTTCTGAGCATTTTTGGATTCAGCTTGGTCTAGGATGCTCACAGTTTCCCAGTTGAAAGTATGATTGAGTCTGTCCATGTGTTGTGAGATTAAGGAGTTTTCAGCATGTCTTCTGACTGCTAGTTGGTGTTCATCGATGTGCTCTGCTAGTCTTCTGCCTGTCTGTTCTACATAGTGGCTGTTACAATCCTTACACTGTATGTCCTCTTCTATTGGTAACAATAATGTTTCAACTTAAGAATTCTGAAACAATATATACTCACAGATTTGTATTTGGGTGTCAGATAACTCAGTCAGTCAGTCAGTCAGTCAGACAGTCAGACAGTCAGTCAGTCATGCGTGTGTGTGTGTGTATATATATATTGATTTAAATTTTTTCACCTTAATAAGGCTGTGCAAAAAATTAGAGAGTGGTGTTTTCCAAAGCAGAACACTCCTCAAAGCACTAAAGTAGCCACATCTTCCAGAAGGTTTGGCATGGCTGCTTCAAAGGCTTTCCTGGTTGTCTGCATGTGGCACGTCCAAGCACGAACACTTTGCTTCGCAGATGATCCCAGTGGAAATGCTCGTCTCTGTACAGCTGGGGAAAACCTTTGAAGCACCCTAGCTGACCTTCCTGGAGGATGTGGTTGCTTTAATACTTCGAGGAGGATCCTTTTCTTGTAACAATGCAAAGCATCCCTTTCAGATGCAGAAACTAAATGGTGGCCTGGAATGTCAGTTGCTCTGTTCTTTTAGTTCCTTTGAACATATATGTCTAGTTTTGTATGTGAATTATTCTCATGCACTTCAAAGAAGGGTTTACACTCAATAGAACTGCGATCAACAAAGAGACAGTGATAGCATCAGAAGAGATTCTTCAATATATGTAACAACAACAATAGACTGTCCCACTTTTCTCTCCTCTAATGAGTTTTCAAAACAGCATATAACTAAATAATAAAAACACAAACCCTTAGCCACTGATTAAGAGAAGGCCTTGACTCATTTTCTAGAAACCAGAAGAGTGGAAGGTGGATTCCATACCTGAGGGAGCAAATTCCATAGCCTGGGGGCAAGACAAGAGACATATATATGAATAATTGGTGTGCCTTGTAGATATATTAATATTCTCATATTCCTTGCATGAGCATTTGGAGAGAGAAATCATCAGAGAAACTGCCTGAGTTTATGTTCCTTATTATAAAAAATAATTAAAACATGAACCAGCAGCAAATCAGAATGGAAAAGTCTCTAGTTGTTTTGCCCAGGAGAAAAGCATTTTTCCATTCTGGATCCTGACTGCCCCTTCTGCTTGGCATGGTCTCATAAATGAATGGCTTTTTAATCAATGCATGATCCATTTATTAAATTAAATTCTGAAGAAAATCTTACACTAAAGAAATGCTTCCTGCTCCCCCCCCCCCCGTTTTTATTAACAGGAGCTTTTTTTTTTTTCTTCTTCTGCTTAACAGTCATTACTGACCCTGCAGTGACCGCCCCCTAGCGGTTTTCAAGGCAATTGCATCTTTCTAGTTTCGGAATTAGACTTTGCCAGAGCCTAATTCCTAGAGCGTCAGCCCAGCTGGCAGCACAGGAGGCGGGATTTCCGTTGCTTCGCGCCCCTTTTTCGGACGAGCGCGATTTTCGCGCTTTTTACCGGCAACTGTCCTGTCTCTCTGTGGAGTCGCTGCCAGCATTTTCCTCCCACCGGAGTGAGAGTGCTCATTTATCTACTCACGTACGTTTTCGATCTGCTGAGTTGGCAGAAGCTGCGGGTATAGAAAGAAGAGCTCACCTTGTTAACGCGAGGCTGGACTCGAACCGCTGAAGCATTCAGCCATTTCTGGCCGGCACTTTCAGCATCATTAAGCCGCTGCGCCACCGCGTCCCTATTAACAGGAGCTACTACTGCATTATTATTTTTTTTTCCATGTTTTGGGCAAACTTTAACCAAAGACTACGATAAGTCTTTCAAAACTCCATAATTTCTTTTCTCCTGAGCTGCTGTATGGTGTTAATTGCAGAAACCACATCCTTTGGCCTTATAATTGTTTTGTACATAGATGTTGCTGTGATTACCCTTCAGTGAAATTCTTTGCATAAAAGATAGTCTCTTTATTTCATATATTTTGGGGCTATAAAATGTTGGGGTAGAGAGAACACCCCATTGAATATTTATGATTCACTCTCTGAATTAGTAAAGCTCCAGGATACTCAATATGTTTGTTCTTGGAGTGTAGGTCACATCTATTATGCTCCATGATCCATGATTATCCTCTTGGGTGAAAGTTTCTCCATACTAATTTTATTTAGACATATTGTCTGAGTTCACTTCCTACTAAGCTAATAATTCCATTTGTTTCCTGTTGAATCAAACAATGGCATAACCATGCCATTATCTCCTAGAATCATCCCCAAGAGCCCATCAGGTTCAGACCTAGCCTTTGTAAGAGTTAAGTAAGGGTAGTTAAGCCATCAGTCTGCTCCTGGCTTCCCTTGTCATTGTTACTATATGTAAAGAGGTCACAAAAGCCTTGACTTGTGGCTTGAATCCCTTCTACACATGAGGGCTGTGCTTGTCTGAGATCAGTGCTGCCCTTGCATGTCCCAATAATACTATGAAGTTTCTAGTGGCCTTTATATGCTGAGCCAATTCACTTCAGAAGTGAATTGTCTACTGATGCTTCAGAGAAAGGCAGCAAAGACAGCTGGGTCTCCATTGGTGGGAACTCATCTTGCCATTGGACTCCTGGGCTTTCGCCTCCCCTCCTGCTGTGAAATGCGCCTTGTTGCCTTGCTGCTGTTCTTCCATTGCCTTCTGGTCCTTCAATGGTCTGTGGCTGGCTGCTGCTTTTCCACTTTTTTCCTCACTGCAAGGCGCAAAAGGAGCAGGCAAAGTCCAAGAAAGCAAGCAAAGTTTTAGATAGCTGCCATTTTAGTGCCATCCCATTGGCCAATTGGAGTAATGAAAAATGGAAGTACTTTTAGAACTTCAGAAAACTGGGGAAATATGCTGCTTAAAGCCTGGAGAGTGAAGTTTCACTGGGTAAACAGTTACTATTCAAAGAATGCATGCAGATGCCTAATGCAAAGCACAGCCTACCCTTGTGTTAAATACTTTTTCACATTTATGCTATGCACACTTCCAAAATTATTCAAAAGTAGTAGCTTGTCTCCACCAACCTAAAAAAAAAAGATGGCACTAATTTAAGGAATTCACTTATTAAAGTTAATGTAATTATTAAAACAATGGTACCAATGTTTCAGGCTTGGATAGAAGCATGAAAAAGGGAATATTACAGAGGCACTATCCTCACACTAGATCTGAAATCATTCCTCCAAATACAATAGTTTTCAATTCCATCATAGCCTTTATTAACAACATCATTCCTGACATCTTATCCAAATGACTTCAGGTGCTGTTTTAATATTATTTTCTCCTGACTTTTAACCTACTCAATCCAAAGGGCTGAGTTTATCTCTTGAGTTTTTCTTCTTTCCTTATCCTTTCTGAAAGTACACGGCAACTCCAGAGTTTGAATCTGAGGAGTGGATAAAGTCACATTGGTGAGGTGGGTGGCTATATACATTTCATAGATAGATAGATAGATAGATAGATCTCAGAATTAGCCCTGATTCTTTTTAGTTTGATCATGCAGCTGCAGCATAAGAATATCTGGTATCTTGCAGTGGCAGCAAGAAAGACATTTTCTGAAACAAAGTGGTAAATGTGAATTTCTAGTCTTTCACATATGGAATTTCATTTAGCTCCTCATCAGGTTAATCTCCTTAGAAGATTAAAAATATTCAGTGTGCCAGATTTCTTGCATCTTCCTAAATAAAGTAAGAATGGTAAGTACAGGTGAAACTCGAAAAATTAGAATATCGTGCAAATGTTCATGACATCAATAACACAAGGATTGGAAATAGAACAATATCGGACCTCTGCAAAGTATAAGCATGCATATGTACTCAGTACTTGGTTTGGGCCCCTTTTGCAGCAATGACTGCCGCAATGCGGCGTGGCATGGATGCTATCAGCCTGTGGCACTGCTGAGGTGTTACGGAAGACCAGGATGCTTCAATAGCGGCCTTCAGCTCCGCTGCATTGTTCGGTCTCATGTCCCTCATCTTTCTCTTGGCAATGCCCCATAGATTCTCTATGGGGTTCAGGTCAGGTGAGTTTGCTGGCCAATCAAGCACAGTAATCCCATGGTCACTGAACCAGGTTTTGGTACTTTTGGCAGTGTGGGCAGGTGCCAAGTCCTGCTGGAAAATGAAGTCAGCATCCCCATAAAGCTTGTCTGCGGAAGGAAGCATGAAGTGCTCCAAAATCCCCTGGTAGATGGCTGCGTTGACCCTGGACTTAATGAAGAGTGGACCAACACCAGCAGATGACATGGCTCCCCAAATCAACACAGACTGTGGAAACTTCACACTGGACTTCAAGCATCGTGCATTGTGTGCCTCTCCATTCTTCCTCCAGACTCTGGGTCCTTGGTTCCCAAATGAGATGCAAAAGTTGCTCTCATCAGAAAAGAGGACTTTGGACCACTGGGCAACAGACCAGTTCTTTTTTTCTGTAGCCCAGGTAAGACGCTTCTGACGTTGTTTGTTGTTCAGGAGCGGCTTGACAAGAGGAATACGACATTTGAAGCCCATGTCCAGGATCCGGCTGTGTGTGGTGGCTCTTCATGCACTAACTCCAGCCTCAATCCACTCCTTGTGAAAGTCCCCAACACTTTGGAATGGCCTTTTCCTGACAATCCTCTCCAGGCTGCGGTCATCCCTGCTGCTTGTGCACCTTTTTCTACCACACCTTTCCCTTCCACATAACCTTCTATTGATGTGCTTTGATACAGCACTTTGGGAACAATCAACTTCTTTTGCAATTACCTTTTGGGGCTTTCCCTCCTTATGGAGGGTGTCAATGATGGTTTTCTGCACAACTGTCAGGTCAGCAGTCTTTCCCATGCTTGTATTTCCTACTGAACCAGCCTGAGAGACAATTTAAAGACTCAGGAACCCTTTGCAGGTGTTATGGATTCATTAGCTGATTAGAGTGGGACACTTTGAGCCTAGAATATTGAACCTTTTCACACTATTCTAATTTTCTGAGATTGTGAATCTGGAGTTTTCATAAGCTGTACGCCATAATCATCACAATTATACCAAAGTAAGGCTTGACATATCTCGCTTTGCATGTAATGCGTCTATCTCATATATTGGTTTCACCTTTTGAGTTGCCATACTGACATAAATGAACATTTGCACGATATTCTAATTTTTCGAGTTTCACCTGTATTTTTAAAATATATGTAAGGGTGGGTGAATCTGTATTGTATCCTTTATAATCCTCTCTAACAAGAAACCCTCAGCTGGCTTTTGGGAAAGGAATAGTATAGGAGAGGCAGCTGGAAGTCAGGATATTCAGAAAGTGGGTGCAATGAAGCTTTTGGCACAAGTCCTTTTTGCAGTAATACATGCTCTGTAAATAGAGTTAGTCCTATTCGTCATCCCTTTGCCCTGCCACTGGCGCAGCACCCGCATATCCTTTGTTTTGGGAAAATATACCCTTGCCATTTTGAACTCAGAGGATCAGAAGGTGTTTCTGTAGCAGTTAAAAGGGAGCCACAATTTGCTCTGGTGACAAGCCTTCCTTCCTGCTCTCACTATTCCTGAGGGGCCTTGAGAAGAGTCTGCACAGAGCATCAAGCCATGTTAGAAACAAGCAGGATATGCTCTAGTGCAGCCTCTACTTCCCACTAGTTTTTCCTTAAGCAGCCAAGCAAATGACAAATAAAGCCTTGTTCCAATTCCAGTGCAGTACACTACAAGAGGAGGATCCTTCCTCCTCCTCCTCCTCCCCCCCCCCAAAACTAACCCCTTGGGACCCCAAGATTCCCTTTTCCCTGGGTTAGGATTTCCCTTGGAAGGGAACACTCCTTTCCCTTTCGTCTGTCCAGGCTCAAGCTTTGCGGGGAGTCTCGGCGTTGGCCTGCCTTCTGCAGGAAAGCCGTAACTTAACTCCTGTACCTCCTCTCGGATTATCGTCCGGGGGACGCCCAGGGAATCGCCGCTGCCTGCTCTGGGGTCGATTAAGCTGCAAGTCACAGCCCGCCCACCCGGGCGAAGTGGCTCCGAGTACGCGCTGCCTCTTTCTCTGCCGCACAATGGTTCGCATTGACCATTTATTTACGCCGTACAACAAGGCTGCTGTTTGCTCAGTCACAGGAGCCTTTTCAGCTAAGAAGCCGGGAGTAAGGCGCGGGTGCCGCTGGGGACTCTTCACCCCCGACTTCGCCAGCCGGCGCGCCCGCCCCGCCAGCTCCGCGGTTCACGTCTCGCGCTCTCGCGCTCGCGCTGTCTCTCTGCAGCCGGACCCAGAATTTGGCCAAACGCCTGAGCCGGCTGCGAGTCTCACCTGAGAGAAGGGGCGAACTGCCACCTTATCCCCCTGCTGTATGTAGGCGGCTCCGTCTTAGCTGTCCAATCAGAAGGGAGCTAGGAAAACAAATAGATTGGGGGCTGGAGATCCCTGGCTGGGGATTGCCCGCGGTGGTGGTGGTGGGCTGTTTGGGGGAGGGGGGGCACGACTGGGAGCGGTGGAGTAATGGCCAAGAGGCAAAGCCCGAGCTGCTGCTGCTGCTGCTGCTGCAGCAAGCGGAGAAAGAGCGGGGGATTTCCACGACCGTCTTCTGAGGCAAGGCGGACCTCAAGGCAGGATGGCCGGAGGAAACGCCGTGCTCACAATAGGGAGACGAGAAAGAGATGCAGGCTCCTAATCCGAGACGTGCTTGTTTTGCAGCTCACAACAACTGAGCCCGAAGTCTCGTTGCTTTAGGGTGTGGGGCAGATAGCCGCGGGCAGCTTCGCCTGCTCCTGAAAGCTGGAAACGCTTTATTGCAGCTCACCCAGCTGACTTCGGCTAATCTCGAAAAAGCTAAATGGGGTCGTACTTGGATGGGAGACCACTATGAAATCTCAGCCCTGTGAATTAGACTGCGGGCAGAAGGCTGGATCGCTCAATGCAGTCACTATGGCTCCGACTTGATTCCAGAGTCTTTGCTGAAGTCTTTACTGAATAAATGAAAAGTGAGCGAAAGTCTATATCTGAAGCAGCATGGAATGAACACAGATTTCCCCCCACCCCCTCAGAAGGCATTCAGTGTCTCCAGTCCGCTTACCCACGCCTGATTCATAAAGGCGTGTTGCCCCCCCCCCCCGCCCCCTTTAACCTTAGAGGGCTGGAGGCTGTTCCCCCGCATTTCCTGTCCTTCCGAAACAGACTAGGGAGATCAGATCTCCCTTCGTCTCAGCCTCCCAGCCAGCCCAGACCCCAGGTGGCATGGCTGCAGTCAGCATGGGAAGTGCAGGGGGCTTCAACCCCTTCTTTTGGGTAAAGTGAGAACTGCCCGTGAAAAAGTGCCGGTGGTTCACAAACCGTTCGTACAAGGTGTGAAAAAAAGAAAGACGAGTCGGTGTGGGTTGGGGAAGATCGGCGACCCCCATCCCAGGAAATCAAGTAAATCTGATTGGGTTCCATCATTTCACCATCCCTCTCCGATGCTGCTAAGATTGTCTGGAAGTCACTTTCTGAGAATCCCGAGTGGGTAACCAATCATTCTGGTAAGGGAAACACACTCTGCACATGCCTAGAGGTGATCTCTTCCGTCCGTGTCCTATTCACACCAGGATGCTCCAGGACCGCGCTTGCTAAACAGTGTTACTGACTTCTCTGTAACAACATTGCCTGAAGCCTGGGCAGCAAGTTCTGGGACATGTCCGCTAAGTGGGATCGGGGCCCTTAGGAAAGGCAAGACCGGCGGGCTGGCTCCGAACGGCGCGCCAGGAGGAAGAGCCCGTTGCCTGGGTCTTGTCTGGATCCATCGCCTCCCCTACCCGGAGCTCCCGCGGCCGCTTCTCCCCGCTCCCGCCTTGATTCGAGGCCGGAATCCTGAAGAAAAGGGGTGCTGTGTCTTTAAGCGGCTCTGCGCGGAGCTCCCGGCAGGAGGCGTACCTCTCTTTAGCTTGTCCGCCCGCCTCTGCTCGGCTGCCGCGGCTGCTGCTTTCAATTGAGCTCCGCGCGCCGCCTCTGCCCTTCAGCCCCAGAGCCCGGTCCGACTACAGCAGCCTCGCGACTTTTTTGCGGAAGGACCGTCCCTTCCGCCTGCCCTGCTCCTCCGAAGGACCGACAAGGTAAGGGGACTTGCGCGATTTGGTCGGCCCCCTCCAAAACAACAGGCTGCTGTTTCTACGTCTGTGTGTGTATGTGTGTGTGTGAGAGAGAGACGGGGAAGGGGAAGGGGAAGGGGAAGGGGAAGGCAATAATCACCAAGGGCGAAGGAAAAGCACCCCGAAGAGATCAGGATGGACGAGTACGCCGGACCTTTGCGCGCAGCTACCTTGCTCAGCCTTCTTGAAAGCCCACCCAGGCAAGGGAGCAAGAAAAGCGACTGGACCAGCCAAACTCCTAAGCGAAAGCATCTATTTTTTAAAATTGCCCCCACACCTTTTATTACTCGATCTATCGATCTTAGGAATCCCTTTCGTCCTCCTTCCCGCTTTCGCTCTCTCCCTCTCCTTCTGAAATCCTAAACGCACTTACTTGGAAACAACTTTAACAGCAATCGCCGCGACTCCTTTCCAAGTCGAGGCCAGGGCTAAGCTGTAACTTTGCTGTCACCATCCAGCCCCCCAATCCCATCTTTCCCCACCCAGCCTCGTGGCAAGCGAGGGCCACCCCCACACCCAACTGGACCTTCGCAATAGCCTCCCTCGAAACTGTCTGCTGGTTTTGTAAAGCGGGAAGCCTGGTTCGGAGCGCTGGAAGGGAGGCAGAGGGGCTCCGGAGCAGGGCTTATGGCAGTCGATCTCTGCCTCCTTCTATCCCTTGCCCTCCCTCATCCTGAAGCTTTCTTCTCCATAGCAACTCTGTGTGTGTGTGTGTGTGTGAGAGAGAGAGAGAGAGAGAGAGAGAGCGAGAGCGAGAGAGAGAGAGCGAGAGAGCGAGAGAGAGCGAGAGAAATGTAGCACACACCTCAGAGCCCGCTAAAAGACTTGTTCTGTAGTCAGCAGATCTGGGTTGCTGGAAAGGTAGTGCCGTAGTTTTCACGACCGCATTCGACTTCTCACTAGACCCGCTGGGTTCAGTAGGATTGCTTGAAAGTACGTGGGATGCAGCCTTTGTGCGGAAGTCAGAGAGGCGCCGTCCTATTTGCCATCTGATCGGCCACCAGCTAAGCCATCCTACTGGCACTGAACCCCGTTCTCAGTCCGACCTATCGCCAAGATACACCGAAGTACTTGGACTGAACCCAGTCGGACTCAGCCGTTTTAATACATTTCGGCTTATCTTGGATGTATTGCCACCAAGCAGCCTCTACTCGGCTGAAAGCCAGGCATCTCTGTTTAATTGATATCTAGATGGGGCTTTTAGTTTGGGTGGATTGTGGTGTACATATATTTTTAACCAGCTAAGCCAATATTTTTTTTTTTTAGTATTGTGGTTTATAGTATGTCATGTTGTTAAATAAATTGGGACTTACAAAGCAAAACCTACTTTTGCTGAGTCTGGTCCCATAGTCGTGCTTTGAAAGGATCCAGCAGTCTATTCCCAACGATGAAAGTACGAATCAGAAGCTTCTTTGGGCAGCAGTAGGAATTAAGCATTGTCCTAAAACAAAATAAAGTGTTGCATATTTGCAAAAACTTCATTGAGTGGAGGATGGAGGCAAACCTGAGTGTCCATTGAAAAGAAAGAAAGCAGGCAGGCGGCAGGGACTTCAAGAGGAGGTGGCAGGGGTGTAGGAGTGATGTATGGATCAAGTCATAAATGTTTGCATTTCCATGGTTAAAAATCTGCAAAGAATTGCACCACCATGGAGTCCCCCCCCCCCCAAAAAAAGTGTCTGAACGAGTAAATCTATCATCTCCTCAGCTCCTTAATTAGGATGCACATCTCTTAGGCAGCTAAAAATTAATTACCATCTTAAAATGCCATTAATCATGGGCTCGGCAGAAACGGAAGGACCGTGAATCTTTGGCTGAGCTAATAGCAGGCAAAGGGGAATCTATCGCTTGGTGGGAGTGGAAAACAAGTGAGTTGTGCAAGGTCCAGGGAATGTTTTAAGGGTGATATAAATATCAACATTTATTTGAATTCTTTAGCCAACAGGAAGGAGGTGGCCTAGTTTATTTCAGCAAACCTGTGAGAGATCTCTATCGACCTACAGGCAGAATTGGAAGATACTGTAGAAGATATAAATTGCGTATTAAGAAAGAACATCTCAAAATATCTTGGCCACAGCAGGATATGAACCCTGCTGACTGCAGGGAGATTTTTTTAAAAAATATTTTGTCACTAGAGAGAAAAAAAAAAGCCTCTTGGAGACTGAATCTGTCAAAGGCAGGGTGTAAATATATTGATGAGAAAGAGAGAGGTGCATCAAGCAAAGTAAAGACCTGGAAAGGCCTGAAAATTGCCCACCTCTGTTATGTATATTTACTAGGATTGTCTGCATTTCAAGCCCCTCTACTGGGAATTGAACTCTTCAGCTACTGTGCTTTGTACAGTGCACCTAGCTTTACAAGTTTATAGCCTTCCTAGTTTTCTCAGATTATACCTGGGAATAAATCCTAATGAATTAAATGTGACTTAATTCGCAGTAGACATGCCTTTGACCCAGATGGGGTCAATTTAACCTGCAGATGAAACACATTTTTCAAGCTTTTTGGTAAGTGTATATATGTTTCCAAGAAAACAAACGTGACAAGCTGTTCTTTCTAGACCAACACAAGGTAGTAGTGGGGAAAATGCTGATCGGAGAGAATACAAAGACATGATCTCTCAACATCATGGCAACTCTCACTTAGAATACTACATGCTGCTGGGCCTTAAAAAGCCTGACGTAACATTATTGTCCAGCACAGGCAGTTTTTGATTGGCTTCATGCTATTCACAGACCAGCCTTCTATCCTTGATGTATCTATTTTTATTTCCATTTCACCTGAGGACTTTGCTTGGGCAGAAAAAAATACATTCTTTGCTAGGCTTTAAATATCGAAGAAGAAGAAGAGTACATCAAGTTGCCAATGATACCCGAGCATGGAACTGAGTATTTAAAGCTTCTCCTCTAGTCCATTGCAGTTCAGTGAAAGCAAGAGGCAGGAAGAAGGAGCAGTTTCAAGGGACCGGTATCTGAAAGGAGATATATGACAGATCTGCCATATCTGGAAAATAGATTTAAAAATCAGTTCTGTCTGAGAAATATAATTAAGGTTCTGCATACCTCTTGAGGTACTTTCATTTTTTTAAAATTAACATATTTAAATATTAAAGTTTTTTTTTTTAATTTCTAGGACCAAAATGAATTATGTATTTGAGGAAAGGGCTTTGCTTGCAGAAAGAAACTTGCAATCATTGCAAGCAACCAGTTATAAGATTTTAACACCCTAAGTATAATAATTTTTCTCTGTAATCTAAACAGCTTTAAAGCATATCTTGTGCAATCCTGAATTAAAAAAAAAAAGTGAGAACTTGGGGTATGGGGATAGTTTTACTTTATATTTGAATAACCAATGTGAACTGGGTAATCGGAATAGGTAGTTAAACTATTTGATTTCTTTTTGTATCAAGAAACCTTGATAGGAAGGTTTTATTTTTATATTTAAAACATATTTTGCATGCATACACGGTCAGCATCTAGTACTGTAAATCCAAATGTGTGTCGCTCTCCATGGTACTGAAAAGGGAAGGGACATTTAACTCTACTAAAATTCCAGTAGAGTAAGTTCGGTAGCTGTCCATGGCGATGATATCTTTCTGGTTCACAATCGTCCAACAAGAGTTGAGAGTGAAGAATATTGCAAAATGAAAATAGCTGCAATATCTCCTGCCAGAATTAAATTTCCTAGATAAAAGAATCTTGTGAGTCTTATAAAATACAGTCAATTAATTAGATAGAAAAACAAAGAAAATATACAAATCCTCATAAAATTAATAACAGATTTTCACAGGCTTCAAGTCTATCAGTGATTGTTAATAAAAGTTAAGATACAAAGTTTTTGAAAAGGGAAGTCTTACAAATGAAAGAAATATAGTCTTCAGTGAACTATATTGTCTCATCTAGAGACACCATATAGTGCATAATATCTATTCACTAAAACACCTCAATATCAGCTTGGTTTTACCTTGTATTACTCATTTGATCTTGAATCAAATTAAAATATTATAAAATGAATAGTACATCCAGGAAACAGAGACAACCTCACACTGCAGTTTCCTGGTAAAACATTCCAGTTGTGTACTGAAGGGGTCGCTAGATCCCCTTCTTTTCAGTGTTAATACTCCCTCCCCCCCCCCACCCGCCCAGTTCATTTGATTGAATTGCCTGTTAGTCTGCAGAAGTAGCCATTGCTGATATTTACCTTTGACATCATTGTAAGATTTCCAACTTTTAATATTAAAAAAAAATAAATCCCAGGATTAATATGTAAATTTCAGTTCATCTGCAAATGAGATAAATACCTTAATAGCAGAAAGTTATTATGATTTGCTTTCCCATAACACAAGCTTTAACAGTCATAAATCTTAGTCATTTCATGGCATCGAACAGCTTTCCCCATCTTGCCATTAAATCCCCTCAGCAGCATTACTGGGGGATTATGGGAACTGTAGTTCCATACATATGTAGGGTACCATGTCAAAGAATTGTTTCACAAGAAGTTCAGTTTAAAACAAATGCATCAAAGGTGCAACCTATAATTTTCAAATCCAGTTGATATTCTTCTAGATAAATCAAATTAATCCCAGTGATTTAGGTGAATCAAGAAACAAGACAGAGTAAGAAGAATCAGACTGTATATTTCTTGGTGCAATTGGGTCTATCCTTCCTTCATCCTGCAACCTTAGGCAGAGATAGTCATACTGTACATATGGATCTATGATTCATTTATTAGACATCTTGATTCGTAGAATGTCTTCTAGATCTTCTTCTGCATTGGGGGGGGGGGTGTCACTTCCAGATAGAAGATTAATCTCCATTTACTTTCATGGGACAGTAATAGAAATTACCTTTCTCTCTCCCCTCTCCCCATAATCAGTGCTTAATAATTTGAATGACAATGTCTTTCAAATAATACAAAAAGATGGTGTTCTCCACAAATGAATTTTAATGAGTCCCCTTTTTCCCCACTCAGTTTTAATTTTTTTTTAAACTCAATTGTATTTCCTATTGAAATATGACTAGTAAATATATCTTTAATCCGATAATTGTGTGAGAGAGTGAGAGATAGCAATGAAAAAAGAGATGAAAGGTTTCTCAGGTTACTCTATTCAGCTCTAGACAGGATGACATTCTCTATTAAGTTTAACAGTATCTAAAAACTTCCAGGTACCTATCTGTCTTCTACATTAGTAAGGACTTTACTAAGAACTACAAGTCTCATATCACTGAACCTGGAGAATGCTTTTTATCTCAGTAGAACTGGGGGTGATGGGGGGAGTGCCATGGAGTTGAATCACATAGGAAATATTGCATTTGCTATAGTTTATATGATGTTTCCAGTCTTATGTGGTTGTTATAAAGATTAGGAATTTAAAAACAACTTTTGTAATAGGGATACAAATGAGAAGAGGGTTAAGAAATGTGGGAAAAAAGTTTCCTTCACTCATTGATATTTCTGATAACAATTATATACAGTATACATCTACTTGGAAGTAAGCTTCCTGGGTTCAGCATAACCTTCTTCCAGGTAGTCTAACATCAGACTACAGCCTCAGTTGTACATAAGTGTTTTATTCTGGCCCTCAGTTTTCCTGTGTGTTTGTGCACTACTGCTGGTGAATGGACTGCTGGAAATGAATAAGAATAACACTCGTGGAAAGAAAATGCCTATTGGTTCTTTGTATACGTTTAGAATCAAGAGAAGCGTCATTTTCCCCAGCTCTTAAAAGGATGTTCTGCCACCCATCAGTCAGCGGTGACTTAATTTTGATAAGGGATCTTGTTTTCTCTCCATGCTAAGCCTGAAACTGCTGATACTGAAATCGATCCGCTCCCAGTTTCAAGACTTTGGGCTGTAACTGAGGCCAGTCCAACTAAGATCCCATTGGAGCAATGCTGAGAAGGGCCCAGAATGGGATTTTGGCTCCAAACAGGTGAATACGGGATGCAAACCTGTGTCACTCTCATTCACTTGACCCAGACTTCCGTACACTCTAGCCCCAGTTTTGGCTGTGTAAGACCAGAGATGCAGATCAATTCCAGATAACTGTGAATTGCTCATCACCCAGAAAACAACAGGTTATTGGAAGAAAATCACCCAAATGTGAGGCACGTCATTACAGCCACGTTACTTTAAATATATATATATTTACTCCAAAAGGTTGGGATGGAATCGGTTGCTTAAGAGAACCGGGGAAAGGCCGCCTAGCTGGCGGCCTCAAGACGAGAGGAGCTGTCTCCGTTTCTCACACTTCATCTTGGCTGCGCGTCAGAAGCTGTGCGGCAGTTCAGTGGAAGGGAAACCCATCGGCCAAGCGAGCGCCCGCCTCTTGCTCGGCGGCGGTTTCGCCCGCTCGGATCGCCTATTGATCTCTCTCTCTTGCCCCCCCCCCCCTTCCACCTTTCGCTTGTCTCCTAGGTTCGCCCGGCTGGCCAGCGCGCCAACATCTGTGTTTGGATCTCTCCCGGATTCCTCTCTCCCTCCTTCCGCTCCCGCTCGCTCGACTACCATGGATGTCCCACCATTCCTTGCAGTTGAAGGCTGCTCCTTGGCGCAGTGAATGAAGATCATGCAAGGTTTTCTCGCGGCGTTGGGAAGCGGAGAGTCCCTTGCCTCTGTGTGACCATGCCGTGATCGCGTCTCAGGGCCAGGCACTTCTACGGCTCCTCGGCGCTTTACCCGACCGCGGGGGAAACCTGACGCTGAAGCAAAGGGGGCCGAAAGGGAAGCGGCGCGGGTGTGCGTAGGAAACACCATGAAGATTATTTCCCCGATTCTAACTCATCCAGTCTTCAGAGGCACCGTTCGGCTCCTGCTTTGCTTAATGTGGATTGGATATTCCCAAGGCACTACGCATGTGTTGAGATTCGGTAAGGCGGCCGTTTATTCTCCCCCCCGCCCCCCACTCGCTTTGCCTTATGTGTCCCCAGGATTTTGTCGGGAAAGGAAAGGGAGGTCGGAGGGAAGGGGAGATGAAGCTACTTCCGGGCGAATGGGTATTTAGTCTCTTCCCGGTTGCATTTAAGGTGCCCGTTCGATCCTCTGACTTCGAAGCAGAGCGGCTAACAAACGAAACAGGCGGAGGGAAGCCCTAGCGAGTAGCGCTCGCCCCGCCAAGCCAGGCAGGGCGGGTTGGACTTCTCTTCAGAAAAGAAAAGAAGAAAAGCTGGCTTTGTGTTGTCTTTTCGGAGTTGCCGTAGGGTGTGTGAGCATCTGGGTTTTCGAAGCGGTTGGCTCGTTCTGATTTGGCAGGACCAAAGTCATTGTCCGTTTGATTCAGTCAGGCGCTCCAGAGTTCATCCTCGCCCGGACAGAAAGATCCCTCTCGCACCGTTTCCTTGGTTTACAAGCACTTAATCCACGGATCAACTGTTGGCGAACAGGCTGTTCTGGAAACTCCTTAACGCTTCGTACGTTCTTTCCCGCCCCAGTCCGCCTTCTTCCAAATTATCCGTGAATGGTTATTTACTGATATTGAAAGGGTGAACCAGGCATCCCTTGAGCCAGGCAAGAGCATTACTTAGAAGGAAGTGTGCCTGAGGCTACAACTGCAATTGAGACCCCAGAAGCCAGTGGCAGAGGACAGGGGCCCTAAGTGGGACTGATAGGCAAGTTCTTTGGCAGAAGAGTGCCTGGACTGGGGGCATCAATAGTGTGTCCCTCTGGTAGGCCCCTGAAGGTCAGGAGACTTTCTTCCGAAAGAGTCGCTGGAGGGCCGTGGCTAAGGAATAGTAATGGTTGCTGGAGGGTTTCTCTGGGGACAACTCAGTCATGACTTTTTCAAAAGGGTTTCCATCTCTCCTCCTGTCCCGCAGTCTTTGTCTTCCTTGATATTTAACAAACTGTGTGTGAACCCAAGCTTTGGAGGGTAGAGTCAATATGAGTAAAGCAGAAAATGTTGGGGAGGAAGGGTTCAAGGTCAGGCTTCTTGGCTTCACTGGCACTAAATATATCCAAGAAAAGTTAGTCCAGCAGGAAGAGAAAGTTAAGGCTGAAACACTGGTTCCTATTGAAGCCAGCAGCTAAGCTCCTGTTGATTTGAATCATTCCGGATTGTCATCACCAGGGCAGTGAGGGATACATAACACTGGGATAAAGTTGTGCCTAATTTGAGGCATCTTTGTCTTCTGAGCCTTCTCCCGCCACTGAAACAGTCTCTTCCCAGTGAGCATTGACAACTCTGCTTTTTGTATGTGTCGAGCAAGATGGATGGTTAAAAATTGAGGAAGGAGCTCACAGCTGGGATCTGGGGAGAAAAAGTGAGGAGATCACGATGTAAAAGATGCTTGCATGGTCTTGAAGTGGCAAGCTAGATTATTCCTAGCTACCTTTCCAGTCTGTCTCTTCCTTCCCCGCTCCAAGCCCCTGCCTGTGATTCTTAAGTCACGTTGCTGTTAGCAACCATCTTCAGGAATGCCTCATTCCTTTGAATGAAGCACAAGGTGGTCCTGAAACACCTGTGGGGCATTGCTTGCAGGGAACTGACCCATAGCATGCTTAAAGCACCAGGAAAATGAATGTTGCTTGTGACTGGAGTGCTGTCACTAAATGTGACTGAGCACTGACATCAGCTGGGCTTTGGATGTCAATATTCTGCTTTCCCTGCAACTTTCACTAGAGAGGTTATGTGGGGTTAATTAAAGATGCCTGTATGGGGAACTTCATCCCATTAGGCTTGTTCCAAGGGAGCATTTAGTCAAATGTTGATTGACCAGACAATGGAGGTTACACTCCCTCTTTCTCCAAGCACTGGGATTCTTTGCAGGGTGCCCTTCTCAGACTTGTCCACTGAAAGATGGATCTGGATGGGTTAAGTCCGTGTAACCCCAGTGGGGGCAATGGGCCCCGAAGCTCATCTAAATCCCATTTCCTCAACTTCACTGGAGTCAGATGCTGTTCTTGCTCCCCAAACTACATTCTGGGTAAAAGAAATATGAATAAACAGCCACTAGGGCTTGTTTTTGGCACTGAAAGCAGCTGAAGGCAGGAAATCCAGAGATTTCACAGTTTGTCTTTTCCCAGCTTAGTGGCTACCTTTTGTTGATAAGAGGCAACAAAAATGGAGATGCAAGGATGTGGGGGAGAAGGGCCCCTGGTGATTGTGCTTGTTGCCTGACTTCACCAGGGAATGTAAAATAATTTGTTGAAGCATTGACACATGGGGTTGTGTGTGTGCATGCACTATGTGTGCTCAAACTTCAAAAAAGCAATCCCTTGGACAGATGGGTTGTTGGAGTGGGAAACAACCATTGTAGGGAAATAGAAATGAATGAGACCCACCCAAACAATCAGAAGTTCAGCTCTGAGGGAATATCTGACTAAACAAAGAAAGCATCCTTGGAGCGGATAGAAGAACATGCCTAGACATTGGCTGTTTGCTCTTTCTGCCCCACTGAGCCTGGAACATTGAGAGCAGGGGTTCTCTAACCAGCAGCCACCTCCTCTTTTTTCCTGTTTCTCCTCCTCTCCACCTCATCAGATATTTGTTAGACTTCTATCTCTTTTCTCCAGGTGATCAAGGGAACATAACATTGTACTCCTCACCCAATTTTTCTCAGAACAACCCTAAGAGATAATGACTGGCCAAACATCATCCAAAGAGTCTCTGTGGCTATGGGTGGACATGAACCTGCTCCTGAGACATCTTAATTGCTATATCATACTAGCTGTCCTGTGCTTTCAGCTGGTATTTTGGCTCCTTGATCTAGGGAATAGTCAGCAAATCATTTTGTCCTTTCCTCTATCTTCCTCTCCTAGTTCCTTCTGAACTACTCTGGGAATCTTTGAGTTCACCATGCATAAATCAAAGCAACTGTTGCCCATGCCTCTCACATGAACACATCCACATAAGTGTACATGCATGTAGGTACAGGCTAGATGATTCAACCTCTCTGGAAGGCAATGCTAGAATACAGCTACTATATTTGTGGTGCAAAACTCTAGTTGGCCATTAGATACACAAAACAGTAAGAGTAGCGGTTCTGCAGCCTAGATGAGGTAGCCCTATGCTAAAAAACAATGATTACCTCTGAGACAGGGAGAGAGAGAAAGATCATTCCAACCCATCAAGGCCAGTGAAACAAAAACCAATGGCCAAGAAAACTTTTGGCTGCCTATTGTTTCTCTAGCTTATTCTTAGCGACCAACATGCATGCAAATTTCTGATCATTCTGGGAGAAATCCCTTGAAAAAGGATTTAAAATACAGTCCTGGTGATGGTTACATTCAGATTTGAAAGGGTCATTAAAGTGAGAGAAAAGCCCAAGGAAAGATTTATTGCAATAGGCACAGTCCTACGCCCTGCAGCACCAAAAGGATGCTGTGGGAGTCTCAGATTGGCCTTCCTGATATTCAACAAACCATCTGACAAAAGCTTTCAATCCTAGATGCTTTCTTTAAGAGAAGGTGACACAAGCACAAGGACTAAATACTTGTGAGGGTATGCAGTTCAGTGGATGGTCCTTAATTTTGAAGACAGTTCTGATACTTCTTTCCATGTGAATATTTTAATGTATCTATTTAATACTGATTGATTTTATAATTACCATGAGAAAAAGCTGAGTGAGTGTACATCCTGGTGGCATTTCAGAACCTAATAAAGTACATGATCTTTTGAGTATTTTAAAAATTATTTATTAAATTTATATAGCTGCCCATCTCACTCCTGTGACTCTGAGCAGCTTACAGAGTTAAAAACCAGAAGAGCAATACAAAGACAGCCACAAAAAACCCACACAAATAATTAAAAACCTTAAAAACAGTAAAATGATTAAACCATAAAAAATCATAATCTGTGGGAGATTATGCTGATTCTATGGGAGGTTTATTCCATTGTCCTGCATTTTCTTCAGTGAATTTGCACAGTGGCATGCCAATGTATTTCTAAGCATAGATACATACAATTCAGCATATGCATTTATAATGTTCATGTTTTTAATCTTGTGTCTTTTTGCTGTCACATTGCTAAACTGGTAACATTTCTCTTTTGAAATCAGTTGGATGCCAAACTTGCACGCACAGTTACTTCCCCACATAAACATGTGTAAGCTTTTCTTGCTGGTATGATGAGTTGTATATTTTAATAGGGTGTTCATAATAGTGTCTGCATGTACAATTGATCCATCAATATTAAAAATATTTATTAAACTTAGACATGTCACCTGATTAAAGAAATCATAATCAATGTATTGTGTTATGTAACTTGTATTCAATTCATCTATTTGCATACATTTGCATATGAATAGTAGCAGTGGAACAGAAGCAGACAGGTTGCTTTCTTTGAGTTAAATCATATTCTTCTGGTTAAATAACCAACATCTTAGAAGAAGCATTCTATCTCTACCAAAAGAATGGTAGAACACAGATTTTCTAATTGTTCTTGTAATCTACAGTTTCATAAATACTAATATCATCTTTTATCCTGAGACAGGATATTTTCAGTTTATAAAAATGTTTTGATTTAATCATTTCAAACATTTTAAGACATCTTCTATAACATCATATATTGATTATACTCACAACATGGACAATGGACCCTAAGGGTGGATTACAAATAATATTTTTATTTATTTATGGTATTTCTCTACAATTCCATAACAAGGGCCTACAGAGACTAGGAGATATAAATCAAACTTCAAAATTTGATACAAAGTTAATGGAAAAATATATACAGCTTAGAAATAAAATTCCTGAGAAGCGTGAGAAAATAAGAAGACATTCACCCACCAGCAGGAGGAATAAAATGTGGACAGCATGTAATTTTGTCCTTTGGAGATTATCATGAGCAGCATGAACAACCCCCTTCCTCCTTTGGAACTATTAGTCATAAGTAATGGAGTAATTATTAGTTTCAATGTGGTATAGGAACCTTATATTGTTTATAATGCAGTACTAGATGTTTTGTCAAACAGTCTATGTTTTGGTATGGTCATCCAATTCCCAAAAAGTTCAGAATACAGTAATTATTGCTGGTATCATATATTGTAGAGTCAAAGATGTTGGAAATATAATACTAATCTTATGTTTACATGATTTTGCAATATATCATCATCATCATTATCATCATCTATGTGACAAAGTGCTTCAAGACAAGGGTCCTGCAATATTTAGTTCCATGTTTCTTGTGAATTAATCATTTTTTTTCCTTTGAAATTTCTTTGAGGGCCCAACTGAGACATAAGGAGAGCCTTTGAGGATCCAAGTGATAATTATTTTTAAAGGTGTGGTACATTTAAGGTTTTAATTTACTCTTCATTTTCACATAAATTAGCCTACATTCTTCACCTCTTAAAGGGAGTAGTACATTGCTTATTGCCATTAAATGTAGCATCTCTTTATTTTTTTAATTCTTACGTCATCTTCTTCATACGTCTATACTAAGGGGCATTCAAATATATAATTATTAGGGAGCAACACACATTTATCATTTTTATATTTTGAATTGAATGTTTATTACAGCCTTTGGTCAATTAAATTCTTATATTTTCTTAGTGTTCAAATGCAACAAAGGCAGTGTGTAATAAAGTAAAGACAACAGCAAAAGATCATATAAAGAGGCCATACAAAACAATGGTTAAAATATTAAAATCGTAATACATAATTAAAATTAATTCAAGATGCAAATTGAAAAAGATACATTTGTTCTAAAGAGTGAGAGAATAGGGGTCAGCTCTAGCTTCAAAGCAGAGATGTCCTACAACAGGAAAGTATGGATCATTTGGCCTCTCATTCAAGGGTTGCACTCCAAAATAAGGTAGGCATGGCCAGGATAAAACAAAGCCATTATTTATTTTAAAGTCAATTAAATTAAAATAATCATTTTCCCAATTCACCTATCAAAACTAAATTGAATTTAAGCTTGACTATACAAGCTAGTAAATCTTGCTTTGGATTTTGTCCTATAACTGCCATTCCTTTAGAGTACTCTAAAGATGATGGCTGAAATAATGGCATAATTCATTGAACACATTCTGAGAGTCCTGTTTGGATTTGACAGTCAGTGAGGGATGCACATATAGAAATAGAGAACTTCATAAACAAGGCAGAAACTATCTGGGAAAGGTTCTTCAGAGTGATTTCTGCTGGAAGTAGCTAACTAGAGACTGTTGGAAAAGGTCTCCAGTTAGAATATCAGAAGTAACAGCAATGTGATTTAATCATGATTGAAGTTGTGTTACTATCACTTTCCTCGGGGCAGATGAAAGAAGTCAGAAATGAAAATGGCCACGCAGACATCCAGAATTAAATCTCCCCTTCTATTCTATCTTTGATGATGGGAAATAGAACTCAGCAAGGGCTTTGGTACAGAATGGCCTGCAAAATGTTCTTGCTAATGGAGATGTAATGATATAGTACTGACAGCTTTTACAAAGCCATTATTATAGGTACAGGGGGCAAAAAAAAGCTGATATTGGGATGGTCCATGTGCTTCCCATAGTCTTTTTATGAATGGCAATAGTGTGTATAACTTGAATGTGCCCACAGCAGGGACTTTAAGTCGCATTTCTTTACAAAGATTTACTCTCAGTCCAGAAAATGATTCCTCACTGTTCTTGCAGCCAGTCCTCTGCACAGGAAAATAAAGTCAAGCTGAATTATGCATTAACACATTAAACTTGGATAAATCATCACTACCCCCTCCCTATTTTTCTGCAGGTGCTTAAACTGTGCTTGAAGATATTTGTATGGTGGAGAATAATTCTGACCTTTTGATTTAGGAATGATGTAGAAAAGCTGGTTAGGTTAACAGTGACAATCCCAGATCCACCCACCTCTATTTGTTTTCAGGAACCAGGGGAAATTTCGTGTGCTAAAGGCAAGGGCTGCAGTAAGGTACATAATAAGGCATTTTGGCTTCAATAGCAAAATTTAAAAGCAAAAAGGGAAAGAGAAAGAAAGCAAGACATTTGGAGGAAAGTTGAGGTTAAGAGTCCCCTGAAGGAACGAAGGGGATGTAGAGCATGGTTATTGACTGGTCCAGATTAAAGAGCAGAGAGGAAGATTTCAATTTGATAACGTCACAACCCTTCCTGTTTTTCTTTGCTGCATGTGCCAACAATTTTGTAAGGTAATTAAATTGGCTGATTGAAGTCACAGTGGTCATGGGGCGATAAAGACCATTTGGATTTAATGGAATTTAAAAACAACAGTGCTCCATGCACAACTCTTACTGAACGAGAATTTTAATGATCCATTCAGGCTGCTGACTAAATAGAATGTCCTGGAACAAGTTTAATTGAAAGGGCAAACCTGATTAGGTATATGCTGTCTTTATGACCAGAGATAGGGAAATTAACATGATCCTTTTAAAATGACTCATTAATATATTATCAAGGTTTAAGGCAGGTCAAATTAGGAGTCTTATATGGAAAAAAAACTTTGGGAATCCTTACTCCCATATTTCAAGCCAAGTCAACTTGAATGAAAGAATGTTCTGTTGGTCATAAATATAACAGATTTATTTTTAGCACCTGCTTTTATTTTTTGAGAGTATGCTAAGTTCAATTAACACTATCCATGCAGATGTGAGTGATAATTAATGATGTGCTTTCTCCCTCTAGAGATAAGGGGAAGATTTATCTGTCGATTCTGCACTTGAAAAAAGTCACTTAAATCCTTTGCTTTAGCTTCCTACAAAACCTCCCCCCAACATAAAAAGCCTAATTTTCTACTTAGGTTTAGTATTTCCCTTCCTTAAATGTCTCATAATGATATATTGTGAGATGCTCACGCAAAACTAAAAATAAGTAAATGGATGGTCTGTGGTCTACACGCTCTTTGATTTAAACACAGCATAACATCTCATTACAAATGTGGTACTATCATGTGCGCTGGGATATCAGAGAAAATATAATGCATAACAATATGTAGTGATATTTCCATAGCTGGGGACTAGAAAAAGCTAGCTATATGAAAGTGGAGTCTTCATTTTGTACTTCCAAATTTATACTCATTTATTCAGACCTAGATCTTAGATACATCATTTTTGTCACAATGCAGCTTATACAGGTGAAACTCGAAAAATTAGAATATCGTGCAAATGTTCATTTATGTCAGTATGGCAACTCAAAAGGTGAAACCAATATATGAGATAGACGCATTACATGCAAAGCGAGATATGTCAAGCCTTACTTTGGTATAATTGTGATGATTATGGTGTACAGCTTATGAAAACCCCAAATTCACAATCTCAGAAAATTAGAATAGTGTGAAAAGGTTCAATATTCTAGGCTCAAAGTGTCCCACTCTAAGCAGCTAACGAATCCATAACACCTGCAAAGGGTTCCTGAGCCTTTAAATGGTCTCTCAAGTTGGGTCAGTAGGAATCACAAGCATGGGAAAGACTGCTGACCTGACAGTTGTGCAGAAAACCATCATTGACACCCTCCATAAGGAGGGAAAGCCCCAAAAGGTAATTGCAAAAGAAGTTGGATGTTCCCAAAGTGCTGTATCAAAGCACATCAATAGAAGGTTATGTGGAAGGGAAAAGTGTGGTAGAAAAAGGTGCACAAGCAGCAGGGATGACCGCAGCCTGGAGAGGATTGTCAGGAAAAGGCCATTCCAAAGTGTTGGGGACTTTCACAAGGAGTGGACTGAGGCTGGAGTTAGTGCATCAAGAGCCACCACACACAGACGGGTCCTGGACATGGGCTTCAAATGTCGTATTCCTCTTGTCAACCCACTCCTGAACAACAAACAACATCAGAAGCGTCTTACCTGGGCTACAGAAAAAAAAGAACTGGTCTGTTGCCCAGTGGTCCAAAGTCCTCTTTTCTGATGAGAGCAACTTTTGCATCTCATTTGGGAACCAAGGACCCAGAGTCTGGAGGAAGAATGGAGAGGCACACAATGCATGATGCTTGAAGTCCAGTGTGAAGTTTCCACAGTCTGTGTTGATCTGGGTAGCCATGTCATCTGCTGGTGTTGGTCCACTGTGCTTCATTAAGTCCAGGGTCAACGCAGCCGTCTACCAGGAGATTTTGGAGCACTTCATGTTTCCTTCCGCAGACGAGCTTTATGGGGATGCTGACTTCATTTTCCAGCAGGACTTGGCACCTGCCCACACTGCCAAAAGTACCAAAACCTGGTTCAATGACCATGGGATTACTGTGCTTGATTGGCCAGCAAACTCGCCTGGCCTGAACCCCATAGAGAATCTATGGGGCATTGCCAAGAGAAAGATGAGGGACATGAGACCGAACAATGAAGCGGAGCTGAAGGCCGCTATTGAAGCATCCTGGTCTTCCATAACACCTCAGCAGTGCCACAGGCTGATAGCATCCATGCCACGCCGCATTGCAGCAGTCATTGCTGCAAAAGGGGCCCAAACCAAGTACTGAGTACATATGCATGCTTATACTTTGCAGAGGTCTGATATTGTTCTATTTCCAGTCCTTGTGTTATTGATGTCATGTAATATTCTAATTTTCTGAGATTGTGAATTTGGGGTTTTCATAAGCTGTACGCCATAATCATCACAATTATACCAAAGTAAGGCTTGACATATCTCGCTTTGCATGTAATGCGTCTATCTCATATATTGGTTTCACCTTTTGAGTTGCCATACTGACATAAATGAACATTTGCACGATATTCTAATTTTTCGAGTTTCACCTGTATTTCCAGGTGTAGAAACAGAAACAACATTCATGACTTATGCTACAGATATATACAGCTATGCATTCATATTTGCTCAGCTGCATGTAGCAGTGTCAGAAGCAATGCTTAAACACAGCAGCTCTTTTATACACTTCTAGTTCACTAATATTAAGGAAAGTTGATAACTTTCTTTTAACCGATAGAATGGAAACTTTCAAAGTCACACAGAAGCAAATAGTCACTGCTCCCAGCAGAGATATTATATGGCTATAATGGCTGTCACCTATCATTAGGCAAGCTGTTGCATTTTGCACCAGCTGTAGCTTCTGAATGGTCTTCAAGAGCAGCCCCATATAGAGTGAAATATAGTGGTCCAGGCAGTGACCATTGCCAGCATGTTCTAAGACTGGCCACAAATGATGCACCAACCAAAACCTCTAGGCCCTGACTTTCACATGTTGATTCAGCAAGAGTTTCAAGTCCAGGGGATAGAGGAGAAAAAGAACCTATAATAGCTGGAACATTTACACTTCAGGGATACATTGTGTTCTCCCCACTTCAGGGGATACTTTACAGAATATTAAGTATTAAATGAGAGACTGCTGAAATCATCAAACAAACTAGTATGCAATGCATATATCTACCACTCAGGTTGTTCTCCAATCTTTGTCCCTAAGAAGCCTATAAGAAAGGTATTCTTGAATTCACTTAAAAAAAAGAAAAGAAACTTCAGAGACTGAAGTTTTGCATTGATGCTCCACCAGTAAATTGCTCTAATAATAACATCTATGCCCCAAAATTAACAAGTAATTATGGAAATGAAATATAGGTTCTCTTGAATAGGAGAAAAAACTTCCACATCCCAAATCAATATTATTATCTTAATTAGTGCATGCACAACATTATTGAGGTACTTAGCAATGTCTAAAACTGAAAGGAATTTGAAAACATGAAGTGAGTATTCAGAAAACAATTCTTCCCATTTGTAAGCTACACACTGGAAGATCTCTAGAGAGAATAATGGAACTGTTCTTTCCTCTCCTGCTCAGTGAATGATCCTATCCCTGTAGGAGGGGGAATGTGGGCCTTTTGTTATTTCCTTGTGGAGACAAAGTTTTTGGGATACAGACTTGCAATGTGGTTTGTAAAGAAGTAAAGTTTCTTCTCCATTCCTTCCTTCAAAGACTAAAATCATAAAGGATGGAGAATCCCATTTGACCTTGAGATTTCTTGCAGTGTTTACTAAAAGAGATACACACCATTCTTTTAATTTTTTGCTCATCACAGCTCAAGGTGTCCTCAAGTCCTTGTAAAAGAAGGAAATGGCAGTTAGAATGAGATAGGCCTGACCTCCAGCTCCATACCTGCTCTTAATTGGCTATGGGTTCAGTTGGATGGATCTAAAGAGAAACTGGATCTCCTTCAGTGCTGGATTTCCTGGGTCCTTTGTCTCTGCTGGCAAGCTGTACATTTTGACTGGGCTAAGGTTTGCAGTGAAGTATGCTTAAAAGAAGCAGCAAATTGCCACAAGACATTTTAACTTAAATGAACTGCTTATCACACAGAACCTCCTGAACCCTTCTCTTGTGATGAATTAGAATTTATTCAGTATACTACAACAAGTGGGAAAGTGGAGGGGGCAAAGAAAGCGGCAGGAGAATGTACATGTAAAAGAAAAACCACAAAACTGATTGAAAAATATATGGAAAACTAATTTTATTTCCTTACTGATTTTAGAGCTGTTTATTGCACTCTTATTCTGAACAGAGTCATGTGAACAGAGGTGTTAGCACTGCACAGTTTGGACTCAACCTGCTGCCATTCAAATGTGATGACTCTCACCTTCACTGTGCAGCCATGCCATTATGGGAGTTGAATTCTAGCATATCTGAATGGTACTATGAAGAACTAGCACATTAAATAGTGTGGTGTAGTAGAACCTGGACTCAAAATAACCAAGCTCATATCTACTCAGCAATTAAGATTCATTAACTGGCTTTGGGCCAATTATCATCTATTAGTTTAAACCTCTCTCACAGAGTCATTATAGGTGTAAAATGGGAAGAGAGAGAGCATTATTTATGCTGCCTTGAGCTCCTAGAAGGAAAGTTGGACTAACAAAGTTTAAAAAAAAGCAAGCAAAACAACAACAAATGGAATTATTTTGCATTGTGCCAAATGATTTCTTCTTTTCCCTAAAATCTACAACACTCTTTAGGTTAAAATTACCATCCTGCTCTTAGTGCATTACCTCTAGCATGACCTTCAATTTTTTATCCCATCAAGAAGCCTGAAGATTCTCAGACGTCTTTCTTTGAAGGGAGATTAATAATTATGAAAATAATGGAACTAAATATTAAATATTTGTTGGGCTTCCCCCTGTTCCAAATGAACCCCTTCTTTTAATACATTAAAATCATAATTATTGATTTTCTTGGCAATCAAAGCAATTTGTCATGAAAAATTCTATTTTATTTGCTATTTATAGCAGCATGGGCATCTAAACTGGAGAATGTATGCTTGATTTGCTCTCATAACCGTTTTGCTCATCTCAACAGCTGAAAGTCAGTCATATCCTTCACCAGGAATCCTACAGAAATCCTAAGAACAAGCTCAGATATTGCATAAATAATTCATTCTTTTGCTTGCCCATTCCTTCTCTTAACCAAGACCAATCTCATGACTGCGGATCTTGGAAAGGCTTGTTTGCAGAATCTTATTTCTTCAATTTTGATCTGTTTTTAGAATCTTTCCTTCAGATTGTTCCTTTCAATATGGTGCATCTTTTTTATCTGTTCCGTTCTTGCACCCCTGTCTAAAATCTCAGATGTAGAATATGAACTGAAAAACAAGAACTTCCTAGGATGCCCTTCATATCTCAGTGGAAAATATATTCTCCAGTTGGGGTGCCACTGCAGTGAAGATCCTCTTCTCCCTTATTACATCATGCACATGTTCATATCAGGTGCCCCACTAGGTAGGTTGGAATAGGGAGAAACTCTAAGTAATGAGGTACAAAACCCTATATGATTATAAACTGAGCACTAGTATCTTAAACTATGTTTGGAAGTCCAACTGTTTCAGAATCAGTTAATTGCTGCATCCATCTATATGTACCATGTAAAATGGGAACTTCCTTTTGCCCCAGTTGGAGCTTCTGGGTCATTCCCAAGGCTGTTTGCATGTACAGGTAATCCTCACTTACTGACTGCCTCGTTTAGTGACTGTTCACAGTTAGGATGCTGTAAAAAAAAACAGTTTTGCAACCAATCCTTGCCTTTATGACCATTGCAGCATCCTGCAGCCATGTGATTGCCATTTGTTTGCCTCCCAATTGGCTTGTGCCACGCAGAGTTAATGAAGAACGCAGAAGTAAAATCGTAAGTCATGATCACGTGATGCTTTGCTTAATGACTGAATGGGAAGTGACATCGTAAGTCCATCATTGTCATGTGATTTTCTACTTAGCGACCGCGGCGTTTAGTGATGGAGTTGCTGGTTCCAATTGTGGTGCTAAGCGAGGACTACCTGTATAGCACATCAGAACCATTCAAACAGCTAAATGAGATCAGAGAACTCCCAACAAAACTTGAAAGAATCAGAATCAGAAAGCTTGCAGTGTTATCCAAGAACAAATTCCTTTTTGCACATGTTTGTTGACACATGTTGAATTATCATTTGTTTCAGACTTCTACCAGTCTTTCTCTCAGCGCCCTCCACTCTAATCATTTTGTAATCCCTTTACTCTGAGGCTATTAAAAAGTATGTTCCTGTCAAATGTGAAAACAGTAAACATACTTTTATTGCCTTGAAAAAAATAACTGAACATACTTTCTATTACTTTTTACTGATCTTTTAAAAATCACTTCAATCTCTGTAAAGATTCAGGCAATGGGCAAACTACAAAAAGCTTCAGTAATATAAAGGAAATGAATCCAAAAGCTACAACTGTGTTGAAATGTTTGAATTTCATCCAGTGCATGATGAGTAGATTGTTTGGGATACTGGAGCTAAGATATATTTTCAATATATATTTTTTATTAGGGTTTAAGTGGCTCAGCAGCACCAGTAGAGTGCTTAATTGTGTGCTGTTATTATACTAATGATGTGTGTGTATACATGCATAC
This sequence comes from Liasis olivaceus, assembly GCA_030867105.1. Classification (NCBI taxonomy): domain Eukaryota; kingdom Metazoa; phylum Chordata; class Lepidosauria; order Squamata; family Pythonidae; genus Liasis; species Liasis olivaceus. The sequence continues at coordinate 228,440,351 of CM061349.1, forward strand.
ACACACACACAATATCTTAGAATGAAAAGAACAGAAACAATGACTCTTAGTAGTAATGCTTCTATGTTCGTATACCAAGAATTTCAACCTTCTTTGCATCAGCCCACTCATTTAGTTTGCAGTCTGTGCCAAGTAATTTTTTAAAAAAATATGACGTAAAAAGAAAACATTAAAAAGATCATTTTAAATACCTGAAGAGAAAGCTGCATTTAAAGATCACACTAACATTAGCTAGCAAACAGAGGACATTATCTTGAGTGCTGGGCAATACTGACCTTTTGTATCACAACACTCACATTTTACAGGTTAATGTGAATCTCCAGACTCCAGTGGCTTTATACCAAGATGTAATTTTACTCAAAGGTTTTGGAAACTAGGATAAGGGGAAAAAAAATTAAGTGATTCAAATGGCTTTACTTTATTCCTTTCCGGTACAACCTTCACTTTTTTATGTTCTCAGTGATTAGCAACCATAAAATAAAAATTAAAAGCCAGTTTTAACATTTGCAGCAATGTGAGCAGAATTCCAGAATTAATTTGGTAGATAAAGAAAGAAAGAAAAAGCCATAAGGCAAATTTAGGGGATACTTCTAGCACACTCCCATGCAGTGGCAATTCAAGTCAGTTTTGTCAGAAAATCAAATAATGCATCCCCAAGACACAAAAATTAAAATGAAATAATATAGCTTTGTTCCTTAATGGAATCTTAATACTCAGTCATTCCAATGGGTCCAATTTTATCCCTCATACTAATCACCTACTTTAATGAACACTAATGTGACAGCCATGATGTTTCTATGTGAGTGTAATATCATGTGGACTAATGCCTTTCCTTTCTGCATATCCTAGACATGCCACCAAGCAGTCACTGTTGTGGAAGCACTTCCCCACCATTTGAAAATTCAGATAACATTGTATAAGTCCATCCTGATGTAGACATACAGAACACTTTAGTGTGAGAAAAAATCTGGCTCAGCTGAGTTTCCTCCTCAATGGAAGAGGAAGTGTTCTTTATCACTATACAGATGGATGGCATGGCATAGCATATGTGGGATACTGTGAAGCAACCCACTTCACACTTCATTTCATGCTTCTGTGGACTCCTCTTGGATGGAATTCCAAGTTGTAGAGAGTAAGGGAGATGACCTTGACAGAAATAGGTAAAGAGAGCTGAAACATCATTTAAGTCTGGGAAGCAAGATAATATCTGAAAATAGTTCAGGCAAATGCCTCCCTAATTCACTGAGGTAAAAGAAGGAGGAGAAACTATAGTTCTAGTCTTCCTGTGGAGTTGCTTTTCTGGTCTAATGGGGGTGACACAAGCAGGTCTGGGAAGGAGTTTTGTGGGAAATCTGGATATCTGCTACAAGTCAATGTGGATAATATTGAGCTAGATAGACCAATGATCTATCTCAGTTTAAGACACCTTTGTATGCTCTAATGTGGAGCTTTCATGGGGATTTCACCAATTTCAGTTATATAACTTCTACAATAAAGTAGGTACTGTAACGGAATGACTTAACCTATAAAGTGGAAGGCTGAAAGTATGAAATCTCCTCTCCCTGAAGTTCTCTGAGTTTTTACAACTGAACTGGCTCTGCCTCCTGCTTTGGGATGGTAGATCCTGCTACCATAACCAGGGGCCATGTAATGGGCTGTGAGAATAACCCCGAGGAACAGGAAAAAGAGCCACAACCAAGACAATGGTCAGATAAGAGAAAGCTGAGTCCTAAGTCCATGTAATTTGAGAAAATGTCTCAAACTCGACCCTCCCTAGTTCTGTATGTATGTATGTCTGAATGCAAAGGCAGGGAGGAGAGAGGCACATTCAGACTTGCAAGATTTTGTTACTGTAACCTTATAATAAAAGTAGTATTAGCATTCATAAGTTTGATTTCCTGGTCCAGACTACCTTGAAGGGCTGACAGAACACCTCATCTGGTGTTCATTCCCAAACTCAGTGTGTGCAATAGATAGGGTGTATCCTGTGCTGCCTTTCTGGCAATTGAATACAAAAAGTGATATAATTTCTATAATGACATCTTCTGGCCATATAGCATCATGGATATAGCCTTTTTCTAGGAGATAGACCAATCTTACAAAAGATAAATGAAATCAAGCTATATTAAAAAAGAGAGAAAAGCTAAATGTGAAAATCCATAATTTAGAAAAAAAAAAGGCTAAATTACAGTACTGACCAGATCACTATTAGCAGCTTGGTTAACTTAAAAGAATTTTACAAAAGAAAATGCAAGGGTCCAGTTGATAAATAGAAAGTTCTCTGGCAGAATCTCAGAAGTGGAGCTGCAGGAATTTCAAAGTTATTGCAGGTCACAAGAAGATTATAAATATAAATAATGTCTTCATGCTCCACCTGAAGAATAGATAAAATAATTTACCAGTTGGTACAGAGGAATATAGAAAATCAGACGGCAATACACTGAGAACCAATCAAACCTAGTACAATATTCCTAGCTACATAATTTATCTTGGCAGAAGATTTTTCTGAAGAAAATTAACCTGGGCTTTTGAGTTCCTGGATTGTTCCAGCTTCTTGGAGGTTCTAAACTTTCCTTAGAGGCTCTTGGAGAAATGGAAGAACTCCATTTCTTAACTAACCTCTTTTCTCAGCGTCTCCAGCATTCAGTCTTTTTTGAAAAGGATCAAAGTGCTTGATATTTCCAGCAGAGGGAGGGGCTGGGGCAAACTGTATTTGTCAAAGAGCCATGCCTTACCTGAGAAAATGTGAATTGAGTAATTAAGTCTGTTTGGCAAATAAGCTTACACTTACAGCAGTTTCAGTAATGATGGGTATTTTTTTTCTTTCTGTTGCCTGAAATGTTACAGATTATTCAACATCATGGCATAAATAGGAAGGCAGGATTGGTAGCTCATATATGTATTCAGTCCCATAGCCACAAATGGAGATATTCAACATAAAGAAAATAAAAGAAATTTTTGAAGCTAACTGTATATTTTTTTCCACCTCTTTGCTAACTTTTTTTGGGGGGAGAGTCCCCTTTATACTGACCAGTGGAATGGTGGGTCATTGAGCTATACAATGGTTCAGTTAATTAAAGTGTTTGCATACTGACTGATTAAATTTTGAATCAAAATTATTCTGTGTGAATGTTTTTGATTTATTTCTTGGAAATCCACACTCATTCAGGCTTAAATAGTTTGTTTGTTACAGTTATTTACACTAGGAAAAATTCTTCCACTGAATCATTTCCAAAAGTATTGAAGATTTTGAAACTGCAATATGAGAGAATGAACATTGTGACCCTGTATTAAGGGCAAAATAGATGAGTGACATACTGCTATTATATCCAGGAATTTGGGAGGAATGGGACAATAATGAACAATCAACAGATTGTTCTGAAGCTTGCTAATATAGGTATGGTAGGTCCATGCTAATTTAAAAACCTTTTTATTTATGTATTTCAAAAAATAGAAGAACGATAAGAGATAAAAAGTTTGATGACTCAGTACAGCAATTAGATCAGGTTTTGGTCAGTTTCCATACTTTGTAAACTGATTTTTGTTGTATGTGCTGCATTTTTTAAGGAAATATTTTTCCTATTCATGTTAAATGTCTATTGTGTATTTTGCCCTTGATTGATTGATTGATTGATTGATTATGTGCCATCAGGTCAACTCAAGTTGACTCTAAGTGATCATATAGATAGATGTTCTCCATGGCAATCAGTCCCTAAACTGATATTTCAGGTCTTCCAATGGTGCACCCATCACCACTGTAACTGAGTCCATCCACCTTGCCGCTGATCATCTTCTCTTTCCTTCCATCTTTCCCAGCATCAGAGCCTTTTCCAGAGAGCTAGGTCTTCGTATAATATGTCCGAAGTACAATAATTTGAGCCTGGTCGTTTGTGCCTCAAGTGAGAATTCTGGGTTGATTTATTTGATGATCCGTTGATTTGTTTTCTTGGCTGTCCATGATTTTCTCAGGAGTCTTCTCCAACACCAAAGTTCAAAAGCGTCAATACTCTTCCAATCCTGTTTCTTCAAAGTCCAACTTTCACTGCTGAAGAGGGTTACAGGGAATAAAATGGCTTGCACAGTTCTAATCTTTATAGGTGTAGACACATCATAAGCATTTGAATATCTTTTCCAAGTGTTTTGCCCTTGTAGTAACATAATCAATTTTAGTTTATTTATTTATGTATTTTAAAAATAATTTTTGGAGGCTGCTCTATCCTGATGTGATGGTACATGGGAATGGCCTTGGGACATCCGCAGCCTAAGCAATGGTCTGATAAGGGGCAGCTCAGTCCACAGGTGGGGGAAAAGCATGGGAAGCATTTCAGAAGGGACCCTCCCTAGTTTTCCAGAGACTAAAAAGAGAGGAGGGATTACAAAGTTCTGTTTAATGTAACCTTACAATAAAGATAGTGCTGATACTCCTGGTAGTGCTTCTTGTCTGGACTACCTCGAAGGGTTATCACTTGAGTACATGCTCATTGTTAGCTTCAGCTGTAGGTAGGCTGTTCTAAAGGAAATGATTGGATTCAGAGTCATTCCAGCCATTTGGTTATCACCCCAGTTCCAGATACCATAATTCCACTTGCAGGCATGTCGGTTCAATCCCAAATGCAATCATTCTAGGTCTAGGAGAACATTATGACTTCTTGTGTACTTTCTTCTCTCTCCTGTTTGGGGGTTCATACAGACACTTTTGTGACCCATTCATCTCTCTTTCATGATCCATAATTTTGTTTTTAAATCTTTCTAACATATAACTCTATGGTACCCAAATATGTCATTCTGTTCCCATTGTTTTCAGTGGGAATTCTTTTCATTTGTTTTAGAACACTGATTGATTGATTATGTGCCATCAAGTTGTTTTCGACTCCTAGCAACCACAGAGATAGAGTTCCTTCATGATGATCTATCCCTAACCTGGTTTTAGAACATCCCACTATAGATTTCTGAGGCAGAAAAAATGTCCACAGAAATGATCAAATCTTTTAATAATATAAAGTATAAAATCTAGAAGTTATTCAATAGGAGGCAAGCCAAGTAGAACTAGCTCATGGTGGGTGGGTTAAATTACCCACAAGTTACATTTTACAAAATGTATCTATTTTGATGAAGAATTCTGGATAACTTGAAAGTAGCACCATACTATGGCTTTTGAATGCAATCTCTTATGTGCTACAAGAAAAAAAATGCAAAGTTTCTAAAAATCGAAGTTATTTTTTTCTATAATGAAGCAGAGAGAGTCTGATTAGAATGCTGTAGATGGTCTTTGCAAAATGTAATTAAATCCCATTACTAATAAACCTGCTTTAATAGATTGCATTAAGGACTATTCAAATTTGCTCAAGTCCCTAAAAGCTGGGAAATTGATAATCCTAAAACACGCTTTTCAGGCAACAGGAATATAATATAATTTATACTGGGACAAGCTTCAGTTTTGTTGGTTAGAAAAAGCTGGATGGCTTTTGTGCAGCTCAGATTTGCCTGTTTTGGAGGTGGCTCTGACGTTATGGGATTCCCCTTCTCTAACTTTTGGATCTGCCTCTTCCCTGGTGTATTTTTAAAAAAAGGTAAAATAGAAATTTTATGCTTTAGTGGCTGTTTGGGTTTTTAATGCTGGTGCCATGTTTTTATGGTTTATGATTTGTTTTCTATTTTTGATGTTTTGACTATATGAATATTGTTTATACTGTTAAAATGCTTTACTCTATTTGGTATAATATATTCTTTGGATTTGTTTGCTATTTATTATTTTTGTTGGAAACTAAACAAAATGATTGGTTTGATGAGGATCATGCAGTATAGAAATATTTTCAATACATTTTCACTAGCACCATGGTTTAGAGCCATACAAAATTTTACTTTTACTGTAGAAATCTACAGACTATGGTAAAAATATAAAATAAATACAATCACTTCTCTCTTTTTTTGCCATTTAATGGCAAAATTGCTGCTTCGTGCTGCCCATGGTAGAACCCATTTTATTTATTTAAACATGCAAACACAAATGGCTATTAAGCCATTTTGTGGGGTGGGGGGGAACCTATCTGTTTAAATGCTTCTCAAAAAGCGAGAGTCCTTCCAAACATTCATTGTGTGTGTGTGTGTATGTCTAACAGAAGAGAGAGAAAGAATTTCTTCAAATTGCCTCTAGCTAAATTTTTGCAGTTTGGGAAAGATATCTATTTCCTGTCAACAGGAATTAAAACAGAAGTTCAACAAAGTTGTGAAGGCAGAATAAATGTCATCACCTGGTGAGAGCTCCATTGTAACTAGGAAGATATTGTTAGAAATAAAAGCCATCTAAAGGAATTTTTGGACAGAAGAGAGAGTTGGAAGATGGCTAGAACCATATGACAGAATGGAGGAATGAAGAATATTCTTCAGAAAATAAGAGAGTAATCTGAAATATCAGCAAGGAAGGATGTTTGAAAAAGAAAACAACTTTCAAAATAATTCAAACTGTATATATAAAATTAATTAATGAGCCATTACATTAGTAAATAATCAATGGTACAATTGATTATAGTCAGACAGATATCTAGGGCTCCACTCAACAAAGTAAGAGGACCACCATATTCAGCAGATGAGATTTCCATACTTTGAAGGAAGGGAAGTAACATACAGTGTCATCTAAGGAAGAGATTAATCTAATTGTACTGCAATTTAAAAAAAAAAAAAAGCAAGAAGCATGTTGGGTACTTTCCTTTTCAAAAATTAAGGTAGCCTGTAAATATATGTATTAGTGTGTCTATATTGCATGTATTGGAGATTTTAAGGGTTTATTCAGTAGTGTATACTAGTTTTCTTTTATCTTTCATATCATTTGTGAAAGTATATGCTCTCAATTTTCAATTATCTAATAATCCCTTCAGTAGGCATTGGTACTCCCATGGCATTCTAGGCATTTATATACCTATGGCAATTAATACCCCTTTCTCTTAAAGCTAGGGGATAGATGTGAGGGATCAGTTAAATTGGGATTAACTATGTAGTAGTCACCCATATACCTTGTATTTTCAGTATATCATATCTTCTTGCATAAGTGTCAAACTGTAATCATCCAATGGCATACAGTACCTTTGAATAGCTGATCCCCCTGACCATTAATGCATACACAACAGGATGCAATTAATCAGCCAGGACATTGCCAGATGCAGACTGTGGAACAGACCATGAACTATTGATTTCAAAATACAGGTTAAATTTAGACGATTAAAGAGAATAGGTGTGCCAGCAAGGTATGACATGGAGAACATATGGATAGAATAAGATCAATGCAAGGAACAGATTTTAGCGCACTCAGTTTATATGAAAAACAATCTATGAATGATAGAATGAATATATATATATATATATATATATATATATACACACACACACACACACACATACATATATACACATATACATACACACACACACACACACACACACACACATATATATATATATATATATATATATATATATATATATATCAGTTAAAGTGGGATTAACTATGTAGTAGTCACCCATATACCTTATATTTTCAGTATATCATATCTTCTTGCATAAGTGTCAAACTATAATCATGCAATTATTGATATATATATTGAAAGCCAGAATAAAAAAAAAAAAATTCCCCAAATTTCAGTGAGGAAAAGACCCAAGTGGCTTTCAGAATAAACTATTATGATAGTCAGGGAAAGGTAAAGGATTGAAGTCTCAGAGAACAGGAAAGAAATACAGTGATTCAATGAAATGTGTAAGATGGATAATGTAGAAAATATAAGAAGGTAATTTACTTTTGCTTCACTGACTACAAGGCTTTTGACAAAGTACTAAGATAAGGATTTGTATTTTCCCTGAAACTTACATAGCACATATATTAGAAGAATGGTACATTGGAAGAAAATGACATCTGGAATTAAAATTGGAGGTTGAAAGACTATGAGATATGCAGATGACACCATTTTGTTAAAGAAGATAAGAGCTCATTATGAAAGTAAAAATCAAAAGTGAAAAAAAAATTCCAGGCTAATTAAGATGACAAAAATAATATCAACCTGCATGCTTTGTGAATTTACAGTTGATGGCAAAGAAGGGAAGGTGGTGGATAGTTTTCTTTTCTTGGGCACAAGATTAGATAAAGAGGGACAGTGTGCTGGAGTAGTAAAAGGAAGATTAATTACAGGGTGGAAGGAAGCAATGACAAATTTAGACAAAATAATTGGGCATGTAATGGGGGCAGATGATGAATTATTATGCTTGGCAAGTTTGAAAGAAGAAGAGAAAGGTAGCAGATAAAGTGGATGGATGGGATCAAGGGAAGTTACTGACATGTCCTTGGAAGAGTTATGAGTTAGTACTAAAGACGGAGCAAGATGGTGAGTGTTTGCCCATCCCATCACTGGGAGCTGAATCCAACTCAGTGGGATATAACTAGATAGCAGTAGGATTACACAGCCACTTTGCTTACAAAGTAACAACTTACTGTAAAATGTTCATGTATTTGAGATAAAGGAACACAAAATAAATTAGGGAACATATTTAAAAATGAGCTAAATCTTAGCGTGCAATTGAACTTTATTTACTTGATCATTTACTTGAATAGTAAGATGAAAGACTGCAGCTAGGAAGTCTCTTCCAATCCAGACAGACATTCTCCAGTTCCTCAGTTACATTTTCTTCCCCATTTTGTGACATAAGGGTGTGAGCCATGAGAAGCAATGCTGGGATTTCTGGTCACTTTCACAAAAGTAGGTTCCTCAAGCCAATAATCTGCCCTCAGTACCTATTGAAAAGGTGATTAAAATGGGTAGACAAATTTAGGGCAAAACAATGTACGTATGTAAATGACTTTCATATATCTTGACTCTAAGTGTGGTAATGTTGCCCCGCATAATGTGCTTAGAACTGCAATTTAAGTTAATAATCAAGTCCAGCAACGAATAAATTATAAACCCGTGACAGACTAGTAAAATATTTACTCCCTATAGCTACATAAATAAGAATGCCTTGGCATTTTACCCAAATTTTGGGCAGCTTAGATATGGTGCAGCTCAGTTTATTACTGAGATTTCTGCAAATGCTTGCCTTCCTTCTCAGTCTTGCATGACCCTTCCTTCCCTTCTTTCTTAGCACACTATGACTGAAGATTTCCTGGCCTAATTAACCATAGTTTCTCATTACATTTGAATTAAGAATATAAAAACACAGAAAGAACCCTGCTGAATCACATTAAAGACATCTAAATCAGCCTCCTGGTTTTCCACGATCACTGACAAGAAGCCTGTGGGATATCAAGCAGGACATGAGGGTACAGAGGTTAATTTTAGGAAGGAATTATTTGGATTTGTACTTTTATTGTCACTTTTTTTCTTTTAAAAAATCTATGTATTAATCAGTTTTAAAAGAAAAAAGTGAACGAGCAAGTGAAAAGAGAAAAGAAAAAAAGGGAAAAATAGTTGATACAGAAATGTAATATCAGAAAATGGGTGAAGGAATTACCAGGATTGTATAGTTAGTACCTGGTATATCGTTGATGAAAAATTCATAATAAAAAACAAAGTACATTAAATTATTTTAATAATATGAGAAAGGATTTGAATTTCTGAGCTGAGTGTCAAAATCTCCACTATTTGTAATTTAAACATTTTTTTAAAAGAAAGAAAAAAGAAAAACTACTAAAACTTTATACATAATTTCTAACTTCTCCTTTCTAACTTCCCCTCTGTTGTAATTATTACTTTTATTAGAAGGGTAGCAATGTCGTAACTGAGCTACTGAAGAACTGCTAAGTGTTTATCATACAGATGTGACAATTTCTTACATTTTAATTTGATAAAAAGCCTCTGTCCAACCAAATTCTATTTCATGTTTTGTCATCATTATGGATGGGGACTTTTTATCACTAAAGGCACTTGTTCTTCTGCCTTGGCGATATTTCCTCACGTGAAGTCAATATTAGAACTGATTCTTTACTACCATGGGTCTTTCTAACACCCAATATTTTGAGACACTTGTTTTTCTTCTTTCTTGGTCCTCTGATTCTTTTTCTTTTTTTCTTTTGAAAGGAAATGCAGTTGTTTCACATTATTGTCACTGTTTCCAGTCACCTGTACAATGTACTTTGCATCAGCTCAAGGGCTGCATTTCACACTGGATCCATGTTTGCTTCCTTTTCTAGTCAATGCCTTCACCACTAGAATATGTAGGAATGCCACCTCTCGGTCATGGTCAGGATACGCCTTCACCCAATCTATGGAAGAGTCTTAGTTTACAAATTGATGTAGCTGAAATAACACAAAAGAACGGTGGTCAGATCCATTGTTGTTTTCTTGCAAAGATAACTACTGAACTTCAAATTTAGATAATTGAAATCTACTCCAGTGTCTTACAGGACATTCCCATCAGCAATTTCTGGATTGGGCCTGAACCATTTTCTATTATCTGTGCTGTCCTGAAAAACAGATCGAGAGCATTTTTGAGTCACATTTTCTCTGCTGCACTGAATGCAGTACATTGTGTCACAGGTAAAGTGTCAGTGGTCACTGGCATATCAATAGATCACTTCCATCCTTACCTCCATGGGAGAAATTTTATTGCTCAATGTGATCGTGCTGCTGTACTGCACTTTTTGAAAAACCCCAAACACTGTGGGATTGTGATTCTGGTTGCACAAAATAAAGGAGCAGGGTTTTCTAATTCAGGACCTTCATGGAAGAAGCCAATGGAATGCTGTCATCTTATTACTCACATTATACATTAAGCAACTTGTAAAAATTGCAACAGCTACAATAACAGGATGTTCTTGTTAATGATTCTACCACTTCTGATATAATGGTTTTCTGAAGTATATTTCTTAAGTAGAATATGATGCAAATTATGGGACATAAAAAAGTCAATCATCTGTTAATTTTGTTCTTATAGAGAAATAGAAGAAGTGGTACATTTAGCCAAACCACCAACATCAACAACTAATCCTTAGTTACAGCATATCCTCATGTAAGAGAACATATGTACTGCATTCATTATTTTTGATCCCATCCTTCCTACGAAAATATTGTCCTGCATGTGCTGTGGTCCTACAGGATCTGGAGAGATGGCTATGCTGGCAGGTGACTGGGCCCAGATTAGTTTGGTAATTTTATGGCTAGTGCAGTTTTGAGGCTGTTTTCTGTTTTAGCTTGGTACTTTGTCCCCATACCACCCCAGATCTCATTCTAAAGTTAAGCATGCACTTGAAGGTCTTTGATCTGGCAGCAGCCATTTCCACATGTTCACAGTTTTTTTCTTGTCCTTTTTTCACTAGATTCCTTTGTCCTCCACAAAACAACTCTGGGAGCAGAGGAATTCTCTGAAATGGTAGGCAGTGTGGAAGGAAGCTATCAAGGGATAATAGTGCCCAGACCACTCCTTATTCTCAGTAGATGAGGAGAATTTTTGAATCCATTTTTCAGAAATATGTTTCTAGCTAATATAATTTACCCTAAACCAAACAAGAACAAATACCTATAATCTATTTCAGTGATACTGGCTGGAAGGGTCCATTCACAAGCCTACCAGTGAAGGCAATCAGACCCATTGGGCTATGAAATAGATCCTTTGTAGATGCCTTCTTGGAACAATACTAGGAACCTAGAAAGCTGCCTTAGGCCAGCTGAGACCATTAGCAGTTCTAGTTCAGGATCATCTACCTTGCTTGGCAGTGCCTCCTCTGCTTCAAGAATCTCTCTCAGCATTACTTGTGCACAGTATTATTTATACTAGCCTCCCCTCGGGCTATCAGATATGGGCTGCAAAAATCCAGATGATCACTAGGTAACTCTAACTCACTCCTGTAGGGGTTAGAAATGAAGCCATTTAGTAATCATCTAGGAGTTTTATCCAGATCCAGTAGCTCTAGGTTTCCGCAATGTGAGGCTCTCCAGATGTTTAAGATTACAAATCACAAGATTTTCAGGCAGCCCTAATTCATCTTGAGGGTATGTGGAATCTACACTAAACGGCAATGACTTTTGTGGGTTTTCAGGATAGAATTTCTTTATTACCAAGTTGGGACTCTGATAAAAAAAATCATGAAGCCCTGCCCTATTCCACCTTCCAAGAGGATGGACATGTGCATCCTTGCTTCATTGTCTTTAAGCAGATCCTAAACATGTTTAGCTTTTAATGAATGATGTCATACTATATTCTATTGCTATGGCTTGTTATTTTAAATCTTCATTTTAAATCATTTGAAATGAGCTAAATTTATTTTATCATGATATATAGTATACTTTCAAACTTCTATGTGGTGTTGTACAGTTTTGTGACCCATTTTGCAAAACACCTTTCTGTCATTAAAAGTAATAATTCAAACCTTGAAGGAAATAAACACAGCGTGCAAAATATCTGATTGAAACTAATTTTAACTAATTACATAATCCCAGAATAAGGGTTCTTGTGAAATAAGAATCTTTTGGAAAAATACCAGAACCCTATTCCTTCAATTTCCCCCAGCATTTCATACTGTTTATCCATTGTACCAACAAGCCAGAAGAATGCTTTATGTGCCGCTGGGTTATATCTGTGGTGTCCAATGATCAAAACTCACTTTTCTGAATCACAGACATCTTGAATCTAATTAAAGCAATATGCTGACAATTAAGCCAGTTTCCTAAGGAAAAAAAAAATCTGATTGTGGCTCAAGTTTTTAATCCCATTGCAATCCCTCGGACAAAACTGGCTTAGGACCAAATGTTTTTCTTCCCCCAAGGCTTGTACTGTTTCTCTGTAACCATATTATAGCTTTTTCTAAAACGTACCAACATGTATAGCACAGTGGTCAGTTCAAGCACCTTGTGATACAGTATTCATGTTCTCAGATCTGTCAGCCGCATCCTGACTATCATTGCAACCTACGCAGATATGCCCATTGTTCTTTTCCTGAGATCGAAAACCTGTGTGACTGCTGTCCAAGAAGGAGCCCTTGGGAAGGTGTCCAAGGCTTTGGGGCAGCATCTGCAGCCTTGGGACACAGCTGGTGTTCCCCTGCCCTACACAATGGCCAGCATTCTTCCTTGGCCACTGCACATTGTCTGAGAGAATAGCGATTGATGAAAAGGTCGCCTACTTTTAAAGATCTTTGCATCAAGGAACCCCTTTAAGCCTTCAAGGATTCTCATGAAGAAAGTTTTGAACACCTCTGCTGTAGGGGTTAAAGAGGAAGCCATGGAAGCCAGAGCAAATAGCAAATACCAATTAACAATACCGCCTTTCAAAACTTTCTGAATTTTATTCAGATTCATTTTCTCACAGATAACAGCAATTCAGTTTTGAATGGCACCGTCCCAGGTTTCTGTCTGAATAGTCTATGTCCTTTTCTGGATTTAACTCAGCAGGAACGTTGTCTCAAAGGAATTGAACAGCTCAAAGAGCAGCCAATGGAAAGGTCATCAGGCACAGCAGACACCTTCCTTGAGATGATGCAGGGCGAGATCTGATATAATGAGATATTTTAAAATAATATACTGATCTGTTAAAAATCCTATACAGCACATTAAATTAGTACTTCATGCTCTATATCAAAATATGGCTCTTCATATGCTTCTGCCTACAAATGACTGCAGCTAATTAGAGAAGAATAAACCCCATACACATATGATTTATAGTTTAAAGTGTGTGTGTGGGGGGGGGGGGGGGTAGTAGTTAAGCTGTTAGACCAGGGCTGTGGAAAGGCATGAGTGATTTTGGGCAAGCAATCACTCCCTCTCAGCCCAGCTTACCTCATGAGGTTATTGTTGTGGAGTTAAAATAAACTTCCTGACATAAGCTGCCTTGAGTTCAATCCAAAGAATTAGAAAATAAACAAATAATTGCACATCAACTTCAGAAGTTCACAAGTCTTTTCTTTACAGCACAACCAATCACTTGTTGACAACATCTGACAAAAGTTTTATCTCAGAGATTTCATTTCCAGCACAAGACTTTAGCCTGTTCATCAGACCTTTACTCTTACAGATTCTACCTAGGGGACCGTTGCTTTATGGTTTGAAACCGACAACATGAAAATTAACAACAAGCAAACCAATAAACCCTCTGGCTGATAACCATTTAGGGTAACAACAAGATGTCTGATTCTTAGCTCTGTGAAGTAGTCCAGACAAGAAGCACAACCAGGAGGACTAGCTCTATCTTTATTGCAAGGTTACATTAACAGAATCTTGCAAGACTGAAAATATTTTCCCCCTCCTGACCTTTTATTCTGTGGAAAACTAGGGAGGGTCCCTTCTGAAATGTTTCCCACACTGTTCCCCCTTCTGTGGCCTGAGACATCTTTTATATGCTGGTTGTCCAATCTACATTTCTCTCCTCTGTCTCCTAAGGTCATTCCCGCATACCATTACACTGACGATCCATGCTATGTTCCAAAATTGAAATATAGCACTACAAATGGTTCAAAGCAGACATTAATGTGCTTTATACCAGTGCCAAGATTGAGACTTACATCCCTAATTGTGAGCGTTACTACCATTTTGTTTAATGGATCTCACCATTCATGTAAGCTCTTAACAACAGTGTTGGCAAAAGAACAAGACATGCGTTGTGATGTTCAGACATGAGCTCTGCTCTTTGGTACTTGTGTGATGAGGTTGTGCTCCAGTATGTAAGGGGTGGAGCTTGTGTTGCAATGTTGCAATGCATGTTTTGTCTTCCCTGCCACCCCCTCCCCTGCACACCTAGGAATCTCACAGTCTTTTAATGTTCTGAGAATCTGGACAAACGTTACGATGTTGCACATTCTATATTTATCACAGTGTATGAGTGCAGCATGTGTGTGTAATTTCCACTTCCGGAAAAGGGAAATGGCAATCCCATTACTGCATAGATACAATTTAATCAATGAAATAGTGAAACAAAATAAAAGAAAATCCTCGGGAACCAAATCGAACAATATAAGGACTTGGTATGGCTCAAAAATAGTGCTGTGTGCCAAAATCAAATGTTATTATGAAGCCTATAAATCAGATCAAAGCATATGGATGTGGAGAAAGACATATGGGCTCTCCATATGTTACAACACATCTTTAGAGAGAAACATGTCATGCAAGTGAGAGGAAGTACAACATACTGTGCTGGTACAATTAAAGGCTATTGACCTTCAGCTGGTATAATAATATTACCCTGAAATAAAATGGAAGTTGCAAAACATCCTATCAGTGAATGTTACTGAGATACTAACAAACCATTTGATACATCTTTTCACATGTATCTCTTGCAGAAAGCACTGGGAGTGCTTCATTCAAAGAAAATGCCTTTGCCACAATGAAGCCAAGTAAATCCCAGACTCCTAATGTCTGCATGGAATAACTAAATAATGTTGTGGCTTGTCTGTATCTGGAAATAGGTTAATTACTAACCATTTTTGGCTTTCCTTGCTGTTTCCTTGAATCATCCATTTTGAATCATCTCACAAAAGAGAGCCACCTATAAGGCAGCTGAATTAACTTGTTTTGTCTAAACGAGCAAAAAACCAAAATAATTTGACAGCCTGGTTATTTCATTTACTACATTAGCAGCATCATGTGTAATTCTTTCCTTCTAAAAAGTGGCATGAAAATCTGTTTTGTAACCTCATTGAAGCAAATCAAACCATCTACTTGAATCTATTCTCAGCGTAACCCACTGAACTTGGTATGATGTCGATATTTAAATGAAGGGAACATATTTGGTCTTTGGCCTAAAAAGGATTAGGATGTGGACAGAAGCTAAACTGGATTGAATTTAATTTAATTTAAATTAATGAATTTCATTTAATCTCATTTGTAATTTAAGAGTAAGTATAGTAATAGAATAAACAATGAATCATTAAATATAGTAACTATAACACATTTCATAGATGAAATATGTTCTTTCTTCTGTCCTATTAAAAATTACCATTGGGTGTTTAAGATTTTGAGAGATGATTCATGTGGCCTAGGGGTCGCAGGTTGTGCACCCTTGATTTAAGCCACCTGACTTTAGGGTGTCCAATGACATGTTGCTGGTCAAGTTCATACCCTCTTTTCCCCATTGTGTGTACAGAACATGACACACACAAGTCAAAATCATGCCGTCTCTTCCCCATTGTGTGTACAGAATATGACTAGGCTGGTAGTTGAATTTTGTTCCAGCAGTGTTGATAGCATCATGTTCCCTATCCCACCTGGGAAAGTGAAGACAAGCTATGTGAGATATACAGCTCTATCCTCCATAGCCTTTGTTGCCTGCTTTGACATCTGCTGCCTGAGATATGTGCTGTTCTGTCCAAAGGACTGGCCACGATCTCACTATTTGCTAGCCTTCTATAAATGTAGGCATGCTATTTTTAGGCATCAACCTGCCACCTTTCTTTTGCAATCCCATTGCTGCCCAGAGTGATGATAGCCAATCACTATGGGGAAGGTCCAAGGGGCAAAATAGGTGCCTTAAGCCTTTCAGAAGACATTTGCCCGTTTAAGAACCATGAACCAACTTAAAAAAAATAGTCCTAGCCCTGATTTATTATTTTTTTAATAAGAATTTTATTAGGTTTCAAAAAAGAATAAAATGCACAAAAAGATCGAAAGAAAAGTAGAAAAGAAAGAAATAGATAAAGAAGTGTGAGGAAGAAAAGAAAAAAAGGGACTGGGGAAGAAAAAGAAAAAAATCCCAAGAGTAATTTCTAACTAGAAGCAAAGTTAAAGAAATTTATACATTTCTTTAACTTTGCTTCTAGTTAGAAATTACTCTTGGGATTTTTGCCTGTAACTGAAAGAAATGAAATTTTGACTTTGAGATTTGATATTTAGAATTGTTTTTGCTACGGAAATATTGTGTTTTATTGATATTACTAGTGTAAGAAGTTAATGTATTATTTTACTTAAAACTGTACCAAAGAAAGTCAGAAGTTGTTCTTTTCTTATTTTCAGCCCTGACTGTTTTAGAGGGTTCTCCTTGGCATGCCTAATGCTGTCCTTAAGCGAAAGGAAGTTGTACGACCATCATTTTAGAGTCATCAATTAACATTTGACCTTGGCCATTCAGTTATGGATGTGAGTGATGATGGGAAATTGATGTGTTGCCAATGCAATGAGGTTGTCTTTAAATATTCCTTAAATTCATGACTGGAAACACAGTAAAGATCCAGAGCATAAAATAATAAGACTCAAATTGTTAACATATCAGAGTTATCATCACTTACAACTAAAATTCATAATCAGTATTCTTTAAATGGATAAGACATTGTGGGCACTTTAACATATCACATTATGTCGTAATATAGTTTGCTTAGTTTTGGAATAATGCTGTATTTGAATCCAGCTACTGTGGTTTGTAAAACTGTAGTTTCATGTGAAGTAAAGAATAAACCAATAGCCAACTATGGTTTGTGCAAACTCAGTTAATGAAACATTGGGAAATTTATTAGTACAAATATTAAAAATCACTTAATTCACTTAAATTATACACTATTATGCAAATCAAGAGAAGTTGTATCAAAACCAAAGATTAGAGACACATATAGACAAATTTAGAGTAAACACATTTAATTCCTTGATCTAAGTAATGCTAACCTAAATAAGATTATGCATGGATCCATTTGAAGGGATATTGGTTTATTTTGGATAAGCAGATTGGCTGCTATGCAAGTAAATGTGCTCCTGCCATTATGATTTGTGTTTCAGTTTTTGGCAATATATCTTCACAGATGTGCAAGAAATCTATTCATACATGAGACATAACATCAGGGGTAGGAAGTTATAGCATCCAAGTGAGAGAGAACAGGCTTGTTCAGTAAGCTAAATATTTATGTGTTCATTTTTTTATAACAGAGTTGGTCAAACTCTGAGGCCAAATCTGCTCTTCCAAAACCATTCTGATATAGTATGCACAAAAAAGGGTAGTGTAAGCCCTAAAACAAGCTTAGCAGACTTCCAAATGACAATTACAACCATCTGCCAGTCCAAGGAAAATAAAGAAAATCCTGGCCCTAACTATATTTATATGGATGGACCCACCTGTATTGCATCATTGCCCTATTCACTGCACCCATTGCCACCCGCCCGCCCCAAAGGTTAGCTACAGCCCCTGGCTTCCATGGTCTCCTTATGCTGCTTTTTAGATCATTGTTCTCACAAACCAACTCATTGATGAAAAATAAAATCCCACAGATCTCTTATTGGCAGATCCTTCACTACATTCCTCTATCTAATTTTGATATGCTTTACAGAGTTCAAATCTCCGTCTCTTTAACCTTGACTCTAGTATTCCAGGCTAGTCAGGACAATATGTCAGAAGAGGAAATGATTCTATTCTCTCGGAATAGCAATTGGATGTATTTCCTGTACTGTTTTAGCATTGGAGAGTAGTAAGTGATGGTAGCTGTCAATCTTTGGGGGAATGGGATGGGGTGATGCTATTGTTTTTTTTGTCATAATGTTTATTTCCCACATCTGAACATTTTGTCTGAAAAATCAATACAATGATACTTCTTTTTAAAAAGGGCTATTGAAACCACCAGCCAAACAGAGAATATCAATTTAAACTGAAACCTGAAGCCCCTTTTGGATAACTAGCAACAAAAAGACAATTACATAGAATAATGTTTTGCAATAAATTACATTAAAGGTTGGCACTGCAATGATGTTTCACAGACACTGTGGCCATTTACACACATCCATTGTTATTGGATATCAATGGGTGTGTATATGTACAGGCAAATTAAAACAGTTTGCTTCTTAAGACTGTGATCTAAGCCAGCTTAATTGCAAGAATGTCATCTTGTCTGTGGTGCTGTTTACTCACAATGATGCCTGGGATAAATCTGACTTAAAATCTACTCAAGCATTCACAACTGAGTGTGATAAAGGCCGACCCTACATCTACCCACATCCCACCACCACAGTTCTGCCTGATTGAAAAAGGTTCTTTTCTATAGTAATTACTTCACAAACAGACTTCTATTTGCCAGTTATACAGATGGGGACATTTCAGTTCTAGTTGGGCATGCCTACATATCAGAACTGACTTATTATTTATCAAATAAAATTATATCCTAGCACCTAACTGACTTGGGATGATCTCAACAAGCTAAGCCCAGTTGGGCTGATACTTAGGTAGACATAGGTCACCAGGAAATCCCAAGGTTGAAGGCTGGCCTGGGAATTTGGAAAATAAATCTCAGAAGGCAATGGCAAACCACTTCAATATGCTTGCCAAAAACACAATAAGAATTGAGTTTGACCCAAGAAAGTCATTAGCATAATTGTTAGTTTGATTTCAGAGCAATACAGTGAATGCCACAACAGCTTTGTATGCCATCTCACTGCCTATTACCAAAGTCCTTATTGCCCACATGCATATAACACACTCAACCTTGGTTTGCTTAACCATTTCTTGAATAACCATAGTGGCTGGATTCTCCCGATATACTGAGCCACAGACAACCAAACTGCCGTATAGTACAGCATATTATGTGAACTTAGGTACTGATTTCCATGGAGAAATTCAATTTGATTGCTCCATACCATCTGCTTGCTGTATCAGGTCCCAGTTCTCCTTAAGCTTTGTTTTGTGATGGATCCAATCCCTTCCTTTCAGAATCTTGATTTCTAGGTAGCTACTTTTCTGTTTTATTTGCTTCTTTGAACTCTTACTGATTTTTTTCAATTCAATTTTCCTTATTATAGTGGTGATGATAGAGAGATAGATAAATAGATAGATAGCTTTTTACTATTTTGCCCTCAAGAAAATGGGTATATGTAAGATTTAAAAGCAAACCAACAACCCAGATAAATGCCTTTTTAATGTAAGATGAGAACTTGCCATGAAGGGTCCAACTAATGAACAATGGCTCCTTTCTCTCTCTCCTATTTTGCATTTCCATTAAATTCTTTCTTCATTAATCTCCCAGCTATGTCCGCCCTTTACAATTTCAAGCAAGAGAAAACAAATTAAGAAAAAAAAATTGCCTCTAGTTAATTGGCTTTATTTGCTTTAATGCTGCCAGTCCATATTATCTGCTTTCTTAAATAGAGTTTGAGATTGCTGTCCTTTAAGAGTATTATACTGCATTTTGAGTTGCTGCCAGCATATTTTGAGCAAATATATTTAAATCAAAGTTAAGCTGCTTAAAATATTCATCTAATTCTCTTAGTGTGATTTAGAGAAATGTGAAACCATTTAAGACTTAAAACCTGTTATATAGCCCAAAATGGGTTTGAACCATCAGACATATAATCCAAATTGATAGTCAGTCTTAATGTTGCCTAATAGGAAAAGGTTTCATTGTCTTATTAGAAGCATTCAAATTAAAATGTTTCTTATGTTTGAAATTTGACAGAACTGGCATGCTAGGAATAGTTGATTTGAATGTGTGATATAAAGCCTTTTTGACTGAAGACAACCTGAAGAAAAGACACTGAAAGATAAAGATTTCCATAATAATGAACAGAAGAAAGTCCATGTATATTTTAAAAACTTATATACACAAATATTTTAGTCATCTTGCAATGAAATTTGCATTTCATAAGTATAGATGGGGACTTCAATTCAATTTTAGAATTAAACTCAGGTTTGATGCAGTGATACCTGTTTTGCTAATTTCATTGATGGATTTACTACATCTAAGATGTGATAAATCCACATTTTCTAATTAGTCGGTCAGAATGTATAAGATCTGAAAAAAGATACCTGGGTTGCAGTAGTGCATATTTTTATAGTTGTCAATAGCTTGGTTCACATCTTAAGGCATGCTTGTTTTAACCATGGTTGTGTAAACAAGCCATAATGACCTATTCACATGTAACACTAAGGCAAGCAAATGTGCATATGTTCTTCCTTCATTATATTTATTCCCAACCATATTCAACCATTTATGTTTTTCTTGTCATTTGTATGCCATAACATAGACATTTGGGCTGTGCAAAGCACATTCAAGGAAGCACTCCAAGCAAAGTGCTCTTCTGAATCTTCTCCATGAAGCAGCTGCAGCCACTCAAAGGCAGCTTGGAGGACCTTCCTAGGTCTGGGAATGAGTGGCAATGCATCAAAGATGCTTCTAGAACAGTTGGGCAATCTGCTGCTTCACCACCTGGTCCGCTTCACCAGCTCTTTTGTGGAAATATCTTCTGGGCATGTATAGGAAGGCCTCAATGCACTGGATTTGAGCCTTGGAGTGGTTTTGACTGCCTCACTGTTTCCAAGAATGGATCCAGAGAAGTACTTGGTGCCAAAGCAAAGTTTCTTGTTGAACGATTAGTCTAGGCATCCTAATAGGCGTCCATTTGGCAGGTTAAGTTTTAGAGAAATATTTTTGAAAGGAATGAAAACAAAGGGTTATAAATGAACCAATTACGTTTCCTTTCTATTTGGTCTAAAATGGTACATATTTGGAGCCAGTCCTTAAAACTGACATTCCTTCTGAAATGCCTCTGGAAAGTCTAAACTTCCAGCTTCAGCTGGCTTCATATTTTGCAGTAAACAAAACCAAAGATTCCTATATATAATTGTCCATACTCATGCAATCCAACTATCTTAGACAATTTCTGTCCTGTCACCAACCTTCAATTTTTTGGGAAGGGTGTTGAGAAGGTGATTGGGCTGCAGCTGTAGAGGACCCTGGAAGAAGCAGATTATCCAGACCTGTTTCAATTGCATTTCAGGCTGGGATTCACTACAGAGACAACCTTGGTTGTGCTTGTTGAAGTCCTGCGGCACTGCTTCCATCCTCCTTGATCTCAGCGGCTTTTGATATTGTTGACCATGGCATCCTTCTGGACTGGCTCCAGGGGTTGGGAATTGGGGGCACCATTTTGTGGTGGTTCTCTTCCTTCCTTTGAGGCTAGTTCTAGTTCTGATGTTGGTGGGAGGTTGCTCCCTTAGTCCTTCCTTTGTGGGGTGTTACAGGGTTTGATACTTTCTTCCCTCTTGTTCAATGTCCATATGAAGTCTGGATGTGGAGAAACTGACTCTTGTTTTAATCCTACCAAGACCAAGTGGCTGTGGTTGCTGGCATCACCTAGGTCCAGAGATCTTTGAGTCTTACTCCTGGATGGAATTGCAATTCCCCATTCAGGAGTGGCATGCAATCTGGGGTTCAGTTGGACTCATGGCTCCTGGTCGATGAGCAGGTGACAGCAGTGGTCAGGACAGACTTTGTACAGCTTCATCTGGAGCTTCATCTGGGGCTCCAGGTGTGCTCCTTGCTAAATTGGTCAGCCCTCCGAACAGTCACTCACACCCTTGTCACCTAATGGCCCAATTATTGCAATGCCCTCAACATGGGGCTGCCCTTGAATATCACTTGGAAGCTTCACCAGAATGCAGTGGTGTGAGCAGTGGTGGGTCTGCCCATGACATCCCTGCTTTGTGACCTGCATTGACTGCCAGTATGCTTCTGGGTGCAATTCAAGGTGCTGATTTTCACATATACAGCCTTACATGGTATGGGTCCCAGTTATCTGAGGGGCCGCCTATGTTCTGTGGTTTCTGCCACACCAGTAAGAGCTGATAAGTGGGCTTACTCTGACTCCCCTTGATTAAATGGTGTCCTATTTCAGTAGCCCAGAAGTGCACCTTCTTTGTCACGGCACCTGCCCTCTTGAATGAGGTCCCCTCAAGATCCAGGTGGTTCCCATCCTGATGGCATTCCATAAGGTCTTAAAGACCTGATTGTTCTCCCAGGTCTTGGGGTAGGGTGGATGGAACGATGTGCTTATCATATGTTCATATGTTTTGATGTTAGTTGTTTGGATTTGCCATTTCGTTTATTTACCTTACTGTATTTTTAACTGATTGCATTATTTTTGTTTTTTATATTGTGAGCCATCCAGAGTTGGGCTAGAGTCAGGCAGCCCCAAAGTTGAATTAAATAAATAAATGATCTGACGACGTTGATTTTGCACATGTATTACATGGGACAGAAACTTCTGAGTACTGGAGCTGCTAGAGACAGCACTGAAGTCAAGCAATGTAGTCTCTTTCCTCTGGCTTTGGAGGTGGGATGGGAACATATTGCTTTGTAGAGCAGCTTCAAAGGGGTGCTTTGCATAAACCTTTGTCAAAGCAAAGCATCCCTTCAAAGCTTTGTGCAAATGTACTTCCAATATACATGTTTTAATGTTCAACCTAAGCCAATGTGTACCCCTTTTCTTATGTAGGCTACATTTATACACATCTAATTTGGAAAAAAATGATTTTTTTAATACAGCTCAGGATCAGCAATGTGTATAAATACCCTATGAGAAGTAAAATAGTAGTGCAATATATCGTAAAACAGACAGTAATATAAAAGCAGTAGGAGATTGACAACTACAACTGGAGAGGGAGATAGAGCACTAATTTTGCTAGTATCCCTTTGTTAACTGTTATCGCCCTCTACATGCTGCCATGCAAAATTTTGCTACATAATAGGGAGTAGCTGGCTGGCTGCTTGCCTGTGAAAGAGACAAGGACTTCATCTAGGTGGCCTGAAAAGTTTAGTAAAAGCAGCATTATTAGCTTCTTATGTAGATACCTATAACATTCACAGTACAGGGAGATGCAACCCAATGTTTTGACTATCCCTGAGTGGCCAGAGGAACTTCTCAGAGGGGGCTGTAGTAAATCTGCCTTCCAACAGAGTAGATTAGAAGACGGGAAGCTTTGGGAAGATGAAGCAATTCGAAGGTAGTAGATATCTGGCTGGGAGACTCCATTTCTAGAACCTAAAGAAATTGAGCTCATTTCGCCCTTCCATTGTTTATGAAGCATCCTTCCTTAATCACAGAACGGAAAAAAGCCCAAGGGAAAGGCCATAGGTCATTTCCAATAAGATCTTCTTCAAGGAATGAATAAAGAATCAACTTACGAATGACATTTATCAAGAATTATTAGGGAAGCCAGACCCATTGTACAGAATTCAACCTTTAACCAGAAATTAAGAATTTCCAGCCAAATATCTTGGGTTCCAGCCACCAGGTGACATTAGGGCAGTGTTTCTCATCCTTGGGAACTTTAAGATGTGTGGATTTCAACTCCCAGAATTCCCCAGCCAGCCATGCATTAGGGATATACTTGGGAATTTGAAACATGGCCCTCAGGAATTTAGTCTGCACTGTTTCTAGTTGGGAATAATTGGAGAATGGCACCATCAGAGCTCTGTATAACTGTTGAGCCAAGAACTTGACCCTAAATCATTGGATGACAGCAGGCCCAATGCTGCCTCCTTTGGAATGCTGAAAACTTAAAATATTTGGAGCACTTCCCTGTGCTGTTTCTACTGCATTTTCAATTTGGGCTCTCTTACTTGATCATGGACACAAGTTCCAGGTATTTAAAGCATTAAACTTGCTCAGTGACATTGCCCTGGCAACTGTGCCATGCCACAAGTTAATATAATATAGTTAAAAAAAAACAAAACTTTTCTGAATAGACTGATTTTTAATTAAACTTAATTTTTGTTTAATTAAAGTCAATTACTATTGATGCTATTTGGACCATGATGGAATTCATTTTAACTATCATGGCATTTTGAGATTAAAAAAAAAACCCTGTTCTTGAAAAGATCTATTTATTTGTTGATTCATCTATCATCTATCTATTTCACCTCATCTTATGCAGGCAGCCACAGAAATATTCTTCTGCCCTTCTTAATATACTAGATAGAACATACAAGTGTTGTCAGTTCTTTACCTCCAGGAGCCCTGGAGCGTCTCTTTTTTTATGACTGGGTTTTTGAAATAACTGTTATTTAGACTCTATGTTTGTGCTGCTTCTTCCTCAAGCCCTTCAACAACCGTTTGTATGATTTCAAGATCTATGCTATGCCAATTGGCAGGAATCCCCATGTTGAAGCACCACCAGATTTCCTAGAGATATTTTGCAACACAAATCAGTCCATCTTGGAGCTCCAGCTGCATCTTCCTACTTGAATGCAGACAAAGTTATTATTTTTGTAGTTTAGATTGTGATTTCTTATGTGTATTTATATGTATGTGTGTGTGTGTGCATGTGTGTGTACACACACATATACAGAGAGAGACAAACAGGAAACAGATTTTAGACCACAAGTCTACAAGTCATTCTTTTAGCCTATTTTACACTCAGCATAAAGGACAGTAAAGTGAGTTTTGATTCCACACCTATTACTAATACTACATTTTGCTTGTTAGAATAAATGAATGGGCTCTAACTGAAGAATGCAAAATCATACGAACACAATTTCCATAGATATTAATATTGTATGCAAAAGAGGCTGTGTTTCCAATTTAGAAATCCTATGGCTTTGTCCGTAAAGCCTTGGAGAGCCGTGACAAGGCCCAGACCTCTGAATTGTGGAATTATCATCAGATAAAAAAGCTATAGGAGTTTTCATACTCATTGTTCAAATTGCAAATCCTACTTTATAGTTTAAAAAATAAATGAAAGATAGTGGAAATAAAACATCCTGAAATGTTAAGCTGAATGTTGTTCAAGCCAAAGGCTTATAGTAGAACGAAGGTCACTTTAAAATAAAAAAGCCACAACACAAAATGGCAGAGAAGGCAGGAAACCAACTGTACATTTCCTTTCATGAATGCAGAGTTTCCAATGTATTTTAAGGCAGCTGCTTTGGCAGTTCCTTCAAGTTGCTTCTCTGAAATTAACATGCAAATTGAAACAGGAAGGACACTTGCACGATATGTAGTGTTTTAAATTGGATTGCAAAATAATTCAATGTCTCTCTGTGTTGGATATTTTTGATAGGCTAGCAACAAAAGCTGAAACAGAAGAGACTTTCTGAGGAAATGAATTGTGGCATTTATCTGATGGCTGTTTCAGTCTGCAATCCAACATGATGCATACAATGTCTGTATTTTTCTAGAGAGTCTGACCTAATCCCTTCAAGTCTACTTAATTTGTCTCTGAAATCAAGCCTAGTGGGCAAGGTTATTGTTATAGGAGTCCACCTAAGTAACTTGCAATTCTTTCTTCTGCCAAAGCAGGCCATGCTTATTTAGCAAGCTGTAGTACCATGGAAGTTGCAAAAGCCCCCAGGTTCCCAGAATACGCTGTGCTCCTGCTGCTTGCTCTTCTGCTGATTGTACGATACTCTGGCCTCTGTGAGCCAACACAGAGATGCTGGACCACTGTCCAGTGTGGTGGTGCAACAACTCTCTTTGTATTTCCACTTCAGGTTTGTTGTTTCTGATTGAGGATGAATAACTGCTGCTACAGTTACCCAGTTCCCTACTTTCTCTCTCCGGTGCAAAGTGTGAATGATAGGAGTTAAAAGATGAATCAACTCTCTGAGATTGTAGAAACTGCTGTTGTGTTCTTTGTTCCTGGCACAGGCATTTTAACATTCTGAAGTGAAATTCTGACACATCCTGTGAGGTAAACAGAAAGATTACTGTTCCATTATTCTAGAGGTGCTCAGAAAGCATGTTTACATTTTAATTAAAGTTAAGACTGCTGGAACTGAGCAGCTCTAGAACCATGTATTACATTCTGCCTAAGTAAAGGAACATAAACATTAGGA